>PVJD01000142.1:0-624960 GCA_004026545.1 Mormoops blainvillei
TCCACGGACACTTGAGGTGAATTGACAACTATTAAAACACTAATAAATGGTCACTACTCATGGCACCAGCAACGTGAAAGCTCACTTTGAAGTTCATACCATTTGCTTCCTTTGCTTGGAAGCACCCGAGGCCAAATACTGCTGTGTTATCCAAAGAGCCCGTGAAGCTGACCTGAAATGAGACTGGGCAGGACATCCAAAGAGTTAATCTAAGCACACCCTGGTGTCGCCATCACCGGCACCTCCGGCCCCAAACAAGCATGCCCAGTGGAGCTGCCAAGTCCAGTAAGCCGTGGGCAGGAAAACTCTAGCGAAGGGGAGAAAAATAGAATGAAGATGTGGAAAAAATTGACTTGGAGACCTTTCACTTGAGCCATTAGCCTTACAGGTGAAGAGCGGGGAGGAGATTAATTGACAAGGAGAGAAAGTCTGGGTTTAGGTGTCAGAGCACCCAGAAATCTGGAAAATGCATTCTTGGGAAGCTTATTTAAACTGTCTATGATTTGGTTTCCTCATCTGAAAAAAATGAGCATATTTATGCCATAAGGTGAACGCACGTTGTTATCAGTAGCCCTGCCCAGAGGCCTATGAGCATGACTCCTCTAAGCAAAAGACTAAGTTTCTCATGCCTCCTAGTCCAGTGGTTGGATTTAAATGAGCTGACCTGCAGATCTATCTCTGATTGATAACTGTTTTGTTTGTGTTATTTATCTAACCATTTCTCAAAGTACCCCGCCCTTGCTTGCATCAAACTTTACTAGGAACTTACTAAAATATGTGATTCTTAGAAACCCCCATGGACTCCCTGAAGAATCTCTGGGGGTGGCACAAAGACTGTTCTTTTTTAAAAATCTATTGTTTTAACAATAACGAGATACCACTGCACACCCATTGGAATGCCCGAGATCCAGAACGCGGGCAACACCAAAAGCCGGGGAGCAGCAGGCCAACCAGAATTCCCATTCGTCGCTGGCAGGAATGTAAAGCAGCATTGGCACTTTGGAAGACAGTTTGGTGACGTCTTACAAACCTAAAAATACTCTCACCATGTCTCACTATACCATCCAGCAATTGCGCTCCTTGTTTATTTACCCAAAGAAGTTGAAAACGTGTCTGCACAAAAATCTGCATATGAATGTTTACAGCGGTGTTACTGATAATTGTCAAAACTTGAAAGCAACCAAGATGTCAGCAGGTAAATGGGTAAATAGTGGTACATCCAGACAATGGAATACTATTCAGTGTTAAAAAAAACAAAACTCTCAGTCCATGAAAAGATGTGGGGGGAATTTAAATGCATATTACTAAGCAAAAGGAGCCAATCTGCAAAGGCTACCTATTGTATTCCAACTGTGTGACATTCTGGAAAAGGCAAAACTATGGAGACAGTAAAAAGATTAGTGGTGGCCATTGCCAGAGGTTGGAATGGGGCGAGAGCTGGGTAGGCAGAGCACAGAGGATTTTTAGGACAGCCAAAAATGCTCTGCATGATACCGTAATGATGGATACATGCCATTAAATACTTGTCCACACCCCTAGAATGTACAACACCCAGAGTAAACAATAATGTAAACTGTGGACTTTGGGTGCTAATGATGTGTACATTCATCTACTGTAACAAGTATACCATTCTGGTGGGTCACTGATGATGGGGAAACTGCAAATGTGGGGGCAGGAGGTTTCTGGGAAATCTTCACACCATCTCCTCAATCTTACCGTGAATTTTAACTGCTTAAAAAAAAATAAAGTCTTGACTTCCAGTCAAGATGGCAGTGTAGGCAAACATGGCTTACCTCTTCACACAACTATATCAAAATTATAACTAATATAGAACAACCATCACTCAGAACTGTCAGAAATCAAGTTCAATGGAAGTCTGACAACTACAGAATTAAGAAAACTACATCTATCCAGACTGGTAGGAGGGATGCAGACACGGAATGGTCCCACATCCACGAGTGGTGGATAAAAATCAGGAAGAATATCTTAGGAGGGAGGAATCTCAGCCCCATACCAGGCCCCCCAGCCCAGGATTCCAGTGCCAGGAAGATAAGTCCCCACAACTTCTGGCTGCAAAAATCAGCGGGGATTGAGTAGGTGGAAGAAACTGCTGGAGCCCCAAGCCATTTCTCTTAAAGAACCCACACACAGACTCACCCACTCAGACTCACTCCCTCTGAGCTCCAGCACCAGGGTAGCAGCTTGAAAGGCACCAGTGGCATATAGGGAGGAACTGAAGTGTCTGGCATCAAGGCAAGCAGAGGCCATTGTCCGTTTTCTAAACCCTCTCCCCATAGAGCCAGCAAGCTGGTGCCATATCTGAGACTCCATCAACCTGGCGAACACTGTTTGACCTGCCTTGGAGATCCCCAGAGACTCTGCCCCACCCAGTTTACAAGCCCACCTAAGCTTCTTTTCCATATGAATGGTTGGTCTTGGCTCATTGTTCACAACTTCCTGAATCCTCTCAAACAAGAAACAGCTGGCCTCAGTGAGCCCCAGGCCCGGCACTAGCAGCAGGCATCCTAGATTCAGAGGTTGGCTTCACCTGGAAATCTCTAAGCTCAGCACAATTAGCAGCCGGATTGCTTTTTAGCTCAGGCAGGGTAGCCCTGGACAAAACATAGGTGGGGGCTGATCTTGGCCTGCACCACCTGGGAAACCCCAGGGACAACTACAGATAATGTCGGAGCACCACCACCCCACCCCTGCATGGTTGATCCTCCATGAAGGACAAAGGTTAGTGATAAGTACTCACAGGCAATCCTTGTAGCTGACTGGCCTCAGTAAATCCCTCTTATTGATCTGCCAATAGCAACCAAGGCTCAACTACAAGAGGAGGGTATAGTCAGCCCACATGAATGGCACACCTCAGGTACCCAGCTTGGGTACCACTTCTTTCAGGTTCAAAAGTCCCCGCCCCTCTTTTTTTTTTTTCTATCAATATAGTCCTTTCTTTGTCACCATTTATCTCTCATCTTCTTCACGGCCAAGCTACTCTAAAAAGGGTGTTCAATATTCACTGTTTCCACTGTCTCACCTCCATTCACATTTCTCAATGTTCACATAGCTCATTCCTCCATCATTCCTAAAGTCACCATTGCCAAGATCAGCTATGACCATCCTGTTGCTAAATCCAATACACAAATATTTACCAATCTCTACATATTAGCTTTTTCGCAGCATTTGGCTCATTACACCACATCCCTCTTCCTAAGTCTCTCTGCAATTGGTTAGCAGAGCATCCCTCCCTCCTGGCTTCTCTGTGACCTTCATGTCTACACCTTTTCAATCCCCTGCATTTGTACTTCCCACCCCTGGTTGGGTTTAATCTCACCAGGGTTCAATCCTCTGTCCTCTGGATGACCACATGCACTCACTTCCCTGTCTTTAATAATGAATGCACTGAGGAACCCAAATCTACCTCTGGTTCCTGGAGATCTGCATTTTACCCCTGAAACTCAGTTCTTTAGATAAAACTGTCAGCAAACACATCTGCTATCCATCTCAAATGTATCATGTCCAAAACTGAACTTCTCAGCTTCAGACACAGAACCTACTCCTCCTGCACCCCTTCCCTTGCGGGGCACCATCAACTCAGTCTCCCAACCAGAAACCTGGACTCATCATCACTCATGACTCTTCCCTCAGCCTTCTCTTCAAGTTCCACTGAGGCTTCCTCTTAAATATCACTTGAATGATTCTGTCCTCTGTATTTCTGTTGCCACTGGTATAATTCAAATGCTTGTCATCTCTCACCCAAATCACTGAAAGAGCCTCTAAACAAACACCTTGCTCAGCTTTTGGTCTTTTGCCACCAGCATGTCTCTCTAAACCTCAAGTCTAACTATGCTAATCCTATGCTTAAGCCTACTCAAAAACATCACAATGCCTGAAGAACACAACATCCTTAACGGGATAGCCAAGGCCCCTTGAGATCTGGCACCAGTTTAATGTTCAAGCTTCATTCCTCATGACTCCCTAACTCCTGTGTAGTCGTTCAGTCCCCCGAAATAACGTCCAGTTACCCCAGCAAATCCTGCTTCACACACATACCTGCCTTTGGGCAGATGGTCTCCTTGGCCAAGAACTCATATTCCACTACCCGACCTGCTAACTAGCCAGTACTGTGCAGACACAATTCACACACATCTGAATGCCTATCCTGGCTTCCCTCATCCGGACGAGTGCTTGCCTCTGTCACACAGCACCCAGACCTCCCTTATCGTAACACCCGTCAAAATGCTTTGCCACATCTGTTCTTCTTGCCTGCCTCCCCTTGAAGATCACAAAATGGTTTCCTGCAGACTGTATTCCAACTCACATATGTCTTTTATTTTTACCAAAACAGTGCTTTACAAATGACACTTCCAATTAGTGGCCAACATTAAAAATCTGAAGATTTTCCTTAATTAAAAAAAAAAAATCCTGGATTTCTACTACCTCTTAAAATGTAAGGCTAATCTCTTCCAAACTGCTGAACAGCAAGGATTTTCTGGGTCTGAGTTGTGGACGCCCCTTTACATTGAGGAATCGCTCTCCAAAATACCACAGTCCCCGCATGGCCTCCTTCCCCCACTGACCTTACCTGCCTAGTCCCCGTGTAGGCATTCAACTTTGTAATCTCCCCGACAAATCGTGTGCTTCCTAAACACAGGGGGTGGGGTTTTATTTATTTTTTCTCTTCTTAGTGCAACTTAATAGTCTCCCTTTGTTTTCTCCTGCTTGCCATGGTGAGCCCAACAGAGCACATTGCATTTGATGAGGACTAACTAAACAAATACTGTTGATCACGTTCACCACCACTCCGTGAAAGTGACCATGAGACCGGGCCTGGGTCTCTGTACCGGCTGGCCAAGTCGGAAAGAGGGCGGAGCTGGGGACGTTTTGGAGAACAGTATAGAAGAAAGATGGCCAGCTAATGCATTCCTGCTGCCATGGTTCTGGGCACCCCGCTCCATGCACACTGGGGCATTTGGTGAATGAAAGGTTGGCCCAGCGTTTCTAAACACCATCTGGAGAAGTGAAACATATAGAACGTTCCTCATTCCAAAGAGATGACATTTTTCCTTCTCTTTGGAGAGCAGACCACGTTCGAGGATCAGTTTCCTCAAAGAGCTGCAGTTTTTGGTAACTGTTTCCTATTGAATCTGGAACTGTGGTCTGCCTTATGCCATTGCCAAGTTAGTCTGTATGATTGAAGGAGAATACCCAGGCTGTGGCTTCCCAGAGCGGGGAGAAAACCTCCTAAGAATAACAGAATAACAGTGAGAGGGAAACAAGTGTTATTTCAAAGGTGATCCACATCACTGACCCTAGAGCCCAGATGAGCATGTGGTTCTGTGACCAGCCCCGGCCTTAATAAGCCAGCATTCCCCATGTTTGCCTAAGGGGAAGCTCCCGAAACTTTGGGTTACAACTGCAATGAAGCCTTGATTCCCCAATGAGGACTACTCTTTGTCCACTTTTCCTTGGTCAGCCAGTCCAGGCAGAACTTATTTTTATACTTTTTTTATTTCCCACACCCAGTGCACACACAAAAACACACATTTTCTTTCTTCCCCGTGCTGAGAATATTGACAGTTTTGCATTGATGCTCTGTCCTTGCAGAGTTACCTTTCAGGGATTTTGGATAACTGCAGCAAAGTTAGTTCTATTTCTATGAGATATTGTATTGATGACATAAGCTTGAAGTCAAAGATAATAGCATGCGTTTCCTGATGCCAATGCTTCCTGGGTGACATAGTCAAATCACTTCCAATCACTTCCAATCACTTACCTCCACATCTTATGTGAGTTACGATACCTTGATTGGATGGAATATTATACAATAGACAGAATGACTAATACAATATGAAATATAAAAATCTAATGCTAGAGCAACATAAAATTTCTTTTATCATCAGTAAAAACAGCATTCGCAGAATGGTTTTCAGTTTACAAAGTCCTTTACACTGCTATTGTCTAAAGAAGATAATAAACAATACATACGGACCTTGATAGGGTGGTACCGTGCCAAGCCACCACACAGAACACCTCGTGAGTTTACACAACCGCCCTATAAGGCAGGTGCTTATGTTACCCTAATTTTACCATTGAAGGAATTAGAGCCCAGGTTGTTTATGAGTTGTCCAAATTCAGGTAACAACAGTAGTGGAAATACCAGTTAGCAACAGGAGAAATAAAGCCTTTGAAATCGCAACCACCTGAAGTGTAATGGCCGAAGTGGTTATCTCTAACCGTCGAACTCTTAAATCCTTCAGTCTGATGGTGGAGTGAAGACTCTGTGTGTCTCTCCCAGGTGTAAACAAGAAGCCGGTGGACTTGAACGGCTGCCAGTAGCCGTCTGAAATCGTGAGTGAACTTTATAAAGCTGGATAAAACCTAGCCTGAAGTGCATGCTGACACTGGACAGATATGTAAATCAATACATTTTCTTTATTGATTCCACCAGTTTGAGTTTATTTTTCTGCTACATGCCACCAAAAGTATCCTGAAAGTACCCCTGCCCCAACGTTATCTGTATGAGCCAGATCTTCAAAAAATGTCAAAGCTGTATTTCCCCATACGTGTGTTCTCACTGAGAAAACTCTGGTATTTTCTCTCAAACCCCTTAATGAAAGGACCCCACTCAGGAAAGCAACAAAATTTGAACGGAGGAAGGAAACAAAGAACTGGCACCAGGACCGTCGATGCTTTTTCTTGGTCATGACACCGGCTGAGGGCATTGGACTAGCTGGGATGTGTTCTAGATCTGATTTTATATTTAATCACTCAACGCCTGTGGCATGGCCTCTGCTTTTCTCAGAAGTCAGAAAGGTGGCAGACACAGTTCTCCGTATGCCGTAAGCTCTTCCACAGAATAGATCCCTGTCCGCGCTGTGAACAAACGTCACAGCACTGCCCACCAGCAACAGCATCCAGAGGGAGGGGATGCCTATGTTTGTCCAAGTCATCTGCTCTTTGCTCCCCAGTTCTGTAAGTTTCACCCCACATTTGCTCTGAAAAGCACATAGCCACAGACCCAGCTCTCCTAGAAGGCAGGGAGGCCACGGCTGGAGGGCTGGGACCTGGAGACAATTTAGAAAGTTCTCCTTGGCAAGCAAGGACCTTCTGCAACATCTAGGTGGAGACAGTTTGGTTTCATGGTGATAAGTGCCACCCCTGGAGTTAGACACTCCTGGGTTTGAATACAACCTTTGCTTCTTCCTAGGTCTGGACCACTGGACAAACTTCTTAACCCACATATACTTTAGCGTCCTCCTGTAAAATGCAGATCATGGTTAATACCCACCTCTTAGAGTGAGAAGCGTTTGGCAAAGTGATCTCCATAAATCGCTTAACACAGTGCCTGTTGGGTAGTGAGCACTCTAGAGATTTAAGGTGTAAAAACGTAGGGGATGCCATGGCTGGGTGTCTCAGTTGGCTGGAGCCTCGTCCCATACCCCAAAGGTCGTGGGTTCAATCCCCTGTCAGGCCACATGCCTGGGCTACAGGTTCCACCCTGAGTCGGGGCACATAAAGGGGGCACCCAATCGATGTTTCTCTCTCACATTAGTGTTTCTCTCTTTCCTTTCCTCTCTTTCTAAAATGAATAAACATACTCTCAGGTGAGGATTTTTTTTTTTTTTTTAATGTAGGGACAGCAGAAACCATAGTAACAAACTGGGCAGCTCCACTGAAATGGTTAAAAATCTCTTTAGAGGTGATTTTCAGATGATGAGCAAGGGAGCAGGGGGCAGAGATATGTAAGAAGTATTACTCAGGCTGCCTCATAAGGAGTCGATACTGTTGCATTTTCTTGCCTCACACTTTGCCAATTCTTCCACATTATCAATAATGAGTTTGCCTATCACATCTGTGAACAATCAGACCAAGGTAAAACCTTTCAGGCATTTCCCTCCCCCATCAATAAGTTGAAATTGCTTTTCCAGTCCCTAAACACCCACCTCCAGGCCCCCACGCATATGCTCTCAGCAGCTTACTGAGGTATATTTTGTGCATGACAGTGGGTAAAAGGAAAAAAAAAGAAACTATTACTTAAGATCAGACATTGTTTTCAAGGCTAGGTTAGCATTCCTGGAAAATCCATCCACAGTATTTTTCAAGCAGGTTAAGATCTCTGAGCTATGATCAAATGATGTGCCAAGAACATGGTTAGACAGAGAGGCTTGGAAAACTGGAAAGGAAGATTTGTTTCCAAATGAAAAGTGTAACATAATCAGAGCTGGCATTCGGGCACGGTACGAGGGCTCTGCGGGGAAGCCCAGGCTCTGGGGAGAAATGAATTGCTTTGGGGGTCAGATCACTATCAGGGTGCAAACTGATTCTCTCTCTAGAAGGACTCGCTCTCCTCTCCTTCCTCCACTTTAAAGAAATAGCTTTATCGTGGCACTTTTGCCCCATAGAAGTTGGGTAAATGTTTCAAATTTGGATAGAGGCGGCACATCTGTGCCTTGTGGAAATTGGTTTTGCTTTTTCTACCTTAGTTGACACTTTGATCCCCATGACAAATGTTGCCCCTAAAGCCTAGCTAGGTATCGAATGTACCTTCTACATGAAGATCGGCTTCTGTTCCACCCAGGACTTCTTTGGGAAGAACGCAGCCGGCTAGGCAGTGGGGCGGAGAGCCTTTCTCTCCCGAGAGCAGTCGCAGAAAGGAAGTCTGGTTCGGATTTGGTACATGGGGCAGGTCTTCCTGGAAAGTGGCCGAAGCTAGAATCTGACCAATCTCCCCATACCTGGCATTCCGCAGGGGCCTAAAATTCGAGGTTTTAGCTTCAACAATATGATATTTAAAAAATAAGTGCATGCAATTTAGACTTGAGCAGATGAGAGCTTGATTCCTGGCCTTCTGTTTGCTAGCTGAGTAATTTGGGGTGGGAAGGTTACATTCCCTGAGTTTCAGCTTCATCGACTAAAAAATGGAAATAGTAAGAATGGCCTTATGGGGTATCATACATATCAAATGAGATGGTATAAGTAGTTCTTTTTTTGCAAAAAAAAAAAAAAAAATTTTAAATAAGCGTGGCTAATATTAAAATGGTTAAAATGATTATTCATTACACTTCTAATTTATATTAGTGGTGTCAGTTAAAAGCAGTTTTCCCTTTGAGAATAGGACTCAGACCACACCAATTTTTTTTTGCCTTTTAATGTGAATTAAGAATAAAAGTAAGGCAAAAAGAGATGGCTGAGGAAGGGCTCTCAGAAGCAAAAATGTTAGACTCTTAAAAAAACGAAAAGTAGGCCCCATAGAAGGCTCAGCATAAACTCTCTCCTCTCCAAAACTTCTTTCATGTTGCTACTAAGTGAACTTTCTTTTCCCCAACAGAGAATCACAGAGGATGTGAACTTTCAGCCCCCAAATTAATTATTTATTGAGCGGCTACTAGGTGCCAAGCACTGTGACAGGTATTGGGAATGTAACAAACAAACGGACTTGCGAACTGCCCTTTAGACCCACGGTCCACGTTAATGGTCCACACCAGCTGGAGAAGAAGGTCCGAGGAAAGACCTGAGATCCTCGTATATTTAAAGACTGGCTATAGCAAGAAGCCTGAGTAAGAGGGTGAAGAGAGGTCTGCAGAGAAGCAGAAGGAGGTGAGACAAGGTGGATCCAGGGCAGAAGTGAAGCTCAGTCTTCGGCAAGAAAAGGGTGGCTTTTCCATCTACAAAAGGCATCACTCAGTTATGCCGCAGATACATATTTGCACTTATTCTTTGTTAGAAACTGGGCTAGGTCCTGGTAGTTTAGTTATCCAAAAGGCTGTTACAGATTGTTTCCCAGGAAGCCAGTCCCGAGGCAGAGATCAGCATGTGGGAGATTTTTTAAGGAATTTAAGATCAACACTTGAGAAAGGGAGAGGGCGGATGCAGGATTGCGCATAGGGACGGGTCAGGCTGCAATGCCCCTCCAGGGGTAGCCTCAGTAAACCTCCCGGAGGCTCTGGAGCCAGACTGGCCCTTCGCAGCTGTCCCCACTTGGGTTGAGATGGCCACACCCACCCGTCATTGGATGGGAACCAGGCAGGATGTGGCCTTGGGAGAGGTGGCTCTCTGCAGGTGAGGCAATTGCTAAAGCGGCCGGCAGCAGAAGCTCCTCTTCCCACAGCACTTTCAGCATCTAGATAAACAAGTTTTTTATTTATGGGAATTTGGGGGGCACATACAGTGTCACCCCAAAGAACAATCCAGTGTCTGCTCCCTGGAGGTCATGGTCTCGCCCAGAAGTGCAGACATGACAGAATCAATCCAGCAGGTGGCAGCATTACGACTCACGTGGGTCGGCCTGGATTAAAGGATTTGTTGAGTCAGGGTTCTTAATGCAAACAACTGAAACCGACTCCAGTTCCCTAAAGCATTAAAGGATTTACGGAAAGGCACGGATAAGCTCAGGAATTAATGCGAAGGCCCAAGAAACAAGCTCCGAAATGAGCAAGAACAGCAAAGAGAGCGCGGATGTCCAGAATCTCAACGAGGTCTTGCAGCAGGAGCAGCCCGGAAGCGGGGGTGGGGGCGGGCGGCATCTCTTCTGAGGCCAGTACACCCTGGGGGCCGTCACTTCTGCCGCTGGAAAGAACTCCTACCTGTCCCCTGCTCCTCAGCATCGCTGGCTCCAACGTCGGTGACCCAGGCGGAAGCATCCGTGTGGTCACGTCTAGGCAGGGTCCCCCTTTCTAGCTGCCAGGCCTGAGGCTAAGGAAGCAGCCGGTCTTTCAGGCACCCTTAGCAGGAGGTGAGGACCTGCGCGCACCTCAGCTCGGGAAGAAGAGCACCCCTAAACATCAGAAGGGGTTCACGCACTCAAACTGATTTAAAGTGTCTCTATCTATCTAACAAAGAACTGTCCATCAATGGCTCCACACTCATGAGAATGAATAAATAAGAGTTATGCAGATCTCAGGGCCCATAAGCATAGCAAGGGGGGGACAATGGACTGATGAAACAAAACAGGCAAACACACATTGAAGACCCCGCCATCACTTGGGCTCAGCACTGGGGAGAAAGCGGTTAATGAGAGTTAAGCAGATGCAGGGCCCAGCTGGACAGATGCGATGGTGACAGAAGGCTCCAGTCTCAGCAAAGTAACAGAAATACATTCAGGAATCCCAGGCCTAGCCCCAGTCAGAAGATGGAGACTGGAGAGAAGCAAAGCTCAGAGAGCCGGCAGATGCCCATAGCCCGCCTCCCCAGCACAGTCTTGGCAACAAGACTGATTCCAGGTTCTTTCCAGTGGTAAGGGGAGGACCCTTAAAATAAGGCCACATTTGGCCACAACTGGCTCGTCTATGCCAGCAAATGAGTGGGGCTGGAGAGGGTGACGCTAGGAAGATAAATGACCCAGAAAGAGGCTCGAATAGCTTTCTTCTCATTATCTCTTTCTCTTCCAGAGCCCAAAGTGAAGGAAAGGCAAGTAACCTTTATTTACTGCCAATGATACTGAACCAGCGCTAAGTGTTTCCACAAATATTCTCTCTTTAAAACATCACAAAGAAGCCTGTTACCCTCATTTTCCCCAGTGCAGAAGCTGAATATCTTAGATGTTAAATAACTTGTCCTGATTCTCACAGATTCAGAATTTAATCTCCAGTCTATGAAAAACAGTGCGCAGCCATTTTCTATTACTTACACGCTCTCTTGTCCCTTATTTTATTCTAGAATCTTCATTTCTCATCCTATTCCAGCAGGCACTTTACTTCTTGGAGTCATACTTCTCAGACTGGAATGGATGTTCTCATTAGAGTATGTTTGGGGGTATTAGGGTTATAGACTTAGAAATAAGCACACTCCCACAATGACAATTTTCACTCGAGTATTTTATAGGGCTGGGGTTGAAGAATGGGGGATGTTGGAGGGTTGAATATTTTAATTGATTAGTGTTTAAAATATTTTCTCTTTAAAACAGACACCTTTAAGATATGAATGCTTAAGACAAAATAGGTGTTGTCAAAGAAATTTCCAGCCACTTTGGGCTACCTGCCAATCCCTCTGAGAGATGTGTTCATTCTTCTCTGTCCTTAAGATATATTAGTAGCAACTTTTAAGAAATGCTTGTTACAAGGAAAAGACAGAGGGACAACTGAGTCAAGCTCACCATCACCCCCCAAGCTCACCCATGCATGCGAGGGTCTGGGTTTGACCCTGGAGGAGGTGAAGTGCCGAGGGGGACTCAGAAGTACTGGGGCCCTGGGGAAGGCACTGTCGGGCCTTGGAAAGATGGAAGCCTGTTAGATACCCAAGTCTGACTGGGAGGCCCAAGCGTATAAAGGACAAATAATGAGATAAAATGGAGCAAAGGAAAACTTTGGCTTGGGGCTGGGAAAGTCTCTAAGCAGGAAGAACCGTTACATGGCTGCCTCCTGGAGGAAGGAAATGGGAAGTCCCCAACACTTAGTCCTGCTGACAGGACTCAGGTAGCCTGGTCTACAGGGAACCATCTGCAGTGACTCCAGAAGGGCTAGGCGGCCAAGCAGGTCATGGTCACTTTCATCGCCTATTTCTGTCATTCTGTGGAACAGGGGTGATTCAAACCGTATGTCTTTAAAACCACTCTTGATTTCTGTGGGTTGATCGTTTGGGTTCTTTGAAAGTACCACGTGACAAAGGCCTTTGTGGCAAAACAAAGCGCTCTCACAAACAAAGTTTGTTTCAAACCTCGGCCTCTTATCTTCTCTTCCCCGTGCATGTAAAATAATGTGCTTTCTTTTAGAACTCACTCCAGGGTAAACTGGATGGATGCTGTGCTTTCTGTAAACCGTGAGGCCAAAGAACAGAGGAATATGAAAGATCCCACTGGGAAGGATCCAATTTCAGGGATGCCTGGGGTTCTGAATCCATCAGTGGTACCCACGGACATGCGGTGCTGTACACACACACACACACACACACACACACACACACACAGGTTGTTGTTAACCTCAAAAGGACAGGCTTGAGCCTTGAGCCTCCAAATGCCTATCTTGTGGGCAGATGTTTTAAGGATGTCTTGCTCCATCTCTAGTAAAAATATATAAATAAAAATAAATAACCTAAGCTTCAGTATCAGAAAAAACTGGGTTCTGACTTATCCTGTCACACAGAACAAGAGATTTTGAAGAGGGGCTTTATCTTTTCTGAGCCTCGTCTATAAGATGAACATAACGGAACTGACCACACAACAGGGACGAGAGAATGAAATGGGAAAATACATATGCAGTACTGAGCGCGGTGGCTGGCATGCAGCAGGTGCTCGATAAATCTGAGCAAATAATACAATGGAGATTCTGTCTGAAACTCTCTTAAGACCCTAGACGTTTTCTGAATTCCTGGTGTCGTAGTACTACAGTTCAGTTGACTATGATATCCGAGCCATTATTATAATTACATTCATCCAATAAATGATTTTCCGCCTCACCAAGAGATATCCACTGCCTCCCTAGGGGAAGCTGTCTTAGTCTGCACGGGATACTCTACCAGGAGACCATAAACTGGGTGGCCTAATCAACAAACATTTGTTTCTAGAAGTTAGGAAGTCCAAGATCAAAGTGCTGGTTAATTTGATTCCTGGTGAAAGCAGTTTTCCTGGTTTGCAGATGGCTCTCTTCTGGCTGTGTCTTCACATAGCTGAGCGAGTGTGAGCTCTCTCATATCTCTTCTTAAAAGGCAGACAGACTCATAGATAGAGAGCAGGCTCACAGTTGTCAGGAACGGGCCAGGGGAGCGGGGAGGCATTGAGCAAAAAATAAAAGAAAGAGAAAAATCTCACGGACACAGGCAACAGTGTGGTTATTGACAGGGCTGGGGTGGGTGGGGAGTAGAGGGAGGTACAGAGAGGATAAGTGGTGATGGAAAGAGACTTGACTTGTGGTGGTGAACACACACTACAGTGTACAGGTGATGTGTTGTAGAATCATGCGCCTGAAACATGTCTAATTTTGTTAGCCAATGTCGCCCCAGTAAACAAGATGAACAGGAAAAAAGGGCACTAATCTCATTCATAAGGGCTCCACCCTCATGACCTAATTACCCCCCAAGTGTCCCACCTCCAAATACCTTTACATTGGGCATTAGGACTTCAACATATAAATTGGGGGGTGGGGGCACGAACATTCAATCCATAGCAGAAGGGAATGTTGGTATTTTACTAACAGTGCCCCCAATTCAAACTGCAGGGGAAGCTCTGCTCTGGTCGTTATTAGCCCTTCAGGTGGTCTTTAGCGCTCAAGACTTCCTTTCTCAGCCCCTTCCTGGCTCCTATGGATGAACACACTCCCTACCTTCCAGACGCTATGAGTCAACTTTCTCCTTTTACTGGCTTCCCTAAACAAACATAACACCCTCCAACATCTGCCATTTAAATAAGAGGAGACTTATTACTTACTTATTGCAATGGGAATGTCGTAAGAGTTAAGAAGAAATGTGTAATAGCTTGTGGTTGCCCTGGCAGCCTGTCAGCGTTTGCCAAGTGACCTCTTCTCTTGCCATTGCCATGGTAAATTCACAGGTCTGGCATGGAGCGTTTAGAGTGCATTTAAATGAATGAATTAAGGAATTGCTCTGATGGGCAAAATGTCTATAGCTCTGGAGTTCCTGCCTGGGGGATCCAACACACTTCTTTGTTCTACCAGCTTTACAGCTACTGCAGAACTGGAAAGGAGGTCTTCAAGATGGCCCTGGGCCCCTTACTCAGTGATCAGGTCAAGCCTCTGATATAGCTGTTTCTCAATTCACTGGTAATCATGTATGAGGAAAACAAGTTTCTGTTCATTTGTAGGCAGTGGGGGTATCAGGAGGCATTCCTGCCAATACAAAATATCCTGGTGCCATAGATGAACATGGGAAACAGAGGAGAGGCTACGAGGAACAGAATCAGGGCTGCAGAAGAACAGTAGGTCCCTGCTGCTTATATTTGTTGCTTATATTGTGACTCTGTGGCCACCATAATCATTTCCCTCACTGCAAAGACCCCGACTTCTTAGGGCAAACAACAGGAAGTCACTTAATCCAAGAGTTTCAGTAGGGGAGGGGTGCTCATTCCCCTCTGTCTACACCTAACTTGCATTGATTTGCCCCAAAGTGCAAGTGCCTGAACCCCTCACCCCATTCGCTATCTATACTCCTAGAACTTAGGGGTGACCCGCGATATTTGTATACTAGGGATGGCTTGGGATGCAAATAACAGAGGCAGACTCTGGTTAACTTAGGCGGAAAAAGAATCGACTGCACAGGGTTTGGATCCTGTCTGGAACTGGCAAGAAGAGGAGACAACCCGATGTGGCAGGAACCAAGGGAACCCTATACAAGGTCCTGTGCAGAGACAGGCTGCCCAGAATGCCCCCGATCTTGACAGAATGCTCCTCGGCCACCAAATCACTGCTAAAATGACACTGGACTTATGAATCTGTGACAGGCTCCAGGAATAATTTTTAACTTACCATGCTTCCTGCTTCATTCCCTCAACAGTCAAAGTTTGACGCTGGAGGATCTGATTGGCTGGCGTGAGTCACATGACAATGCCCTGGTTACTAGGTGGCAGACTAAAGGAGAGAATGGCCTGCTCCTTTCAGTTCTATAGAGAGAATAATGTCCCACCTCTCTTAGGACTTTCCCCAAAATAAAAAGAACATTTTCAGATTCTGGGTTGCCAAAACGACTAACATCCATCATCGTCTTGCACTCTATCTAACACCTTCCCAGATCCTTCTTCTTCCCTTCGTAACATTTCCAAAAACATTGTTTCTGTCTAACACAATGAAACTATCCCCAGGACAACTAATCTCTCCCTGTCTCCTGATGGGAGGCAAAACAATGCTTTATTTGGTACCGTAGCCCGTTGTAGGTCCAGGGTCTTGGGACGATACTGATCTTCCTTTCTGATATTCTGCCATTTCACCTAAACTAAAAGTCAGCCCAAACAATACCTGACTTCTACATACACATAAAAATGGGACGGAGCAAGAGAATAGAGAATGAAGAAAAGTACACACACCAAGAAAAGAAACACGGGTTGAGGCTGTAGTCCTCATCATTGTAACTGAGATGAGTCTGTAACTGGTGTCACAGGTTAGGTTCTTTGGAAAGCAGACTCTGAGATGGTGTGTCATTTCCAGGATATTTATTTAGAAAAGCTCTCGGAATCAACACCTGTGGAAAAATGGGGAAGGAAACGAGGAAAACAGAAAGAGTCAAGTTGCAATGTTGGCCTTTTGGAAGACCGTGGTGAGGCAATGAGTGGGTGCGTCGTACATAATTAATCCATTTAAACCTGCCTATCTCTGAAATTCTTTCTACTCCATTCTTACAATAAAACTGGCATCTTTTTCATGTAAGTCCAGATTTCAGTCAACCAAGTGAACAAACAATTAGAACCACTCCCAGCTGTTCAGTCTTGTACGTTAACCCCAAAATAACCAGAAAAATGGCCCAATATCAATAAATGCAGGCTGAAATAAAATTAACTTCTTCCATCCTTAATCTAACTCCTTCAGAATTCATTTTTGCACACATATTTTAGAATTCTGTCCATCCAAATTAGTAAAGTCTTACATACTTTTGAGTGTAAGATTTCTTCTCTCAGATTTAATTTTTTAAATGTCTCACACCAGGTACTCTAGGATGAAACTTCATTTACACACTGCAAGTCAATGAGGTTGGTGGAGAGAGGACGAAGGGAGAACTGGCTTCCCCTGCAAGAGTTAGAAGTTAGTTACAGAGCCCTCCAGCCTGGTTGGGAATTGAAGAGCTATTTCAAGCGGCCACAGACATTCACAGGGGTTATGAATTTACACACTAAAGCTTCTCACATGTTGCCATCCTAAGCCATGGCGTCACATTCTATTTCACTGCTCCGACTTTGGAAAAAGTCTGGTGAAACTTTGAACTGCACTGATATTACAATTTGTCAAAGCACAGAACCACTATTTGTTTGGTTTTGGCTATCCTAGCCCTAAGCCTCCAAGAGATAAGATATTCATTTTTCCCATAATCATAGAAAATACCTCCCTTTGGGCTGTTTCTTGAGCCAAGAATGTAGGAATTTAAATTGGTCAGTCTTTTTTAAGTTATCTAGAAATAGCTGCCCTGCAATGAATAGTTTCCATTTGCCCGTCCTGGTCCATATACCTTTCTTTCCCACCTAGCTCTCTGCCCCAGAGCGGTGATCTCCAATTACTACTTCACTCAGGTGAACTTAACCTCCCATCTTCAGGTTGGATCTAGCCAATTGGTTGCTCAAAGGGGAGAATCAGGTGAAGAAAGAAGGGATTTATTTCCTGACCCCCTACCTGCCAGGTCACGAGTTAGCAGTAGCTGAATTCTTTTCCCGAAGTGGACAGTGACTACTGGAAAACATTCCACACCTATAGCTGCAAATGCGGCTCTCCCTGGGTTCTTATTGTTCCTCCTCCTCACTCTTACAGGTACAGAGGGCAGGAAGGGATCTGGTAATCCCTAAGGTGCTTCACCATCCCTTGCTGACTGCCCTCAGCCCTACCCACAATATTTTAAATAAATCCTTCGTTAAACTCTCTTCAAATATCCCATGTGGGTGAACCATCTCTTTCCTGCTGAGACTCCAAATACTGCATACCCTAACCCATAGACTCAGATTTCTAGGGTTCTTGATTCCATTCTAGGGTGCTGAACTGCTGAGTCCACCAAAGCCTTGTCTTTAATGTATATTTCATTCTAAATGACCAGGAATGAAAGCTAAATTATTAGACTCAGCCATGTGCCGTCGGTGTCCAGACTCTCATCCCTGAATCCGAGCTGGACTTCCGTTGTTTTTCACTGTAATTGATTCAGGTGTTCCCACATTCCTCATCTTTTCCTGCGGCGTAACTGCATATACTCCTGGCACCAAAATCAGCACTAGTCAGGATTCCTGTTTACAAATGACAGCGAATAACACAGAATAACTTAAGCATAAAAAAGTCATTTATTGGAAGAATATTGGTGACTCACAGAATTGACAGCAACGCTGGAAAATGATATTCCAGAAGGAATAAAGTGAAATAAAACAGAATCAGAACACCACCACAGCCACCACTGATATCACTGCCATAGAGTACTCCCCGTCGTCACTGAAGGCACCAGTATCCCTGGCCGTGAACCCCGCTGCCATTGGCTGCTCAACTGCAGTGCGGTTGTCCCAATAACTTCTAAGTTCATGGCACTTCCTCCTCTAGTCCATTGGCCCAACATTTTCCCATCAGGCCAACCCTGAAATTAGTGTCAACATGCAGTTCAGGTTTCTTCTTGGCCTCAGAGTTCTGTTGCCTGTCCTGTTACATCATTATTGTCCATTCTAATCTAAGATGGTTTCTCATGGTCCCTTTCTCAGACAATAGAGTGAAATGTAGCTTGAGCAAGGGTGGACAAGTCAGATGTTCATAAATTCATCATTCCTATACAATATTTTAGATTTTTTTCTTACAGCATTCAGTATTCAAACATCAGGACAAGGGTCTCTTCCCATATAGAAGGTTTTTATGTCATATCAAGGTTTTCAAGTTTTTCAGTGGTCTGGGACACTGTTATATCAAATGGCTTTGATAGGCAGACACTAATTTGTTCTTGCTTTTGTTATGTAAAAGATGTTGAGGACATAAACTGTTGACTTCTTGGTTCCAGAATCATTTTAAACTCCTCTCTCAGATACATAGGTAAAGCACGTGAACATTAATTGCCATCATCTGGGAATCTTTACCAAAACCCTCTCCCCCTGATACTCTCTGCTATGCCAAAGCTTGCACTGTGACAAGATGGGAATGTTTGCATGCAGGTTAAGGAATGCCTGGGTGGTAGAGGTTTTGACAACTTCCATTCTGATATTCAAATTTAAATCCTCCTTGATAAAATGGGACGCTCTCAACTTAAATCTACTGAAGGCCTTCAAAAGGGGGCTCACCACAAAGAAATACAGAGCCCGGACAGAAGACAGAGGCTCAAAGGCCTATTGTTCATTGGAAGAGGACTGGTTGTAGCTGAACGTGCTGCTGATGTTGAAGTTTTTGACCCCACAGCTGTCGTGAGCACCCTGAGAATAATGTCTTTGCATGAGAATAAACCGAAGAGTTATAAAATAGCAGGTCCTCTGGCAGCAGGTAACAATGGGGGCATCAGATTATTCTCCCTCAGAGAATCACCATGACCGGCGCAGGAATCTCGACCAGCACTGTCATTTTCCTAAAGCAACTTGAGATGCAATTCATTTGAATACTAAAGGAATTAAAAATGTAGCTTCATTTGTACCATGAAGCTGGTGAGGCAGAACATTTTAGTGAAATGGAACTTCTACCCACAAAAGATCTCCGTTACGGTCACGCCCTGTTTTTTTATAGAGCCCTCTATGTATATTTTGGGAGGAGCTTCCTGGTGTATGTATAATGAGGTGACACACATTGGGATGCGTGGGTCAGTCAGGCCACCATTGTGCTGACGGGAAGGTGCACCAAAGTTCAAGCCTCGAAGAGCAACGCCACGGCCTTCGGTGCCTTTTCCATCTCTGTTACGCCTGCCTGCCTAGCTCTGCGGCACGGCCCTCACCTACTGCAAAGACTGGCTTGTCATTCATTCGATGAGTGTATTTTAAAATTTTACCAAGTGAGACCTCATGATTAAGTATAATAAGCACTAGACTGGCAATGAGTAGACCGAGTCGATTTCCAGACCTCATAAACATTTAATTACCTGTGCAAATAAAGACAAACAAGTTACTCTCTTTAAACCTAGACCTCATCTGTAAAATCCATAAAATGTCCAAAGCGAGGCTGTTTCTGACTGCAGCCCAGAATTACTATAAAGATTAACTGGGACAATGAGTGTAACATTGCACTGAAAATTGGATTAAACAACGAATAAATGTGAGAGATCACCTAATTCATCTTTACATTTTAATTGGTAAATTTGGAATTGGCAAGGACTCATTTGAAATAACATTTCTCAGAGGAGTTCAGGACTTTCGATCATCAGTCCCCCAAGGCTTTTAAAGACAGTCACAAGGCTAAACCCCCACTGCCACATTCAGAGTATGAAAAGCCCATTTAGCTGTCATCTCCTGCTCTTGGCAGACTCTCAGGGAATGCCAGCAAATGTCTGAAATTGGAACGGCAACCCACCAAGTACATCCAAATCTTTCATCAAACTGTGCCTAGTTTAGAAGCAATATTATGTTAACATTACCCCCACGGCGGATTATTTCTAATGAAACCAGCCTGCCAAGGTGAAATGAGAGCATGTGTCGCAGAGAAGCATGACTGGATCGCCCTGAGAACTCCGTTTACAAGTAAATATCCTTTTCAATTAAAGATGAGCAGAAAGGTTCCAGAAAATATCCAGACTCCTTTAAATCTGTGGCCTGTCCCTTAGACCAAAATGCAATCAGATCTTTTCAGTTTCTGAAGGTAATTAGCATAGAAATTTCTAATTCTGCTTATTGAGTCAGATTCTCCTGATGGCTGAACGCTCCTAATTGCAGGCTAGCAAACTTCAAAGGCAGGATCAGCTCTTTCAAGCAGGATGTGGACGACGCCAAAGCAGTCTTTAAGTTCGACCTCTGAATTGTCATCACTTCCTTCCTCCTTCCTTACTCCATCATCTGCTACCTCCCTTTGTAGCCACTCCTGCTAGACCCCAACATTTTATGGCCCTTCTCTTTGCTGGACACCATAATGGGCTCTAGAAATGAGTAAGACATGGGTCCTGGCATTGAATGCTCTGCATTCAGCCCAGTCCTTTGTTCATTATTTCAGTCTTAGATCCAATACTTCCCCTACGATGCTGAGCAATGCTTGTTCATCCTCATTCGCCCAGAAGGACGTAAAGTTTCCTTCTTTATGATTTAACTTTATCCTTGTTGAACATGTGATCTTTCTAATATTTATGTTGCATTTATTACAATTATTAGTTTATAGATTTCCATGGAATCAATGCTTGAATCTTTTTATCTTTGTACCCCAATATTCTGCATAGTATCTGGCACAAAACAGGTATTTAAAATATCTGTGAAATAAATGATTCCCCAATCCAAACATTTCCCAGCCTAACTCCTGATTTCTAGCCTACTTCCTAAAACTTTTTCTGCCCCCTCCAACCAAGTTCCTTGTACTCCTGAATAGTTCATGTACTTTTGGTTTCTCTGTGGCCTAGTTTATATGTTCCTTAAGCTTAGAGGGCCCTTCGACTCATGTCTATTGAACACCTACCTATCTTTAATGTGGTATTTTAAAGATCTCACAAAAATCACAAAAAAGCATAGACTAATAAGAACCTAGCCTTTCAAATACACTAAAGTAACTTGCCACGATCAAATCTAAAGGCAGAGCAAGACCTAAAATCTAAGGTTCCTAACTTCGGACCTGTTTAACTGGCCAGGTCACCTCACCTATAAATAGGATGGCCGTATCATGGAGGGCCCAATGTGGAACACTTCTGAGAGTTAAAAAGAGCACTATTAATAATTACACCAAGACAACAAGTATAAATCAAAACAAATGGTCAACCTTCCTAAATCTAACCCTTCTAAAGCTGTGTAAAGTTCACACAGGCATGTTTAGCAAAGAATTTTACACTGCCTAGCCTCCCTCAGTGACAACCTGTGGTATCACCAAGGTGATATGAGCCATTAATAAGTTACTCTGTACTCTAGGTCTGTGTTTAAAAACAACAGCAACAATAAACACATGCGCACCACACTGTGGCTAGTGTTACTCCCTAGCAACTCCACAAATTTTTGTAATCACAGGTGTCGTTTGGGTTCTGGAGTCAGATAGACTTGTGTTGCCACATAACTCCACCATGTTCTACTGTGTAAACCTCTGTCTCTTCACCTATAAAATGATGACAATAGATCCAGTCCAAAAGAACTTCTGGTTCATTCCTTCAACAAATCTTGTTCAGTGCTCGCCAAGTATGAAACACTGTGCTGGATTTTGGGGATATAATGCTGAGCAAACCACTGCTCTCTGTTACAGCCTAGTCAGAAAGATAAGTGACTGTACTCTCCCAAACAAGAAGAGTGTTCTGATACTATGCTACTTACATAACAAAAGAACCTGACCTCTGTTGTGAGGTCATGAAATGATTGAGGACATGATGTTTATCCTGAGAGCTTAAGAGTAAGTGTCAGTTAATGAGGCAGAAGCAGCAAGGTTTCTCCTAGGAGGAGTTGGAAGCAGGATTTGCAAAGTCCCTGTGTCCATGTGGAACATGACCTAATCGGGAAACACAAGGCCTGTGTGACAGGAACTCATGATGTCAGGGAGAAAGTGGTGGGACACTAAGCTGGAGAGGGAGGCAGGGACTCCCTTGGCCATATTAAGGGTCTCTGGGGTTTGGTTTGTTTTTTGTTTCCTTTTTTTGTTTGTTTGTTTTCTTTGGGGTTTGTTGTGGTTCATTTGTTTTTTATAAAGAGCAAGGGAGTGTTAAAGACTTTTAAGTAGGTAGTTGATAGAGGAAGAGGAGGGATAAGATTGGTTTCCATAAATAGATTTGCATTTGCAGAGATCACTGTCCTTGTATAATGAAGAGTGGGTTACCAGGGGGCCAGGATACATTCAGGAGGGACAGAAAGGGAGCTCTTGCAGGAGCTCTGGTGAGAAAGTGAGGGGCGAGGTTGGCTTACACCAGGGTGAAGACAGGCAAGGTGTGAGAAGGAAAAAGAAAAAGGTAAAATCAACAGCCATACTGATGGTGGGATAAATTGAAGATAATGGCAAAAGCGACTGCTAAGTTCTGCACGGACGGTGATGTCTTTCGCTGAACAGTGAAAACCAAAAGTAAAAGTGGGTTTAGAAAAAGCTCATACATTTTGTTGTATATAATGAGGTGGCCTTAAAATATGTAGGCGGCGACACTGAATACAAATTTGGATATACAAGTGAGGCTCTGAGGTGAGATCTAGACCAGAGACTGAGTTGGAGATCTTCCCTGATGAGGTACTAATGGCACCTGTACACATCGGAGAGATTCCTGAGGGAACACAGAGAGAGAAGAGGAAAAAGGAAGAGAAGGGGGCCCAAGATCCCACTTTGAGAAACTTTAATATTTAATGGCAGGTTAGAAGAGAAAGAGGCTGCAAAGATGGAGGAGACCATCCAAGAAAGTATGGCATCTTGGAATGTTCTGGAAGGAGGCAGGCACTGGTGGAGTCAGATACTGCTGAGAGGTCAAGAAGACGTGAACTGAAATGTGGCCATTGAAGTAAGCAGCACGAGGTCATCAGCGATCTTAGTGAGCTTCAAGGGAGGAGTGTGGGGCAAAGCCAGGCGGCATAGAGAGGAAATGGCAGCCCCAAGTGTAGGCAGCTTTTTTGAGAAGTTGGGCTCTTTAAGTTGGAAAGAGTTAGAAGACCATTAGAAATATGGTTAGAACATTAGAAGTATAGCCAAAAGAAGTTAGAAGAGAGAAATATACTATTATTATAAAGGGAATTTTTTTTTCCAAATTGAAGAGAGTTAAGCATTTTTAACTATACACGGAAGGATCCAGTTGAGGGGACTCATTGAGAGTGTAACATCCCCATGAAGACAGAAGAACCTGCAGAATCTAAAGCACAGAGAGAGGTTGGCTTTAGGTAGAGGAACACCGGAATAATGTAGCAGGAGGTAAAGATGGGTTTCACTATAGGGATCGGTATAGCTTGAAAATGTTCTGGTCTGACGGTTTCAATTTCCTCTGAAAGTAGGAGGAGATGTCAGAAACTCTGAGCAAAAGTATGTAAAACATGGCCAGACATTGGGACAGAGCGACTGGTCATTGTGGACTGTAAGTGAGAGGGCTGATGAGCCACAAGGAGGACCCACATGAGGGTGTGACTGTGAATTTTCCGTGCTACCACTGTGTCCCGTTGTGTGGATTTCTCTAGCTGTAAAAGCAGAAAACAAAGTTACAATTTTCGCTTTTGTCAATGCAAGAAAAAGGCAAAGTAGAAAGGAACAAGGGGAAAAGAGTAGGTCTGAGGACGGAAACTAAAGCTCTCGCTTCACATGTAGGTGTTACAGGCTACTGAGTGGCCCTCTTCCCGGCATCCCAGACTTAAAACGAAGGCCAAAAGCCAGGACCCCGTTGCCATGTGTAAGCCACATCCTAAAGGGAGCCTCCAACACCGGCTGCCAACTACTGAGGTCCCTGCCCCACCCCCTTTCTGCAATTTCCACCACCAGGACTTACTGAGAGGAGGTTCAACAGGCCCCGTGACCACAGGACTTTATTCCAAAACCCCATTGCCCACCAAACATGCACAGCATCTTCACACACTTCATCATTATTTTAAAAAAGAAACAACAACCACAAAAAAGATGGAGCAGGAAGGGGCCAAGCTTTTTTTTGAAGGATGCAGAAGTGGTCAGAAAATTAGGGTTTTGTTCAAGACTGAAAGGAAAGAGTAAAACACGAAAGAAAGAGTCGTAGGTGTTTTGGTCTCAGAGCGTTATCTCCACCACAACACATGATTTCATCAGCCACATGTGCGACTTGTGACATGTAGGTAACGTGAATTCACATGCATAAGTGTTACCTAAGGGATTGTGGTGTATGCTAAATAACCCCGTCCATTGGTGTTTTTCCCCCTCTTTGCTTGTGTCCTTCTCTCAAGCTCTGCATTAATGCCTCCTCACTTCCCAAGCTCAACAAGTAGGACAGAGATAAGAAAAGTCTGGTAAGATTCCCTCTCATGGCTGCTTTTCTTCTGCAGCTCACATTGCCCAGACTAACCAAGAGACACATGCTCGGCCCATCTCACCTTAGCTGACATTGTGGGGCAGAAGGCAAGCATTGTCTCCTCTCTGTCCTAAGAAAATGGAGGCTTCACTTCATTGTCACAGCTCCTTGGTTCTGGGAGACACAGGAAGTGTTGCCCTTGGAAGGTTCAGGCTAAATGGTTTCTGACTACAAATGCGTCACCCCGCTCCTGGGATCTGGGGGACATGTCAGGCACCTCTTCTAGGCTCAGAAAAGAGCAAGGGATTACTGCCAACATTTCAGTCCCCCTGATGCGATAAGATCTTACCTTAGTGCAAATCCATCAGTGAGCTCCAAAGCAGTGACTTCCTCTCCCTTTTCCAAAACCAACACTCGGCTATTTGATGAGTCATTGGTTCCCTGACATTTGTAAAATACATTTGAAATGCTCCCAGAGGGAGGAAAATTATACTGTAATCAAACCACACTCTTCTCTCCGTTGCCTTCCCGCTCCTCTACCAACCTCTACAAGCAAGGAACGTACAAGCTTACCAGTGGGAGCCTCTGGTGCTATGGCCCTGTCTCTTCTAATTCAGCTGAGTGAGCTGGCTCGTGGGTTTTCAGGAAAAGAAACGACTAGGTCTCCCCCCAACCTCCCACAAGATCAGGGCCCTTGAGTTTATCCTTGTAACCGAGAAAGTTCAGAGGAATATGACAGGACCAGTTACTAGGTTAGTATTGGTTATGTATTGTTCATTACAGCACTTGAGGGGAGCGGGTGGCCAAGTTAAAGTCAGTCAAGGACCAAGAGGCTTTACCGAGGGAGCCAGACACTGAGAGGGAACTAGTGAGACCAGCACAGGTCCGGGTGGGTGGGGAGATTTGTGATCAGGTGGGACACAGAAGAGATGAATTAGTGGAGGTGGTTGTGCAGTAACAAATTAGAAATTGAAGCAAGAGTTCTGAAACCTGTGGCTGGTTTGCCTTAACCCTTGCAAATGATGCCTTCATTTAACTCTCTCCCTCCATCCCCCATGAGCGTGCCTTCCGTCTGTTACCAGCCCAGACCAACAACAGAAATGAGCAATCTTCTCCTCCTCCCCAGGGAGAAATCCCAAAAGAAGACTTCAAGAGGGCTAGAAGAGAAAGGCAAAAGAATGCAAACCCAGAGATAACCGTGTTCTTGAACTGAACGAAATGCCAACTTATGTTTCCTATATAAAAATCTATTTCAAGGTCAGGAGTTATTGTAACATGTGGAACATAGCTATTTTTACAGCTAAGGCATTGTATAATGAAAACTGTGTATCTTCCTCACACTTTCTTGGCTACCAAGATCTTACTGGCTCAGGCTGTCAGCTTCTAGTCACCCCAAGTCGAAACCCACCATGGGTGAGAACGTAAGGAGTGTCATTGTCCCACAATTTGTGGAAGCCAAGACCTTTAATAAACTAAACTAGTCCAACTCTAGAAGCTCGGCTTGTGGAAAGAAGGGGTCGTTCGAACAGGAACAAGTGTTTTCCTGCCAGTACATTCTCAAACATAGCTGTTAATAACATTTTAAAGGTAATGTATTTCTATGATAAAGACAACAGAAGTGATGTGAAAACCAGACTTGGAGATGTATAGAAAACATAATGGAAGAGAGCCTCTTTTTTTCTATTTTCCTTAATTGAGTTTATTGGGGTGACATCGGTTAATTAAATTTTATAGGTTTCAGGGATACAACTCTATAATACATCACTTGTGTGTTGTATTGTGTGTTCACCACCCCAAGTCAAGTCTCGGAGGGGAGCACTTTGTAATGGGAGAGCTACTCAGGACCAAAGCACATAGTTCTCCCACTTGGCCACACCCCTCAGATTTGGTCCCCAGATGGCTTTGCTTCTTGGGACACGGAAGGAAATGCCGTAAAAATACCAGTTGTTTCCCATTCCTCAGGATACTTCAGGTCTTTGGATCACTCTCTGAAGTCACTCTTATTCGACCTATTTCAGGTCTAAGACACAGACGAAAGGCACGTGTTCACTACTGAACCCCAAGTATTACCCCCCCACCCTGAGCGTCCCCATTCCTGGGCCTATAAAAGCTACCTTCTCATTATTATTATTACTGTTAATAAAAATTACTCAGGGACAAAAAAAAAAAACATTGTTGAATTCAGGAGTTCATTTTGCCCTCAAATACTTGGACTTTTGTCATTACAAGGGTGGGTTATATATACACATGTTGTCAAAGACAAACTGACACTTTTATATTCAAATCTCATAAAACAGTACATATGTCCTTGGATAAAACTTTTGATTTGTAAATGCAAAACAGAGATGCTTTCCCCAAATTCAGAGCAGCAGAACACATTACCATGTCAACAGATGCACAGTAAGTCCTCACTTAACAAAGGTAAGTCTTAGGACTTTAGGAAGACATATAATGAAGCCAATTTTACCATAGGCTCATTGATATGAAAGACTTCAGTTCCTGTGGAATCTCATTAACCTTTTAATAAAACAAGCTTGAATAAAATTGTTACCGACACGTTTGGGTTCTTGCCTCCTGATACAAAAGAATTTAGGTCAGGGACATTGATAAAAGCAAAGGCAGATTTATTGAGGCTCTGCAGAGGGCGAGAACCCCAAGATGGGGGTCCCAGGTTCTGCACACCAAATGTGGGGCTTAGGATTTTCATGACTTGGGAACACGGAAGTTGCTGGCGTTAACCAATCAGGGAGTATGTTAGCAGGCTTTTCCTCCTTCGGAACACTGATGTCCAGGTGTACGTCAGCAAAGCCAAGTGTCCTGGGAGTGTGCAGCACTTATTATGGGATGTAGAAAGGAACTTTCCCAACCAGGTATTGAGTTTGTCTCTGTGGTTGGTGGCTTGGCTTTAGATCTGAAAAAAAACTTAAGTAAAGGTAGTTCCTGGACCATTGTTTTATAACTACCTATTGATAACTGCCACAGTTCTGTCAGAGTTTGGAGCAATTTGTTCTGATAGGGCTTGGCTTGATGGAGTAACTTGTTCTGGTAGGGCTTGACTCGATGGAGCAATTTGGGAGAACATTTTAATCCTCCTTTTTCAAAAGAACGTTATTCGAGGGCCTGCTGTATGTGATGTGGCTTTGCACAAGTCACAGAGAGCTGTTTACCATGACCTTGGCAGAACTGAGCTTATCGTGTGCTTTTACTGAATACTAAAAGGGAGAAAGAGAGAGAGAGAGAGAGGTCAGATTTCACCTCCTGTCTCCCTCCTTTAAAATACTTTCCCACTAGGGGAAAAAAGAAAAAGATATTTTCTTCTCGTGTTAAATAAAGGATAGAATTTAAGTCAACCTCTCTCCCACTCCACCAAAACACCCAAGCTGCTAGAATCTGCTCAGCCATCTTTCTATTGGGAATGGACAGCTCAACTCCCCCACATCCAGTGTAACTACTGGACAAAAGAAAGAGCATCGGGTCACGACTGAGAACTCTGGACCTGACCTTGAATGGGTGTTGCTTGGGATCCCGGCTCTGCCACAGACACCTGATCTTGGGCAAGTGACTTCTCCTCTCTAAACTTTAGCTTTCTCCTCTATAAATGGGCCCATTACTACACTTCACTCATGGACTTTCAGGTGACCAAGATGACCCAGTGCACTTGGGACTGTCAGAGGGTGAAGAGAGTAAGTTTCATCAGCCACTCGCCTATCACATTATAATGATCAAATCTGTGTGAGGCACTATGCAAAGTTCTCTGAAAACAATGATGAACGAGACAAGACCCCCTGCTTTTGACATGGGGGAGATAAACATATACATTAAAGTAAAACACTGGCTTGAGATATTACAGAGTTGGCAAAATGAAGCCCTTAGAAAGGAAAGAGATGAAAGATTATTAAAGGTTTTGGAATTAATTCATTAAAATGGCAATGTTCTTTTGATGGCAAAGTACTAACAGAAGTGTAAAATGATAAAAAACACATGGGTAGCATGCCCAGCTGATCACAGTTTGCCGAAGACCTGCTTGGTTTTATCACTGCAAGCCCGTCAGTCACAGACACCTGGTTATCCTACATGGGGGTGGTTAAATTCAAATGCCCAAAGGCAAACAATGCAGATTAATACACTGCAGTTAAGTGTGAGAAAAACAAAAACACAAACACAATTTTTTAAATGGCAACTTGTAGCCCACCTAAAGTGGAAAGAACAGAACAGGTGGCAACCTAGCGCAGCAGACCGTGCCCTAAAGGCCATACCCAGAGGGCCACCTGTTTTGGCTGAGCTGGCAAGCTAAGAATACTTAAATTTTTGAATGGTGCGAGCAAAAAATCTAAAGAAAAGCAGGGTTTTTTTGTTTTGTTTTGTTTTGTTTTTTACTTTTAGAGAGAGGGCAAGGGAGGGAGAAAAAGAGGGAGAGAAACATCAATGCCAAGAGAAACATCGATCGGCTGTCTCCTGCAACCCCAGCCAGGGACCCAGCCACGTGCCCCGACTGGGATTCAACCTGGTGACCTTTTGTTCTACAGGGTGATGCCCAACCCGCTGAGCCACACCTGTCGGGGCAGAACAACATCTCTTGAAGCGTGAAATGGAAAGCCACCTATGAATAAAGAGTCAGCTGTAATAGATTTGACTTCACATTAAGGAGCTGATATAATTACCTCAAATTTAAGTGTCCACACCCAGTTTATTGAAACAAAGCAAAGCCCATGTATTTATGGTTGCTTTCATGCTACCAGGGCAGAACTGAGTAATTAAAGACTGAGCGGCAAAGCCTTTCACAGGAAACATTTGCCAGTCATGGCCTTGGTCTGGAAAATGCTTGTCCTAAGGACAGCCCGCTGACTGTTGATAGGAGCACTAGCCTATAAACCATGATGACATAAGTAATTATTTTTACATTCTAAGAGAGGCCAAAATCCTGGATTTTCATGTGAAACTTGTTGATTTTTATATTTTGTCATCTAATTTATTTTGAAAATATCGTGTGGGCACAACAAAGCCATCTGCGGTCTGCATCTAGCCTGCAGGTCACCATTTTGCAGAGTGTGATGTATGTCTGATGTTCTCTACTAACACTTATCCCAAGAGGTAATTATATGAGTTCTTTCATTTGAGAGCAAATCTATCACAGCTGCCTCCATTCATCAATTGCTTCCCATTTCAAATTTGTTTACAATTCAATTGCTTTCCCCATTAGTGCCTTTCTGGGATCTTTAGTTTTTCTCCACAGCCTATAATAACTTTTTCCCATCCTAAACAGAATAAAATCCTCCCTGCCTTGACCCCCATCCTGCGTTTTTGTCTGTTTCTCCCACTTCCTGTCTCTTCAAAGGGCAATCTCCACTCACTGCGTCCAGTGTGGTCTCTCATTCTCTCCTCAGCGCAGCACAGCCTGGCTGCTTTTCAGACCACTTCATTAAATGTGCTTCCAGGAAGGTCATAGATGACCACCTTCTTGCAAAATTCAATGGATGCTTTCAAATTCCCGTCTAACTTCCCTCTGGCACTTGACATCACCGACCACTTCCTCTGCTTTGAAAGTGTCGTTAGCCCTGGGTTTCACAATACTCTCTCCCTTTCCACATTCTCGCTTACCTCTTGGGCTGCTCCTTCTTTTTCTTTCTTTTTGTCCTGGCTTGATTTCATGGAACTAATATTTATTGAACACCTGACTTGTACCACCCATGGTGTTAAGCATTTTCCAAATGTAGCCAGTATGTTCTCGCTTGACCAGAAATACAATTTTATTGCCCTGCAATAAACTTTATTTGTAATCTCAGCTTCCAGCTTATGTGATTTACATAACATTTTAGTTCAGTCTTTACTGAGGCCCCCATCTTTCCCCAGGGTCACACCAGAATCCGGTAAATGGAAAATGATGGGGGAAGTGTCACAGGCACGTATGTCTTCGCTCTAAATGGCTCCAGATCCCCTGAGCTCTGCCAGTCTTCTGTCCCCAAGCTATGGCTAGGATGCCCAGGGCCTAGGGCCCCACCTACCTAACAGGGTCCTACAGCACACCCTGGAGTGTAATAACCACCTGCTCTGCTCCACAGACTTGTCCTTGGCACTCTAATAGCTATTTCTTTTCACCTCTTCAGGGGGTTTAGGTTTTCCCAAATGGCAGGAAATCCGCTAATTTCAAACTGCTCCTGCACCCTGCCCCAACTCGGCAAAATGCCCCAAAGCCACAAAAACACCTTGAAAGGGCATGCCTTCCTTGGTGGGAAGTGGAGATAAAAATGGAGGGACATTTTTCCCAACTGATGTTTTGGCGAGGTCTCTTGCCGTAATTCTTATGCCGACTCTGAGAAGCAGGTACTATTGTTGCTATTTTACAGATGAGAAAATTACGACTGCACGTTGCCCAAGGCTATGTAACTACAAATCTCTAGCTTTTAACCATCGCCTCATATGGCCTGTCTTCTTGCTTCTGTCTGAAGCACTGGTGGTCTTCCTCTTCCAGGATGCTGCAGAGGGCCTCAAGGGCGCAGGGGGACACTAAGTGGCACCCGAGGCTCTGGGCGAGAAAACTGCCCCAAGGCAGGGGAAGAGCCACCGGAAGGAGCGGCGCCCAGAGCTCACACAGGACTGGAGTTGTGTCCATTCCAGATAGCCAGAGCGCAAAATTTCCTAAGGCAGGGGCATCGTGTCCGCTTTGACCTTTCAACCCAGACTGGGCAACCTTGATCCCAAGAGGGGCGAAGATCATACACTGATAAAATTAGGACAGGGACTTTAACCTGGACGTAACCCATCTGGAGGGTCTATGGGAGGAGCTAGGGCTTATGGGAGTTCTCATACTCCATGCCATCAGGAGAGTCCTACAGGACGAACTCCGTGTTTATGACAGGGCTGCGTCGCAAACAGTTCCTCTTTCCCTCTGTAAAGCATCTCCCCCATCTTTGTCCAGTGCGGCGCACACACGATTCCATGTCTACATGGAAAGGATTGCAATCCTTTCTTTTTCCCCCAAATAAATCCTTTCGGTGATGGCATACCTAGGCAATTCTGTTTTTTATGGTTGACAGAGCTTCGTAGAAAGGCAGTTCCCCTCGCTCTCCCCCCACAAAAAATGCAGCCCAAACAGGAAATACTGCCAACCTCAGTTGGGCCTCCAGCAATCTATACTGACCCAGCCTACAAACTCAGGCATCTAAATCTTGTTCCTCACTGTCCCACACAGTCGCTCTGCTCAGAGTTACGGGAGAATTCCCATGGCCTTTACCACTTCCCACCCACAAGGCGGCTGGGGCCCGACTCGGCAAAGGGACAGTGAGAGACAGACGAAGTGAGATGACTAGACAGAGGAGGAGCCACCCCCTTCTTCCCAACAACCACAAGGGATAATGGGATCTGGGATTTGGGGGCTGTGGCTCTTGGGGGGCTGTGCAAACCCCAATGGTACCAAACGCTACCTGTGTTCAGAGATTTTTTTCTTTTAAGGCATCTCTCCTAAAAACAATTCAGAATGTTTTTGCACTTGGAAATGATGTGGCTGCTTCCCTGGTTCACACTATTTCAATGAATTCATTTTAGAAAGGCGGTTTCTGAACACATCCCCTAGAGCAGGACCACCATGCTAGCAAGCAGTTGGCAACTTGCTCAATGAAAGCATGAATGGACCATGGTCTCAATATTAAAAAGAAAAAAATACCCAAACTTAAAATAGTCTCCCAGACCTCATTTTAATAGAGTCCCTGTCCATTCAGAGACTTTCGTAAATAACCTTACAATTAATGACATGTGTTTATCTGCAAAGCCACTCACCTGAAATATACAGTGGTTGATGTTCTCTCTGGATATGGAGTTTATTTATTAGAAAGAAAGACTTGACCTAAGGATAAAAATAGAGCAGTGGTACTCAACTAAATTTGCAGCTTCTCTCCCCCAAAACCTTGGGTGTAACCTATTTTGAAAAGAGTTCAATCTGAGGTGAGATAGCAATATAGTTAAACAAGGAGCTTGTAACTATGAAGAAAAATAAAATTGACCCTTCTCCCTTGTAATTCTACTGGTGGGAGACAAAACGGCTGCATCTAATAATAGGTAGACCCTCTCTTATCGGACGGGTGTATTTTACGTAGAATTATATTTAGATCATATTATGTAATTATTGCACATCAAAGTCAATCTACTGAAAAGTTAGAGCCTATCACACCTTTCTTGAGAATTTTCCATTATTTTCCATTGCACTTAAATAGAATGCAGATGAAATGCTGCAATGAAGGTCTAGAAGATCTGCTGACCTGGTGCCTGTCAATCTTGCCACTGTGGTCTGGCACGCTATATTCTTTCAGACTGTCACACAACCCAAGATCTTTCTAACCCCCAGTGCTTGGTGACTTCTTGTCTCTATTCTTCTTTGGGCGAACTCTTATTATCCTCCAAGTCTTTGTTGTGACATCACTGACAGGGCTCTGCTCTTTTCAACCCATCAGTCCACACCTGTTCAATTCTTTCAAAGCACATGTCAGAGCTAAACTGTGGGGATTTTAGAAGAGATCTCTTCCTCCACTTAAAGTATGCTCTACAACATCAGGAACCATATTTATCTTATTTGCTCTTTTATCCCCTATGGCAAATATAGGTACTGGCATATAGTAGCTGCTCAATAAATCATTATTGAATATTAAATAATGAGTCATATTCCAATTCGTGTCTACCAAGCTTTTAACCTACCCCTAACTACACGGCCCAATTCAAGCATTCTTCTCCATTCCCATCTTTGTTTTCCCCTTTCCATAAAATGTTTCCTGAGCTTCTCACCTTTTAGCCACACAAGGCATATCAAGTGCCAGAGACATGATAAGTATAGCTGTCATTAGCATTACCTTGTTCTCTCACCCAAGGCATTTCTGTAGCTCTCTCCCAAATGTCAGTTGTTCTCTTACCACTTTCGTGATTTCTCCTATATCCCGTATCATCTAGCCTACTTTTGTTGTAATTTATTTTTTATTTGACACAATGTCTTCCTTCTTAAATTTATTTTTTTTAATTTATAGAAATCTAAAGCCTATTTCACTGATCATAAAGGGGGAAACCATAAAAATTAACACAATGAAAAGAAAACAAGGTGCTGTTCTCTTTTCTTTTTTAAAAAGTGGGACTAGCAACTGTTAATAGATATCACATTAAGGTGAGCCTTTGTCCACAACACAATCAGAAGGGATGAAAATGTTTGAATGACCTCCTTACTCCATGATTCATTATTTAAAGTCATAACTGTGTCCATCTAAAATCACCCCACCTACCATTTGGACCCTTCTGTCACTTTGTATTATTATTAGGACTTTTGACTTGGCCCTTACTACTATCTACCTTGACTGGTTAATTATTCTTTTATGTCTATAACTCATCCCACTGTCTTCCTTCTCTGTTTATCCTCCATGGCTCTTAGGTGGATACCTTTATATAGAATATATGCTTTATACAGTCTCGGCTGAGTCTAACACTTAGAGCTTTGAATCAACTTGATCAAAAGACACTATTCTTCCAAACCTTAAAATATTTTAAAAAGAGGTAAGCGAGAAAGAGTATTAGGGAGTTTTCCTGGTTCCTTTTCCCTCCGCCCTCCTGGCTTCCCATACGTACCTGATATGAACCTGACCTGCCTCACCCAGGCCACGGCGGCCAAACACAAAAGCATACCCCTTAGACTGTGCGAACTACACTGAGCTGGGAAGAGGCCCCAGCACAGGAATGTATACCTTTCATGCCATGAATATGCCAGAAGCCAACACTCTAATTCGTAAGTAAAATAAAGGCCAAATAAAACCAGAAGAAACCTGGATGTGTGATTTATTATATTTAAGATTGGTTTATAAGGCTTAAATATGTCTGTCATAATTAACAGTAAATAAATGCAACTTTACAAAATCAGCATCTCAGTACAGTACAGGACTAAATGTAGTGACTGTGCATTGGAAAATTAGTATTTCCTCAATGCAAATCTCAAATCTGCAGCACCATTTAGAAGCTTCCACTAAACACGCAAGTTGCAGTATTTATTACAAGCTCTATGCAGAGCCCAAGGCTACCTAACTCAAGCATTAGAGGAAAAGAACAGCGGGGTCATTCAGGCATAATATGTAAGATTTGGTACAGGATTAAAATACTAACATTTTTTAATGTCCTGGTTTCAAATTAATAAATACAAAAACAATATAAAAATATACACCGGTTGACAAGACGGCACTGCAGAGGATCAGAAAGTTAAATCTCGCTCTCATATGTATGCAGGTATGTCTTTAGAGCCAGGATTTCTGAATAGCTTCGGCTGGTCTTCCGGAAGAAATCCAGACTGGTGAGATGTTCGATGTCTCGCACCCGAGCAGTGTGCATCTTGATGAGGTCCTCTACCCATCTCGACTCATCCTCTGAGCTCTGCAATGGAAGCAGAAAGCAGTTGGTGTCAGGATTTTGCAGAGGAGGTTCTCCACACGGTCAGTTTGCTCCCAGTCCGTGAAGGACCTCGGCTCACTCTGCCCCCAGGGCCAATGTGCCCAGCACCTTCCTGGCCTCCCTGCCACCCTACCACATTCCTGTCAGTAATGTGCCACAAATACCTGCCCTCAGCTGCAAACATTTTCAACAGCAATTAGCTGTATTAAATAAACGAGACATGTGGCATGAAGGAGCATTTGATTCAATAGGTTCTCAGAACATAAATCAAAATTAGGAAAACCAAAGGTCGTGGAGAATTCAGCAGTTTGTTCCTTTTCCCTGCTGTCAAATCACAGTGTCGAGCCCAGGGCACAAGTAATTTAGAATATGCTCTTCTGCCTCCCCAGGAGAAGCAAAGAGCTTGTGCCCAACGCACAGAATTATGTGTGTACATTCCTAGTCTTTCAGAAGAACCTGCTATGCCAACTACATCATTTGTCTGATTTCAATGAATTGATAGCTGAATATGAGTTTGACGTGAGGCAGCCTTAGTTGGCACCCCTGGCACTTTGGGGCCCAAGAGACCTCGGTTGGAATTGTGGCTCTACCACTTTCCAGCTATGAGACTTTGGTCAAGCTAGCTGGCCTCTCTAGCCAGCAGTTTCATTGGTTCGCAAAGATAATAATGCTTAACTCAGCAGCTCCCTGGGAGGTAAGAAGGAAGCGTTACGGGGGAGGGTAAAGTAAGGAAACAACATCATGGAAAAAAGAAAGAAAATCTCTATCTTAGCTACTTGCCAACCACTGCCTCATCAGCACACATTTCAGATGAAGGACATCAGATCCGATGTCCTGCCCCAATCAAGTTATTTCATGTCTAAGTTGAAACTAAAAAGCAATTCAGGAGAAACAGTCCTTAACATTTTAAAAATAGCTTCTTTCACTTTTGAGGGAAGTCAAGAGCAGGAATGACATGTGAGAGCTCTGAGAATTATGGAGAAATGCCTACCTTCATTAGTAGACAGGAAGCCGGAGGACCTTGGCAAATAATTTCATTCCCAAATGCCACTGGGAATGGTAACGGCTCCTAAGAGTCCTTCTACAAGTTGAAGGATGGCTGCGTGTCCCAGGGCTGAGAATGCTTAGACACGCCCTCGCCCATTGCTGTTACCACTAGTGTTCTCAATGAACCAAAGCCCGAGAACCTGCAATGGGTTTTCTCGGAAAGCTCCAACCCACACAGGGCTGGACAGGGAGCTACAGCTGCTTGTGCCAGTGCTAAATATGTACCATGAGGGTGTTGGTTCAGGAAACTGATGCCCAGCCATCCCAGGCAAAATGAAGAAATAGGGAGAAATTGCTTTGCACACTGGGGAAGTACGGATTTTCACCCCCCATGCCCCACCCTCCTAACCCAAGCTAACCAAGATCTCTGGGATTCACAGGAAAGGAAAGATCTAAATATAACTGTACCCACAACGGTACTGACCAGTCCTCAGCATGACCATATAATTAACGAAGTAGGAGGTCTCCAAACCCTGCAGGACCCCCTCAGAGTAAGCAGAGTAAGCATGAAGCTATATTTTGGGAGAATTTTCGTATTCAATTCATTTATATAATTTTCAATGGTCGGTAAGTATACCTTTCCCTTTGTAAATGAGGTCACTTGATTGTGCGGACGGGGGCAGGGGGTGAAAAAGGTTTTTTTAACTTAAATAATGGCCAGCTGGGAGTATAAAAATTTGGGGGAAATCTGTCTTTTGCTATTTCTTTCCTTGGGAAGTGATTTGCCAGGTTCATTTGAGGGACATTCTCTTCTGGTTCTCACCTGCTGAAACCTAGCATCTGAGTAATTATTAGGAAATACTAGCTATGCTGCACGTGAAAAAAGAAAATGTCTTCTGCCTGATGTTAGCTGGCAATGCACAGGAGTTTTTGCTGAGGGAGACTCTAGTGTGAAATGCGAAACTAATAAAATTCAAATTAAATGTCATGTGCACCAACAGAGGGAAGAAGGAAAGGAAAAACTTTAAGAATAAATAATTTAGAACATTTAATGCAACTAAAAGCACAATCCATGAACTTGCTTATTGTCTCTGTTACTATGAAAATTTACTGTTCACCTGCCCTTTCTCCTGACTTTGTGAATTCAAACCCTGGCTGTTTCAAGGTGACCGTCAAAGGAAGGACAGGATTCTATGTGGATCATGAGTTCTTCAATAAGAAGCTTGCTGGCCATGAATTCTACAAGAAACACCTCTAAGCTCTATGCAGAATCAGGAACCAGGAATGAGAGAAAGGCCCATGAGGACACTAGTGGATTTCACTTGTCAGGTGAAAAATGTGTGGTGACTTAAACTACTGCTTTGACCTGAATTTAGAATAACATTTTTAAATTCTCCCATCATCAAATTCCACTAATAACAGAGGAACTTGAATACATATTCCCTAGAAACTTAGGTAAACCTTAAATGGACTATTATTTGAATAGTCTCCCTTTTAACTTAAAAATGTATGGCAATTTCAAATTTCACTCCATAACATATGTGTTTGCTATTCTGCAAAAATTTTACATCCCCACAACAAGTATTTGGTGAATCTGAAGTTCAAATAAAGTATATCACGTTATACAGAGGAATTACACTCTTCTGGTATACCATTAGCTACTCTTGTGGTTATCAACCACCAAAATTGAGAAGGTCAAGACAATCAGTTGATGACAACTCATCCCTCTATAGTTCCCTTGCTTTTCCACCTCCCATTCAATTATTTATAAGATCTTAATGGTCCTTCCGGTATAATATCATTGCCTTCCACCCATCTTTTTCCATTTCCAAGACCACAACCCTATTTCAAGTTGTTACCTCCATCCTGTGAAATGATTCTTGCCAAAGGCCATTGAGCACCATGCTTGGCCTGCTTTAATTCAAATTCATCTCCCTGAAGCAGGGCTTACAATATTGCTCGTATGCTTAAAAATTTCTGTGGCTTTTTAATGCCTATGCAATAAGAAAAATTCCTAAGGTCCCAAGGTTCCACTATGGAAATCTGATAAACTGGAAAGAGGATGGGTTTTGGGGGTTAGAGGCCCTGAATCAAAAGTTCTGCTCTCCTACTAACTAACCAGGTAACCGGCTAACATATCTTTCATTTAATAGCTATAGGTTTCTCAATAGTTAATAAAAGGAGGTCAGGGGGAACATATGTACCTGCCTCATAGGGTAATTAGATAATTAGAAATAATACACGTCAAGGCCCTGCATAGCACTTGGATGGGCACGTGTACTCAGTAATGGTAACAGCCACCACCGCTGCTGCTGTGACTATTATTACAACTTCTTTCCTTTTAAATTTGACTTCAAGCAAGTTTTAAAACCTTATCGAAACAGCCAGTTATAAAAGCAGCCATGAAAATGTAACGTGCAATATAGGGAATACAGCCCATAATGTTGCAACAACTAGGTGTAGTGTCAGATGAGTACTGGGTTTATCAGGGTGACCACTTCGTAAGTTACATAAATATCTAACCACTAGGCTCTACACCTGAAACTCATATATAATACTGAATGTCAACTGTAATCGAAAAAACCTTTTAAAAACCCTACCTCCCGCTATTACTCCCATTTCCAGTATTCTGGCCAGACTTAATTAGCTTTCTTGACCATATTTCCAATTTCTTTCTCTTTCCTGCATTCCTTATTTTGCTTTGGATATTCATAGCCCAGTCTTCCCCTATACTTGAAACCACTGTCTAAAAGCCACATCGGCCATGGAGCTGACGATCTCTGTTCAAGTTACTCAGGGGTACCTGGCCTTTCAGTGCAGCAATTGTTGTGCCTGCTCCGCAGGCTTCCCCACGGAAGGCTGCCTACAGCAGTGACGGTGCTTAATTAACACACTCTGTTTCTCCCAGCGCACCTCACACAAGTTAGGGATTTGAGCTGTGCTTGTTGACTGAAAATCCTTTTTGGTAGATTTTTATCCCTGTTCCTTTTATTACATGAAACAAGAGCATAAAGACTATTACTTCTAAAATCAGCCTGGGAGCACAGACACGGGGTCACAATAGTGAGACCAGGCATGACTCTGTGACTTGTTCCTGAGTGCAGAATTAGCTCAGGGCCAGGCTCCTGCCTACCTGCCTGAGGGTTTCCTTCCTGCCATCCTGCCTCCACGTGGGAACGGGAGCACCAGGTGTCATCTGTGCTATCTGAGAATGGGGTCACCTACTCTCGTAACTAGTAGCAAATGAACTCTGATTTATAAACTACATGTTCCCCTGTGAGTGTTTGCGTTTTAAACATGTTTTTGTTATGGAAATTTTCAAACACCCACAAAAGTAAAGAGAATAATTTGATAAGCTCCTGTGAACTCTTACCTAGTTCCAATAATTATCAAAATCTTGCTACTTTCCTCTTTCTTTTTATAAAATCTATATGCCTTTGGCAAAACTCAAAACATTTGGGCACTTTTATCATTTGTCAAACTTGGACACATAAACAGAACTACATTAAATGCAAACACACACATCCACCCACACTTTAACGTTGAAAAATAAAAGGCCATTAGGACACATAGTTCCCAAGTGTTAAGCAAAGTTTTGCTTGGGTCCTTTCTTCTTTCCATTTGGTCATATAATCCAAATGTTTTATAGTACGTGTGTTCTGTGGGGGGGAACATAAATGGAGAAGTAAAGATGAATTCTGTAAGCACACCCTAAAGGTTCTCTTTGAACTCACATTGCAGCTCTCGTCATTGTCGGGTCTGTGAGGAAGGATGAACGAGGAGACGGAGAGGGGGCCGTCACACTTGTCTGCAGGCTGAGTGAAGTCCAGGCAGCTGGTCAGGATGCTGTAGTAGTGCGTGGGGACGGGAATGGAACTGCCTTCCACATACCTGAAACAGGGGGGCAATTACAGCGGATGTAGCAGCTTCCCTTTTGAAGTGGTGACCAGTGAATATTACCTAGGCCACTAAAATTAATTCCCACTCAACTGAATCATTTTTCTCTTCTAAGCGTGGGCCAACTTCTGTATCTTTGAACATGTTTTCACTGCCTGGACTCCAAACTCTCTCTCAACCTGGCAGAGTAAATAAGATATTCCAGGAAAAGAAAACAGCTTGAATCAAGACTTGGATGCTGGATGCAGATCAATGTTGTAGAAATGTAAGGCTGGAAGAGTCAGTACATTCCAAACTACGGGGAGCTCTGCGTGCCAAGTGGCGGAGCTTGGGCATTATTGTTCGGGCAACAACGCTCCGCCGAAGACTTCTGTGCCAGGGACTGTCATTGTGGAACCCGCATTTCAGGGCGATAACTTTCATAGTTGTATAAAATGAGCCAGAGAGAGGAGACATTGAAGCTAGGGGAATAATAGCCCTTTCAAGCCACAATAAAATCCTAAACTGGGTGCAGAGAACTTGCTTATTAAAGAAAATACTAAGGACTGAGTGCTAGTGATAAGCCTAGAGTTAGAAAAACATCTTTTCCAGCAGAACAAAGTACAGAAATCACAATTCCTCACCTGGTGTTATATTATCTTAATTTTGATCATTTTTAAAATATCAAAATTATGATTAAACTGATAACATAATTTTGGCTGAAAACTACAATAATGATCATCAATGAAATTAATGTGCAGTTATGATGAAATTTCTCTTATGAATGACTGGAAAGGGAGTAAGATAACTTCTATTTTCTTAGTTACTTATATGAAAAAATAGCATTTTTCTCTATCTATAAATCACAACTAAACCCTTTTATATTGTGTGCTGCTCTGATTGTCTCATGTATGTATAAAATTAAATGATGACATTATGAATTTGTTGTATTTGTATCTTCTTGTCTTGTCCACCAGACTGTAAGTTCCTCGTGAGCAGTGTATTCCTATCCCATTGCAGCTCCAATAACACCACAGAGAGGGATAGACACTAGAGTCAATGAAAGTCCACATGCAATGTCCTACTGAGATGTACTAAGGGTCACCAAGGAACATGCATAAAGGACCCATTGACAAAGCCAAATGAGGGAAGGATTGAGGGTGGGAGGTGAGGAGGGGTGGGGCTGGAGAAAGTGGTGGCGGGGAAAATGTTGGCGTGGGGATGATGGGATAGGGTACAGGGTGGAGGGGATAAAGAGGAGAAAAAAGTGAGACAGCAGTAATAGCACAATCAATAAAATATACCAAAAAAAGAAAGAAATCTAAGGGATTCTAAAAGTACCCCCAAATAATGAAGATGAGTGAAAATTATCTTCCCACAGAAAAGTTGTTATAGAATAAATGACAAAAAATTTAAATCTTTTGATACATTTTCTTCTCTGGAATGGGAAGGTGTATTTATTTACCACAAAACCCAATTAATACCATTCTAACCACTAATGCCATGTTTACTGAAAGGCCCAAAAGAGCTGAAGAATCACAAAGAGATTCAAAGAGCAAAAGATTTAAGGGGTATCAGCTCTTTTCTAGGATGTGAATCTTTGAAAAACAGCCTTGAGCGACATATTGGAATTTTAAAAAACACAACAGTGAAAATGCAAAGCTTACTGTTTGATTTTGTCCTGTGTGTCATGTAAGCCATCGAAGTCATAGTCAAAAATGGGTCCACTTATCACATTAATTCCATTCCTTTCTGAAGCATACTTCTTCACCAATACCCTTTGGAAATAATTCCAGACTCCTGTGTAAAGACAAAATTGATTCTTCATTAATAAAACTCCTTGCTTTTGCAAAATTCTATCTAGAGTGCATTGTACAAGCCAAATATCACAAGCTGAGCGACAACAGAGCTGTCAATTCTCGAGAAGGATCTATCCTACAGCGTTAGCTGCCTGTGTATCATTTACAGACCAGCAAAGAGAAGGCCATGAAAACACTGGCAGGGGTTTACCCTCGACCATTCATTCAGGGAAGGATTTGCATATGAAGTGGTTACTGAGTTGAGATTTGAAGGACAAGTGGGCGTTTCCTAAGCAAGGAGATGGAGACAGAACATTCCAGGCGGTGGGGAACAGTATGTACAAAAGAGGAGGTGGAGTATTTGTGAGAAACTGAAAAAAGGCTTTAATCTACTTTTTATTCTTTCGTGATCTCGCAGATAGGCTGGTTTCCCAGCTTGTGTCTCTAGCCCCTGACAGAGCTCCAGACATGCTGCCCAACTACTCATGGTCCACTTGATACCTAGGAATCACACAGAGCAAAGATTCATCCCAACAGAATTCTGGATTTCCCTTCCCAGTCTTGCTCCAGTTCTTGGCTTCTCCATCATATTTATGGCACTCACACTCATCCAGATGTTCAGGCCAAAATCCACGGGGTCATCCCTGGCTTCTCCCCTTCCTTCATGTGCCGCCTCCAAAATACACCCCAGTCATCCAATCTAATCACTTCTCACCATTTTCACCGCATCCACCCTGATCTGGGTTAATACCCTCTCTGCAATAAACTACTACTGAAGACTACTTCCGGGACTCTCTGTGAGAAGTTCCTTAGGTCCCCGTAGCCCATCCTTTATGTAAATAGATCCCTTCACACCATAAATCAGATTGTATCATATGCTCCACCCAACAGCCATTTTTAAGAGTCTTTTAAAATTTTATTATTGATTTTTAAAGAGAGAGGAAGGGGAGGTGAGAGAGAGAGAGAGAGAGAGAGAGATCGACTTGTTGTTCCACTTATTTATGCGTTCCGTGGTTGATTCCTGAATGTGCCCTGTCGGGAGATTGAACCTGCAACCTTCGCATATCAGGACAATGCTCTAACCAATTGAGCTACAAGACCAGGGGCCAGCACCTATTTCTAATACTCTAGATGATTTCTTACTGTATGAAATTAAAATAAAATCTCAACTTTCCACGGTGGCTCCCGCCTACCTCCATGGCTTTACTTCCTACCCCCTTCCCCTCATATTTGTGGCTTTCTTTCTGTCCCCAACCTGGCCAATTTGTTTCCCACTACACTTTTGCATTTGTTCTTCCTTTTGCCTAGAAAGCTCATCCCATGATCCATGCTAGTCAGTTTCTTTTCCATTATTCATTTCTTGGTTTCAAGGTTACCCCCTGGAGAAGACTAAATTGTTCACCCCACCTCCATTTTGTGCTAGGACCGATCCGAGGGGCAGGAAAGGAGCTTAATGAAAAAAAAGAAAAAGGCAAAAGAAGGGAATAAAAGGAGAAAGGCAAACAATCAGTTGGCTCCGGAAAGTCAGATTCAACTTTCTATGCTCTGTTCTCCACGGGGGTGATGAGGCGCAGGACTTATGCCTTCTTACCGCCCCCTATTCCAAAGCACTCAGCCATTTTCTCGCTGTACTTCAACTGCTTTTGATACCTCCCGATACTCCACTCTGAGTGAGAAAGGGCAGGCTCCGAGAGCCAAAACGCTGTAGGTAAGTATTTGCAATAAAGAAAGGAAGGCAGTGGGAGAGAAGTTCAACTGTTAACTGAAGTATAAGAACTGCAGAGGCAAGGAGGAAGAGGAATAACAATGAGAACAGTCAAGAGGCGAACCCCGCAGAAATGTGGCTGTGAGAAAAACCACTCCCCGGTGAGGAACAGCGAGCCCTCTGTGAGCGGCCCTCTGCCATGCCAGCCTCAGGGTGGCACCGAGTGTTTCCTTTATTACTGCTTGGTCAAAGAGGCATCAGTAGGAATAAAGAAATCCAGGAAACCCTGATGTGCAGAAATTAAATGAAGCTGCACACTATGACAGATGCATCGGGGGAGGTTTCTGAAACATTCCTTGGTTGGGCCTGAGAACAAACCAAGAAAACTTTTAAGAGCACACTTTCATTTTTCAGTCATAAGCATGGATTCCACCTTTGAATAAACCTTCATTTACTAAACTAGGACATCAAATAAACTTTTTTTTTTTCCACTGAACCATGTTGGCCATTTCACCAACGTTAAGCTGGGGTGGTCTGCTGCTGTGATACTCAACAATCATTTGATACTCAACAATCATTTGTCCCTGTGAGTCCTATTTTGAGGCTTTATTTCAGCCCTGAGAGTAGCACGGTCCAATGCTCCTGCACCAAGTAGGTAGACACACCTCCTTTTCCCATCTTTCCTATAGGCATTTAGGTCTGCTCACTGTAAATGACCTAAGCAGAGGTAAGAGATACTCCATATTGTTTTCTCTATGTTTGAATACATGGATGGATGAGCAACTGGATGGATGACTGGGTGAACTAATGAATTCTTTGTTATCAGAAATAGAAATGGGATTGCTTTGGTCATTGTACAATTAAGTCATAAATCTATATATAAACCACAGAGGTCATGCAATCAAATCTTTTAATTTTGCAAATGAGAGGTTAAATGGCATTTCCATGATCACCCTCGTGGGACTAGAACCCAGTTTCTGGCCCAGGGCTCCTCGTGCTGATATCAGTGAAAGCATCACTATCATCCACAAATATTTATGTCATGTACAAAGAAATAATGAGTGTTCAGGGAAACTAAGATAATTTGCAGAGCTCTAAAAACATCTGGATTTAATCCTCCAATGATTCAAAAGACAAGCTCTTGCTCTATTTCAGGGTCAATGCTCAGAAAACCTCATCACCGTCATCTTGAAGGAGAGAGGTACTAGTGACTTTTACTGGAACATTTAATAAATAAATGTAGATGCTGCAAAATGTCAAGGAGCCTCCAAAATACAGAGAAGTCCCCTTTTCACCAGTCATGTAATGAGCACTGAAGTAGAAAAAACACCAGGTGGACACAAATTTGGTTTAATTCAGCTTCTGCCGCCTGATCTGCATCAACTCCTTGGTTCAGTCCTTGATTGTAGACAATAGATAAAGAATCTGCCCACCTCTGTTACAGGTTCGTATTTTGGATTAATGGTAGAGAATTTACATGAAAGGTCTTCAAAAATTATAAAGGCTAAACACAAGAAGTAATGCAGAAAAGTGAAGTGGTAAATTTAGAAATTGTTTTTCATAAGGAATAGTTTATGAGGTAAATACTGGACTTACGTTTGAAAGCAGGATACATGGGAACCATATTGGTTACGAGGAATGTATCGTACTTAGTTTCTGGTGAAGAGCTCAAATCTAAACATGAGAAAAACAGTCACTATTACTTATCAAAATCTATATCAATTTTTTTTTTTACTCAGTCTTCTAAAATGGCCCAAACAGCCTGAAGTGGATGGATCTACTCTCTTGTTACTACTCAATCCTTCCTTCATATAGAATTTCCTACTTCCCCTCTCACTCAGTCTTTTTCCCTTACTTAATAGTTATCCCTCAAAAAATTTTTACAATGCTTTGTCTTCCTATCTAGTCTTGGGTCTACTAAGTATTATGTAAAGAAGTCCTTGATTTCACTACTGTAACTTGGACTTTAAAAAAAAATTTCATCAAGGTAATAAGAGATTATCAAAGAGGCTTCATGTATTCTTAAGAGATCACCTCTACAGCATTATTTAAATAATAATGCTTTAATGATTTACTGTTTCACTTTCAGAGTCTCATTAAATGATATGGGGGGCACACAAAATAATCCCTTGCACTTTAGAATTCCTCTGGAGAATAGGATTTCTGAAGACTGGCCTCTTCTCTGGTCAGTTTTGGAAGGACCCCATACAAGTTCCTATCTCCCATCTTTGGAGCAGCTCTCCTGAAGAAGGCCTGAAAACCACCGAGGCCTTAGATGCCAAGTTGCACACTCCAGACTCCACAAAATTACACCCCTCTAGAATGATCAGACGCGGATCCTCGATAACTTACAAGGAGGGAAGAGGAATCCATAAGACATCTGTTTGTCATTTTTATAGGCCAAACAGCTCTGACTGAAGCTTGGAGAAATGCGAACATCGGGCCGGACACAGTTTGCCAGGTGCTCAGGGGTGCTGGAGACTTCAGCCTGTGTGGCGAGTCAGAGGTATTTAGTAAAGGCATCGCAGAGACAGCGTCAAACCAACAGCGAAACACTGGAACCCGACTGTTCTGCTACATGGGGAATAAAATCCCGCTAGCTTTTACTGTAGCTCATATTTTGACTTTCTTGACTCCTTAAAAAAATTTTTTAAAAAGACCTCAGTTTTAAATACAGTAAGCCAGTAATTTTCAAACTCTTAACTTTTTAGTAGCAGAATTTTCTTGATAAAGTGTTCAGTAAAACAATATATAAAGCAGGTATTCCACTGTTGAAATAATAAATGGGATTCCACAGAAGACACTTAAAAAAAAATAACACCCAGACAAATAATATAGACTTGCTCTCTATAAAAAGAAAAGAACGCAGATACATCCTGTGTGTCCCAGAGTGGACACTCGCACGCACAGTTCAAATCGGCAAGAAGGCGTGCTTGGGGCAGTGGGAGGACTCGGCTGTACTGAGACATTAAAAACATATTCTCAACTGCCAAATAAATGTTTCCAATTCCTGATATGAACTTATCTTCATCAAAGCTGAAACTCCAACATAAAACTTGTATTAAAAAACAAACAGTGCGCTGATAGAGGGGGAAGCTGTACGCGTGTGGGGAGGGAGGGTGAGTATAAGGGAACCTGTGTCTTTTCCACTTCATTTTTGCCATAAGCCTAAAACTGTTCTAAAAATACAGCCTATTAAAACAAACAAATCTTGGTGACTTCTGAAACTATTGGGCAACAACAAGCAGAGTGAAAAAAACCCCTAAAATAAGTAGTATGCACCCTTTGATATTTAACATATTACCATAAAGTTATTAGAACATTGAATAAAGTCTAGTTCAAAATATCTTGCAATAGATCCAACACCTGATTCTTTTTTTCATCAGAAACAATTAAAATCTTGTCCAAGACAAAATTATGTTATGCAAGCAATTATTATATGGATGCAAAGAATGTGGTTCCATGATGATTTTTATAAAACTCCGTTTTCTCAATGACCTGTTTGGAAACAGTGTATGATGTCCAGAGTGGCATTTGGAATATCTCACTATAACCGCTTTCAAAATCGGTGTGATATAAGATAGCATATCTAGTCCGATAAAGCACTGCAGGCCGTCCATAGAGGAGGTGTCTCTCTAAGAAAGAAAAAAACAAAGTGCATTGAACACAAATTAAACTTTACATCAAAAGTTAAAGAAACACTGCAAGAGAGTCCAGTTGTCCCAAATGTGCTTGCTTCCTTATTAATAACGTAGACATCCTTCTCCTTAATTCAATTGAGTTAGTTTCCGTAACACTTTTGGGGTTTATCTGATCACCTAAGCATGGGTCGAGGCTTACTGTTATCAAAACTATGATGCAAATGCCGTACTTATTTTAATGCTTTCCTTTTGGCAGTAAAGAATTTTAATCTGTATAGGAAGGAAGCGTGGTGAGCAAATTTTGAAATGATTCAGCTGAATGAGCAGTCAATAGGATTGTTTTTTGTGGAGTTAATTCATTTGACCCTGAAAAGGTTCATCAAATTCACCAGTGATTTATTAAGAGGAAGGCACCCTTGATCATGAGTTGCAAACAGCAATTCACATATGCATTATTTGAGCATAAACAGAGTAGTAATGAGCATTTAAAGTTAGTAGCTTTGTCACATGGAGGAAAACTCTTTAGGTAAGAACTTAAAGAAACATGTATAGATAATATCAGTGAGCAGTCAAGAGCATCCTTTAAATCCAGAAGAGGGAGGACTTCAGTTACTGAAGAACTCAGGTGAGAACCCAGAATGTAGATTTGAATCTCTAAGGGAAAGCCCTTCTCTTAGGAAAATTTAAGGTCTGAAATCTTACTTTTGTAGGAAGAAGAGATAGATGAGTGTGTCAACTTTCATTCCACACCCACGATAACTGCCTGGAGCTTGATCTACCCAGTTTGGATGGGCTAAAGTTGGAACTTCCATAGATTCTTGGAAATTGGGTTCTCACAGACCAAAATATTTAAAGATTGAGGTATTGAGTTTTAGGCAGTTGACAATTCCCTAAGTGATCATCCAAAAAAAAATTTTATGATTATTTTTATTAGAGAAAATCAGTTCTGGCAATCACTTATTAAATTATTTATACATGTTGCTTTAATTAAAGTATTACTGATCTATGCAAGTAACAGAGCAAACTCTTCGCAGAACACTTTTCGAGACCCTCCCCAAATAGAACTGCTGATTTGGGCCAAAGTGGCCCACACTGTCACAGCACAAGCCCGTTTCGGGGAGTTTGGTTTCCGGCCTGCACTGAATGTCGAAGCCTTGGCTAAGCTGCCAAGTTTGGGGACCCACCTCTAAAAACTAGAACTTAATACGATAGTATATAAATGAAATATAATGAGCAAAAAGTAGCCAGCAAATCATAACAGTAGTACTTGGGGGCAGTAAACCAACTCAGACTTTCCTTCAAAACTTGAACCAAACCTTTTCTAGGCTCAAAATTTCCATTAACGTTTTCCTTGTTTTCATTTTTGTTGCCTCTGAATTTCCCAGTTTCAGCTGGAAGCAGAAGTATCAAAATTCTTTGAGAAGCTATTCTCATTTTATCATTCACGTTTTAATGCTTACCAAACACATTCTTCCAAATTCCAATGCAAACCTAGCCTCCAGTCTGTTCCATTAAGGGGCAGCAGCAGTCATGTTTCTTCATGCAACACCCCTCCAAACAACAGTTTTGGATAATCGATAGACTCCGCCAGGTCGGGCTCCCCCTCCAGTCCTCCTCATTTGTTGGCATTTCTCAGCACAACACTCCATTCCGAGAAGGATGCTTTACGTGCATTACCCAGTTCATGATCATCAGGAACTCTATCCTTTTATACACACGATTCCCTTTCTCTGTACCAGGAATAACTTCTCCACCAATTCTGTCATCTAGCTACGTTCAAATATTTCATTGATGTATTTCTCCTCATCAAACATGTACTAAGTACCTTCTTTCTGCCAGGCTTTGGGCTATAGAATAGAGATACTAGGCAGAGATAATTAAGATAGAGCTCTTGCCCTCAAATTCTCACAGTTCAAAGGGAGGGACCAACATCGCACACTGTATCAAGGATATCTACAGATAACGGGAACGCAGAGCATGACAAATGTCGCAGATAAGGGTGCGGTGGCATCACTACAGTCCTCTCGGAACACGGGAAGTTGAGCCAGGTGGGCCACACGTCCCAGGTTCTGCCTGCTGCTCTGGCACAATGATCGATAGTGCCTCTTGTCCTACTCAACAGTGGGTGACAGATAATACGGTCACATAGTTCAGCCCTCATGGCAGAGACATGAAGGGGAGAAAAAGAAAGGGGGGAAAAGGAGAGAAGGCATCTTAAGATTCATTTTTTCCTGAAAGATTTCCCCAGTTAAGCCTCTCCATCTCTAGTCACTCTTCCACTCTGCATGTAAAGACTCAATTTTCTTCAGAAATGTACACTTCAGAACTTCCGAGCTGGGCACAGCTGCAGTTTCTGGTTCATGGCTGAAGCACAAATACACCATAAGGACTAGCATTTTCCTCAGTCATGAACTGGGTATACATGGCCTGAAGAAACAACAATGCAGTGGTTTTGAAAGCCTCCTAAACTCCAACCAAGGTCCCTGGCTGACCCAAAGAATCTCCTTGGGTCTTCCTGAAGCATAATCATTTCATGTAAGAAAGAGATGAAATCATCTTTGCAGAAAGAAATACAAACCTTAAAATCCAGGATCAGAATTTAGATGTTCCCTTTCCAGTTTATCAGAGTATCAAAGAACCACAGAGTCACGGTCACAGCCTGACTCTGCTACTCTTTATGATACCCTGGGCAAGACGCCCATTGCACTTCTGTTTAGCAAATGTTCTTGTAAATGTAACTTACAAGATGTAAGATACCCAATCTTTCGATCTTTCAATTTGAGGCACAGTGGCCCACACTGTCACAGCACAAGCCCATTCTGGACAGTTTGGTTTCTGGCCTGCACTGAATGCCAAAGCCTTGGCTAAGCTGCCAAGTTTGGGGACCCACCTCTAAAAATTAGAACTTAATAAGATAGTATCATATAAATGAAATATAATGAGCAAAAAGTAGCCAGCAAATCATAACAGTAGTACTTGGGGGCAGTAAACCAGGTCAGACCTTCCTTACAAGATGTAAGTTACATTTACAAGATGTAACTTGGCTCAGAATGTAACTTGAGCCATTGAGAGCGTACCTGAATCTCAGTCCTTGGACATATAAACTCTTCGTCTTGAGACCAGCTACCTGGAGACAAGCTTAAGAGCCTCTGCTTTCGAAATACGTGTATCATGATTTCTTGATATGGGCCTCATACAGTCTGTGTCTCCCCAGGTTTGGGTTCCTACTCCATGGAATTCTAGACAGAGCCACACCCTAGTTCCCTGTTTACATTAGTCTCTGGCATTTTTGGTATGTGCCAAAGTTCTCCCCCAGATACCACACCTGGCAAAATACTGTGAGCCAAATGTTTTTTAAGTGGCGTGGACTTCCCTAGCACCCATTCTCCTTGTCCAAAATCTGGCCATCCAGGCTTGAGTTTGTTTCTTCTCCCTCCTCAGCTTCCTGATTCATATTTTCACAGATTAGCTCACTGATCTGAGAGTGACATGAAAATATCTCCCAGTTGTTTTTTTAAAAATGTTCATTCCCACAGTAATGTTCTCTTACATCTAAGCACAAAATCTCTACCCAGCATCTTTCTTTCTCCTACCTCCATTCTCCTCCTTTGCCTTGCAAGTTCCTGCTATCATTTACTACCATGTCAACCTCCTAGGGGATTAGATTCAATGCCTCTATTCATGTCCACGTTGTAATTCTTAAAACACTACATTGTAATTCATCAACTGGCTAAATCTCACAATAAAATACTAACAATAAGAACAGAGATTTTTTTATCTGTTTTGTGCGTTGTTTTGTCTTTACCTCCAACAATGTCAAGCACATGCTATCTTCTTGGCAAGCATTTGCCGAATAAGTGTCTGCTTGGTGAATTGTTGACCGCCTGTTTTATTTCTTTTAAATACTGTTCTTTATCACATAAAGAACTAGCTTTCTAATATGACCTGCCAGATACAACTCCAAGAGATAGACTAAGCAGATCAATATCATCTCCACTTAACTGAGAAGCCAGAGGTTCATGATTTGGATAATCAGCTACACAGCAACACCCAGAGGCTAGGCCTCCATCGTTCTGGCCCATCACTCTTCTCCTTAGCATTGTAAGCAGTCTCCACTTGGGTGCTGACTGCTGGGTTATTCTAACGGAAGGAAAGTGCAAGGAAGATCCAGCTACTCCTGGGCATGAGTTCTGCCACAGTCATGCCTTTGGAGAAGCAAACGTGTATCGAAGCATCTAGCACTTCAGAAACAACTTCCAAACTCTTATCTGCACCGAGATTCTCTCCTGACAGAGTCCCTGTGTCCAAGCCTTAGCATAAGCAGGATTTTTCATAGGAAAGTATAGGGCCTTGAGTGTCATACAGAACTAGAGTCAAAACTCATCTGAGCTCTTGACAGCTCTGTGATTCTGTAACTTAACCTCCCAAAGTCTCATATTTCACTGAGGCATTGTACTTTTTGGAGACAAATATGAAAAGCCAGTCTTGACCCAAAGTAGTTGTAGTTATAGTAGTTATAGTGTTTTATTAAAGAAATATTGGTAGGTAAATGTAATTAAAAGTCAATGTCTATTTCACCCAATTCATCTTGAGTCCTAGTACAAATTATAAATGGTTATACTACGTATTGAGTTCTTCCAAGTTTTCCCTGAAACACACACGAGGATACATTCACACAGAAACACCTTAGCACAAGGAACATCTTCAGCACAACATCTCCAGAAATAACAAAAAATAAGAAGTATTTCAGAATTGTAAAGAACTACAGGAGACTCCCTGTCTAGTCATATTCAGCCTGTGCTTTAAAGACAGCAAGAATTACTAGCATTGAAGTCATTTCTCTTATCCAAATGAATTTTTATTCTGTGTGACGAAGCACCAAACATATATGTGTTAAAATGATTTTTAATTCCCTCTTTCACAAAGATAACAGTGTACGTCAACCTAAGAAAATGTAAAACATTTTTATAGCACTGTAAATAGAGAAAGACTAAGGTGAAAATAAATAGTGCAATTATCCCTACAGTGAAGATTATAACTGGCTCAAGTGCCAGAAATGCTTGCTATGAGAGATTTTAAATTTCCATTTTGTTCATTCATTCATCCGTTGTTTCAATGTGTCAAAGAAATGAGTTTTCATTGTACAGTAGGTTTGCCAAGACATTAGGTGCATGTGATTCAGAAACCACTGTCCTGCAGTGAAGACCCAAAGCTACACCCCCAGATATGTTAAGGCTTTAGCAAGCATTTCAATCACTATTTTTGAAGATTATGTAGTTTTCCTCTTCATTATAGTGAAGGACTTGATTCTGTAACAGTTTAAATATTTATAGCAAAATATTTACAGCAAAATATTGCCTAAGGTTAATTTAATATATCTTTTTTGGGGGGTCACTTCAAATAGAACTCCTGGGCTGTTTCACTACTGTTATGTACAGTGTTTACACGAGTGTTTTCTATAGAGATATGACTTTTTATGGCGTACGACATTAAATTGTCACATATGAATGTTACAAATGGAATGCGCACAACACCTCATTTATTTTGAAGAAAAATCAGCTACCGACAGGGATGTTTAAAAACTTAGGAATAAAAATAATAAAGCTTTACATATATGTAGAACATTAGGTCTGAAAATTGCCTAAAAGCCTCAATATATAGTCAAAGGTATCCAGAAAGAGGAAGCGATTACTCCAAACACAGTGCACGTGCACTCACGCACACCCTGACCCAAAGGCGTGAAGCTCTACTCCAGTGGAGCAGACGCTGGATAGGTCGGGGCCGGGGGGTGATTTATGACCCAGGACATGCCATACAGGCCTGAAAGAACTCTAATCAAGAAAATGTTACTTTGCAGCTAAAGAAACAACTCAGGTAGGATCATTAAGGAGGCAGACAAAGAGCAAGAGACAGAGAGATGGAAAGAGACCAGAGAGCAAATGCTGAGGCCCATACGTATTCCAGACATTAAACAAGGAAGTGCTTTGCACAGAGTAAGACAATGAAATATAATTCTTTTTATTTCATATAATAGTTTTAAAGTCTCTCTTGCATCACTAAAGGCTATCCCAATAGGCCGTGAACAGACCAAAGTGATGTGCTGTCAGGGTATGCCCCCCCACCCATATTTTCTGTCACCAGTGTGAAGTCATATCTGGGAAACTATTGGTGATACAGCTGACAGAGCCAGATGTTTCAGAGCAATGAATTCCCAACCCAGGGTGGGCACTCAACAAATAACCTTGAGGGTCCATGTCTGCGGTCGTATATGAATTTCAAGTTTCAGTGATGTAAAATCATCTTGAAATAAGATGCCTGGGTTCACCTCCCAGCAGAGAATGGGTATCCTTACTTAGTATAAATCACTAATGGTAGGTCCTCCCAACTGTGAAAGGCTGACTCACCTAGAAGGTGCCTTTATTTATTATTTATTATTTTCATGCTCAGAAGTTTAAGGCTACTGTTCATGCTGAGTTGCGGGACTGGTCTTGCCACACAAGCACACTGCCACCAACAATCTAAATGCAGACTTTTTTTTCCCCAGACAGAAATGTTTTAGTGTCAGGAAGAGCCAGAGCTTAAATCAGCAAAAACATGGGAGTCAATTAGAAGTCATCATAATTCCCTGTTTCATTAGTGACTTTCAGAAGAGAAACATCTCGGTATATTTGAAAAGCTCAAATTGTGAGCCTCTGCACCCCGTGACCCTGGCAATATTCCAATATTACCAGTTATAATGACACTTTAGTCCACTAGAGGTTAGATGTCAAACATTTCAAATCACTTCTAGAGTTTGTGAAGGATCTGTGTACCTTCCATCAACCAAGTCCTAGCTTCAAAGCTGTATTCATCCAATTACATGTCAAAGAGTCTGTGTGTTCTGTGATCAAAGAGGGAAGCGTGGGGGGCGGGGGATGCAGAAAGGGAAGGAGAAAGAAGACAAAGGTCTTTATAAAGAGGGAAAATAAGTAAATAAAATCTTCTACTGGTTTCCTTAACCTTTACTTAATCAGATTGGAAACGGCACATGTGATAAACAGAACCATATGGAAGCTAATGACTCAAGTGCCGGTCTTGGGAGGAACTGACTCTGTGCGTCTTTACTGCGTGACGGGCTGCTGCGCTCGAGATCTGTTTACTTTTTAATATACTTTTAGTCATTCCCTTGCTGTTACAAGATACTATCCCTTCTACTGCAATAAATTGCATTGGAGCACTTCACTCTTCTTCCAATTTCTCTAATTTTCTGGAATTTCAAAACCAGATAAAAGAGCTTGTGGGGTAGAGGCTTTATTGTCTTGAATTATTACTTCCGCCCATGGCCACATGACTTACAGGGCAGTGTCCGTGTCCAAAGAACAAAGTTCCCTGCTCCATTGTTTTCATGTCCCCTGCTTTCGCCAGTGAACTGTGAAGTTAACAAATGCCTCAGAAAAGCTGAAGTCCGGGGACCCATTCCACGGCCCCGTTGCTCTTCCCCCCCTTGGCAGGCCCCCTAGGGGGCTGCTCCTTCCACCCAGAGTCCAGAGTAATGGGTGCATATGAGGCAGAACCGCACGTAGCTGAGAGTTAGATACTGAAATATGAGCCAAAAATGCACTCCCTTGGCATAAACCACTGAGTTGTTGGGGTTGTTTTTTTTTTTAATCATAAGCTCATAAAAGTTGACTAAGACATGTGGTATTACTACTGCACATAAAATTAGAGAATAAGTCAAAGCTCAAGATGGTCCTTGGGTGAAAAGTGAGTTCTGATTTGGTTCCTTCTGTCCATCTCTCCCCACACAACATACGCACTGACTCTCCATGTGAGTGCGCTACCGGGCAGGCACCAGCTGCTATTATATATTGTTGTGACTTTTAGTCCCTTCACAGAAGTTCCCATCCGCACCTTAACTTATGACCCATCAGCTACACAAGTGCATGTTTGTTTTTCAAAGGGCTTGAAAGTTATTAAGGAAAACAAATGGAATGAAATTTTTCTATCACACAGTTGGCATCTGTGTACATAGAATAAACCAGTACCCTTTGCCAGGTGGATATTGAAATCATTTTGTGATCCAAAATTTGAATTTTAAAAATTATTGTGCTTACACTAGGAAGGTAATAAGTCTCTTCATATCTAAAAAATAACACTTATCTGATTTCTTTTTCGGTCGGCCCCTTACCTTCTGTAGACCCTTTTACATGAAGGCGTTTGTTGAGTTCATCCAATTTGTTCTTCATGTTTGAAAACCAGAAAAAGGAAAGAGAAAAGAAAGCAAATTAGAAATGTTCCTTCTTACCCTAGGCTCTACTTAGTAGCCTGCTAAATTCAAAACAAGACCCTAAACACTGTCAATATTATCAGTTCTGTAGAGGAATCACCATTTTCTCTCAAACTGACATCCACTTCCTAGTAGTTCCAGGGTTCTTAAATCTTTCCATGATTTTGTTTCCTTTTCTAAAAACTGAGTAATCACAGTCCCAACCTCCCATGCTGGCAATGATCATTCTTTGGGCACATATATGTAAATTAATTAGAATAGTGCCTCAGAATTTCAGAATAATCCCCAGGTACATTAAAGTGATTCCTAAACTAATTTATGGAATTGCTTTCTCCAAAGCTGAAAAGGTAGTGACTCAGCAGTTCTCAAACGTAATGGCTCAGCAACTCTATCTTTCACTATATATCCTGGAGACATATCTAGAACATGTATACAAGAAGACATTTGCAATAATGTCTATTGTAGCAGTGTTGGAGGAGCTGACAATTGGAGATTACCAAATGTTCTCAAATAAGAAAATGAATGAAATGACTATGAATATTTTTCCATTAAATATTAACTATTAAAAGTAAAAGTGAATGAGCTAAAACTTTCTGTATTAACCTGCATTAAATCTCAAAAAACTTGATGATGAACAAAATGAGTCCAGGACATATTTAGTTTAATAGTACTTACATAAAAATCATAATGGGCAAAATAATATGCAAAATATAATAGCCTATAGGCTATTTTAGGGCATTATATTAAAGAGTAATTAACGTATCAGTTAAGAGTTACATGTCTATAGGGTCAAAGTGCAGAGCCCCACGTGACAATTACAGACTGTATTCAGGATACCAGTTCCTTTGGAACAGGAAGGAAGTGAGACTGGGAGGAGGGAGGCCACACGTGGAGCTTCCACCAAATCTGTAATGTGCTCTTTCTCACGGTGTGTGCTTTGAGGTAGTCATTTTATTAATCCCTATACATTTTCCGTATGTCTGGGGTCTGTTTGTTTCTTTGTTTCTTTGTTTGTTTGTTTGTTTTAAGAAAAGGAAGGTAGACTTTTGGAGAAACCCATGGACAAAATAAAGACAATCCATTATTCCTCTAACATATCCAAAATATTTCTTGTTCTCTAGAAGAAAGGTAATTCAGAAAACAAGATACCACTAATAGATTGTTCTAAGGTTATCTTTGGAATCCACTTCAAAAACCACTTCCTGTTGACTTTGGCAATGCAAATCCTCTAGCTGAGGTCTGAGAGTAATCACCCTCATTAGCTGCTGTCAGGAGCAAAAGTAAGAAGGACAAGAAAGGGAGGTGGAGGGTGAAGTGCAAACTGAATTTATCCCAAGGTGAGCTTCCCAAACTGAGGCCCCTGGGCCCCCAGGAATTCTGGAAGGTAGCAATGATAGGGAATGGGACCCCAGAAGAACTATTTTACATTTCTTTGCAGTTTAACAGAAAGATCACAGATTTACCCATAATAAAACCACATATGCAAAAATAACCTATTCCTTTGCTTTGTGTTGAAATCACATCAACTCAGTGTTGATTGGCAACTACAAAGGTCTTTGATGAACAAATTATTGCTTAACACTAGTAGTTTGCGTGGTATTCAAAACTGTCCAAAAAGAATGTGCTGGATAGTCTCTATTGGCACCACCCCCACCCCCACTTGTACTGTACCCTTCCCTACTCTGCTCCGTGCCCTGGGAAACTGACCTCTCAGAACAGCCTCAAAAGAACGAGTTTGCCCTCAGCCTTCCTGTTGCGTTTCACCGATAGGAGGCACCAGCGGGGAATGAAAGGAAAGACAACAGCGGGTGTTTATGCCCCCAGCTTCTTCCCTACAAGGTTACGGTGTATTGGCTGCACCTATCTACCAAGTTCCATAGGTCCTTCCTACAGAGCTCTCTCTGCATATTCTCATAACTGCTCCTTCCCGTTATCGTTTAGGCTTAGGGCTGGCCCCCTGCTAGCCCCAGGGTGCATCGTCATCACTCAGGGACATTCCTCTACCCTGCTCAGCCTTTACTAAAAGTCCTCCCATTAAACATGATTGAAACAATCCCTTTAAACTCTCTTAAAAACCTCTTCTGCATGGGCCATCTGTTTCCTATTGGGACCAAGACTGATAAACACATGATCCAGGTTGAAAAAAAGAAAGAGTCTTTGGTTGGGAATTCTGAGCCCACAAAACAACATCATAAATTCTACTTTTTTCCCCATCGATTTCTACACCTGTGCCATCCAACATGGTAGCCACAAGCCACATATGGCTCTTTCAACATAAATAATGAAATTAGACAAAACTGAAACTTCCGTTTCAAGGGCTCAAAAGCCACATCTGGCCAGCTGTTGCCATCATGGACAGCACAGAGATACAGATCCTTTACATATCGCAAGAGGTTCCATTGGGCAACACTGCCAACAACCTCCTCTGTGAGAAACGTAAAGACTATTTTTACCTTTGGCTCTACCTTATCATCACAGGTGCAGCCCAGGTCAAAATCAGACTGAAGGTACATAATCCCTGGATAAACGGGCCTGGTGACCTCCTCCGGCATAGTCGGCCTGAAAGTGTTAGTGCGCAGCAGATGGTTCAAACTTCCATGCGTCCCATTGTTAGGGGCTGGTTTCAATCCCAGGAGATCTGAGGAGAAGAAAGAGGAGATGCTGGGTGATTTGTATGTATTTTTTGGATGAGATATGTCGAGAGCCAAAACCATTCACTTTCTAAGAGTCTGAAAACTCTGAACACAAACCAGAACTGGATAAAACCAACTTTAGATAGTAGGCACTCCCTTCTTTCTTCCCGAACCGCCCTAGCCTGACCACATCTTGCCACGGCTTTTGGAAGCAGTATGTTCATCGCCTGCTCAGAGAGAGACATGCCCAAAGGCTATCAGTGTCATGCCTTTCTGTATCACTATGAAATTCTGTACCCCAAATTTTGGAATGAGCCTTGTAATCAATGTATAACCTCTCGCCTGCCCTCTGTTGCACTCCACAGAAGTATGGGGACAAGGGGAGGCTTTGGCCCTGTGCCTTGAAGGGCCGCTGTGAAATGAACAGGCTGATTTCATAGCAAGCGAACGGTTGCCAAGCAGGCACACAGTGACTTGCCTAAGCTGAGAGGCAGGGCAGGGGAGGGAGCCAGGAGCCAAGATGGGAAAAGAACCCAGGAGACCCGACTTTCAGACTCCCCCTGTAACCACCAGACTGGCACTCCCTTACTAAATAGGAAAAGTTGTCCTCATTCAGCAATGAGAAGTTCAAGGAAGAAAAATAATTAGGAGCACATAAATAGCTGGCCAGGGTGCAAGCTGGCAAAATTTTAACAGGACTGCAACACGAGAGATGGAGGTAGGAGAAAGTTCTGTGCCGAACTCTTGCTTCACCAGGTCTCTGGCTGGTGGTGTCAAACTGCAATGCTAGGTTGGATCCGCCAAAGGCTGCCAACAGCAACACTATGAAAACTCCTCATTAGTCAACTGGTGGAGGAAGACAAAGAATCCACAGAAGGGAATGATATTCTGTTCTTCGAACCAATGGGCAAGTTGCAATATTATTTTTGCAGGGGGATGAGGTGGTCCCAGCAAAGAGACACCTCATTTCTTTCTCTGACATTGAGGAAGTTCATATGGGAACTCAAGAATGTTTCACTGGTGTTGATTAAAAAGTGACTTACCACACATAACATTGTAAAGTTCAATGTTTTCAAAGGGAGGCACTTTCGTCTTGTACTTAAACGTTGGGCCATAACCTACGAAAACAGTCTTCCAAAGGTAAGAAAACATAAACAATTAGACACTGTTAATATTCTGTATAACCCTTCCCCTGCTGTGAATCACACCACCATTCCCTACCCCTCCTGAGATTCACTAAAACATGGTCTCAATTCTCATACCTGCATGCTGTTGACCTTGTTATCAAATCCGTGGTCTCCCTGGAAAAAACATTTTCCTGATGGTTTCTTATAAACATCCAAAGGTTTCCTACATCGAAACAATTGTATAATCAGTCAGGATTTTCACAGTGAAATCACTGTGATAAAAAGCCAATTTCAGTGCTCAAAGAATCTGTAAGAAGAGGTTTTACAAGCACATTTATTTCTATTTTCATTGCATCAGTCATGCGGAAATGAAAAGATGATGCGTTCCTTTCTCCAAAGTGCCTTTGCTGTGACCATCAGCCGAGGGCAAATGCAGACCTCTGAACGGAAGTCATGGTGCATCCCTGGGCTTGCAGGGAGCACAGCACCCGTCACAGGCAGCGTTCTGTCTGCCTACGTGCTTCAGCTCTGAGGTCCTAGGATTCTCCACTCTAGGACCACGTCTGTGAGTTCACTTCTATACACCCGTCGCTAGGCTCAGTGCCAAACACGTATAGGCACTTCTTAAATATGTGATGTTTAACCAGTGAATGGGTGCTCTATAAAAATGTTTGCACACAAATTTACCTGTGATACAAAACAACTAAAGACTATAACTAAGTGGTAAACTTAACAGAAATAGTGACATATCTAACAAAAGCCCAGCCTCACCTAGATAATTATCTCAACACAGAAGTAGAAAATAAAAACCACTTTCTATTCATCAAAACCATTTGACCTTCTTGGTGACCTTTTGTATAAGTCTCACGTAGCACTTTTCCAAACACTTTCGTGTGTATTAATACAAATATTTCCTAAGCACCTATAGGGTTGTCACACAGAAGTAAAATGCTTGGGGGAAGATAAAGAAATTAATCATTTGGGCCCTTGCCCTTAGGGACAGTGACTTCAGCTTAGGTGAATAAGATATGCATATATAATAGTCCGACAATGCAGAGGTTTAAAAGATTCACCGCTAATTAAAATCCCTGGCTTTGGTCTATGCTAATTTGCTCAACTATCATCATCTTTCATTTAAATTCCACTCAACAACCAGGTTTACTTCATATAAACCTACCAACTGCACCACATATGCCTTCTCATATGTCAGTGTTCCTACAGAGAACATACTCAGCCAAGCCGTCTGGTCACATCTTTGTAACTTTTCCATAACACTCCCCATGTCTGTTCTAAATGATTTCAATAATTTCTGGTCTTCCTACTTCTGCCTTCCTAATCCTACACATTTAACTCTATATGCCCTCTGACAACCACAGGAGGATATTTAGGTATGTCATGTGTAGAGAACGTAAGTTCCTCGAGAATAAACATTTTCTCATTATTTTCTCTTCCTTGGAAACTCGTGAAAGTACCCAGCTAGAGTGCAGAGAGGAGCTGTTTGGTTTTTACTACAGACTGAGTCTCAGTACTTCCCTTAAGGAGAAAGTCAGAACAAGAGCGAGCGGGTGCTGGGGGGAGGGGGCATAAGGGGACTGAATGGTGATGGAAAAAAGTACAGTAAAGATTAAATTTTTTTAAGAAAAACAGTGAGTGGGAAGGGGCTGCTGCCAGGATTGGGTGAAAATGGATAAACTTGAAATGAGCAACTCTTTGGAAGTAGTTGGAGCTTCCAGAGGACACACTCTACAAAAAATTCAAGAGCAAGAAAGAGTCTCTTCAATATTGCAGTCTTTTGTAGTTTGAAAAAAGATAAACAGTGATATTTAGTGACAAATAAAGCATGCCCCCAGTAACAGAGGTTTTAAAGATTAACAACATTTTCTTAACTCCTCTATAAACACTGCTACAGGTTGAGTCTTGAACTGAGATCAAATTACTTCAGAGTGGTAAAGCAGTGTCCCAGACACACCTCAGACTCACTCAGGTAATACAAATAGGGGCTAGAATATAAATTCAAAAATTAAAAGGGAGAGAGACATGGAGAGACACCAAGATGCTGAGACTCAGAAAATAGAAATGTATTGTTTCAGTGCTAGTTGTTTATCTAGCATACCAAACCTTCGGAAACAGTGAGATTACCAACTGAGATTCCTCCTTACGAAGGGTAAGGACCTTATAGGCATCCCGGCTGCGAAAGGGCTGGGTATGAAGATAAGAAACAGAGCCAGGCAATCCCAAGTTACCTTGCAACATGCCACCTGCGCTCCACCAGCAAATGGATGTCCTCAATTCTTCTGTTGTTGGCATAGTGCAAACGTTTGGGAAGGTGCTGTTTCATGTAAGGCTTAAAGTGCTGATCTGGTTTTTTACACTAAAATATAAATGGAAATTGGATTTTAGATGGAGTGTCTTCCAGAAAAAACGCTTAGATAGTCTCTCTCTAGGAAGCTGAAGGACGTTTTAAGCCAAAGAAAAGATGGTTAGTGAGTAATCGGAATCTGTTACCCGTAGTGAATAATACAAACGGAAAACACACAGGTTCAAAGAGGATTATCAGAGGGTTATCAGAGGGCAGTAAGGAATTTTTAAGATAAATTCCTGACTCATGACCATCACTTAGAGCCATTCAAGCTCCAAGGCCTTTCCCAACAGCCTTGAATCAAGGGATGGGAGGGAGGAAGGAAAGGGAGGGGAACGTGTGTTCGGGCCTAAGGGATTACATCCTGTGTGCCTTTAAGGTCTCTGTCCTGGGTGGGGGAGTGATGGAACAGGGTGGTAGGCAGGTCCGGTTCAGGGAGAGTAAGGATTTGTTTAATCTTGAACAAATACTTTTCAGTACTAATGGAAAGATCAAATATTGTCAGTCTGTATCACTGCCAAGACCATTAGGGAGCCTGCAGCTGTCTACAGGCCAGAAGTTTTGAAGGCTCTAAGGAGAACAAATATACAGGATGCAGGGTGATCGGGAAAATGTTCCTCCCACCCCACAGGGAAGTTGAACACTGGGGACGAGCATGTGGAAGTTGCTCCTAAGGGCAGAGGCCTGGTGACTTGCAGGACTTACCGTAAGATTAGCAATAATGGCTTTAGGGTCATCTGTTCAAAGAGAGGAGAAAAAATTCAAAAGAGATGACAATAATCAATGAGAGAAACCATTTTTGCTGCAAGAGGTTCTTTTTCTTTTCCTTTTTTTTTTTTTTTTTTTTTGTCCCTCTCAGAAGGGCTACCACTGTAGAGTTTTGTTTAAACTATATTTAAATTGTGTGGGTATTTACTATTTCAGTATGTGAAAAGCAGTTAAGTAAGTGGACCAATTCATAGAGTAAATATCCCTGCTGGGTCTGGGTCTCCCCTTCTGAGAGGGAATTCCTCCCTTCTGAGCACCATGGTACAGCTGAGTAAATTGCTTCTCTAAGTTCTGCCAAACAGTCCAATATGGTCCCTCTGGAGCCTGGATTTAATTTATTTGCAATTTAACATCAGGAACTAAACAGGGCATTTGGGGCTTTTAATGTAACTTCCTATTTATCTGCAGATCTTTGAAACAGGTTATCATCCCCTTCAAAATGAATATCTAATCCATTGAGTTATGTTTTCTAAAGGGAGTTTTGTTTCCTCGGTAATATCACGGCTCTAATTACATAGGTAGCTGCCCCTTCCAGCCACAGACGCACACATGTATGCACCTCCTTCATTTTCACTACCAGCAAACAAAGGATATTTTAGTCAATACTCTGAACTAGCTAAAAGCAAAACTATGTAAATGACGGCTGTGTATAAACTGCAGACAGGATTTATTATCTGAAGGTCCCCTTTTGGGGGAGTGTGGGGAGAAAGAGGAGATTGTAGGTTGGTTGGACTTTGTTTTGTTTTCAAAAAATTTGCTTTAGTATGTTATTATAGAATCAGCAGAAAAGGACAGCAGAGTTCAGAAGAGATACCAACTGTCACAATGCAGCCCTCCCTGGCGTATAAACATCAGTGGAACGGGTCACAGCTGTGTCATTTCGTGCCGCATCCCAGGGCCTGTGCATAGTAGGCACTCAATAAATATTTGTTAATAAATATAAATAAATATTTGTTGAAAATGCATGAATAAGCCGGCCTTGTGGTAGGAACACACACAAATTCAAGGACAATTTTTAGAATCTGAGCTCTATAGCTATGAAATCCAAAGCTAAAATGTGGACTCTATGCTAAATGAAATAGGGGTTCAATGGTACTTGCATCCTTTCATGGAAAGCGAACAAGTACAGTTTCAGGCCGTGTAACAACATTTCGGTCAACGGTGGACCACATATACGACAGTGGCACGCTCTGCAGCCTGGGTGCGCAGTGGACTAAGCCGCCAGGCCTGCGTGAGTGCACTCTACGACGTTTGCACGACGATGAAGCCACCTAACAACGCATTTCTCAGAATGGCTCCCACTGCGGAGCGGCGCGTGGCTGCCGTAAGGCAGCCATAACAGTTAACCCAGGCTGTGTCCCCACCACGTGCGTGCACTCTGCCTGCAAGGGCTTGGCAGGCACTTTCTCTCCGGTCATTCATAACAACTCTGGGAGGCAGGTGCTGGCATCCTCACTAAGCCAATGGGCATTTAGGAAGTGGAGGAGCTGACACACAGGGACCCTCGTACAGACTGAGCAAGCCATACCCTGAGCCTTTTCACTCTGTGGCCTCATAAACCACCATCCTCAGCAGGACTGGAGTAAGTTCGCATTCGTCGATCGAGAAGGAAAATAAAGAGCACAGAAGTACCAAATGCCTGAGTCCGTGTTTGGGACCCCCATCCGTCAGTTCTGAAGTGCAGGGTCCTCTCCTGCTAATAACTCTCATGGTGTGTGAGCGCAAGAGGCCCCCAGCACAGAGAACCTGGATTTAAATCTTAGCTCGGCCACTGACTAGCTGTCACACTCTTCACCTCTCTCTGCGCCATGATCTCTACTGTCTGTGAAAGGGGATACAGGGGTCACGCAGGGCCATTGGGAGGATGAAATAAGATGGTGTATATACCTATAGCTAAACTGGTGATGCTCCCAGGACATCATCACCATGGCTAACATTCACCTGGTTGTATTACGTGCCAAGCACTAGTCTCAGGGATAGGTACCTCTCATTTACTCCTCCCAACAATCCTTATTTTACAGAAGAGGAAACTGAGGCAGAGACTGTTTAAGCAACTGGCCCAAGGTCACAGTGAGCACCTGGTGGATTGGGTATTTGAGTCGAGACATCGTGTCCCCATTGTCTGTGCTCTTAACTATACCCTCCCCCACACACACAACATCTCTAGCAAAATGAAATCACATACACAAATAATCACATAATTATTTGGTAGTTATTATTTCTTCCCCACAAAACCACCTCCCCATTACATTGGCTGAGGTCTGAGATACCTTCCAAAATAGATAAAGAGCTTTCTTGTGTGCAAATACTAACTCGAGAGGTACCTTAGTGACTTGCATCCGTTCTCTGGAGAGGGCCTGCCCGTCTCAAGTGAGGAGAGAAGGGAGGACATGGGGGACAGAAAGGACATAAAAAAGAGAAGCAGAAACACTGATGTTTTGATTTCACAATGTTGCCTGGAGCTGACCTTGGGACAGCCCCTATTTGTGTTGACTCAGGCACGTAGTTGGGGAAAAACTTAACTTTCCAAAGTTTTATGCTTGGTGCCAGTGGTTTCTTATTCTCCAGGCTAAAAACTCGAAAAGCATTTCTTTTTTTCAAAATGCAGCATGTCTCCAATAAAACCATGGGTTTCTCAAAAGCTAAATGGGCAGCTCCTACAACCATCTTAGTCCATAAATTCAAGTTCTCGTCAGCGGCATCTCATAACCTGAATGCGCAGATCTTAAGTGATAAGATTATTCCTGTTTATTTCTTATCTTTTGAAGCAGCTGCCACTTCCCAAGGGCTTACTCATTTCTCTTCCTGGGTCTGTCAATCATTTTTATTAAGATGAAGAGTCCCTTCCAACCAGATTTAGAGGAAGGTTTAGGGTCTGAATGTGGTTCTGCTGACCCTGTCATGAACTCCCTAGCTTCAGCTAAAGTGCAAGGCTGAACCTCTTGTTGAAAAGTCCTTTTCTTGTAAACAGAAGTTATGGCTATACACATGCCTCAAATGAAGTGTATTTTCTACATGATAAAAACAAGAACAAATATTTATATAATGCTTCCGTGTTCCAGGAACCACTCTAAGTGACACACAGAGATTCATTTTCATGACAATCCTAAGCAGTGGCTGTTATTATCATTTCCATTTTTCAGATGCAAAACTGAGGCTCAGAGTTTAAATGGCTCGCTCACAGTCACTCAGCTTAGAGGCTGCAGAGCTAGGATTTTTACCCAAGTATTCAGAGAAGCATCAGAGAACAAGCCCGTGCCTACTCTACAGTATTACCATCGTAACAACTTAGTATTTTAAGAACTGACTTACATTTAGCATTATTGCTAAATTTGGATCGAATTCTTCCTAGAGTTCCAGGCACTAAAGTGATATCGTCCACATTCGTCAGGTAATTGCTCAGGAACTCGGTTCTCTCACATGTGACATCTTCCATTCCTAAGGGAAAGGGAAAAGAAAAGATTTTCAGCAATCCTAAAATTAAAATCTTAACACAGCCACTAAAGATAACATCCAGGCATCTCTTTAGTTTTTAACAGCTTCGTTCAAGGATCTCTCTCTTTTGAGATTTCTTAACTTGACGTTACATTTTTTTATGCTTCTTTATATGACCTTTTCACCAGACTTTGATTTAATATTACCTTGCAGCGCTAGATGGTTAAAAAGGCATCGTCTCAATTATCATTTTAAGTCATTCAGCAAGAACGGCAAGACAAAGGAAGCAACCATAATCTTTTTTTAAAAAAATATATTTACACAGTCATTATAAAAAAGATCTATTCTTTTTTTTTTCCCCCAGCTGGGGGTGGTTAAATAACTGGAATATATAGTTCCATGTCTCTTTTACAAAATGTCATTTTCCCAACTCTCTCTCTCTCTCTCTCTACGGTATCTCCTAACTTGAGTACATAATCACCGGTCCTCACTCAGTCTCCACTGGCGACCTTGGATGTTACTCACAAAAACAATACTGGCAACAAGAGATGAGAAAGAAAAATGTCAGCCCCCATGACCACCCAAACTGAAAAACAAAATAGCACTGAAAACAAGTTGTAAACAATGTAATCAGTCAAAGTGAAGGCTAGCAACTTAAAGGCTAAAAAAAAAAAAAGGAGTTTAGGTAGGGAATTTCTTCAACCAACAAATCTGCCTCCTGACCCAAGATTTGTCTCCTGCCCCCTTCAAGGAAAATTTCTTGATCCATGTTTAAAATAAATAAGTAAAAACTAAAAACAAATTTGGGTCTTACAATCATAGACCGTGGAGGCTGGTAAGGGACCTTTATTGTCATTTCAGGATTTATGAGATGACATGCAACTATGAAGGTTTAATATGTTGCTGGGCACAGTCCAATAGGTACATATTTTCTAGGAGGGGAAAATAAGTGATTCTGTAAAGCATATCCTAAGGTTTTAGAATAAAAAATTATAACCAAGAGTGTCCTGGGTCTAGGAAAATTTAAATTATCACCTTCTGAGATCCCAGATCCAGGACCTTTTGTTTGATAAGCAAATTGAAATGAAGAGAGGGGAAAAGAAAAACATAAACATATCCCAACATAGTACAGGCTTATATATTTTGCTCTTCAACATTTAAACATTCAGGAAGAAAAATAAAAACAATAAACAGCTACTAGTTCTAGTATAATGTTAACCCAGGAAGGGGGCGCTCACAAACACATATTAACAGAAGACAGGGAGGCTCTTCCATTTATTACACTTCTAGAAAGACACTTATGCCAACCTAATAGTGAACTGACTCTCTTGCTTTTGAAGTCCCTAATGTAAAGTGCCGCTGAAGCATCATCACCCTTCACTCTCCAGACTAATTCCACGTAGGAGATGTTAGTGCTCTCAGTCTACAGGTGAGGAGGCTGAGACTTGGAGAGGTCACCTAACATACCACTTCCAGTGGCTCTTAGGTGGTGCAGTGCAATTTGAGCTCAGGGAAACTCATTCAAGCCCAGATTCCAAAACACTAGACTCTACTATGTTTTAAGTAAGAGATGCTGTGGCTCCCCAAAACCAGAGCAATCTACTCGTCTCAGAAGGCTACACACTGACAAGACAAGATGTTAATTAATCCAAGATTTACAGTGCTCCAGCATGTGACTCATTGAGACTCATCTACTTCTTAGACATCTGGCTCCAAAATGTAACCAAAAGCTCTTGACACTTCTGGGCAACTTCAGTTGAATCAACAGTGTCCCATGCTCCAAAGTCTCTGTCCTATCTGAAGCTCTTCAAACTCATATAGTATGATTTTGCAGAGGGTCACAAATAGTCTCTACAAAAGAGCAAGTCAGTCCCACAGCTTTTTTTTTTTAACCTTCTCATCGATCATCTAGAACATTCTGGAAAGAAAATATCAGGCCCAGAGCAGAGCTTCGATGAGGGAAATATGCCTGTCATTCACTCTTAACAGAACTACCAAAGAGTCAACCAATTTTCCTCCTCCAACCCTCTCCTAGAAGAGAGCAGCCCCATATTCCAGGGTCGCTGTTTCAGTGTGAAGGTTCTGGAATGCAGGAGGCACTCTGCAGAGCTCAGCTGGAGCACTTGTGAAATAAGAAGGCTCTCTGAGGACCCCCTCCAGCCAGCCCTATCGTCACATAATGTTTATGACATTCTTGATCGCCTCAAGCAAGGGTCATGCATTTTTCTACTTCATACAGTGATTTAGAAAACCTACTTCTTAAACTGCTTCTTCCTCTCTTTCAACTGTCTTCTCTGCTAAAGGAGGGTCCTCTGATTTTTGTCTTGAATTCCTTCCGTGGATGCAGGGAAATAATTCCACTTATGTGTCCCTTCTTTGACAAGAATCCTATGTCTCTGCCTCCTTATCATATTTAGGTTTATTTTTTTAGCCTCATAAACCCTGCGGGCTCCTTTCAGGGATGAGGTCTTATCATCAAATATGTCACATTCACAGAGGAAGCTATTAATAGAACAAGCAAATCATCTGCAACATTTTAATGAGACGAATTTCTGTAGGAAGGCCTTTCCTACAAAGAATAGGAAGATACAGGAAGTCCCTGGACTTGGTTAAAATGAACTCGGGGTCACCCCAGGTCGTTTCATAGTTTGGAGTCATGGCTTGGTATCTTTCCCCATCCTGAAAAATAGAGACAGAGGTGAAGAACACGAGCTGGGATTCTGAGGGAAAAGGTTCCTTCCTTTCCTCAGTACCATCAGAAACAGTCTCTATACATCTATCCTATTATTAGGAAAGAAGAAACAAAGTTTTACCATGGTCTCCAACAAAGATGACATTTACACAGCGATGCAGCTTTAGTTGTTTCAGTCCATCCATTAATTGCCCCACTGTTTTGTCAATTTCCCTCAGAGGATTTGTCATCTGGAAAAAGGAGCAAATTAGTCCCTGCAAGTTTTTTTTTTTTCTTTCAGTTTCTCATAGATCTTCTCCTCCTAGAACATTCTGGAAAGAAAACTTCAGGCCGAGAGGCAGAGCTTTGTCTAGGGAGATTTGCCTGCCATTCTTCGTGGAAATCTAAGTATAAGCACATTTATTTGTGTTCTTCCAGAAGTATAAAACCTCTCCTCATCCAATCCCTTTCAAGATATTTTGATGTAAAATATATAAGAAATATTAAAGGCAATTCTATTTTTAGAGATAAAATGGCCTTTCTAGAATGTAACAATGTTCTTTAAACCCCAAAATTTTGAGGGCAGAAGGTCAGATGGATTGTTTAAGTCTGTTGTTCCCTAAGTGAAGTCACATGAGCTCTGAGCCACAGCAAGAAGATGGGGGCTAAGTGAATCAAAAACGAACTTTGAGCTTAAAGGCATCCTTCACTGGACACTCACTTAGAACACCATGAGCATAACCTAACCCGTCTAATGTTCTAAATAACTGCCAGTGTCTGAGAAGAACAGATTCTTAATAGAAGAACCTCCTCTGTGGGGGAAAAAAAAAAAAAAAAGCTACTGCTTCTCACTTTAGTCCCTTTCAAGCTGATTTTGAGTAAAATAAGAATTTACAAGGGCCCTAACAAACAGAAGTGAACCACCAATCCTGCTCTAAAAGATTTCTTATTTAATGTAACAAAAACAAAGCGAAACAGGAGCTTAGTTCTCCGGACAACATTTCCAAGGCCTAAGAAACATAACCCATCCCTTATTTTCTCTCACAAACTAGGGACCTGCCCTTCACTTTCATCCCTGTAATAAATTGTCAAGAAACATCTCATCAGACAAAGACTTGACAGGACTTTGGATGAATTTCACAATTTAGTTACAATTATACGCATATACCCAAGATGACTGAGATGAGAACAGGAAGAATCTCCATGGCGTGTTTCATTCAGACACATAATGTTATCTCCCACTACCATCTTCTCAGATGACTCAAGACCTTTCCTCATATTATGTCATCACTGCAGTCAGTGGCAAACTTGTTTTCCTTCATGACGGGAGTCAGTATTTCAAATTCTGTCCCAAGGAGGAAGTCACAAGTGAAAGTTTCAGGATGATAACATGCAGCATAATCTGCAAGGACTAACAGACGGGGGACTAAGTGGTATTTGCTTCTAGAAAACCATGCTGTCCTCTAAGACCCTTGACAGGATGAAGAAACACTAAATCCACAACATGTACCAACCCTTGCCAATGACTTGTTTTCCTTTTCTAAACCAGACAACTTCGGTAAAATCCTGAGCCTACATTTTAGTGGTAAATTCAGACCATCATAAATGAGATAGTGCCCTGGAGCTATCTGAAGGTTTTGAGAATATTAACCTGTAGGTGGTTATGAATACACTGAAAAGACTAGACATTACTCATTACCTCTATGTGAAAACACATGCAATTCTATCGACCCATTGCCTCCTCTTTCTATAACCTAAGACCTTTTCAGAATTCTGAAGTTCCAGACCACAAATCTAAGCCAGTTTTCTATTGAGCTCTAATCTACATTTTCTTTGAGGATTCCCCCAGCTACCTTGCTGGGTTGTTTTCAAGAACTAAGGCAACAAACCAACCATTGTAACAAATTCTGCGACTAAGGGGAAACAAAGCCAGTAGTAGCCTTCTTAATATTCACTCAAGCCTAAATATGAATACTAGTTTTAGGGCAACTAACACTAAAGAGAGTTGAAGGCTCTTTCTTCCCGCCTTGCTAAAAGTTCAGAAGGTCTTCGAATCGGTGTTAACCTCTGTGGTACCAGCTTCTTCTGGACTCAAAGCTAAGGAAGATGCACCAGAGTTTTTCAAAAATGTGTTTAGTTGAGTTTCAAGCCAAGGCACTGGCGGAAACCTTCAACTCAGACCTGCCCGCCACAAAGCTCTGGAACAATAGATAAACTTACTTTGTCCTGACGAGTTTCCACGGCATAATGATCCATCCTATGTAATTTTCTTCTTCTTTTCTTTGGAGGAGCAACTGGTCTTTCCTGTCTCCTCTTAGGGGTAACCTTCCTCTTAGGTCTCTTAGCCGGAGTAAGAGGTGAGCCATAACTACTCTCCTGTACTGGCGGATAGAGATGTCTGGACTCAGAAGTCGTCTGTCCCTCTGGGTCAGATAATAAAGCTCACACTTTGCCATCTGGGGTCAGCAGAGTCTTAGTTAGAAAAAGTAAGACTCCTTAAGTGAGAAAAAGTTGGTAGGAGGGATTATTCAGGGATCTCTATAGAGAGAAGCCCCCTAAGTGGATCCTAATGCTGCTGTCACAGCTTCTTCACTGAGAACCAGAATATAATTGAAGAGAATCTAGTCACGTCATTTTCCTTGGGCTGAGGAGTCTACTGATACACGTGGATACAACTGAAGGTGACATAGAATTCTGCATTTCAAAACTCCTGCATTAGGGAGAGAGTGGTCCTTGCTTAGGAAAAGCTCTCAGTTTAAAAATTACTAGCCGGACACTAAATAGAATATTAGCCACATGTTCTTTTCAAGGTGACAGTGGGACTCATGTAGGTAGTTCCAATTCAGAATCTGAGTTATCTGTTCATACCACCAGCTATTATCAAAGCAACTATCACCTTTATCAGCAAGGACCAGGAAAAAATTTTAAACCAAGGACAGAATAAAGCATGAATAATAAGCAATCCTCCTTGGTCATGAAAGGTACTTCCACGAATCAGGACTTTCAGCAGCAGAAAAAATTTGTCACTGATAATTTAGTACAGAGAAACTCTAAGCCATGAGATAACCATAAGTAGAACTGTCTTTTAAAAAATTCTCTGTAAAATTACATAAAATATAAAAAGTCATCAATGCCTCTTCATCTTAGTACACATATCATGAAAGAGTCTACTTACACTCTTTCGATCAGAAACCCCGTTTGGGAGTAGGGGAATGGCAGTACTAGGCATCTTATTTTGAAACTCTAGAAAGAATCAAGGCCAGTACATAAGCTGAGTGAGGAAGATAATCTTTCGGGACTTCCCAAATGCTGGAGAAAACCAGGCCCCTGATTTGCTGATGGTGCAAAGGTGAATTGAAGCAGCAAGCTCTGCTGTCTACCTAGCTGATTTCTCTCGGCGGGGCTGTCCGGAGAATCATTCAGATGCAGGAAGGGGCAGAAGGGGGAATAATGTTAGTGTATCCACAAAGGAGGCCACCTGCCATGCGATCTCACTGTTTCCAGAGCAAGCAACTGCAAAGGCACTTCCATGTCTGTCTCATCCTCTCTCTCCGGCAGAGCGATTGAAAGACACAGCCCCACAGACTCTGGTTGGCTTTTTTTTTTTTTTGGTGTTTTTTTTTTTTAATGCTTCTAGTTTTAGGCAATTCTCCATGAGAAGAGAAGCAGAAGGCAAAAAAAGGTTTCCCATTTCATGGTCACGGAATACAGTCAGCAAGAGCTCAAGTCTGCCCATCAGACACCCGGCCATTTTGCAAAAGGCCTCAACATTGCGAAGACTGAGGGCGGCAGCCCTCCCGATTGCAGCGGGGTTAGAGGAGCAGCGGGAGAAACAGGATTTAGTCAAAATGAGTTTTCATCCACTGATTACATTGCATATATTTCCTTCTTCAAATGTTAGAGGTAGACGGAAGCTAAGTTTTCACTGACCAGCCATACTTTAGTCTGACTTGAGAAGATTTAGCCTGAGGTTATTAAGAGGATGGGAGGGAGAGGGGCAAATTTCCCTGCTTTTCAGAAGGATACTTTGCCATCTGAAGGTAGTCACTAGCCAGCCAAAGCTCTGCCTCCAGGCCTGGAAGAGCAGCCGAACGAGGGGTCACAGAGAAAGCATAGAAGGTCAAAGAGAAAAAGGTTGCGCCAATAATCAAAAGCAAGCATATTTCTGAACATTCACCATTACACTATGAAACCAGGAGCAAGACACCATTTCTTGAAACTATCAGCCCAATGTTTGGTCATCTAATTGAATAGCCTTTGAGAATTGTCCTGAAAAAAAAGTATACTCAAATATTAAACAAGAAAGTACAAACTTCAACTGTGTTATAGCACACAACACACAACGTTTTGCTAGACTGAATCATTTCTATGAAATTTCAAATACAAGATGTTTTCTCATTCAGCTAATATAATCTTTACATGCACAATAAATGTATGTATGGATGCATAGGTAGATAAACCAATTAGCCTACAACAGAAGAGAGGTTTTGCTGGCTTGCTTTGGTTTTGTATTTTAAAAATATAAACTGTTTTTTTCTCTCAGTAAAAATAAGATTCCTAGACCCAAATAACAAATAGTTGGCATTTGGAAATATCATTGGCTTAAGAGAAGAAAGTGGCCAAGTTATCGTAACTGAAGAAACATTCCAATATATCTAATCAAGACTGTTTTACCCAGTAGATGTGTGAGAATATCCCAGTTACAAGAAGTATTAATACTAAAAAGAACATAGCATGCATGAATACTTCCAACTCTTAATTCAAAAGTAGTAGAAGAAAAATCTCCATTTGTATATTTATGAGCAAACTGAGCACAGAACCATCATTGCAGCAAATTGAAGCATCCTATATTACACTTCGTTTATCACTGCTCAGTATTTTTAAAAAATCTTTTAGTTTATTTCTTGATTAAAACACACACACACTTTCAAGTAAGTAATTATAACTGAACTATACATATTAGAAATCCAGAGAGGTTCATTGACGAAGAAAGTTTATTACTAACTTTTAAGGAAATGAAGAGTATAAGAGTTTACTGTAAAAAGCCAAATTCTGACATAAAATGTTCCATATAATTTGAACATAGTTATTAACTGACCACTCTACTCATCTCCTGGACTGAAGGGGGATCCAATGGTTCCATGGGTAGAACCCTCGTCTGGGAGTCAGAAGCTCTGAGGTTCCATCTCTAAGTTCACTTACCAGCCATACGACCTGAACAGCCGCAAACCTCTTTTAATTATCATCCTCCTGCTTTTAAAAGCATGGTTATACCAAACTGTCCCCCAAAATCCCTCTTTTGCCTATGCCGCAGAGTCTTTTAGGGGATATTAGCTATGCAAATTCAAACCTTTAAATAGGGCACATGGAACTGCTTAGAGTTTGGGGCTATTTTGTTTGTTTTTGTTTTGGTTTGGTTTTTTTTTAGCATTTTAATAAAGTGTGGTTCCTTTTGTTCACTTTAATCTCAAAGAAAGTCATCTGAAAGATAAAACGGCCAGGCTTGTTCTGACAAGAATAAGATTTGTGTTTCATGCACGCAGATGTTTATCTCATTTTATCATTTGTGTTTCATAATCATGCAACACTGGTTAAACATCAAAGGGTCGGGAAAAAGAGCATTGGACTTATATGACTTCAATGATTTAAGACAAACTAAGAATGGCTTTAAATAGTCATTAGTTTCCAGTGCTTAAAAAAATCACAGCTGAATTAATGTTAAAGCATTCAGAAGTACTTATGGCTCCTTGGTCTTTACTGTCTCCACTGAAATATGCTATATTTTGTGCAAAAATACTTAAAACAAGTATTATCTGTATTATACTTATCCTGCTCATTCTTACGCTGAACACAATGGACTTAATTATAGACAACAATGTTGTCATGGTCTAACAGGGAATTTAAGGCAATTTCCATCAACAAAGTTTTGGAAATTATTTCTCATCCAGAATCAAGTTTTATTATGTTGATGTAGACCTCACCACCCTAGTTAGAAAGAGTAGTGGGAAATATTTAAAATATTAAAAGGTTTAGAGTTGCAAATTTCACGGTATTTTAAAATGATCTATGCTATAACACTGGAGGATTCCCATCTCTAGATGAAAAAAGAACGTAATAAAGCATCACCATTCCCTTCTAAATTTGAAGTTATACTGGCTACTACCTCACAAATGGATTGTCTTCTACTAAGATTCCTTAGTGTTTGATAAAGGGTGTCATGTTGCTCTGCTAACCAGATTCATTCAATGGTATTTCTCTCAATTAAGAATTTGCTTTACTTTCGGAGGTGATGGACATGCTCGTACTCCCGACTGTGGTGATGGTTTCGCAGGTATATACCGATGTCAAAATTTAGCAAATAGGATTGTCCGATGTTATGACACATGCCCAGTTGATAGTACCTGCCAAGGCTAGCAGAGCTACTTAGCTGACCTACGATGCCTTAACTGTGTAATCTTTTAAGGGAGCTGAAAGTCAGTTGCAGTGTTTTACATTGCAGGTTTTATCTCCAGATTCCTTTTCATCCCTGTCCCAGTGATGGGACATGCCAACCCTTCCCCATCCTTCTCCCTTTGACCAATGCCTACATGCCCCTCCTATGAGCACTAAGTTTAAAATATATTTGAATATCAAATCAATCTCAAATGAAATTCCTGCAAGAGAAACAAGTATATTTCTCTTTTCGAAGCATTTTTAGTCTTGTAGTTCTTCGGTTATGTATAAACCTTTCAAATATGTACTCCCGCAAGATTTTGTAAAAATCATGAAATAAGGTCAGTAGATCATATAGCCCAGGGACACAGGTTCTCCTCAGATAGATGATAAGCTACTAACCTCAGGGCCAAAAGGGCCATATTTGTGTCCAGAGAAATCAGGTTGCTCGGAATAGAACGCATAGACCGAAGGCCTAGGGGAAAACAGCTAGGTTCAGAATCTGCCCAAACCACACATAACAAAGAATAGCAAATATGCTTACACATTAAAAAAATCCTCTCATATCTAGTTTATTAATCTCCCAACCGCTATTAGTCTTACCATGGAAAACATCATGTTCTCGGTTTCTGTTTTGTTTTGTTTTCTATTGCTTCCACATCCACCACTCCCGACACCACCCTCACTGTGGTAACTGCCTGGTACCACCTTCAGGAATCAGAAGTCACAAAGGAAAATCTGAACACACACTCAGACCTTTGATACGCAAGATAATAGAGCCCAGTGACAATTCACATGGGTCACACAATCTGCAGCCTGAAAGGGCAATTCCATTAAAGCTAGAAGTCAGTCTTAATGCTTCCCTAGTCCTTGGGATGCTGTTGGTTCATGTGTCAAAGCCAGGAACTCCCTTGAGTTCTGGGGTGGTGGCCAGGGTTAACAGCTATAGTAATCCACGTAATTAAGTCCTCCCCAATAACATGCATCTATTGTATCCTTCTTAGGGAGGTAACACTGAAGGCTAAGAACCACAAAACTTAATAATACTGAACCTTTGCTGTGCTTCTGTTTCACAGTAAATCTAGTTTTTCACCCAATTCTATCCTAAAATTAAAATATACTCAAGAAAGAAGAGGAGAAGTCAGGGAGAGGGAAACAAGTACCTTTCGTTGTCTGGCAGGGTGAGCCACTGCAGTATGGTTAATATTCTCCGCTCGTGAGGGATGACCCTGGAGGGTAAAACAAGCCAAGAATGATGGGAGTTTTGCAGAGTGATAAGCAAAGCACGATGGGAGTTTGTAGGATAATAACGAGCAAAGCATGACAAGAGGTTGCGTGTCCACGAACTCCGGCTGGCTGAGCACTTGCACAAGCACCCCGGCTACGCGCTCACCATTTACCACCGTCTGTTTTCACTTCACTGTCGTAGAAGGGCCTTGTTCAAATCAGCGTTTGAACTTCCATTTCCACTTGCAGCACATGACATTGCTCAGCCACAGAGGAGGAGACTGGAAACTCTGATTCGCAGTCAAATGAGGAACCTGCCTTGCTGAGCAGAGACTCAGCTGCAGGCGGAAAGGACCCTGGACTCAGAATCGTTGCCGTTCAGTGGGTGAAACTGCTAGCTGTGGCCACAGAAAGAACAGGGCTTACATCCTCAATCTGCCTCTTGAAGGCGGTGTGATCTTTCTTGACTTCTATCTGACCTCTTTTGGCCTCAGTTTACTTATCAGTAAAATAAAGATAATAGCAAAAGACACTGTACTGGTTGGCTGTAAAGATGAAACGAGACAAGACAGGCAAGGACATGAACAGTTTCTAGCCCATTGTAAGTGCTAAAAAAAAAAAAGCCTTATTTTTATGAATGATCAGAATTAGTTATTGTTCTATCTCTAAACAGATATATGCCTCTAGAAACAGGATTTAATCTGAAATTTTAAATTCCTCCTCTATAAATAAGGGGTTTAGAAAGGCATTCTTGAAATTCTCTTCTAGCTCTATAAAAATCTATCAGGAATGGGCACATATAATTATGAGACTGACAAAAAGGGTATAATCTTCATCCACAATGACTTTTGTGTTTAAGTCTCATTCTTCTCTTGAATATAATTACTCTAAATCTGGCGCTCCCTTTAAGAGCACTTGGCTCACATGGTAGCCCTGTTTCCTGGGCTGAGTGTCGTTAAGATGCTCGCAAGCTGAGCGATGTCTTTCTTTATACGGAAATTTGTTTATTCTTTCCTAACAAGGAGCACGGCATGCTTTTCTGCTCCTCCCGCCAACACTGGGCATTAGAGCATGTTTATGATGAATGCAAACTAAAGCCCAAGTTTAACTGTGGTTAGTAAAAAACACTGCGGCCAAGAGTGAAGCCTAACGTAAATGACTGTCTCTGGGTGATAATGCGTGTCAGTGTAGATTCATCACTTGTAACAAATACACTGCTCTGGTTAAGGTTGCTGCTAATGGGAGACACTATGCATGTGGGGGTTGGGGGCAGCGGGTATATAGGGAATCTCGGTACCTAATGCTCAGTTTTGCTGTGAACCTAAAACCGCTTTTAGAAACTATTGAAAATTTATCATGGGATGCTGGGTGAGCCATTTAAACATCTACTGTTTGTGAATGTGAGCAAGAGAGAGCAAGGAGAAAGAACAAATTTTCAGAGCCACAGTAGAAGGTTGGAGGTGGCAGGATATCTAATGAAGCTGCGTTTCCCTTCCCACCCCCACCAACTCCACCCTGCTCAGACAGGTCACGGATTGGTCGCTCTGGGTTGCTCTCTGTCTAAAACTATCCTACCAACCCAGAAAATCATGTTTACCATAAAATAAGCCCCAATTTAAACAAATTCCAGGGCTATTAAATAAATGTGACCTTGTTTAATATAGCCTATAACTGAATTAGAAATGGGCATAGCAAAGTCAGGTTAATCACTTAAGATATTTAATTCTTCAGCCTTAGAAATCCCCTGTATCTGAACAAAATAATTACATATTTTGAATTCTTTCCGAACTTTAAAAAAAAAGTGAATGCCTTTTCATTTTATCTTACTTCACTACCTATCTACAAGCTGCTTTATGTTAGGTAATTGGTATTAGGTCACAAAAATGGATTCTGATCACCTCATTTGATGCTAATGGAAAAATTCAAGCTGTTAGAATTTGTGTCAAGTTCAGAATGCTCGCATCCTTCAGTGCTTTCATTGGATGGGATGTTTGACCAGTGCAGCGCAGGAAACAAAAGTATCAGCTCGGAGGCCAGAATGTCTGGGTTTAAACCCTGACGCAACATGTATTGGTGACGAGACTCTGGCAAGTTACCTAACCTTTCTGTGCTTCTGTAAAATGACGGTAATAATATTACCCATCTTATAAGTTTGTTGCAGAAATGAAGAAGCATAATATGTATAAAGCGCTTAGATTAGTGCCTGGCACATAGAAAAAGTTTAGAAAAATGTTAGCTTTTATCATTTGGTACTTGATTCACAGGTCCCAAGAGATGATACATTTATTCATGAAATTCGTTAAAAGCTTATTATGTTCAAGGCATTTGGGGAAATATAAATAAAGACACAAGATACTCCTACCAAAAGAAAAATACTATTACAGAGGAGTCACCACTCTCTGCCTGGAAAGATAGGCAGTTCGTCATCCTTTTCTGGGCGGAGGCCGAGTGTGTACGTGGGGCAAGGGGGAGTGGGTAAGAGCATGACAACACGGGCAGTCAGAGTATCTATTCATCCTAAGTGTGACCTGGGGCACAGCATTCTACCTCGCTAAGCCTTAGTGTTCCAATCTCGAAAATGAGGTATTGGGCAAAGTGGTCTCCAAATTTCCTGGGAGTTCTAGATTATCTTTATGAAATATCCACAGACCAAAAAGACATGGCCCTTACTCATTAGTGTTCAAAATACAATTCAGAGTCAACACAAACCTGACAACAGAAGAACGTATGATGTCCACATGGAAAGGGAAATGGGGTTCTTGCTAGTGTCTTGACCCTCACTGATTGATAAGGAATTTGGCGTGAGACCTTGCTCATTAGGCACAGTCAGAAAAAAGAGGAGGAATGGAAAATGAAGGACTAGACAAAGTATTTAGTGATAACGGAAAACAAATTACCTTTGGACATACATAGCCATTGTCTAGTCAACGTTGAAAGAGATAATGTGAATAAGAAAAATAGCACTTATTGGTTGTTCTCTATGTGCTAAGTATCCTACTAAGCACTTTAAATAAATTAACTCATTCTACCTTCACAACATCCCATGATGAAGATACTACCATTTGCATTCAAAGATGAGGACACTGATTTATTGAGAGATTAAATCATTTGACCAATATCAACAATCTATTAGTTGCAGAACTATGATTAGAACCAACCTAAACACTCATATATAAAAGGAATGATTGTCCTTGGACATGAAGTGACACCAAAAAAAAAAAAAGTAACAGAGCATCAGCTGAGGAGGATTTTGAAATGAAATATTATCACTACAAAAGCAAGAATAATTCTCAGTTGTACTGCAGACCCATGTTAAAAGATGGCCTTCTCAGTCTATGGTTTGAATCTGGTTTTAAATTTTAAAGTCTTCCCAATGTACTGTGTGTAGATTTCCTTGACACATATTCCATTAAATAACTGGAAGTATGGCCATGTTTTTATTAAGTTTAAAAAGATGTTTTAAAAAGAAAGGGAAAAAAATGAATCCAAGTCACTTCCAAGATATAGAGACACAAGAATAATGGCCTGAGAAGCAAAGCCCAACTATAGACATCTTTGGAGGAATCAAAAGCCACCTTCTCATCAGTGGTCTGAAATGGGTGGAAAGAATCGACATTCAGAGCCAGAACACTGGGTCTTTTCAACGAAGCTTTGCAGCAGTTTTGGGGGGTAAGGGTGGGACTAAGTATCAATTATGTTGTTGGCTCCTCTCCATTTTGCCAGGCAAGTATGCTGTCCAACAGAAGAAATCACTTCTGTAAGCATCTGTAACTGTCACGCGCAAAAAAAAAAAAAAAAAGTATAATGCATAAGATTAAACTGGTAAATCAACATGCCATTTACATGAAGCAGTGTCATGTTCAACATGCCCGCATGTATTTCTCAACTCAGAAAACCTCTTTTTTAAAAAGGGGAAAATGATTTTTAAAGGGGTACTCTGTCTCAGCTTCAAATCACAAAACCCAATTTCAGCTTAGCTGTTCAAATCTGAAAAAGCTACTTTTATTCCTGAATTTGGAGAATATAGACAGCACCATACTGGATGAATTTAAACCCGTGATTGCTGTCAGCACACTACTATTAAGGAATAGTCAGATTTTTGTTAAGGAACATGAGGCAAACACAGAAACAGCTTTAGGTGGTTTAAAAAAATAAAAAGATGGAAAGAACATCTCAGTGAGAACAAAATCCCCATGAAAGTTGAAACAGATTCCCTTTTTTTTTTTTTTTTTTTTTTTACTACGGGCCTTAAAAATAATCAACATGTTGACACTTGTATTAGGTTAGTTTCTTCTGTCTTATGAACATGAACTACTAATCTCCCCATTACCTCTGTGGGGGAGAGAAGTGGTCTCATTTTTCTAATTAGGGAAATACTGAAGTTCAGTGAGAAAACGAGGTGAAAACAGAGGCTTCCCCTTGTCTCCTGTCTGGAATACCTACCCGCCAGGGACCGGTTTTTCCACAGAAGGGGCGGGGCGGCGGAGCCCGAGCTGGGGAGGAGGGTGGGGGGCGGAGCCCAGGGGAGCTTTCCTTGCGCTGGGTGACTACGGGCCACGGTACCGCTCCGCAGCCCGCGGGTCGGGCACCCCTGCTCTGGACCACTACATCAGCCAGAGACCACAGTAGATTTTTTAAGTTGTGAACCAAAATATAGTGCGTTATAATATATCTATAGAAAATGATAATACAAACCACAGCGATAAATAGTCTAAGAAATGCACAGTCCCTGGGTGGCAAGATACCAAAAACCTATGAAACGGGACAGAAAAATCTAAAGAATGAGTAGGAGAAAGAGAGAAAATCTTTCTTATAATCTATTAAGGAAAGATGGCAAAGCAGAGAAATAGGAGAGGAAGAGAGGGTGGGATGAGAGGGTGGGATGAGAGGGTGGAAGGGGGGATGGGGAGAGGAAAAAATAATTGGAAGGTTATTTTAAATCAGAAAATATTCGGGGGGTGGGTAGTGGAGGGAAATGGACAAAACTGTACTCGAACAACAATATAAACGAACAAACAAATAAATAAATAAATATCCTTAGACTAATGTGGAAAAAGTAAAGAAAATATTCAGAAGTTCAGGTTCTTTTAACTGGCATGAAATATAATCAAATCAATGTTTAATAAACTGAATCATAATTGTAATTTTACAAACATTGACAAAGTAAAGGTAACTTACACAGACCAGAAGAATGTCCCAGCTTTCACCCCTTGCTTGGTGGCTGTAATCCATAGCTAATGAGGAAAATATAAGAGGTTTAGAGCATGTTCTGACTTTTGGTCAAAGAAGAAAAATAGTTTTAAACTATATTAGATCAGCTATCTTACACTTTACCCACACCACACCATAAATTTCACATTATTTGCAACCGTTTTCCTTTTTTTCACATCTGGAAATCAGGATCATTATTTCCATAAATGTTATTTGATATGTTCGCTGCGAAGGCTTTCAAAAGCTCTGGTATGATTCTAGTGGCATTTTTAACTCTTATTTCATCTCAAAAGTCTCTTCTGTACCTTTCTTGTCGGATCATTGTTTTGAACATCGCACTTATAGGGCAGAATTCTGATCATCAAAGGACCCAAGAGTAGACCATATGTTCTCTTTACTATTGAAAGCCAGCAGAGGAGAATCCCAGTTTGGTACACAGATGTGGGAATCTTGGAACCTAGCTTTGCCTTGTTTTGTTTTAAACTAGGTGAATGAAAAGGGAAAAATGGTAATTTATTTTTATTATTATTATTCTGCATTTCCCTTGTATCTTTAACTTAGCCTGTTAGCAAAGGGAATTTTAGAAATGAGTTCTGGAATAAGTTAGGTGAACTGAGCATTTCGTTAAGGCTTTTAAAATATTCTTTCCAGCCTATGCTGTTGAGAGGGAGCAGATAGGGGCAGTTGAGAACCGAAGCTCTACCTCTAGGTCGCTGGACTCTAGGCCTTGTCTTTGTCATTTACCAGCCATGTCATCCTCCAGCAAGTTCCTTAAGTTCCCTGAGCTTCGGTCTCCTTTAAAACATAGATATTACCTCACGCATAGGATTATTCTAAGCTTTAAGGAGTTAATACATTTAAAGTCCTTAAAACCGTGTCTTAGCATTTGGTAAACACTTGATCAATTTTAGCCTTCATTATTATGCTATAATGGAAATAAATGTAATCCAGTTATTCTAGGAACATTAAAAACAGCTTAGGATGGCCAGTGTCCCATTGAACAGAAGTCTGTGAGAAGAAAGCCATTCACTATAGGAGGCAAATGAGAAGGACAAGTGTGGCTTGTTTGTTATAGACCGAAGCAAAAATGGTCTAGGAATTGCAGCCACTCCCTTTCCTGGTTTCATTGCATCCAGGCTCTGAGAGGGTCTTACTGGCTCCGGGGAAAACCTTTGGTTTTTGTGATCAAAGAGGTAATTGGGAGGTGTGAGGCAAGGAGGAACTTGGCCATGGTTACAGAAGGGCCTGGGACTCCTGGCCTGGGAAGAGCACTGCAAAGATTCCCAGGTCCTTGGTGGGGACCGAAAACCCCCAGCCCCCCAAACTGCAGCTGTTGCGGCTGTTGCAGCGGGCAAGTTGAGGGATGGGGCAGGAGAGAATATGTACCCACTTAGATCTTCGCCATCAGCAGCATGGGAGAGGTGGGATCCCACTGGGATGGATCAGAGAGATAAGGATCTCACATTGCTCCAAGTAGCATTCCAGGGTTTGGTCCAGAGTATATTTTCACCTTATGTACAAACTCTGGCATGCCCGGGCGCCCCAGCCTAACCAGGATTCAAAACGTGTCCTGGAGTCTCCTTCATTCATGTTCCAGTGCCTCTGTTAGCAAGCAGATGCAGTCAAACCAGGTGCTGGACACCCCACAGGTACCTCAAAAATCACACCAGATCCTGGAGAGGCCAGTTTCTCATGTTAAGTGATCTATTTTCATACTTATTTTAATTTCAGGGACACAGCCTAGAGTGTTCACATCCGAACAACTTCCTTGAATACTGCGTGGCTTGCTATTTTCAAGAAAGTTGTACTAGGCACTATTTGGCAGGTATGAAATATAAGATCAATCTGAGGTTTTCTAATGGACTTTTTTGAAAAAGCAATTTTGTCAAATGATGACCCTGCACTTTGAAATGCTGCGCAGGATCGTGGAACACATGCTGATGTTGGCATTATCTGGGCAACAGGAAGCCCTATAAATAACTTGTAGCTCAGAAACAGTCGAGAGAAAAGATCCCCAGAAGTGGTCTTTGCGGTGGTGAAAGGAGACAGCCCTGGGAGAGAGGACAGAAGTGGATGTGCTAAAAGTATCCCGATGGCAAAATCAGGACCGTTTGTTCTTCATACTTTTATGTACGTCCTCAAATTTTTACAGTGACAAGGAACACCTCTGTAATCAGAAAAAAATTTACCAGTTGTACAAAGCAATGTAAACTGTGAAGACAATTTAAAGGTTCAAACTTGTTATTTCTTCTCAAGAAACGAAGCAAAAAATTTCTCCCTGCTTCTTGGTAAAAGTCATGCTGACTGTATTTTCTAAAAGGAAACTGGGAGCATGGTCAGAAAAGTGCAGCAGGAGAACAAACAGAACAAATAAGAGGAGTACTTGAAATTTTTTTTTCAAAAGCCACATTTAAAAATCCCAAACCAAGGAATTCTACCAGTGACAAAGATGACCTGTCAAGGTTTAGCAAATGGTACTAGACTGAAGTACGGAGAAAGTTCTTAAGTTAAATCAGATCATAAGCACCTATAACAGCTCCTTTTCAGGTCATATGTATTTATTATATTTCAGAAGTTAAATCTAGTAATTACAGAGGAAAAAAGACACTAAATCAGGGATCCGAAAGAAGAAAAGAAAAGTGTAAAAAGAGCCTCTGGGCTAAAAAAAATAGAGAGAGAAAGAGAGAGACAAATTCCTTGTTAATTCAGAGAAATCAAATCACCATTTTCTGAGTTTGAATGTAATTTCCTCAGAGACTGATAAAGCAACACAGCTTAAAAAAAAAAAAATGAGCTAGGAAGACACTGGGTTTAGGCACACCCAAGTTTAATCCCAAAATTTCTTCCATTTTCCTGCTTGATCTAGAGACAGAGTTTTCAACATTTATGTTCTGAATGTTATAGTTTAAAAAGGGGATGCATGGGAATAATATTGTACCTTTTTGATATGTTATCAGGAATAAAAAATAATTTTTTTAAAAAAAAGCTTTCTCATTGCAACCAGGATTTAACTATGAAATCAAACACTTTCTCCAATGAAGCGAAGAACACAGCTGTAAGAGGAGAGAGGTTTTGAAAAAGAAAATAAGCAAAAACCATTTTTCAAAACCACAAATCACTGTTGTAGTCTTTCTAGCAGTTCTTTGCAGAGAAATGACTCCTTTGCATTCAAAAGCACAGAGCTAGGATGAATAGAATTCTGGGAGACTGGAGGGGCAGGTGGGGCCCTAGTACAAACAGGAGTAAATCAACTATTGAGATTCAAGAGACAGAACAAACTAAGGACGTGAGGGTTGTCCGATGATCCAGCAGAAGGGGCTGTGGGACCAGGGTGCCTCTTTCCAGGTGGTTAGGGCCCAAGAAGGTGAGTAACGAAGTACAGGAAGGACGTGAAGGCAAACAAGCCTCACACGGGGGTGCAGAGCACACTCACCCAAAGCGGAGCAGTGATGCACCTCCATGTGTCAGGCTGTGGGGTAGGCCCCGAGACTAATGATACATATAAATCAAGGCCCTACCCCCATGGGGCCCACAGTCTAAAGCAGGCCTGTGAATAATTTCAAAAGGATGTGGTCAAATTTATGACAGAAATAATATGAAAACCCAAAGGAGGGTCTCTGAGTTTAGCCTGGGCGGAAGGAGTTTAGTGAGGGCCCCTTGGGGGCAGATATTTCAACCAAAATTGGAAAGATAAATAAGTGTGTAGTAAAAGGGTCAGGTGAGCAGAGTCCACACTACGCATGTTAAGATACAATCAAAAGAGAAGGGAATACAGATTTCTAGCAGTATATGGAAAAGAAATAACAGAATAAAGAAAAGATCAATGTTTTCCTGAAAAGAAGGCAAAGCCTCCCACTAGCAGAATAAGGAAATAGACAGAAAGCGGCAAGCTAATGACTTATACTTTCCATCAAGCCACTCCCTTTGGCCTGCAAGTTCACTCTCATTCTAATGTCATTCTTCTCTTTGCTGTCTCTGTCTAGAACATGCCATCTTCCTCACAGTACTGGCAGAAAGCACGGTAGGCCCAGCAACTTGAGAAGTGATGAGAATGGATCGGCCCCTCTTAGAAATGCCTTCCTCCGGCAATTTGGGCTTCAGAAGACTTGCATCCAGTGGAGCATTGGACTGCTTTCTCAGGTCCTCACATGTAGTGGGCCCCTGACAGTCTCATTCTCCTCCTTGCTGAGGCCAAGTCTAAACTGAACTGGGCATTGCCCCACAGAGATACCTCAGTATGAGAAATTTGCATAGTTCCAGTAGGAAGATTTTTCCAAGAAACAAACACACTTAAAAAACTCCATTAAGAGTACTGAACATACTTTTGTAGTGAGAAAAAAAAAGTAAATACAAATTTAAAACAACAACAAAAGAGCTTCCATTAAAATATGTATGAGAAATGTAGGGTCATACAGTGAATGACAGTGTTTAATAGCATAGTCCAAAGATGGACAAATTAAAAGCAGAGTCAGCTTTGCTGAAGTGGCTGCATCAGGATTAAAAAAAAAAAACATAAAATTATAGAAATTATTTTTGGGTGATTCAAATTTTCAGATGGATGCTGTATAAATGCTTCATCCCATCTATTAGATTTTAAACTAGGATAAGAGTGGTTTCTATTCACCATTTAATCTGATCCCTATATTTTTTAACCAAATATCCTTCATGGTTTAATCACTCAGTAAAAGTAATGTGAGTTTAATTTAATCACTTAAGGTTTTTAATTTTTATGTTTTTGTTATAGTTTTATAAATATTTCCCTACTCCAATTATGTTTTCGCTGATGATTTTGTAAAATGTATAAACCTCTGAGATGATATAAATGTTTAAGAATATTTATTAATGCTCAACATTTATACTATTTATAGTTTCTTATACTCTTATACTATAGTTTCTTATAGTTTCTGTCCATATGTTTTTCCTATATGCCAAATTTCAATAAAACATGTCTTTAAATCATAGCACTATGTTCCTTGGAATTCTTATGGTGGCATCTTATTCTAGAAGATAGACAGCAACACAAATCAGTTTCACCACAAATCTTGGTCAGCACCAGGAAAGTACTAAACTTGGTCAAATGTGTCAACTTTGAGCGTTAGTAAGGAAACAGGCAAACAGAGTTGAAACAGAGACTTCACTTCATGGGGCAGGTTAACCGTGTTCCCTCTGCCCTGTTTCTGCCGAAGTTAATGAATATGTGGACTCACCCTCTGAGTCATGCCAACCCGGAGGAAACCTAATGTCAACATTTGGTGTAAGGTGATCCAATTTGATAAAATTACTATTTATCTCTATACCCTTTGTGGTTCCAGGCAAGCCAGCTTCCATGACAAAATTAATAGAAAAGACCAAATAGCAACAGCTTGATGGAGTTCTAATTTCAATCATTTTATTCACACATAAACTGATGCTCTAGCATAAACTTTGTTTGTGAAATCCACCCTGTAAACAAATTTCACTATGCTCACAACCTAGGTCATCGCAGACTTCTGGGAGTCCAGCCCGAATAAAGACAGCAGAATCAGAACTTCGACTATAAAGAAACACTTCTACAGACACACAAGGAGTCTTCCCATGTTTATTTTTTTTAAATGAAAAGTCCATATTTAACCTCGCATGCTGATTTATTATGCAATATAAATATTTTTTCACAAATGACCTTTTCTGAGAGAGCAATACCATTTTTTTCTTACTTTATATTCTCTACTTTGCCCATAGATTGTAGCAAACATTTCCAGGCATGAGGTCATTCAGGGATGGTAGACACACGGATGTGTGCAGACACTGCTGCCTCTTCTTGCAGGGCAGCTGCCCAGGGGTCTCCCAGCTCTCCTTCCTAACCAGGGCCCCAGGGAGCCACAGCCCCGATCACAGTGGACTTGAGATGGAACCATCTACCGTCCTTCTTCCATGGGTTTCTGATGGACTGTATGGACTGGGATGTGTTGATGTGGGGATTATCCTTCTGCCCAGGGTCATGTGCACTTAGTTCAGTTCCACACATTCACCAGCCATGGCTTTCAGTTGCTGCTTTGCTCACGTGTGACCAAAGCAAGTTGCAGAATCATACACACAGTCATAGGAAAAACAGTATGCAGGGAGCCACCTATACCCCTGTTTACTTTCTGCCCAGGCATTTAACCTGAAGTAAACAGGATGATTTTTTTCAAAGTATTATTTGCTGGTCCAGAATCATGGTAGGATTTCACCTATTATAAGAAACTTCCAAGACTTTTGAAAAAATGGGTTGAATTAATGAATTTATTGTGGGTTTCATTGAGTTCCCTTTTCTCAGCAAGTTTCCCTGTTTCTGTTCACATGTCACCTGGGCCAAAATTTGGGGGTAGTTATAGTCATTCACTTTTTTTTTCATTGTACTCCCAGATCTAGTAAATCAATGAGATCAAATATTCCTTCTTCAAAGTGTTTCTGAAATTCGTCCCAGTTTCACTATTTCTATCACTATCACCCTAATGAGGATAAGTATCTCATACTTTTATAATCATGACCTCACATAAACATACGCACACATATATACACATGCATAGACATATAAACATGAAAATATACATTATAGATGCACATATATACACACATTACACACATATACATATATACAGGGAAGGGCAACATAGGTTTATAATTGTGTGCATGGGAAATAACATAATAATTAATAAATAATACAAGAAGAAACTGTATTGGTCAGATACTCACAACCGTAAACCTACTTTTACCCCATCTTTTATGTTATGTACACACACACCCACATATATATACAAATAACAAAAGAAAGGAACATTGCTAATTATGAAAAAATTATATGCACCTTTTTTGCAAGTAATCAATTTTGGGTTGAAATGTTTCAGTGCACAGATACACACAAAAAATGCAAAACTTACCGGCTGACCTCCCCACCATCTATGATTAAATTTCTCTCGCCCTCGAAGATGGAAAGTGGCATCAAATACAGGATCATACATTGAATTACCAACAATTCCATGTGATTCTGGATACAGCCCCTTTGAGTAAAAGGAAATTTGTCACTAAAATAGCAACATAATAATCCACACACATTAGTTCCATTATAAGTTTTCTTATCACAGAAGGTTTTATAGCAATAACTAATTTCCAAATTTATACATGCATATGTAAAAATCTTTGTGTGTCTGAGAAAACATAAATATTATCTATGGGCTGATTTTAAGTCATCCGAGAAAACTGATGTTATTATAAAAATTTTAACATTACGGTCTTTTGAATTGTTGTGATTTAATATGATGACAACAATTTTTATTACAACAAATTAACCTTTAATTGAAATTTACTTATGTGCCTTCAAAAAAGTTTCTCTTTACAATTTTCTCAGTTCTATTTCTAACCCTAAACCAAAACATAATAATAATTAAATAAATTATGTTCTTAAAGAAGACAGCAAGGTAGAATTGGAAGTGTCTGAAAATTCAAACACAGCAGACCTGAAGTCAATATATTTATTTGAAAATTTGGAAAACGCACAATAGATCCTGTGGTGTTTGAGAGAGGTTCAATGTGTGTGTTCAGACAGAATGGTACAGAAAACAGTTTCAGTTTTAAAGTTGCATTGACTCCGAGTCATGGACAGGGCGGTGAAAGGCATGGACTCGGAACAGCTGAGGCAGAAAAGACAGACCACAGAAAGATTTTCTTTGCACACTAAGGTACATGTTTTAAAAATCTCCCTCTCAGTTATTCCAGGATGTAATCAGCCCTTTGAATCTACATCATTTGAACAAAATACTTACAGTGGCCAAAGTGTATAAGTTGGGGAAAGTCTTTGTCGGGTACACAGGCCTCATGTAGGGAGAGTGAGTACCGCAAGACCCTGGAGACAAGATCAGGACAAGAGAACCAACAGGAATCATCCCATGTAGAGAAACCCATTTTAGAAACTACCAAAGGCACATGTCAACCTTCACTTCCATATTTCAAATGATAAAATGCATTTCAAACGGTGCGTCCACAGATCCCCTAGCCCATGGCTGAGCAGTTGCTTTGCAGATCATGGGTGAGAGATGAGAGAATGCAGTATGGAAGTGACTTACTGAGTTTTTCAATGTTAGGCATGACCTTGCTGCCTTTCTTCATGTAGGAGGCACGGAAGCCATCCACGGAGAAGATGATTAATGGAGGGCGAACAAACCTTAAAGAGTAACACATTAAAGCTTTAGAAAAATTATGGCCACAGAGCTTCTAGGATGCCAAGTCATTCTCAATAATTGGGACCAAGGATTTCCAAGATGAAGCCTCAAGTGAAGAGATCTGTATGTGCCTGGGCTTCCTTCCAACCACGTAACATTTGTGCTGCCTGAAGTTCAGAGTTAAATGTCCAAAGTCACAAGGTAGCCAGGGAAGGGACTGATTCCCCCAGTGAACTTCCTCTGTGGCTGCCTCTCACATGGCAAACCAGGCTTTTCACAGTGTAAAAAGCTGTTACATTTGCCTAGACTATGTTTTCACTCATTTGCTACCTGGAAAATTCCTATTCATTCTTTTAACCCAGCTTAGGTTTTCCTCTTCTACATTAGTTGCTCACACAGCTGAATTTTTTTAAAGATATTTATTCATACCTCTTTTATCATTTGCACATATTACATCATAGCGTACTATACTGTTAGCATGTTTATCTTCTTCACTAGTTTCAAAGCACAGTTTGTGTCTTAGTCATCTTTCTATTTTCTGAACCCGCAGTAGAGCTTCATTAATATTTATCACATACAGCCCCAGCTGGTGTGGCTCAGTGGATTGAACGTCGGCCTGCGGACCAAAGGGTCGCCGGTTCGATTCCCCAGTCAGGGCACATGCCTGGGTTGCAGGCCAGTTCCCCAGTAGCGGGTGAGCGAGAGGCAATCACACATTGTTTCCCTCTTTTTCTCCCTCCCTTCCCCTCTGTCTGAAAATAATAAAATAAATAAAATCTTTAAAATATTTGACTCTTAAAAAAATACATACTTATCACGTACATGAATGAATGAATGAATGAATATAAAATTAAAAGCAGTAACACCCATCACTAGAACTGAGGGCTAATAAAAAAATTAATTTAGGTTTAATTATATAATAATTGCAAAAATAATTAAAACTATTGAAAATCTCTAAAAAGTTAATTAAGAAAGGACTAGGCTGCCCATCTAACTAGGGCAGGATCTGATAAAATAGGCTCTTTGTTATAGTCTAAATGTATAGTTGTTCAATCAGACTTGAGAATACTAAACTATGTACAAAACTGTTTCTAAGCGCTTACTGAGAATTCAGCAAGTATAGGCTTTAGTTTATCTGAAGCCACATAATGAATAAGGTACATTTTAAATGAATCACATAGAAAGCATTCAGGACAGTACTCTCTAAGAGTTCATTATTATTGTCACTATTATCATTTAACAAGGCTTGGATCACTTAGAATGGTTTTTCCTCGAAAATAGCTGAATACATTTTAAGCAGTCAGAAACTCTTGCCATCCCATTCTAAAAGCCCCAAGCTTTATTAGGCGGCCCATTAACATGAAAAAGGAGACCCAAATCCAGACGATATCTAAATACTTGGATTTTGCACCCCAAACTATGCTTAAAACAAAACATACACTCGAACAAATGCATTTGTGAAAACACATTTGTTGAAAATTTATTTTCTGCCAGGCTTTCCAGGGACCATGAATTCTCAACAGTTTCCTGAAAGGCATAATAAGCGCCTTATGCTGGTCACACTTGAGCTGTGGGGTGCCACTCTGCTCCAGCGGCTTGTCAAGTTTCTGCAGCATCTGGTAGGAGTTACCATCCTGGATGATATTTTTGAGTTCTAGCATCTTTCCTTTTGCCCACCCTGCCCCCCAAAAAGGCAAAAGCAACACTTTAGTGGGGAAGAAGCAGGAAAAAGCGGGAAAAAGTCACTGCCGGAAATACTTGTTTCCTTTTCCAGTGACCTTCAGATACACTTTGTGAACTCTTCAGCTAAGGTGAAGTATAGGGGAGATTTGGTCTCTGATATATGCAGACGTGTTAGAAAAAAAATTTTTTTAATTTCACTAACTTAAAATATACGTTCTAGCTTTTGACTTATTACTCATCAGTTTGCCGGTATAAGGGAATTTCAGTTTTACATCCTTTTTAACCATTTATCCCTCTATATCCCATGATATTTTATCAATTAATCTTAAGTGTATTTTGTACTATTCATGAAATGCACTTACCCTGCAGGGCATTCTGGTGTCTTTATTTCCTCACAGTCATCATCCACCCAATGTGACTCTCCTATATGAAAAATGGGTAAATTTACTGGTGAATCAAATGATAAATGCCATCCAGAGGCTTCACAAAGTGCAATTCTAGGACCTGGGTCCTGGCTGATAACTTGTATTATGGGACAACATCTAAAAAGAAACTGAAATAAAGGCTAGTGTCTGGTTTGGCTTCCTAAAGCACTCTCATACACGATGAGAAAGCTAAGATTCAATAACCCCGAGTGGTGTTTATGGAAACCTTCGGAGTCTAAATGGTTTCTAGATAAAAACACCAGTGGCGTCAGTGACTAAAATGTTATGTTTGTTTCCCTCCAGAAATAAACTGTTTGGTCATTAGATGGAACATTCTTTTCTCTACCACCAAACATCTCAAAGCCATAGAAAGGATGGCACAACTTCCCTTAGATTGGAGAAAAGGGCTCAGAATCCACAGGGATGAGAGTTGAAAGATGCAACAGATTATTTGCTGGTGGGTCTGTGTACAGCCCTTGAATTCAGGAAAAAAAACTGTGCTAACTTAATATGGGAACATCTGTAACAGTGTCAACAATAAAAATGAAGGGGAAAAAACAATGCTATATTTCACTTTTATCTTCCACCAAGATCTGAGAAAGATCTCTGTCTCTCCTAGGTCACCCTGTCAAGAACAGAGAAGAGAAAGAACTCAGATCAAAATTGTGGTGTCCCTTAGAGGAAATAAAAATTATCAAAACCATTACCATATTTTGCCATGTATAGTGCACCCTTTTTTGTCCAAATCTTTGAGGGAAAAATAAGGATGCACATTATACTGCATAGATAGTCCTAATTCTGTATCTGTATAAATGTTTTTAATTCTTTTATTTATGTGTTTATGTGTTAAAAGTGTAACCCTAGAAAGCAATAATGATATCTATATACAAAATAATACCCTGGAATATGATAATCGGCTTTGTTTCTAAGTAGAAATAAATAAAAAATTGAATTAAAAAACAAAAACGGAAGATTCTTTTTACTTGAAAGTTTGGACCAAAAACATGGGTGCGCTTTACACATGGCAAAATATGGTACCTTAAATTGTTATAAAATATACAAAAATCATGAGTCTTAAACATAAGTAAAATTTGTGGCCAAGATTTTGACAAAATTGCTCCCATGTAAATAGCATTAGAAATCTCCCTGGTCAACAAGAATCTAACTACTGGTGACTATATAAGAAGTTGTCCTTAAAATGCGGAAGATTTACCCCAGGGTATGCACATGGGCCTCACAAAAGTACAGAAACTAGAATTTTAAACCAATAAAAGCCAATATTTAATGGTTCAATGACCAAGGATACCTAGGGCTTTTTCTTTATTTTCTCATCTGAGAGACTTTGTGGCCTCTTGGTACAGCTACTAAATAGGGAAATAAAGGGGAAGAGAACACAAATTCTCCACCAAAATTATGCATTATCAACAGTTACAATGATTGTTTGGATAGGGGAAATTTTCCAAACTTAAGATTAATGTAATACCCTCTTGCCAAAACTGAACACTACATGTATTTCAGAACTGATTTGCTTTTTCCCTAAAATCTTTTGTTAACTTTCATTTTTTTAAATTTTTAAATGATCAATTACAGTTGACATACAATACTATATTAGCTTCAGGTGTGCAACATAGTGATTAGACATTTATACAATTTATGAACTGATCACCCCAGGAAATCTAGTACCCATCTGACATCACACAGAGTTATTACAATGTTATTGACTATATTCCCTATGCTTAATAGAAACTCTTCTCGAATGTTCCATACCACAGTTAGGAAGAAGGGCTTAAGCCAGGCACTCAAAAGTGACTTGCAAACTTTTCATAAAGATTCTTAGATCTTCGCATTCACTTTTATAAGTAGGTACCATGGTGACTGAAACTCTTTGAAGACAGAAACTGCATCTTTTATATTTTTGGTAGCTCACTGACTAGTGTTTATCATTGGAATAAAACCATCATATTCTACAGTGAGGCCTCCAAAGTCAGCGCACACACATGTATGGCCTTGGGGTAGCGTGGGAGGTGTCGGTGCCCTATCCTCAGGCTGCTGCTAGTTCTTCAGCGTACAACTGTCAGGACCCCCAGCCTCAAGGGAAAGGACTGAGAAAAACTTCCCAGAACCTGCAGTAGAGCAGCCCAAGGTGAAGCTTTACTTGAGACTGCATTCTTGCTCGCTTCCCCCACCCACCCCCCACTCCCCTTGCTCTCTCACACAGTTTTCTTGCCAAGTATTCCCTCAGTAAATTCCAGTATGGAACTCCTCTCTCAGGTTCTGCTTCTAGGGGACCAGATCAGAGACCAAGACAGGTACTTTAGAAATCTCTTCGTTACAGTGGCTCTACCTAAGTATGGAATTTGGGGTTATTTCCTAGTTATTCCAGATAAGTGACATTCAGGGAAGCAAAACTAAGAAAGATGCATGAGAAATGCAGAGACACATTTTGTTGCCTCCTCCTGAGCCCTCATCCAAGGTGTTGTATGCCCAATGTCCAGGATGTCTTGGAGCACCTCCAGTTTTTGTTCTTTTGAAGCTCAAGCCAACCCCGGGAACACATACCTTTGCAAACCACTTGGTAGTTAGTGCAACAGTCTCCCCTGGCCAAGCAGTCCTCCGAGCAGTGGCACGCATTGTCTTCATTTCTTACTTCTCCACATCTGTCCTTCGTACACTCCCAGCCGCCAGCTGAAGTCGGCACAAGAAAACACTTTCACTGCTTCATGCAAACCAAATGAAAGAGGCCACAATTGCTTACGAGGGTTGCCAACAAAAAGAGCTGAAAATCCCACATCATTTAATCTGCTTGTGAAATTAGAGTTGGCCCGAAGCCCAGACGATATTTGGAGGATTGACAAATAGAATGAATGCCTAATTTTTAAATCAGAGTACAAAGCCAAACACAATTGAGTTCCTTTGGGAAAAATGGAATACTTCCTGATAGCGAACTGTCCTAAAAGACCCAACAGAATCTACGGTATCGGAGGTTTGTGAGCAGGGTATTTACCATGGTAGACGTAATCACCGTAGCTCAGCTCTTTTATTTTTCTAAGTAGATTTACTTCACTTAAATCAGCTTGATTGAAAAATAAATGATTGTGCAACTCAATGGGCTCGACATACTAAAAGATGTGCCTGGAGGCTAAAGTCCTAAACAGATACAAAGATTATAAAGGGATGTTAAAAATATTCACAGTTCCAATCATTGACCAAAATGGGGCCCTGCCTGCAACGAGAGGTCAGAGTCCCTGCATTTGAGGAGGCCCGCAGACAAGGTGGATTCCTGTCTGAGCAGATTCAACTGAGAGCTCACACAGCTCAACTCTCCCAAGAGCACATTTTCAGAAAAGTAATATTTTCTTTTCAAAGGGAGGGTTTTTTTCATTGTTGTTGTTTGGCTTTTTTCTAGATTCCACTAGACTGTAAGTTCCAACGCAGGAAAACACACCCTTTTCACCTTTATATCTCCAGTGCCTGAGACTGTGCCTGGTACATGCTCAGTATTCCAGGAACATTTATTACACCTAATGGAAAGTAAAGTATGACTCTTTAAATTCAGCACTGCCACATTAAGAAGCTTTATAGTCCATTCATGTATTCAATAAATACCTCTACTATGTTGTTCATGTTCTAGGTGCTGGGGATGCTGTAAAGAACAAGAAAGATACAATCCTGTCTTTGTGGAGCTTATGTTCCAACCAGGATAGACAGATCATAAGCAAATAAACCAGGAAACAGGATACGATCAGCTTGCACTGAGTGCTGCTGCTGAAATAACAGGATGGCACTGATAGCGAGTGATGGGGTGGGGTGGGCTGGGGCTGCTACTTGAGGCAGAATGGTCAAGAAAGCCTTCTCTGGGTTACAGGACACTTTAAGTCGTCACCTCTTCAAATATGTCATAAGTGGAAGGCAATGATTTTGGAAAGCAATGCTGTTCCTTATGAATTCTCTAGTAAGATATACTATTGTTAGGTGAAGAAACAGATGAAGAGATACTAGTTGTCATTCTAGAGAACTGCGCCACTACTGTTTCATTTCCACTTATTTATTTAATGCTTATTGTATTTTTTCCATTACCATTGATCCCCCTTACACCTCTCTCGCCACCACAGTCACCGAGCTGTTCTTCGTGTCCGTGTCTATTTCCATTCTTTAGATTTACCTTTGCACCCCGATTCCCTTCTCTGACTCCATCCCCCTATCTTCACTGCCTTCCCTTGTCAGTCAGATTAAATGCTTGGAATTCCTTTATCCATACCTTCTATTCCAAACAGTTAGCCATTTTCCAAGGTTACTTTGACTGATAAAGATCATGGGTCCCCCTGCCACCCAATTCAAGGATAATTTGACTCGCCAAGATACTTTTGTTCCTCCCCTAATTCCATAAGAAAATCCTTTTGCTTACAAAAGAGCATTGCCATTAATAAGGTTGATTTATTGAGGAACTACTGACTTCAGATAAGAATGATATTTTTAAAAACTCAGGGTTCAGAGTGAACCATGAGCAAGGTATGGGTCAATCAACTGCATAATTTTCAAAGCAAACGTGGGAGTGAACCTAAAAAGCATTTAGCCTCATTGGATAATAAGGAAGCTACCTATCAGGTCAGAAAAAGGCTTTAAAATGGGAATATAAATTTTTAAAAAGAGAATTACTGAAAAGCTCTTGTGCTCTTTGAGAAAAATATAAACTTTGAGAGTGTAATTTTGTAATATGCTTTTAATTTTTGAAAATGTATGTACATATTGATCCCAAAATCCCACTCATAGGAATTCATTTTAAGGAAAATAGACAAAAATATAATTATGCATGAATAATGTTCATTGATATATTAATAACAGTAAAAATGGAGGGAAATATGTGTTGCTCAATATCTCAGTGAAGTAGATTGTAGCTGTTGAATGGAATACTATGTAGGCATTCAAAGGATGATGTATATAAAGATATATAAATACAGACACACCCTCATAAGGCATATATATGCTCACATGTGTATATATATACACACACATACATTCTAAACACACACACAAGGTAGTTAGAGTTTACACTGAAACATTGCACTTATTTCTAGAGGGTGCTTGAGTCAGCAAACTAGAATCTCAAAGACTGTTTTCTTTTACTTTTTGTTATTACTTGACATTTGATTCTTCCACATTAGGCATATGTTATCCTTGTGCACAGGGAATCAATGATTTTAAAAATGTTATTATAGTCCCTCTTTATTAAACCTGGGAAGAAAGACGTCAGCTACATTCAGAGAAAGCTAAGCGAGAGTCAGGAGATTCACTAAACCCTGCAAGGAGCTCTGAGGTCAGGAATCCAGAGGGCTGAGGTGACGTGTCAGGGACAAGGTGCTCAAGGCAGAGAGGAAACGTAAAATGTCAGTTAGTTCTCCAGTGCCAAGGAAGCACAGACCACTGGTTTGAAATAATGTCTCAGAGCCAAAGGACTCGGCTGGAGCATCTGTTCCACCCATACATCCAATTTACAAGGTTCTCAGCATTTAAGTTTGCAGACTCACAACTAAGGAAACTGGGAGGAGTTCCAAAGGAAAGTAACCTCCCCACCAAACCCCCTGCAAAAAAAAAAAAAGTGGCCAAATGTTTGGAAAAATGTACTGCGCAATAAACAACCTAATAAAACTTTTCTTATGTGGGAGGAAACAAACAAATCAGAACTAGAAAATAAGGTGATGTCAGTGTTCCTATAAATAAGGGCTATTTCCTTAGTTGAGAAGAATAATGTCTCTGTTTCTAATGATTTCATTAGAAAGAGCAGCATAATATTGATGATAATAGAAGGGAGATTTTTGAAAGAATCATCTTATCATAAAAGTCCAAAAACAAGTAAAAACTTGTCCTGTGGAAGCTCTGCATCCAGTGGGCTGAAGCACAGGGTGGACTGTCATCTTTCTGAGAGTCTGGATGTGCTGTGGTCCAGAGGCGCGCAGCAGACAGCCTGCAAGGCATCTTCAGAGTTCTACATAAAGTGCTGGGTTTTGCAAACAGAGCAGGTAGAATGGCAAATGTCTCCAGAGGGGCTTCTTCTCAACTTGTGTGCATTCATTCAAAAGCCTATATATTCTACTGGCAGTTCTAGTATAGAAGAAATATTTTAAAAGTCAGGAAGAGATTTTAGTGCTACCCTGAACATGTGACCCCAAGGAGAATTCCAGAGCAATTTTCCACTTGCAGAGAATGGGGCATAGCATCAGGGTAGACCAATCGTCACTATATGATATGAGGAAATAAACAGATGCTAGAAACTGTGCAAAATAAATAGATACAATTTTTTTTTTTAAAAATCCAATGTTTTAAGAATGTGCGCCATTTCAGCCCAAGTGTCCTAGCAGTGAATGTGGGAAATGACAGCAAGAGACAGAAATGATAAAGATTAAAAAAAAAAAAAAAAAAGCTGGGCACAAATATTTGCAAAACCAGGAAATGACTGTAGCTGCAAAGAACCTCTTCTGGGTGGGCCCTGTGTGGAAACAACAATTATGCCGGGTGTACTTATTACACAGTTGACAATCATTCAAGAAACAAAACTAAAACCTACAGCTTGGCTTGGCAAAAAGCAGGGGGTCAGTGCCAGCGGGTACGACAGCGAGGAGCTGTAAGCCGTTTAACTGAGGCTAGAGGGCTTGAAAGCGGCATACCTGTCTTCAGGCAAAGTTCATCAAAGTCATGGCAGCAACTGCTGTAGCTCTTACACAGGTTGTCACAGCGACAATCGGGAGGCCCGACTTCCTGAAGTTCAAAGCACCGCCCCTTACAAGATCCGGAAGTGTTGGTCCAGGGAGAGTCTGATAGCACTGCAAGATACAAGAGACAAAGGCAATGAGACGGGGAAGTGGGTCACGTCACCGTGGATAGTGTCTTGGGAAGCAGGACAGTGCGGTGATGCAGTCAGCCTCTGGGTGAGCAGCCTGGCTCCATCACTTGCTAGCCATGGTCCCTCAGCAGGCTGTTAAATTTCCTTGTGCCAGCTTCCCCATCTGTGGAGTAAGGGGACTTATAAAAGTAACTCGAGGTTATAATGAGAATTAAATGAAACAATCCGTGCAAAACTCTTAGCAGGGGATCAGACATATAGAAAGTATAACGAGCGTTGGCTATTGGTTTTATTACTTTTTACAATTATTATGACTACAAATCAGTGAGGGTTTGTGTCTCTGTGGATGCCAATGATGTCAGAACAGAAAAGAACTTTGATCTATGTACTGAGAAACAAGAGCTCATTTCCCTATTTTAAAAGCCATAGCTTTTTGTAAGGAAAATTGAGCCTAAATGTTCTGAGAACAGTCTGACCATGTGGGATTGGAATAGAGACTTTTAAAATCTCTTCCAGCCATAAAATCTACACCTGTAACTAGAGTTGCACAAACACAAATTCAACAATCTTAGCTTGTCAAAAAAATAATAATAATAATCTTCATTCAGTATTTTCATATGATAATTGCATAGTTAGAAATCTTAAGAATCAACTAAAATTGGGGGGGAGAAGTGAGATAAAACTACTACAAATTTGTAATATGCAGGCAGTATAAGTTCAAATGGAAGTTTAATTCACAATAGTACCTAAAATATAAACTGTCTAAGTATAAATGTAATAGGACCTGTGTAGAGCCTACATGAAGAACACATTAAAACTTCGCACAAAGATATTTTAAAAGACTTAATTAAATGGAAAGACATGCCATCTGAAAGTAAAAATATCCATATTATAAAAATATCTGTTCTTCCTAAATAAATGTAAAGATTCAATGCATTCACAATAAGGGGATTACTTAAAACAAGAAAATATTAAAAGTTTATCAAAAATAAATATATAAAAGTAGATGAAACTAAAAAGGGAGAGTAATTTGGTAAAAGTAGATAGTAAAATAGATTCTAAAGTTAAATAATTGAGATAGTTTGGTACTAGAAAATAAGTAGATCAGTGTTGGGGGTGAGGACAAGAAAGGGGACCAAATATATGAGAATTTATTTTATAATGAAGGTAACATTGTAGTTTTTTAAGTTTTTAAATTTCAATTTACATTCAATATTACTTTGTATTAGGACAGTAACATTTTAAATCAAAGGAAGAATGAAAACTTAATCAGTAAGTGAAAGAAGATTTAATCTGTAAGTAGTGCTGGAATAACTAGCTATCTGGAAAGAATTAAACTGGCTCTTCATTCTCGCTTACAAAATAATCACCTTCTGATGAACAGGACATATAAGCAGTGTCATACCTGTTGCTAGAAACAAAAAATTTTGTAAAATGTAACACAATTTAGAAATATCTATCACTTTTTAAAATGCATATGGATCTTTCACCGAGAAATTCCATTACTAGGAATTTATCTCTCATATATATTTGCAAAAATTTTCCAAGATATACATGTACAAGAAAGAATCACTCTAGCCATAAATGGAATAGTGCCCAGTCTTTAAAAGAATAAGTAGATCCATGTAGGCTAACATGGAAAGATCTACAAAATATATAAACAAGTTTTTTTAAAGATTAAAGTACAGAACAGTGTTAAAATATTAAATAGTATCTATAACAGGGATAAAAAAACAATAAAGAAAAAGATAAAATATAAATACCCTAATAAACGTTATTTATGATATCTATTTATAATTTGATACCTTATTTACATGTTTATACTTTTTTATAATCATCATGCATTAGTTTTAAAATCAAGAAAACACAGGTGCACAGGGGAGAACAGATGCTAAGTGACATTTCTAGGTTTATCAAAGCCATTTATCTGAACATTTTGTTCATCCATTCCTCCTCTGTCCTCTCTGAAGTCAGAAGCACCCATTTTAGCCTTTATGGCATCAGAGCCGTTCAACTAAAGCAAACAGATTCACTAGACCGTGAGATGGGAAACGCTTTTGCATGGTTGATTCTGGGATGTTGAAATAGTACATACAAACCACGCCAGTTCAGTTTAGGAAATAATGTCAGGTTTCCAAGGCAATGCCTTCCCTCCGGTTCATAAACCACATTTTTCTATTGACTTTGGCCAACCTGTCAACAGAACACGCTGGGCCATAAGAAACTGGGGAGGTGGGGAGGAGAATTGAGATGTGAGAAAAAGAAAAATGGGGGAAGACTTATAGTAAAAATAAAGATACAGGAAATGCTTACAACTGAATTATTTCTTTTTTAAGGTCACTCCTTAGACAGGACGCCAACAGTAGTCTAATATATTCCCATGAGCTACATACGTAAATATGCTTAGCTATGCTTATAACTTAGATAATAAGAGATCTCAAATACTTTGTTTACAGTTGCTTACTTGGCCTATCTCCTCTTCTTTATGGTATCCCAGAATATGTTTGAAACTGTCCTCCCATTTATGTCCTTTGTTTTTCCCTCATTTAATCTCTTCACTATCTATTTCTTTACTTTCAAAATCCCTATATGACCTTAGCCATTTTTAACCTTTCTTCATTCTATCAATGTGAGGTTTTCTATTTTCTTAATCACTCTCTAAATTTGTCCCTCGCTTTGTTTTTGAAACTAATTAAATCACACTCAATAGCTGACTCCTATCAATGATAATTCCCCTACCCACTCTTAAACTGAAGACAGCTTTGTTAAGAAAGAGTTGCCCTTACATGCCTAATGCCAAGATATATCTCCTAAAAAGTATTGTACTCAAGACTGGGTTGCCAACAGCTTTCAGGTCAAATTCCTGGGAGGGTGTGTGTGTGTGAATTAGGGACACAGATGTCAAAATCCACTCTTGGCTAACATAGGTTCAGGTGACAAAGGCAGGAAGGGAAGGGGGAAGATGGATTGGGCTATGAACCATCTCGAATTCAATAAACCCAAGAATTGGAATAGAGCTGGTTCCCCTACATCCGCCGACTCTCTCTGAAGTATAAATGGCAGGGAAAGGAGGCAGAGAAACTAGATGACATTCAAGATGCCACCCAACTCTAGGATTTAATACTGTCTATGCCTCTTCTGGAATATATGATTCATTCTTCCTGGTCATACTTTCTTGTATTGAAGTTGTCATTTTTTTTTTTTTATGTTTTCGACTTCATATCTTAGTAAGCAGTACTCACATGTAGGCCTGATTCCTAAATACACCACTTTCTAGAAATATGCATTCCTGCCAGCATCGCTGTTCGCTCCTCTTCACAGCTGCTGGGCCAGATTTCATGGACAACTTTTTAAATAAATAGGTCCACCTGGGAAGTTTACAAACACCTGTACTTTCCATGTATTTATAAATACAACATCTCCATGTAGAAAAACCTTATAAGCTAGAACAAAGCAGATGTCTATAAACTTCCATTTTAAAACTTAAATATTTGAATTTAACTTCTACACCAGTCAAACAGCATTTGTGATGAGACTCAGTAGTGTAAGTCTGAATGATTTGCAAATCTGCTGCCAGAAAGTAAAACAGTCATTTTTAAATTGCAGATATTTTTAAATTGATAAGATAAGAATTTAAAGACTGGCTTTCAAACATAATTGAAGATCAATTAAACATACCATTATTACTTAACACCTTATATTGTCATCAGAATTAATATGGCATTTTGTTTTCAAGAATCTTTTCCAATAGAGAGGCAATATTATCCCCATTTTTCTGGTTGGAAAATCAGATCTCTAGGTCTAATTTGAGCTAGCAAAGGCCTGGCTAAAATTTTAGATCATCTGACTATAACCACAGTACTGTTTTCATTAACAAAGGGTTTTTCAAATTTTGTACCTAGGTTCCAAATTATTTTAGATGTTCTTTTTAAGACATGATTTTAGAAGATTTGTTGATTTTTTTTTTTTGTTATTGATTCAGGAATCTCTGTTGAACTCTGTTGAGGACTGAAATTTCTGCTTATACAAACAAGATAAAGGATTCAGTATAGTTTTAAGATGAATGAAAAATCACTACACCAATGTTCCATGTAACAAAGAACTGAAAAACCTATGCCCTCCTTAGATTCATATTCAGATCATTTCAGTCCATTGACTGAAACATCCTGATTTCTACACTAGGTTTAACATAAAGTCCAGTGACATCATGGGATAGCTTTCCCTGCAGAGCACGGCTGATATTTCTGTTAGCTTTGCAGTTTCCTAAATGTTACTAGCCCATCTTTTAAATAGCTTTTCATTTTCATTGTAAAATGAGATTCCTAACGTTATCAAATGAGCATGAACCATCTCATTCCTACTGTCATCGTCTGGTTTTTCTATGATTCACAAAGAAAAGCTTTACTCATCAAGTTGTTAGAGAAGTTCATTTCCAATTTACACCCATGAATTTCATTCCCATTCACATACTTTTAAACTTTCAAGCCACTGAAAATGATAATAAATTGAACTGAGTTTTCAAGTTTATTAGCCAGACAATCACAAGCTTACAAATTTCCCTTCATCTTTCAAGTATTATTCCTTACTTTTCAGAGGCTATATCCCTTTTTCACGTGGAGACTGAAAGAGTGTCTACCACAAACTTTAGTAAAATAGGCTCCACCATAACATCATAAGCACACGTGCACACATGTGTACGTAAGTGCATACCCATCTGTACACACATAAAGGCTCGTGCAGCCTCAAACGTGAATCGAGCTGGCTGCACCAGATGTGTGTGCAGGGAAAAGACGTCAAACTAAATTGCACTTATGACTTACATTTTCTTTGAAAATTTATTTCAGCCATCTCATTTACCTGTCATTGCCCATCATAGTTACCGAACAGAATTATAACTAGCTTGGCTCATTTTAGATCTTCTACCAAATCTATAGATCCTTTATGATCTGGTAGAAGCCATCTTATTCCACCGTAATTTCTGATATATCACTAGGTCCTAACGATAAATCCAGCTAACAAGTGTGCTAGTTAATTAATTATAACAGTGCGTTTGCTCAGCCAGGGCCTTGAAACTAACACTCCAGGCCATACTACGGCAGCGAGGGGCTGCACGTGTGGAGAATACCCCCAGCTATTGTTGAGAGCTCTGAAGAACTACATTTACCAAACAAGAAACTGCATGCTTTTGAGTGGGACGTCTCGTCTGACCAGTCTGAAGCTGGCCATATACTGATACCCTTTGGGTCCCTGCTACTTTGTGAAACAATCTAGAAGCACTGAGCTTCCCAGGGCTTCTTGGAACATAAAAGTGTTGTTGAACACAGGCATAGCTGCCTTTCTTCCTAGTATCTTGTTCTAATATGTACATAAAAGTTCACCCAGTGTTTTCTGATGTGAAATCTTTGCTGACAGAATAACCAGCCACACGTGTTATTTGAGGGAGGCCCTTTCTAGGCACATATTATATTTAATAAGATAAAAATGTTTAAAGTCTCTTCACTATGCTTTCACCCAGTTGCCAAAGTACAGCTCTGGTCTTGCCTATACAGCAGGTAAGCTACATTAATAGAAAAATTCAAAATAAAAGTGTGCCAGCATACCGAAATTCTAAAACTCAGGCTTAAATGGCATTGTATCCCAAGACTTAGCTTCTTATAGGTAGAATTTTCACTAATACATTACTTTAGAAGATTCCACAGAGGCCTAAAATAATACATGATTTAATTAAATAATTCAAGAAGCAAATATTTTGTAGTACACTCCAAATCACTTAGATTTCTTTATCATAATGTAGATTATTTTCCCAGATATTACATTACTTCATTAGTTCCTATAGCTGTTTCTTACAATATGTAGAAGCAATTTATTATACATAAAATATAGTCAAGGTTTAATAAATGTGGGCCTACACTTTTCAAGTTCTCCAGCAGAGTCTGAGCACCTAAAATCAGAGGCAACGAGCACTGGCCGGTGTGGCTCAATGGACTGAGTGATGGCCTGTGAACCCGAAGGCCACTGGTTCAATTCCCAGTGAGGGCACATGAACGGGTTGCAGGCTGGGTAACCACTTGGGGGTGTGCAAAAGGCATCTTCACATGTCAATGGTCCTCTCCCTCTCTTTCTCTCTACCTGCCCCTCTCTCTAAAAATAAACTTTAAAAACCTTTTTTTAAAAAATCAGGGGCAATGAAACAGAATGTGTAGAACCATGGACTTTTTATTAACCCACTAGAAAAATTAGAAATCATCCAGGCCTGCTCCTCATTCTACAGCTAAGGAAACAGACTTCACAAGTGACTTGCCCAAGACCACACAGCAAGTTACATGAATTCAGGATGCCAAGCCAGGACTTTGATGACTAGTTTTGGGAAAGAAAAAAAAAAAAAAAAAAAAGAGTTGACTGAAAATAATGAGTGGCTGGACTTTACACATTCATTAAGAAAACAGCTTTTAATAGCAGTTTTAGCCAAAGTGATATATTAATACAAAACAGGGAAAAAGTTCCTTTGAGGGTGCACTGGAAAGAACCAGCAGTGGGCTCTCAAGCTGCTGGTTGGCTCACATGACCATACTAAGGATCGGATCCTACTTCCAGTCTGTGCAGTTACAGTCGGTGTTAATGGCAGTTATACTTGCCTGGAACAAGAGAAAGAGGTCTTTGAAGAGAGCATTTGTTACCAATAAAAATGGGATTCTCCAGGCCAAGGATCCACTCTCCTCTCCTTTCCCAACAGAAGACAACTCATTGTGTCCATTTGGTTCCCTGGGGGTGCAATTTTTATGATTTGTTTCCTCACTTTTCACCCCAACCACATCCCACTTCGACTCAACTCGGCTACTTCTCACATAATTCTGGCATGACACCAAAGTAATTTACCTGATGTAAAGAAGACGGTACTCCAACCATGTAAGTATTGTATCTTGGCTAATGAAAGCTTGTGCTAGCTAAGCAGAGACAGGTGATAGTCCCGAGTAGTCAGGGTGAGAAATACAGAGGAATACAAAATTCACGGGAAGGCAGACAAACGTGCTGAGATGTCAGAGAAAGTCAAGAAAATATTGCCCCCTAGAGTACCCATTACTTAATATGTAATTTTTATTTATAAAACCATCAGCAGCTCCAATTTCCAGGAAATTAACCAACTCATTACTTAAGACCTGGTCAGTTAAGCCCCCTCCGTCTGCACAAGGGGCTCCTTTATAAGAATCACCACAGTGCTATAGCACAGTGTATTGTAAAAGAAAACCCTTTCAGTTCGGTTCTACTACTTAAGTAAAGGTACACTGTGAAAATTTACCTTTCTTTATCCCAAAAGAAAAAACAATGAGGTCGAGTTTTAAGCACCTCCTTCCTGTTATGTTTTTCCTATTTTAGGTAAATCTTAATCAGATAGTCCTAAATTTCTGAAGTTTCACCAAGTCAGCTCACTGCCTTTCTCACTCCCATTCCTCTTTTCCCTAGGTCAGAACTTTCTGGAGCTAAATACTATATCCAATACCACATAACAGAAAATGAGATTCACCTATCTGCAATATTAAACCAGCACCTGTTCTCACCACTTCTATTTTAGCCTTGTCTGTTAACGAGAGTTTTAACTTTGTCTTAACATTTATGAATTTCAATGTAGAAAGATTTCAATAGCCAGTGACCATGAAGCCATCCTAAATGTTCTCAAATTAAATAAAACCATGTTCTTTCACCTGAATTATACACAGAGCTGCTTTAATTCTGGAGAAACCAAGAACTAAATTAGATATGTTGCAAAATTATTTAAAGATGACTTTCTTAATGAGCTTCTATTGATTTTTTTTAAAAGACCGAAGGTGCAAATAGTTGCTGCCCTTACCTGTAGGAGGGCCTTCGTCCCATCCTTCTGCCCTCTTAATTCGATTTGCTGTGAATCCCAAGCAGATATTGGCTCCAATAGCAAAAGTGAACAGAGATATTACCTAAGGGAATAAAGAGATGGAGATGTCAAACACAGCTAGGCAAGACTTCAACACGACCACCAATCCCACAGCTTCCAAAATGCACCATAAAGGGCTGTCTCTTTTTTTCCCCCCCTTAAAACAAAAAGAAAACCAAAATCAGAGACCGATTCTGAAGAGCAAGCCTGTCCCCTGTCATCCCACCTTTCTCCTACCTGGCGTGCCCGGAAGGTGCTGCTCCGGGCCATGACAGAGTTCCGGAAAAGGCTTTTTCAGTGTGTTCTCTTTGCCTACACTGAATGCACTGCTTTTTGGGGCTCTGAGCTCCGTCTATTAACTACAAGTAATCCCACCTGGGAGGTTGACAGGCTGCTCTGATTTGTGCAAAGCTTGATTTCATCACAGTTAGTTCACGAATGGCAGCTCTGAGCAGAAGAGGCTGGAAACATCACCCTCCTTTTCTCCACCCCCTTATCGGTCCCTCCCCTAACACACTGACTTTCATGTGGTTTCCTCTGCTAACATGAGGGTTTCTTGTGTTGCTGTTACCAGTAACAGCTCATGTTCATTTTCCTTCCCTCACAAAAACATGGTTTTTCAAAAAGAAACCAAATGTATTTTATCCGATAAAAATGAAACAGAACTGGAAAGGGGTTTATATATACTAGCTTTAAGCTTTGAAGGTTTACAGTATAGTTACTCTGTGTCATCAGTCTCACGGCTTTTTTTTTTTTTAAGGCAAAGAGAGTTTTATAATTTATAACCCTAATAACTTTCCCTGTCTTTCTCATGTATTTATTTTTCTGGCCTTTGAAGCGACCTGCTCCTTGTGCCACATTCTCAGCTCCTCCTGACTCCTCAAATATTTCTCACGATGAAATCTCCCAAGATTGTAACTAACACAAGAGATAGCATTATTTTTCCCCGTGCTGTGCGAGTTTAGAGAAGTAACTTTTATCAAAACAGTGGGAATGCCAGCTAAGCAGCGGAAAGCCCTCTGTCCTAAGAGGAGGGACAAAATAATTTCAGCTTCTGCCTCCTCTTCCCGAAAAAACTGCCAGCTTGTTTTTTGGACGGGTGGGGGATGGAGGGAGATGGAGAAGCTTTATTAGGAATTGAATTTAGGAAGGAAATCTCAAGAGTGCAAGAACTTAGCTTTAGAGAACTATTTCCCTGGTTAATTTCCAGTTAAATTATCATCCAGCCCCTCAAAACTGCTTCCTTTGAGGCTATTGTGTTTGAAGTTTCTTCACTAAGCGATTTGGCAACCAGGAGACTTCTAAAAGAAATCAAGGCATCTAAATCTGAAAGTTATATAAATTTTGTATGCTTTTAGAATTCAAATGTGGGAAGAGATTCAAATGAGGGAAGAAGTCTCGTCCTGGGTTTTCCTCTCGCCAGGCCCAGTGCCCACCACTCAGATGCAGAGCACACGCGTGTACCTAAACAAATACACCACTCACCATGCGACGGAGTGGTGGCTTTGCTCCAATAAAGCAGGATAGCACAAAAGCAAGAATTTGTTTATTACAGTGGGTTGCACAGTAGGCCTGGCTGCGTTACATGTTCTAGAATTTAGTAACAGCTCATTGAGAAAAAGCAAGCACTGGCAAACTTCAAGTTGCCTTTCTAAAATCCCACAGTTGTGCACTCTTTCAAGAGGGTAGGCTCATGATTTTTTTCTATAGAAGTCTCTTTTTGTAGTCTGTGTGCCATACTGAAATGATTTGGAGTCCGGTATTTAGCAAGGCTTATGAAAAACGTTAACCTCATCTAAGATTTCTCTACTACTTATATTAAATTTCAAGACCCAGGACTGTCTTTACAGAGACACACCATGAACCAAAAAGGGGATCCTGTGACCGCAGCACATGCCTCCGTGTTCCAAGCGTTCTTAAAAACCTGCCGCACCGTCTCTCCAACCTACCCAGCCCTGGCCGGGGTCCTACTGCTTTAGATTTGGTCTGACATTTGATTGTGGAAACTCAGTGTGAGGGTAACGAAGGCTCCCCTTGAAAATAAAATTAGACTCAGAAGCTGAACATGGTCTTTTTTTTTTTTTTTGGACATGTAGGGTAGCTATGCAGGGAGAAAAAGCCGTAAGTGTAATAGCCAAGTTGATTCGTGACTGGCTTCTGTACAGTGCTTGTTACCAATTATCTAGGAGGACTGAGCACAGCCACTATTGCTGTTAACTGTTCTGCCAAAGAGCTTTATCTTCCACTGGGTCATTGTGCTTATGGAATTCATTAACGGACACATCAGTGCTTGTGTGCCCACACACACGCACACATGTGCACTATCTAGCCTAACCAGACTTTTACTACATCATTATAAATTAATTCTCAGGGGAATGACCAAAGTCCCTCCCTGGGGCATCGAATCAACTACAAAATACAACTACCTCTCAAAAAAAAAACACAAAAAAAAACTAATACTGCTCATTGTCCAAAACAAGGAAAACCGAAAAGTCTGATAATGCATAGGTCTAGAAACTCAACTGAAATGACTGAAATGTAGTCCAAAATGTTCTACAACAAAACCAAATTAAGAAAGTTCACCTACTCTGGAGTTTAAGATTTTGGTCTAAGGTCATCCATGGTTGGGTCAGTAATAAGAGAATGTATGAGAAGGACTAAAATTAACTTCCAGTATGTTGACTAATCCAGCTGTATTTCAGAAAACACTGCCCCCTGGCAGAAGAAAACCCAGAACTATAAACAAATTTTTGACAGCCTCAGGCCATAGAAATCGCTCTGTTGTTCTGAAGCTTTACTGAGCATAAGAACCACCCGGAGAGCTTGATGCCTATGGCCTATTTCCCAAGATTCAGATTTATTCGGTGTATGGGTTAGGGAAAGGGAAGGAGGAGTTTAGGGGCCAGACAAGGACTGGCACAATAGGCTATCCTGATGCAAGTAATGTAAGGACCACATTTAGAGCAACGGAGCATTAGAATAAATTACTCTGAGTTAATTTGGTTATGCCCTGAAGGTTGGATTGCTCGGTCTGATTCATAATGTAATTTTAATATATTATTAATAGCATTTACTATGAATTGGACATTAAAGTTTAGATCTCTCCATGACAAACCATGGCTGCTCCTCCTTGGGAATCACCTCCAAACTGTAAGCAGCAGAACAGCCTTTTATTTACTTTGCTGGTGGTACAAAGCAGCAGTGTGTGTATTGCTTAATTGCAATACAGTAGTTGCATTTATACAAATGCACAGTCTACCTTTTCATGAAATGGTTCTGTGAATCCTTGTTCTCAAGCTCTGATTAAGGTAAGAGGGCTTGAGGTTAACAGTGAGATCCGAAAGAGATGTAGCTGAGGGTGGTCATTTATGCCTCCTGCAGTAATTATGAAATTTTCATGAACTGATTCAAACTTTATCTGCACCCAGTTTCTCATTATGCGGAGCTAACATGCCTTGACTTGACTTTAACGCCATTCCCAGAATACTTCTAAGACTGTGATGTTACACAATTACTGACCACCTTGTTTTCAGTGCATACCAACTAGCGATAACTACAGCACATACGCCGTAAAAGTGAGAAGACAACACCCACATGCATTCTTCCCCGTCTATTTTAAAACTTTTTGAGTTAAGTCTTGCTTTTCAATTCTGCTCTGGTGGAGGCCTATAAGAAAATTCAGAATAAAAACAGGACAACAGTCTTTTGCCAATCTAAATTGAGCAAAACGTTCTAACAGCTAGTAGAGAGACAAGGCAGCTCAATTGCTCCTGCAATCCAGCCCTGCAAATGTGTGCAAAGTAGACACCACTTAAGATTCTAAACCACAGATGCAAAGTTCTAAGGGTAATCTATATCCGCAGGGGGGGCTCCAGTGGAGAAATAGCATACACCTATTCAAATGCAAACAGGGCTTGTGCTATTAGTTATTACATAATTGAGAGCTAAAATCAACACTGTCACATCTTTCAATGACTTCAATTTACATGGTAAACTTTCTATGCATTTCATTTACTCCCAGTTGAATCTAAGCATAAGCCTCCACACCAGAACAATCTCGGCTCTCTAAGTATATTCATTGATTGCATGAATATTCATAGGCCCCTACTGTGTACCAAACACTGTTCCGGGCACTGGTATTATGTAGGGAGCTGAACCAAACATAGCCCTCCATATTCATCAAATAGACACAGAAGTAAATGGAGAAGGTACAGAATTTAAAACTTCTGAATTTTTTATTTCTGGAATTCTCAGTTTGATATTTTCAGACCAAGATTGATTGCATGTAGCTGAAACTGTAAAAAACAAAACCACAGACAAGGGGGACTACTGTAATTAGGATTGATCTAGTCAGGAGGGGCAGAGAAGACTTTGTGGAACATCAACTGAGCTGTGATGGAAAGGGAAGTCGGAGTAACTAGGTGAGAGAGGAGGAAACAATTCCAGAGGGAGGGAACAGGACACACAAATGTTCTTTGAAGACTGGGCCTCAGCACATGCATGAGATGACACGACAGCCAGTTTGACTGCTGTAGGGAAAGCAAAAGTTAGCATGGAATGAAATGAGACTGGAGGGGTTAGTTCACTTGGGGCGGGGTTTGGGGGCGCTCAATGGCCACAGTAGGTGGTATTGTCTTTATCCTAAAAGCAATGAAAAGGCTTAAAAGGGCTTAAAAGCAGGTGGAAATTTAATCAGATTTTGAAGCACTAATCTCTGTACTATGTGGATATGAAATGGAGAGAGTCAAGAATGGATACAATAGATCAGTTTGGAAACAAAGTCAGTAATACAGATGAAAGATCGTGATGCCTCCCACCAAAAAGGCTATGGTAGTAGTACAGGAGAGAGACCCAGGAGAGTTAGGATAAAGACTTGTTCATGAATTGGGTATGTGGGTTGAGGGGCAGGAAGTTATAAAGTATGACTCCCGAGTTAATAGTCAACCATTATGATGACAAAATACATACTCAGGAAAGTCATTTCTTAAGTTTTAATTGGCTTATAAGAAAGATTGGCTTATAAGTTTTAATTGGCTTATATATTCAATATATATACACAGCCATTTGTAAACACTCTAGAATTAAACAGTTAAAATAAGGGACAGGATAGTAGCTTTGAAACATTGGTCAATAGTTTTTTGGTTTTTTTTAAGATTTTATTCTTTTTAGAGAGGGGAAGGGAGGGAGAAAGAGAGGGAGAGCAACATCAATGTGTGGTTGCCTCTCGAGCACCCCGCACTGGGGATCTGGTCTGCAACCCAGGCATATGTCCTCCCTGGGAATCGAACCTGCGACCCTTTGGTTCTCAGGCCGGAGCTCAATCCACTGAGCCATACCAGTCAGGGCTGGTCAATAGTTTTAAAAATCAACTAAGGAAGTTGACTTAAAGTAAAGCTATATTGGACTTTAAACACCTCAAATATATTTATTTATGACTGAGTTTCAAGACTTACGGTGCCACCAGTAAATAATTCAGACTTGTCCCTAAGTCTATGTTGTAATAAAACATTTCAAAACTCAAAACTCAATTATGGTCTACCTCTTTTTAGCTGCTCTGAAACCTGCATGCTAAATACCCCAACTGATGGAAGAAGTCTGTAACCATTTGGCAACTTGGCCCATCAGCATGTGTGTGAACCTCATGACAGATTTCATCTTTGGGACTATCTGTGTAATGTGGACTGCGGAATATATGAGCGCATGTGGGCAGGTATATATAACCAGAGAAAAATGTTTTACCCAAAGTTTCAGCACAGCGTTGAAGACTCTCATCCTTTACCTTCCATTCTTACACAGGCAGGCTGGGAAGCTGTTCTCCCCTCCACTTGCAGGGGAAGAAATGGAGGTTCAAAGAGTCCGTGACATCTTCAAAGGGGTAGGATAAATGATTGAGCCTGGACTAGAAACCAGGTCCCCCAAACCAGCTTAGTCCTCTTTCCACTATAACATGATGTCTCTCTATTACACCACACACCACACGAGGGCCTCAACTCGACACCTCTGAGACGCGGCCCTCTAAGCGACCCTCCGTTCACCCTCCAGCTTCATTTCTGCTTAAGGAAACCCTAAAACTGCTTTGTATTCTACCACAATCCTTTCATCTCATTTCTGACCAGGCACTCTACCTACAGGTTCTAGCTATTAATTACCATGATTACCATCATTTATCAGAGCTCCCTGAGTGCTATTAGTACCTAACTTATTTTCCTTTTCCTTTTAGAACCATCCCTTCATCTTCACGCCCCTGAGTGTGTATTAGAAGTTCCTCTCTTAACTGCTTTCCCTTTGGCCTCTGCCCCCTTCGAACATCAGTGCACTGAGCCCTCTCTTATCCAGCCTGTAATGTATTCCCGTCCTTGACCAGAGAGCCCTGCAGAAATGGCCAATCGGATTATTTTTCTCCCAAACTTGAAAGCTTCCCATGGCTGCCCATCACAACAGTTCTCAGAATGTGATTCTCAGACTAGCAGAGTTAGAATCACCAGGAAATTTGTCAGAAATGCAAATCCGTTTCAGGTGTGCTGAATCAGAAACTCAGGGGCAGGGGTAGAACCCAGAATCCATGTTTCAAGAAGCCCACCAGGTGATTCCGATGCAAGTTTGAGAACCGCTGACCTGGAGGATAAAATTCAAACCACTTAGAAAAGTACATAGGACTCTAAATCTGAAATTGAGCTCCCTGGATTCAGGTCCCAGCTCTACCACTGTTTAACTGTGAGACCTTACATAACCCTTCTCCCTCCTAAGACTCAGTTTTCTCATCAGTTTCCAGGTCCTAAGATTCTTAAGAGTATTATATGAAATAATCCATGCAAATTGCTTAGCACAATGCTTGGCACAGAAGAATGCTGAATAAATGTTTTCTTAATTAGAGAAATATTTGCTATTCCTTACGTTGTGTTCTCTCACACCTTCATTCCTTGTTATGTGTTTTTTTCTTTGGCCTAGAATGCCCTCCTCCACCTAAGCTCCCTGACAAACTCCAGCATATTCATGAGGGTCAGGGGTCACTCTTCTGTGAACCCTCCCACCCCCTGCTTTTCCCCTTCCCATGCAAAGCGATAGGCACCTCTGCTCTGCTCCTACTTCGTCTACAGCCTCTGTTTAGGCACCTCTATCTCTCTGTCATGATGTCTTCGAATGCAGGGTCCAGTTATCCTTGCACTGCACAGAGCTTTGCATCTCCCCTCGGAGACAACAGCCAGACAATAAATGTTTATCGAATGAAGTTACTTGGCACCAAGAAACTTGAATTGGAACTTGAATTCTTGCTCTCTTACTAATTGACTGTGTCATTTCAAGCCCACGTTTCTTCATCTGTAAAGCAGAATTATTGGCTAACTCAGAGGTTTGTAACCCTTTTTTTTTTAAGCATTAAAACACTATTTTCAAATAAAATCTCTAAATGAATACGAACATCTAAACCTGGAGTGGCTCTACTTTAAGTTGGGGTGGGGTGCCTGGATCCCAGCCAACCGGAAGCCTCCCTTCTCCCTATGGGCCATCACAGAAACCTGGAAATTCGAGGAGTGCAATTAGTGAAAACAAAACAACAACCAATGACTAAGTTAATTTCACTATTTAAATATGCTCCTAAATCCAACCCTTCGTTGTAGTGTACACATCCCTAAATCTGACCCAAGTTGCCTCAGGCCAGGTCTTTCTTGGATGAACGATGGACACCCTCATTCTAGTCAAACTCTTTGCCCAAGGAGTCCAAGTTCATTTCTGTACCCACGCTTCTCATGCTGATGCTCAGCGATGAAGACCTCCTCTTCCCAAAGCACTCATCCAAACTTCATCCATCCACAGTCTTCCTCCACGATCAGCATCTTCACGACATCCTCCCTGTCAACTGCAGCACCCACTGTGCCATCCTCAATTCAAGACCCTATAGGTTCTACCCAAGACATTGGCCTCTTGTCTCTCTAGGCTGCCCTGTCTTATTTTAATATTTCATGGGTTAACAAGAAGAGCATCAATACCCAGAGAACAGGAGGAAGAAACCACTAGATACTGAGACTAAGAAAGAGTCTCATTCTAGAATCTGATCAACCCGGGTCTGCCACTTCCAAGCATGAGGCCTTGCTTAAATTCTCGAACATTCAGGTGCCTCCTAACAATTAAAAAAAAAGTGATAGTCCTTATCACCCACATTTGATATAAAGACCCAGTGACATAATGCATGTTAAGCAAGTAGCTCAGTGCCTGAAACATAAAACACACACAAATATTAACCATTATGACATACAGCAGACAAAGGCCGCATCATCTGCTCTCGAGTTCTCGGCATTTAACAGAAGTGTTGGGCACATAATAGGTGCTTAGCAGTGACATAGGTCCTAGGAAAATTCTTTTTCCTTACGGTGAGATTACATGTAAATGAAAGTTAGAAATGTTATGAATCATTCTTTCCACATGCTCTCTAACCTCAGGAGAAAATGAGCGGCACTTACTTGGCAAAGGGCAGGGGGTCTCTGGAGACAGCTTTGAGAGCACAGGTTTCGACTACAATAATAAAGACCCTCTATTTGGATTGGAAAGCCCCAAGAATTTGAGCTGCAACTCAAGAAATCTGTTTGAACTCAAACCGAAAAGGAAGCTTACACTTGCCGCTGGAATGGCATCGCCACAGGCTTAGCCGCACAATGGTTCCCTCCCGGGGAGGAAGCAAAGCTGCCATTTCTGTGGTCCCCCTGGCATCAAACGATAGCTATGGACTTTCACAAATTAGAAATAAAAGGGAAGTCTCCTCACCTGACAAAAGACTTCTACAAAAAAATCAGAGCTAACATCATACTTAATGGTGAAAGACTAAATGCTTTTCCCCTCAGAACAGCAACAAGACAAGGATGTCTTCCCTCATCATCTCTATTGAATATCGCATTTCTAACCAGGGCAATTAGACAAGAAAAACAAATAAAAGGCATTCAAATCAAAAAGGAGTAAAACTATCTACATTCACAGATGACATGAGCCTCTATATAGAAATCCTAATGAATATATTAAAAAACTATTAAAGCTAATGAATAAGTCCAAGAAGCTTGCATGATACAAGGTAAATAGCAGTTACAGAGCTATACATTAGCAACAGATGATCTGAAAAGAAATTAAGGAAACAATTCCACTTATAATAGTCTCAAAAAAGTTTAAAATACTGATTGATTTAACAAAAGAAGTGTGAAACTTGGGCACTGTAAACAAGAGAGCATCACTGAAATAACCAGATTATAGAGGAACTAAATAAATGAGAAGACATTTATGTTTATGACTTTGAAAACATTATTGCTAAGATGGCAAGAAAGAAAAGGGATGGCCCACAGAATGTGAGAAAACATTTATAAACCATGTATCTGACAAAGGTCTGGTATCTACACATATAAAGAACCCTTACACTCAGCAACAAAAAGACACATAACCCGATTTTTTAAATGGTCAAAGGATTAGAAAAGACATTTCTCAAAAGAAGATGTATAAATGGACAATAAATACATAAAGTGATAACATCGTTACGTATTACGGAAACGCAAATCAAAACTACAATGAGACACCACTTCACACCCATTAGGATGGCGAAAACTAACAAGATAATAATGAGTGTTGGTAAAAATGAGGAAAAATGGTAATCCTCATACATTATTGGTAGGACTGTAAAATGGCGCAGCCAACTTGGGAAACAGTTTGGTTGTTTCTCAAAATGTAAAAATAGAGTTGCCATTTGAACCAGTAATTCCATTCCTAGATGTATACCCACAAGAACTAAAAACATGTTCACACAAAACCTGGTACATAAATACTCATAGCAGAATTATCAATGGATAAATAGACATAATGAAATATATTCATGCAATAAAATAGCATTCAGCAATAAAAAGGAATGAAGTCCTGATACATGCTATAACATGAATGAACAGTGAAGACATCACGCAAAATGAAAATAGCCAAACATAAAGGCCACATATGGTATGATTCCATTTATGTGAAACATCTAGAACAAGCAAACCCAAGAGAAACAATGAGTATTACGGTTGTCAGATAATGAGGGAGGGGCTGCTTTGGGGTATGAACTTTTGTTTGGGTGAAGAAAATATTCTAACATTACATACTGGTGATATTTGCACACCCCCAAGCATGTACTAAAAACCACTGAAATGTATAGTTTAAAAGGGTGGACTTTATGGTTTAGGAATCATATTTCAAAAAGAACTACTAGAGAGAGAGAGAGAGAGAGAGAGAGAGAGAAAGAGAGAGAGAGAGAGCCTAGAACTAGCAGGATTATCCCTGCAGGGAAGTAAATTCCAAAGCATCTGAACTCACAGAAAAGGCACACTGACCTTCATCTTCGGCTCTCAGGTCAGTGCCTTCAAAGCTGTCTCCAGAGTCACCTCAATTGCCCTCCAAACCTAACAACGAACAGGATGAAGCATCTGAATCAAGGTACAGACTTATTTTAGCCAGCCCCTGAGTATGATGACACCCTCCACAGTCTTAGAAATAGGAGGATTTCCTGGGACTCCTTCAGAGCACATCAGGCCCTCTGCCATCAGGTGTCCTGGGTCACTTGACTTTCTTTATGTTTCTTTTTAAGATTTTATTTATTTATTTTCAGAGAGAGGGGAAGGGAGGGAGAAAGAGGAGAGAAACGTCAGTGTGTGGTTGCCTCTCCCGTAGTCCCTACTGGGGACCCGGCCTGCAATCCAAGCGTTTGCCCTGATGGAAATCGAACCGAAGGCCCTTTGGTTCACGGGCTGGCACTCAATCCACTGAACCACACCAGCCAGGGCTGTTTCACTTTACTTTCAAATGAAATAGCCTAAGAAGGAAATCCAGTTCACACCTACAGATCTCAAAGGGTTTGAATCTTAACGGCAACAAACTATAATCAGAGCCTGTGGGACAGTGGTGGGAATTTAAGAACAACGCCTTGAAACGGCATGGATGGACCTTGAAGGGATTACGCTAAGTGAAATAAGTCCGATTGAGAAAGACAAGTATCGTATAATCTCACTTATATGTGGAATCTAAACACAGCAACAACAACAAAGCCAAGCTTATACATTCATGAAACAGGCTGGCAGTGCCCAGAGGTAGGAGGTGGGTGTGGGTGAAGTGGGTAAAGTGGGTCAAAACGTACAAACTTCCAGTTATAAAATAAATTTCATGAGAATGTAATGTGTGGAATGGTAATTATAGTTAGTAACACTGCGTTGCATATTTGAAAGTTGCTAAGAGAGTAGATCTTAAACGTTTTCATCACAAGACAAAATTGTAGCTATGTGTCGTGACGGATGTTAACTAATTGTGGTGATCATTTCACCATATATACGAATATTGAATCATCACATTGTACTCCTGAACGTAAATACATAATGTTAAATGTCAATTATACCTCAATTTAGAACAAGAACAATGCCTTGCCTTTGAAGAACACTTCTTAAAAAAAAACAAAAAAAAAACCCAAGGCCCACTGAGCCTTCCCGTTTGCCATCAATAAAACTCTCTTCATAGGCACGATCACAGAGCTAAAGTACCTCTGGCAGGCTCCTATGACAAAGAGGATGAAGGGAAAGGAAAAAAGCAAGTATTATAATTTGTGCCATACCTGGCATGGAGCAGATACTCCCTAAGAGGCAGCCAATATTTAGGAACTGCCTGCTCAACACCAGCCAACCTACCAGAGACATTTGCATGTATTGCCTTATTTAATCTTCATAAAACCCTTTACAGCACTGTCATTGTCAATATATGCCAAAACGAGCTCGAATATAGCTGGCCGTTTGCCCATGTTCAAGTGCCCATCAGCTGAGGGAACCGTCTTTTCTCCATGGCTTCCCAACGAGGATTACAAAACTGGCAAGATTTCAAAGAAATGGGAATTTCAAGTGTTTGCTAGACGAAACCCAAGACTATTAAATGGAGAGAATCTGATAAATGCTTGATAAGTCTTTAATACCTGATAATGTTTCCTAATTCAGAACATATCAGAAGCCACAGATAAACTATTCTAAGCTGACCTTGTTTGACCCCAAAAAAGAATTGACTACTAAAGAGGAAGTGACTAGACCCGTGGGCATCATAACCATGTCATTCCAAAGCTCTTAACAGATCAAAGAGAATGCTTTGAGGCAAAGCATTGTGAGACAACTGCCCTGAACTTGGAAAACCCAGAGTTTTACAAATTCACACACTATTGGATCGAGGCAGATTCGGTAAGCACTAACTACATTAGTGAATGCTTATTAAAAGCTTAGTCTGGGCCAAGCACTACTTGCTATCAGGGATAGTGAGATAAAAAGCCTGTTTTCATTGAGAAATTGGGAAGTCAACAGTTCGTTCAATCACACTACAGCGAGTTCTATCATCCATGCGTGCAGGGGGTCTGTGTGGGGGATCCTGCGACTCTGCTCCAGCCTTCCTCAGCGGGTCCTCCTGTCTTACAGATTTTTTGCTCTGGACATTGTCATTAAGCACAAGAGGAGATCTGGATGCAGAACCGAGGCAGGATCCATCTTTCCTACTCCTTTTAGCGGTTTCTCTGGGCAAACAAGACTGTGGACATGGAAGGTTTTCTGCACTATGACTTCAATGTCCATTCTTCAGCTTCCTAAGCATCAGCACATATCTGTGGAGATGATATAGATGGTAGCTTCTTGATTCTTGATTCAAGGACATGGGGTACGCCCTTGAACTCAATATTGCAACGACAGCTAGCTACCGTGTACTGTGATCGATGGACTGAATCAAAATTCAGAAATGTCTTGACGGGTTAAAATCAAGAGTTGAAATAAAAAATGGAGAGAGAACCAGATTGATCTATCTAGGATAACATCCTTGAGAGAGAATACAAAATTCAGTTATACAACTTTTACACTAGGAGAGAGCCCAGAATTGACAGCAATTCTTATCAAAGAAACCTAGGAGTCTGTGTTATCTACACGTTCTATAGGAGCCCACAACTCTAAATGATCTCATTTTACCTTAGGTTTCTTTAATGAACAATCACTACCCAGATCCATCTGGGCTGTAATCACTGCTGGGTGTCTCACTTTGCTAAACTCATGTTTAGGACATCAGTACCAGAGAGCACTGACAGAGGCATGATCAGAATGATGAAAAGCCCGTACTACCCAATCCATTCACGGATTCACTCATTTGCCTATTTGTTCAACCGACTTTTGTTGAGAGCCTAGTATGTTTCAGGCTTTGGGGATGCGAAGTGAACAGAACAAAGGCTCTGCCCCCTGGATCCCACATTCTAGTAGGAGAAGAAATAGAACGTCGGGTGGATGATGCAAGAAAAACAAAGCAGAGCAAGGAAACAGAGAGAAGTGGAAAGAGCTGCTTCCAGTCGGGCAGCACTGAGGGACTCTCTGAAGCAATGGCACCAAAACAGAGATGTGGGCGGGGTGAGGGAAGAAGCAGGTGTCTTCAGAAGGAAGAGCAAGCGGAAGGCCCCGAGGAGGGGGAGCCCTGAGTGTGATCGCCGAGGCCAGTGTGGCTGGGGTGGGGTGAGAGTTGGGGGGGCAAGCAACAGCAGGTGATGGCAAAGAGGCGATTGGGTCCCAGCTGGTTCACATAAGACCATGAAGCTCCTAGCAGAACCTGTGTATGTCATTTTGGGTGTGATGAAAAACTACGGGAGCAGTTTGAGCCAGGCAGTGACAGAATCCAATTTTGTTTCAAAAGGCTCACTCTGACTGGTGTTTTGAGAAGGGATACTGAATGAGCTCCCCTTCTGGCCAATGGCTGGGGGGCCTGTCACTCTGCTGCCCGGGTGCCCTGCATGGATGGTGGGAGAAGGTGGGTGTGGCTATCTTTCTTAAATACTCAAAGGGCAATGCAAGGCATATGAGTTTTATTTTGTGTACCTCCTTGGGCAAAACTAAAAGTTACGAAGAAGCAATCTTCATTTCACAATAGGAGGAACTTTCTAGCAGTTGGAGCTGCCAGAGTTCTCTGACAGAACAAGAAATCACAGCCCCAATTCCAGGAAAGGCTGGGCACTGTTGGTCAGGAATTCTTATAAAGTATTTAAACACAGAGGAAGATCGGCTATTCAGCATGTAAAGTTCTTTCCAACTCTAGGCATCTATTATTTTCCTCTCTTCTTAAAACTTTTAGGGAGCTGAGGACTCCCTCTGTAATGACCAGCACAGAGCTGCTCAAATTAAATTGAATAACCAGAATTCCGTTTTATTTTTTCTGGATAAATCCAAAAGAAATGTAAGGGTCCTTATACACACCCTATTCTTACTATTGCATCACCTGAAGGAAATATACATAGAGAAATACCAAGGTACAGGCCAATATATAATTGGTGTGCACAATTTCATTTATGCCAATTAAAGGGCACACTGGTCAGGGTTGGGCTAAGAAAAGGAGAGAGAAACAGCTTCCACAAAATAACTCGACAGACTTCAGCAAGAGATGAAGCAACATTCTTTTGGGTTGATCTAGAAGACAGGCCTCGGACAAGCTGACCTTACGTTGCCTCTCCCAGCCTTATAGGTCTCTCATAACCCTGCATAAACACAGGGCCGCTTTGCAGTTGAAATCCAGTGACTTTCGCTCGCCACTAGAGTATTATGCAAGAGAATGCAGAAGTTCTGGCCCTTCCATGGCCCTGCTGAGCTTCTGTTGCTCTTAGAAGCTGATGTTATACAACTTGTTAATTACTAAAATCCCGGGCTGTCAGGCTCAGTTATAGTCACGGCTCAGATGCTAACTAGCTGTGTGATCTTGGAGTTAGGAAAGCACACTGGAACTCCAGTTCCTCCTGGGCAAGAGATGAGTCATCCTAGTACCTCCCTCCTGCAGTTGTTGCGGGGATTAAGTCAAACAATCCTTGTAGAGGTGATTGTTAATAACGGGAGCTACCATCTGCTGAGCACCTAGGATGTGACTGACATCTACAGAAAGGATCTCCCTGAATTCTCTCAACGACCTTGCAAAGGACACACTGCTTTCTCCTTTTGAGAGACTCACAGACGTTTAAGTAATTTGCCCAAGTTCACACAAATGCATTCAAATTCAGGTCTGCCTAATCAGTCCCACTTCTAAGGTTTTTTGTTTGTTTTTTGGGGGGTTTCTTTTGTGTGTTTTTTTTTGCCATAGTCTACCCTGTCATGGTACTTTCAGTTTTATTACTTTTAAAAGAAAGCCCCCCCATCTCACAATGGGAGAGCAGTTGAGAGGGGGGTCCTCTCGTGCTTTTACAGTTCAGAAACAGAACGGATTCTGTAAAGTTTTTCACTTGGGCACCCACCGGAGGTTAAAGCCCTTATACTCGCATACTCTTTCTGTGTCATCTGACCGATGCAGCTGGTTTTGCATGCCTTCAGGTTTGGGGCTGGGTAAGTCTCGGTCACAGATGTGTATAGCCTGTGGCCTCATGTGACAAAATATTTTGCAAAAGATGCTGTTTCTCCTTTTCCCAATCTTCCCTCCCTTTCTACAGCTGTTTCCACTTCTTCCTGAGAATTGATTTAAATATTCTGAAACTTTTTTTTTTTTTTTTTGCACTTAGGCTCACATGACCTCACATTTGACAATGACCTGGTTGTTTCACCCCAACTACAGCACAGTTGAGGAGATGCCAGAGCTAAGAACAAAGATCGCACCTGACAGAGCTGGCAGCAATCTTTCTGTATTGATTCCTCTCGCACCCCACGCCATATTCTAATAATAATGACACTAAGCACAGTGACAGCTACTGTGGGCCGGCAGCCTCCACTCACTAAACACTTAACGGGGGATTTGGCATTCATTCACTTGCTCATTCATCCGTTTATGCAGCAATTATTTTATTGAGAACTTTGTGTGTTCAGGTACTGTTTTAGGCCCAAAAGACACCAGCAACTAGCAAGAGGACTCAAATACGTGCTTGTGGAGCTTACATTTTATTGGATGGAAAAAGACACAAAATATGTAACATATCAACAAGTGATAAGAGTTATGAAGAACAAATAGGGAGGTGAGAGTGATGAGAGGATGCAGTTAACTCTTGAACCACACAGATAAGGCCAGGTAATCCTATTTAAAAGAAGTTGAATAATTTGTCCTAAGTCACCCAGTCAGTGTTAGAACAGGGATTTGCCGTATTCTGATAATAACACTAATAAATAGAGCAACAATGATTATAATAGTTACCATCTAAAGAGAGTTATATAATTGCATGAAGTACTTATCAAACCCCATTTTATGAGTAAAGAGACCAAGACTCAGAAAGATGAAATAATGTGCTCCAGGCTGCAGGGCAAGTGGTGGGGAAAGGACTTAAACTGAGTCTGGGGGTTCCAAGTCCCTGATCTTCCCGCCACATCCTGCCTCGGCTGTTGAGTTGGTGAGATGGGAAATTCTTCTCACTAAAACTGAAAGTTCCTCCAAGATATGGATTGCATCTCCATTGTCTCCTGCAAGTTCTACAATATCTGGCATAGAAAGTGTTGAACTTTCTGCATCTGGACCAGCTACATTCCACAGACAGAAAGATGTCTAAATACCCAAGAAAGATGGCTGTGTAGTCTGCTTCAGACTTTCTTAACTTCCCATAGCAATGGTTTGCAGTGTGTAACCAGCAATGAGGGCAATGCTACCCTTGAACCCCAGAAAGCCGAATGACTCCGAGTTCAGGATGCAATGGCAACCTGCTAACGTTAGCCCAACCTCCCCAAAACACCCGTCTTTCCACATGGACTTGTGACCTGGGAAAACTTGTTTTCCTCTTTATTAAACTCGCATTTGTCTAAAAATGAAAGGAATAACCAAGTGGGATTGCACATGCCCTGTATTTTAATCAAGGTCGTAATCCGAGGGAGTGAAGGGGGCATTGTGATGAATTTGAAGAGCGCGTGGACTCTTCCTGCATCACCCAACGCCCCCGTCCAGCAACGCTTTTCTCTACATTCCTCAGCTGAGACGCTCACAGCTGCACTTTGCACGCACAAGCACATCCGGGCTGACCCGTAATAAATCATCCAAACGGCTGAATGATTTTTCTCCTTATCGTTGTTCACTTTGTTTTGTGGGAGTACGACACAGCTAAATGGAGACATTTTGAGAGCAAGTATATATATATTTTGGTTATTACTCAGTGAAGAGTAGATCATTCTTACAGTCAGGCAAATCTAGGCTCAAACTTTAGTCCTACCACTTACTAGTAGGCTGAGTCTGGAAACTGTGACTGGTTGGACTTCTCAGTTCTCAGTTCAGAGGACTTCCCTGACCACATTGCCTCCCCACCCCAGTGCGCTCTTTCTCACTCCACCCTCATGTCTTGCAACACTTAACCCTAACTCTGGGCACGTGTGCCTCTCCCGCTGGCCTGTAAGCTCCATGGGCTTAAAGACCAAGTCCCCAGCCCTTTGCATTTATTCCTGAGCCTAGCACAGTGCCTGGCACACAGGGGCACTCAGTTAATAGCGGCTGAGTGTATTAACAAAAGAAGAGGAAAGAAAATGTAACCAGTGTCGAGGGGTTGAGGCAGAGGGGAAAGGGGACCGGGCAACTATCCCGAAGCTTTACTCTTTGTGAAATCTGCAGCAGGGTTGCTGGGGGCTGCTCCCTCGGACCCTCCCCAGCATGGCCCAGGTTCTCAAGAATTCTCTAGATCCTAGAAGAGTGCTAAGCCCCAGCCCTAGGAAAATAATGCCACTTTCTGGCTCCTGTCCCCATGCACCTGAGACATGCTAGAAAAATTATAAATCCCATTGACAATGTCCACACACATTCATACCGTTTCACTTTTAGTAAACCCTCGGCATCTCTGCCACCATGTTGACTAGTCATTGAATTGTTTGCTACAAGGTTAAACATATTTCTAGTCTTTGAAGACTTTCACACCCATCTCTCTCAGGGAACAAACTTACCTCCTCATCTTTGCCAAAGATCAGGGCTATTCTAGCATGCCTACTCTGCATTACATACAGATTTTTATTCCTAGTGATTCCATACCTAAAAAAGCCTTTGGAGAGTGAGGAATACTGCTAAAAGCTAATTTTCCCCCCTTGTTTTGTGTCTAAGGATCAAATTATAAATGGAGGTGTTGCTGAGGAAAATTGCTTGTCTTACATCATTAAGGAAGGTCATTCTCTGGCAGCCTGACTACATTTTCAGTCAATTTGGAGCCCCCAGGAGTGGATATTAGGACTATAAATATCAGCAGTAACAGTAATATGAGGTTTAGGATCCAGCAAAGACCGGATGAACGTCCTGTAACATCTCACAACACATGTTCCCAAAGCAAACGTAGCCTGCCGAGGACTAAAAGACATGCCCAGGCCAAAGGCATCTCTTGCAAAGGAGCAGAAAAGCCTTTGTACTCACTGTTATCTGCCAAGCGGGGCAACTGCGCCCTGGGAGTTTCCTTGTTGAAGCGCTCTGTTACCCAACCATAGTTGAGGCTCCCAGCCTTTCCAAACTCTTTACTTTGTCTCTACTTTGGAATAATGCTGATTTGAAATAGAAAGAGCAAGTGTTTTGTGGACCACCATCATTTGTAACTTACGGGGTAGAAACAGGTACAGAGAAACTGGGTAATTTAACGGGGGCTTCAAGAGTGTGGTTCCAGAGCGGCAGTGCTTAATCGATACACTGTCCCATCCTCCTTGTCTTTGAGATGGATGCTTTTAATGAAAATCGCAAATCAGCTTCCCCATTGTGAAACCCATTAAAGACAAATGTGATTGACAGTTAGCCTTAGGAGCAGCTGTAGTAAGAGCAGAAGTTTTGGAAGTCAACAGACCTTGGTTTGAATTCTAAAAGCTATGTGACCTTACCCAGTTAAACCTCTTCGGGTCTTCATTTTTTACTCTACAAACAGAAATAACAGTTACACCTTCAGAGGGTGGTTTTAGCAGGTGTAGGCAAACTTTTTCTGTAAAGGGCCAGATAATAAATATTTTAGTCCTTGAGGGCCATACACAACTACTGTATCACAACTACTCAACTTGCTATTGTAGTGTGAAAGCAGCCACAAATGGGGGTGGCTGTGTTCCAATAAAACTTAATAAGGAAAAAAAAAAAAACAGGCAGAGACCAGACTTGACCCACAGGCTGTACGTTGCCAAAGCCTGGTTTTGAAGATTACATGAGATAATGTATGTGCTTTGCATGATCCCTAGAATACAAGTCATCAAACATGATAGTTTAATTATGGTGTCAGGATGAGATGGTCTGAAATCTTCTGGGTTAATGTGCAATTTTCAAAGACTTTTGAAAAATTATCAGTACTTTACCCCCAATAGGACCTTTAGGTAGGGTTGTAAGAGACAGCACTTTTTTTTTTTTTTTTTAGTATCTTTAATGTTTGGGACACATTTATGCTACATAATTATTCATTGTTTATTTGAAACTGAAATTTAACTGGGATACCCTGGGCTTATTTGTTGTTCTTGCTGTTCTAGTTGTGTTTTGTTTTATTGTCTTTGTTTTATTTTGTTTTTTTCAAAATCTGACAACCCTACCTGTAGACCTTTTTGGTTCCATAGTTTGGGAATCGTTGGTTTTATTTATAACAGGAACAACCAAACACAAGCAACATTTTGTTCTTTCAGGGAGCAAAGATTACATTCTTAAGGAATTATCCCCAAGGCTCAAAACTAATAAGTCCCCTGGGTAGAAGCCACTGAAACACTATGAGACATCCAGTGCTTTGCACTCACGGGTGCCAAGAACAAGCTTAGGTCACCCGAGGAAAAAGCGCAATAATCTTGCATTTGTTCCTGCTGATTAAAGTCAAGCAGCTTCCTGGAAAATGTGAGGTGCCCCTCACGTCACTATGTTGAATTAGTGTTTGAGCAGAATTAATGATGGAAAAACTCAGTTACATCCAAGATGTCCAAAGTTTTGCAGTAAGCTTTGTCAGTAATCAAACTGTGTACTGAGAAAGGCCATTTTGTCAGTAAACATAGCTTCTGAGTGGAGGAGAAATCATCTGTGCACATAAAGACAGGCGCCAAATTACCAGGTAAATATCTGACAATGAGGATGTGAAGTCGGTGTGTTCAGGCAGCAGATATCTTTCCAAAAGTAGGATTATTAAAAAAGTCATTTTTAGGGGCGTTGGGGAGTGGGAAAGAGCTCAGCATGCCACAAACAAGGTCTTTTCAAACACTAAAGAATAAAGATAATAGGTGATGTGTTCATGAAAGTCATTGCATTTTAATTAATTAGAATAGTACAGCATAGTAACAAAAGGCCCATATCTGAGTGTCAGCTCTACCACGTCCCAGCCACGCAACCATGAATTGTTCACTTAGTCTATCTGAACCTCCATTCCCTATTCCCAAAACAGAGCTGTAAGAAGTCCTGTCTCTCCTGCTTCGGTCAGGGTCGAAGGAGACAATGAATGTGAAAATGCCTTGCTGACTGAGACATGGCAATACACTGTCACCTGTCATTCCAAGAACAAGAGCAAAGTCTCTGCTGATTGAAGAGCAAAATAACGTTGTGTGGCTGTTGCCGGCTGAAACCAGGCTAAGGGGATTATGCTCTCATGAAATCTGTATTAATTTGCTAGGGCTGCCGTAGCAAAATATCACCAACAGTGTGACTTTAAAAAACAATAATTGATTGTCTCACTGTGCTGGAGGCTAGAAAACCAAAATTGAGATTTGGCAGGATAGGTTCCCTCTGAGGGCTCTAAGGGAAGGATCTGTCCCTTAGGAAGGGACACATCTTCTGCCTGTGTCTCTTCACATCGTCTTTCCACCATGCGAGTCTGTGCGTCAAATTTCCCCTTTTACAAGGACACTAGTCATATTGGCTGAGGACCCACCCTGATGACCTCACTTTGCTTACCTCTGTGAAGGCTCTGTGATGGTTAATTCTACGTGTCAGTTGGGGTTGCACTAAAACATTCAGAGTGTGTCTGTGAGGATGATTCTGGGTGATATTAGCACTTGAATCAGTTGAGCGAAGAAGGCCCTCACAGGCATGTGGGCATCACCCAGTTCGCTGAGGGCCGGAATAGCACAGAAAGGCAGAGGAGGGCGGAGTTTGCTCTTTTCACCTGAGCTGGGACATCCATCTTCTGCTCTTGGACATTAGCACTCCTGGTTCTCAGGCCTCTGGACTCAGACTAGGATGGACACCATCAGCCCCTATAATTCTTTGGACTCGAACTGAATTATACCACCAGTTTTTCTAGCTCTCCGGCTTGTAGATGGCAGGTCATGGGACTTCTCTGTAAACTAATTTCTGTTCCTCTCGCTCTCTCTCTCTGCCACTCGTCCTCTTTTCTCTCTATCTCTCTCCGCCTACCCCCCTCTCTCTCACATGAACACACACCCAATAATTTGCAACTGACCTTTAGGACCCAGGCACAATACCCTGTATACCTATCTCTGCACACTCCTCCCAAAGCACAAAGTCAAAGTGAACTACAACATATTGATAGCTTTTGGACTCTTAATTCTTATGCTTCTTCTCTGAGCAAATGTGATCAGTGTGTTATGCCTCCATGGATGTCAGTGATATTTACTTATTTTTTTATTTAATTTTTTATTGTATTTTTTCCATTACCATTAGATGTCAATGATATCTAATAAAATCAGAATGAAGAGAGAGCCCAGTAACCTGCCACCAAAGACATCCATCTGTTAATCATCTTTCTTTAATAAATACATTCAACCAGTCACATCTGGGCCCTTCCTGAAATCAAGGTTTTTAATTGATTAATGTGAATTGAGTATAACCATGTTCCAGGTATTTTCCTATACTTCATTTTAGTTAAAATTCCCAACACCTGTCATCTCTTTTAATAGATAATAAAACTATCACTCAGAGAGAAAGTAAACTTATAACTAGTAAATTCCAGGGAAGGGACATGAACTCATATCCTGTGACTCCAAGTTCATGGTCAATACCACACATTATTACACTGGGGTCCTCTCAAAAGAGAAAATATGTATAATTGGATTTATGCTGGCTCCTATCAATCACTATCTACTCTCCCAAATATCCATTGAATAAATTAATCCTTTTGATCAGATATTGTTAACCTGAGGCTTATGGCAACCAAAGGGGTTGCAAAATAGACTGGTATGAACCTCCTTGAAAGTTTGTGAAAAGTGCCATGTATTGTATACCATGCCTTTTTTCCTGAAATTAATGTACATCTAAATCTAAAAAGAACCATGACTTCAAACAAGAACAACTTGCAATTTAAACAACTCTGTATAGAACGTAACCATCATTCACCTCTCTGTAGTTTCGGGATGCATATTTCTCCCTTTAGAAAATCAAAACTGAATTCTCTCATCTCTAGCCTCTCAAAGCCTCTCCCAAAGCCTCCATCATTCTCTAGACGCCTTCCGAGGTCTCATTGCTCATCCCTTTGGAGGTTCCTGGACACCTTCTTTGATATCAAGAGATACCAGCATCTACCTTTGATAAGAGCTCATCAAAAGCTCTCTTAGAAGCCCATTTTTTTTGGCCTTCAGTCCTCTTGCCATGCCAGGTTGCAGCCGGGAAAAGATCCCTTTGCTTTCACAAATCCAAAGCAAAATTGCAAAGGCCTTTCATGTAGCTTTCCCGGCCTTCGGCAGGGTTAGGATAATTGCAGGTTGCAATAGAAGAAACCCGTCAGTGGAGACGTGAAATGGACAGGGAGCTGGTAAACACGGAGACACCTAAGAAGTGTAAACTTTTCCTTTGTCAAATAAGGGGAAGACTTTGCTTTTTCCTGGTAACCACGGTTGATCTTCATTCTTCTTTCTTAACCATATTGTATTATAGATGATAATTTCCAGATATGCTTGTGTATCAGTGTCATCTTATTCAATGCCTGAACATAAGAGACATTGCTAAGAAGTGCACAAGAATTTACAAGACTTCACTCAGCATCTCAGTTGGGTCCAGGATTCCTGCTCTTGAATTTACAGACCAGTGCAGGATAGACAAGTAAAGAGACAGTTGCAATGAAGAATGGCACATTCTCTTCTAGAAGGAATAAAGGAAGTTCTAAAAGATAGGGAGCAGATGCTCTGGGTCACCTCCAAGAGAAAATGGCTCTCAGCTGAATCTTTAAGGAAAAATAAAGTTAGACACAGACCTAAGAGAAGAATGAAGAGGACAGTCATGTTTAGTAAATAGCCTAATATGCCTAAACGTGCATACAATGTGCATAACATGTGCGTTAAAATGTGCACAAAATATGTAGAGAGAGTGAATGATAAGAGATGAGATTGAAGGGGAAAGTAAAAGGCAAAAACCTGTACATACCAACATTATTCTCAAAAGGAAAAATATATGAATCCACTGAAGATTATTCAAAAAAGATCCACATGGTTGTACGGCACTTCAGAAAGACCATTTGACTCAAAAGGCCAAGAAGAGAGGGGGCTCGGGGTGGGCAGCACTGGCTTCAAATGGGACTAATGGGAACTTAGGACCAGAATAGAATCTAGGGTAGTACTGACTTCACCTAAAACAGTAGCAGGAGAGATGGAGACACAGTATGTGCACGAATTGCCCTAAGCAGATAGGGTAGCTAGGACTTGGTGACTGATAAGGTGTCATGAGTGAAAGAAAGGAAGTGACCTAGGATGACTCTGGTGTCTGGCCTGGATAACCAGCCTGGGAGAAGGAGGGAAAAGACATATTTCGGTTTTAAATATGGTGATTTTCAGGTGCTCCATGGGACATTCAAGTGGAGACGTTCTGTATAAGAGGTTGGTACCTAGAAGAAAAATACGATAGGCTATAGACTGGTATGTAGTGGTCAAAGCCAAGGGAGTGGATGAGATTTTCTAGAGAGGCTACAGGTTGAAAAGGGAGGAGAGTGAAGGAAGAGTGGGACGTTGACAAAGGGAAGTCCTTAAAGGCATTAAATAGCAACTCAAAAGGTCAGGGGGAAACAAGAGATGCATGGTACCACGGAATCTGTGACAGAATAGAAACAACTAGAGACGGATGATCAGTAGCTCAAAATGACATGAAGAAGAGTAGAGGGGATGTTTGGTTATCAGGAGGTCTTTGCAGGCCCTGGCCAAGGTGTATCTGCAGGAGCCAAGGCAGATGCCAGGTACCTGGGTGGAGTAGTTGGGTAGTGGGGACACAGAAATAGCAAACGTCAGTCTTTCAAGAAATTTGGTGGGAAAGAGGAGAGATGGCAGCTGGAGCGGGAGAGCAGAAGCTCAGAAAACATCTAATGAATGGAAATGTGGAAACCTCCTATCCTCTGTGGAACCGGGTGTGTGATAAACACATAAACAAACACCAGGGCCCATTTCTCTCTTGTCCTGCTGAGCCTTAGAAAGGCTTTTGTTTTCATTGCCTTCGTCAGTGAGAACCGGCTCTGGGCTAACCTGTTAAAATGAAACCAGAGTGCAGCAAGGAAGCCATCCCGGAAACCCTTTGGCCCTCCGCTTGCACCTGAACGCGGGAGGTGCCCACTGCCCCTTCCGACTCTCCCCACCTGCTCTGTTTGCCCTGGGAGATTTCCAAGTCCAGATCAAAACCCTCCTACTCAGCAGAGACCCCAGACTCCTTCACCTCCTATCCAAAATTAGCCAGGTCCATTGGAAAGGCTTGTTCAAATAGTTAAGTACAAAGGGCCAAGAGGCTGGCCGCGCGGCTCTGTGCACGAGAATCACCGGTCTTTCCTTTGTGGAGCCCCCGTTGGAGACCCTGCCGCGCAGAAGGGGCTCCCTCCGTCTACGAGATGATTCTATTTCCTTTGCATCCCAGAACACTTTACCGAAACAGATGGCTTAAAAAAAAAAAAATCCGTCTCGCAAAAAGCCCTGTCCGACAGGTAATAAACAAAACGGCTAGCGGCCCAGGGAGGACAGAGTTCACAGCACGCTGTAACTGCCTGTGCCCACTCGGGCTCCCACTTGCCACGGGTTCGAGACTCGTCCACGGCCCCTCGCCGCAAGTTCTACCGTCTCGTTTTCCAGAAACGAGATAGAGATTTACAAACCCAAACATGCGCTGGCTCTGAAAACTCGGAATGAGTTAAGCTCTCTGCACGTTGCGCTCCTGGAAAACTGCTCCAGCTGAGTGCACGGAAACGCAGCCCAACGGGGACCGGCGTCCTGAAAATCTGGAGGCCCTTTGCAAGGCAGCTGCGCTGACAGAGCAGCAGCTTGGACCCGGGAGCCCAAGCAATGGAGGACGGGAAGGGAGAGGCGCCTACCGTACCCGATCGGCGCGGCGCGTCATGCTGCCGGCGTCTGGGAGCCTGTCCCGCCCCGGAGCTGCGGACGCGGCCTCTGCGGCGGCCCGCGGACCTGTGAGCTCTGCCCGGGGAAGGCTGCCCCGGGCTGCTCTTGTTTGCACTGAGCCGTTTGCTTTTGGGATTTCTCCAATGCAGATGTAGTCAGGGGGCCGCTGTCCCGGGGGACAATGATTCCATTGGAAGCTGGCCTTTGACAAGACTCACACATGACCTTTGACGAAAATGGCTTTGGGGAAGAAAAGTGTCCCGAGGCTAAAGAAAGACGGGGCGCCCGCCCAGCGCAGCGGTCCACATTTCCATCCACAACAGTGCCAAGTTATTTTTTCAATTCTCAGTCTTTCAAGGAGAGTCTCTGGGAGATTTGGATTTGCCATTTCTCCTTTTTTCTGCAGGACTCTTCCCCTGTTTCCGAAAGGATTTTGCTGCAGAAGTTTCTTGCTGTGTCGTTGATGAGTTCCTGGAATTAGCATTTCCAGGTTAAACATGGGCAGGCCTATATTGTATAAATTCCTCGAACGGGCTCAGGAATAATACCACCATTTATTCCCCGCCCCGCCCCCCAGAACGTCCTACAGTTTACAAAGGGCTTTTCACAGTCGTGCTGTTGTCTGGCCTCCCAGACAATGCCAGCGGCCCTGCTGTTACTGCCATTTTACAGCATAAATAAACAGAAGCTCCAGAAAAATAAGACATTCGCCCAATTACCCAATCAGAAAGTGAAATCTGGGTCCTCTCCACCAGCGTCCTGTCCACATGCACAAGCCACCCGCCTGCCGGCTGAGTGGCCAGCCACACTAACCGTTATAACACAGCTTAATTATAGCAGAACACAGAACTATACCACATAATATAAAGCAACAGTAGCTGTAATTATTTTAATTTTTTGAATTAGGAAAGTGACTGTTAGAAGTTGTTTTAATACAAGAGCTGTCTTGGTTATTGATACCCACAGATATCTTGAATTTGTTGATTACTTTTTTTTTTTTTGACTCTCTAAATTTTCCTCCTCAGCAGCTGCTAAAAGGATGCCATGGGAACCAGACTGGCCGCTCAGAGATGTGGCTACAAGCCAGGGTTTCCTGAGGCTGCTACCGGAGTCCATCCCTAGCTACCCTCAAAGGCTTTTCCCCTTTTTTCTCTAGGTCCTTCCAGATGACAAACGCTAAAGGAAAGGGAATGGGGCCGTGGGATGGGAAAGAGAGCTCCGATCTGGAGTCAGCAACCCAGAACTTTAGTCTGATGAGGATAGTTCTGACGGAAGTCTGCAGAGATGCCCGAGGGCCACCAGGTGTGTCACGTGATGTCCTTCTCTCTCTTTTTTTTTTTCAGCCTAGAGAAAGGGGAAGGAGGTGATACTCACACTCAGTTTGCAAGAACAAGAAGTCTGCCAAGAGGAGAAGGACATCACCAACCCAGACAACGCCATGTACAAAAGTTGTCCTGGGACCTTGGGCAGCCTGAAATAGTCCTTGCAGGTGGGAGCACAGGGTGTGGGAGGCTGCGTCCAGACAGTAGGGTATGGGTTTGGGCTCTGACCAGCCTCCTCTGTCACTGGGAATGTGGAGTTCATGCTGCAGTACCCAGTGGATTAATGTAACTGTTAATATACCCACTCTCAAGAAAATGATGCAGGAGTCATATGTCATTCTACAACAACAAATACATATACATATACATATACATATACATATACATATACAAATTTATGTATCAACCTAGGGTGGTGGTAAGGCAATATTAGCTTCATCAGATCGGTGCAATGTATTTGCCTTCCTACCGACAAAAATGCGAGCGATATATTTAACCTCATTAAGCGTCAGTTTTCTTGTCAGTAAAATGGGGATTATGGGCTATGCTATGAGGATTAAGTGAAATTCTTTAGGTAAAACCCTTTGCCTTTTCTCTGGCACACCGTAGTACTGGATCAAAGGTAGCTATATTTCACAGTCATTTAATGTGTGCGGTGCTACCATGGAGTAACAAGGAACTCCCTCTTTTTCCCAGTTTTCTCATTCCCTTCTTCCTACCATGCTTCTGGCTTTTGACTCATTACAGTTTGTCCTTGGCTCCTTTCCACTTGTTACCGTCCAGCTCCTTCTCGGCATTACTTCCTTTATGCCCCTGTCTAGACTCTCACATCCGTTTCAATCCTTCTCTCCTTCCACCTCAGTTTGTTCATTTCCTGTCCCACCACTGCCATAGCCACCTGCAAAACCCCCGCCCAAGAGGTAGTTATCTGCTAGAGCCACACACCATCACACAACTATGTGCACTGTCACCACCATTTACATGTGGTCTGCAGCCTTGGCTGGGTGCCCAGCACCACTGTAGTCCGCACAAGTGTCCCTGGTCAGCCCACCTCTGCAGAACACAAAGTCACCATTCCCCAGTCTTCGGAGCACCAAACCCACTCCCAGCGGGTTTTCCTTCAGCAAACAACCTCATCTTCCCCAGAGAGCAGCTCGCGCCATCGGAAGGGAACTCCGCTTCCTGCCCTCACAGGAAGACTTACCCCAGACTCAACCCCTTCCCCCGACTTCAGAGGGCCTGTCCTTCTCTGTGCTATGGAATCCCCCTCATTAATTTCAACTAGAATGTTCTTTCATCAACCATCGCCCTAGCTTTCGATTTCTTCTCTACTGATTTTGTTGGTCCATTTACTCAGTTAACATTTATAAAACAACTACATACAGTCTGCATCCTTGATTCTGGGTATGAAAGGATAAATATAACACCACAACCTCTAAACATATTCAAGTCTCTCCCATATAATGAACTACGTTTTGGCACTTGTCCCTTGTAACACACCCCACATATATCTACTACCTGAGACATATTTCCCATGGGTCTTCCAAGGCTGGTTTCTTCCTTTAGAGCCTGGCTTAAAATAACTTCAAAGAGACCCTTCCCTGACCAACCCATTTGGAGAACTATCCTCTCCCTTATTAGTATCTGTTAACCTTCTCTGTTTCCGTCATATCTTTTACCACCTGTTGTAATGAGAGACCCTTCTGTTGGCTTACTTCCTATTTTCTGTTGCTTTACCAGTCTGAACCTTTGTGAGGGCTGGGACTCTTGTCTTTTATTCAGTGCTGTATCCCCAGGGCCCAGGATGTACCTAGCAGGCCCTCACAAAACATTTGTTGATTGTCAACTCCCAAGTGCTGGGACCACCGTTGCTTTAATCTTTTTTTTTTTTAATCTCTGTCATACAGCCTACTACTTTTCTACATTGACCATGAAGAGGATTTCTGGAGAGCTTGAAAACCCCTGATGCCCAAAACACACCCAGACCAGTTATCTGCCGGGTGAGACCCAGGTATCAGTTTTTGTAAGCTTTACAGTCAATTCTAAAAGCCGAGCTTAAGGCCGCCGACCTAACCTTTGCCTTACACACAGGGGCACTTGATAGAGACATGAATGGCTAGATGAATGATTCAAGGAATGAAGTCATTTAGCTCCTGCTTACCTTTCAGTCCTCCTCTCCTTTGTCCATCCATGCTTAACCTGTTATCCAGGCATGCGAACCCCCAAACAAACCACACAGTCTCTTTCGTTCGAGTTTTCATAGGCTGCTATTGCTACCAAGAACACTCAGTCCCCACCTTGTCTACCTAAAGAGACTCCGGCTGGACTGATAAAACCTGGGTGTGGACTTTTTACCATGTCCCCTACCAGACCTTTCCCAGGGTCTCCCGGGCTCTGGCCTCCTCTCTCCTTGCCCATGCCCCTGTACGGGAAGCATGCTACCGCCTGCTGCCGCATCTCCTTGAATCCCACGTGCTGTAGACGGCCCAGCCCGAGGCGGCAATGTGCAGACCCTGCGGAAGGAACCCATTTATTAATGCATTAACACATTGAATGAATTTTTAAAGAGATGCTCTAGGGTTTTTTGTTTGTTTCTTTGGTTGCTTGGTTTGTTTGGGTTTTTTAAATTTTTTTAACAGTTTTATTGAACTATAAATCACATAACGTTACAATTCCTGAATTCTAATTGTACTGGTCAGTGGTTTATAGGATACTCACAGTAAATCATCACCACGATCAGTTTTGAACATCTTCATCCCTCCAAAAAGAAACCCATTAACAGCCACTCCCGGGCCCCCAGCCCTAGGCAACCACTGACCTACTTTCTGTCTCTATTGATTTGCCTATTCTGGGCGTTTCATAGAAGTGGAATCATATAATAACTTTTGTGTTTTTTTTTTATTGGCATCTAGTTACACTTTTGAAGACTTATTCGGCTGTAAGCATCCCTTTCACTTTGAGTCGGTGTGACAGAATATGGGCTCTGGTAGAGATGCTGGAGGAAAAACCAAGGCGGCATTTCTTAGCCCTTATTTACACAGAAATCTGGTAAATTACCCAAATTCCTGAGCTAGGGGAAGGAGGGTAGAGAAGCTTAGCTAAACCTGCTACCACAGAATGAAGAGAAAACGGGTAGATTCCAGGGCGGCACAGCTCTGCCTCAGCAGCCCCCATCCCAGTGGGGCCATGGGGCAGGACCTCCTGCCGTTAGGACCCCACACTGAGGGCGAACCAGCCGGGTCAGACTCCAAGTTTACCGTGGGTCAGCTGCAACTCTATTCCCTGCTTCCTCATCTCTAAAAAGAGGATAAAAATAATTCTTACCTGACAAGCACCACGTCATCATATTATTATAAAAATTAAATGAAGAGGGGATGCAAATCAAGTGCCCGGTACAATGCCTGGGACGTTCTAAATGCCTGTAAATGTCTGATAAATATTTATGCTGTTTCAGTTGTTGACGTTTGACCACAACTGTTAATATATTGTTGTTCTAAGTAAAATTTCATACGGAGAGGGGGTTCTGGTGTTTTAAAAGAAAATAAGGCAACTGGTTATTCGAAGAAAACTTCACACGCCACCTGATATCCACTACCAAATGGTTATCTGTGTTCTGCTTGATGAGTAATATTCAGCTGAAGCCGGAGAGCAATTGTTAATGAGAAGTGCAGGGAGGAGTAGGTTAGAACCATACCTGGCATAAGCGCTGATGGAAGGCACCTAGTTTTTCCCACCAAGTGTTCATCAGTGCCAGTAATTGGAAGAAAAGTTTGGCTCATGGACCTTGGGTCTTGTCCGTTCACCTGCGCTCCTCTGCAGTAATTTCTTTATTTCCCTTCTCCTATACTTATCTGGCAGGCCTGCCTGGGGCATCTTCTGCTAAGCCCTCCTGGGGTGTCTCTTAAGCACATCTGAAATCAGAGCTTGGGTAAGCAATCCAATGGTCAGACACACCATTGCTAGCAAGTGGCCACAGGATGCACTGATTCTGCTACCAACGGATCAGACAAACACCGTGCCAGCTCCAGGGGAACAACTCTTGCATGTAAGCACTGAGAGTCTGTGTCAAGTCATCAGGGATAATTAGTGGGACTTCTGACTTCCACTGCTTTGAATGGACTTTTCCTGCACATCTGGCAACCCTCTGTTTAGATTTAGCTGAACTGTCTCTCTTTCTTGCCTCCCCCACCTCTGCGGTCTCAGAGCAACTAGATAGCATCCAGTTATCACCTGAATAAATGGCCATCTCTTCTGCCAGATTGTGAAGAAGAGAAACACAGGGACCTCCTTTACTTATCGCTGGGTCTCCCATGAATAGCCCTGGACCAGCACACAATGCTCATCCCTCCAATTTTACAGGCATATATTGAGAGCCTACTGTGTGCTGACACTTCAAAATGCAAACAGTTCATAGAAGCATGGGATTTTTTTTGTCTGAAATGAATTTGGAGACAAGGAAATGAGACCCAGAGAAGATGCCTTAAAAAAGTTTCCCAAGGCCTGAGAAGGAAAAATACTGGGGATAGAATCAAACTCTCCCGACATCTTTTAAGGCAGGGATTTTTTTTTCTTTGGTTGAAATAATAGATTTTTTTCACATGGTTAGAAGACTAGAGAGAATGTGAATGAGTATTCTGTTCATTAATGGTTTTCCAGCTCAAGCAGGAGCCTTCCAAGCCTCCCTGAGTTGGTGACTGAAGACAGGAACAGAGACCAACTAAAATCTGCAATGAGGCTAATTGCACTATTGTCTGACTCTGTACTAATTACCGCCCCGCCCTACTGGCTGTCGCCCACGCCAGGTCAACCAAGGTCCTGTAAAAATTTAACTTGGATTTGATTGCACAACCGCAGAAAGCTCAAGTTGCTTTTTTAGGGTAATGAATGAGATTCTTCAGTTGCCTCATGAGAACATTTCCAGTGGGAGGGAAAACAGAACAAGTTGTCACAAATACGAATGCCCCCCGTCCCACTCAGGTGAGATTATTAGACAAGTAAGGGACATAGGGGACACTTATTTGGGCCAGGCTGGAGTACAAAGAGAATCTTGGTCTGTTTTTGTTCCTGCTCCTTTGTTGAATATCCATTATTAAGAGCCCTTTGTGGGTGATGGATGTTTGTTCCTTTGATTGGTATAGGCAAATGTCCAAATTCATCAAATTGTACACATTAGATGTATGTGGTTTTATAAAATATTAATTATACCTCAGTATATGTGTTTTTAAAAAAAAAGAACCTATTTCCTCACTGAGTCAAAACCACGGTCCAGCGATGGCCCAGCACTGCCAGTGTTCTGTGTCTCTCACAAAGGCAGGCTTTTGATAAGAAAGAGCAAGACTGTAATTCCTGCCTAGCTCCTGGAAGGCTGTTGCTGAGTCTCTCTTAATTACTCATGAGGGCACTAACTCCAATAAATGCTACTATGGTCAGGCCACCATCATCTCTTATCCGCTCCACTGAGACAGTCAGCCAGCCGTCCCTCCTTGACTCCAGGTTGAAGCCCTCTTAACACATCTTCCATGCTTCCACCAGAGAGATCATCCTAAAATTCTAAGCTGACCACCTACTTTGTCTGCTTAATACCCTGCAGGGTTTCCCACTCGTCCTGAAGTTAGAGCACTAACTCCTTAATATTTTAGCAATAGCCTGGCCAAGGTTGCTGCCTACAGCAAAAGTCTACATAGCTAAGGAGTTGAGTGAGCTGGAACCCAGTCCATGTTGCACAGGCCAAGCCATGAGCCCTGGCACTGGCCCACTTCTGCCTAAGACCCAAAAGGGGCTAGAGGTGTCCCCTGCAGGCCTATGACTTCCTGCTGTAATCTCATATCTAATCCCCCTTACACCTGCTTCCATCCTAACCTTAGCACTAGGATCCCACTATTTTAGCATATCGAAATTCTCCCTCTGTCTTGCTTCCGATGCTTTACCCATGTTCTCCTCTGCTTGAACTTCTTTTTATTCTTCTCTTCACCTGGATAAGTCACATTCTGCTTTCTGCTGTCCACTTAGGCATCATTTACTCCGACCTTCTTGGACTGGGTTAGGTGCTGATAATATGTGTTCTGAATGCACCATGTGTTTTTCATAACAGAGTGCTTATCCTACAGTTTTATAACTGCCTGTCTTTTCTTGAAAGCAAGGACTGTATTATACTATTGCAGTACTTAGTAACCTCCTTATGTGTAACCTCCATAGTACTTTGTAACCTCCTTAATACTCCTTATCTGGGTATTCAATAAATATCTGTTGATCAAAGAAATAAATAAATAACTGGATGGCTACATAAATATATTTTTTTTAAACTTGAACTTATGTTTCTAATGAACGTCACCTTTTGGCTGAAAGAGCTCCAAAAACTTATTATATACTCTCCTGTAAAGTAGTTTCCGCTTATCCGCGGTTTCGCTTTCCATGGACTGAGTCATCTGCAGTCAACTGCAGTCCAAAAATATTAAACAAAAAATTCCAGAAACAATTCATAAGTCTTAACTTGTATGCATTTTATGAGTAATGTGATGAAATTTTGTACAATTCTGTTCCATCCCGCTTGGGATGTGACTCGTTCCTTTGCTCAGCATACCCAGTCTATATATGCTTTCCACCTGCCATGTAGGTTAACAGATCTACTGTTGCAGTATCCCAGTCGCCCTTATTTGACTTAATAATGGCCCCAAAGTGCAAGAGTAGTGACCCTGGCAATTCGGATATGCCAAAGAGAAGCCGGAAAGTGCCTCCTTTAAGTAAAATGGTGGAAAGTTCGGTACTATCTGTGGTTTCAGGCACCCACTGTGGGGTTTGGAATAACTCCCCTGTAGATAAAGGGGGAACTACTGTGTTTGTCCTAAATGTATTTATTTTCTGCCTTCATGGAATGCACTCGAAAAGGTGGACCTTTAGGAACTGGGAACTCATCTCAACTCATCCGAAACCACAGCTTTCCCATTTTACAGACTAAAAACGCCAGACTCCTTTCCCTTTAGTCTTAATGGATGCTGCCAAATAAAAAGATGCAGGTCTTTCTCAAGTGCCTTCATTCCTGCATCTGCCCATGGTCCCCCGTCAGGGCACCCAAGGCAATGCAGTGGAAGGCCTTGCCTGTCTTGCTGAGGAGTTCAGCATTCAGCCTGCGGGTGACAGTGAGTTCGCGAAGGGTTTTCAGCAGAGGAGGGACATATTCTTGTTTGTGTTTTGAGTGCTGCTCTAGCAAGGGTAAGGGAGATGAGAGTCTGGGGGCAGGTAAGGGAGAAGGAAAGCCACTAGAGCAGTCCAGACAAGAGGTGAGGGAGGTCTGGACCAGGGAAGGGATTGCGGCAATGGAGATAAAGATGCAAAGTCAAGAAACATTTAGGAGGAACGGTTTCTCGGCTTGTTTAAGTGTGGTTGTAAATGAGGGAGACAAAAGTCAGGGATGACGCCAGGGTTTCTGGATTCAGCAACTGGATCGCTAATGGTGCTGTTATCTGAGCTCGGGATTGTGACGGTAGTGAGTCACTTAGAGATGTCTTCAGTTTAAGTTACAGACTTTCATAAGAAATAAAAGCGGAAATGCATCCCTTATAGTAGGTGCACGTAGTAGGTGCTCAAAATGTTTCTTGAACTGAACTGAAGGGACAATATATCCTACTTATAGAATTTTCAGTATCTAATTTCAACTGTATCCTCTGTCAAATTCCATGCAAAGACCCATACAACCATTCAGCTCTAATATTAACATTAGATTTAGCCATATGACAAGCTAAGAAATGTCAACCCCCTGGAAAGTATGACTAAATAATTTCACTGCAATAATAATTTTCACTGCGCAGTGGACAGAGTCAGGGAAGGGGATAGTTATTATAGCAACCACAAATTGGTCCAGGGCTACGCTTGGCTTTCAATTTCACTACAAATTTCAGAGAAGCCATAAAAGATTCAAGTGAAATCTGGTTGGTTGATTAGAAACATTTGAAGAGACCCCAGGCAGGCACGTGTTTCCCATTTCCTGCACCGAAGTTTGCCAAGTATTAATCATCATCCTCCCCGTGTTATTCCAGAAAACAGAATTACTCCAGCTGGTCTTCTGGAAGGACAGGACCTGGGCTGGGAGAACATGCACAAACCCAGGACTTCCAGAGACAAGAACTGGCAAATAAATGCCATGCAGAGGGAAGGTCGCCACACCCGGCTTTCCCCATCTTCTGCAGCCGCGCTCTTTACATCGCCCTCCACGCCCCTGTCCTGGCTCATCCGTGCTCAACTCCGCATCACAAGGGGAGAGGGAGTTTGTGGATGAGCCTCTCAAGAGAGAACACTGTTGCTTCGTCCAGAGCCTCCCTCCCTCCCTTCCTCCCGCCTTCTTTCCCTCCCCGTCTCTCTCCCTTCCTCTCTCCTTCCGTCCCCAGCAAACAGATTCCAGAATGGAACAGGCACAGGCTTTAGAGCCAGCAAGTCCCAAACTGGACACCAAACTCCACCATTTATTCTGAGTAATTTATTTAACCTCCTGAAGTCTCAGATTTCTTGATTTACAAAATAAGGACAATAAGACCTACTTTAAAGGGTGAAGACCAGATAAGGTAATTTACGGAAAACACATTATAGGTGTGTGGTGTTGGCAGCCACGTGCGGGACCCTTTCTGTCCCCTGCCTCCCGTGTGATGACCTGCCCAAGCAAGTGTGGAGCCCAGACTGTCACTGAACACAGTCCCCACTCCCAGAAGTCCTGAGGCCATGGGACCGATTCACTCGGCAACTGGAGACCCGACCAGGGTGCTCAATAAAGGGCTCAGATTCGCCCAGTCCTTCTGTCACAGAATAGGTGAGATCACAGCAAACCTGGCCTCCCTCCGGCTGAAGTGCTGCAGGAGCAAGGATGGACCCTCTGCCCCGAAGAGTCGTGTCAGACGTCACGGATGAGGCTTCCTTTGCCCTGGCCCTTAACGGATGAATCCATTTTCTGGGAGGCCGTCAGGGACATTTCATGCAGAAGGCGTCAGTGAACAAAGACACTGAGGCCCTGATGTGCTCAAGAAACAAGAGCTGGTTAGTGTGGCTAGAGAAACGGCAAACGAGGGAAACGCTGGGAGACAGGCCTGGCCAGGGTGGCTGGGTTAGTCTCCCAGGAGGTTGCCCCTCAAGGCAGCGCTTTTGGACTTAATCCTATAAATAATGCTGGCTCGTTAAAGGGATTTGAAAATTTTTCTTTCGCATTTTGTTTTACAGATGCTCCTAGATTTACGATGGGGTTACATCCACTAAACCTGTCGTAAGTGAAAATATCGTTAAGTTCAAAGTGCATTCAAGATATTTAACCTGCTTAAACTTGCTCAGAACACAATATCCAAAGACATGGGCAAAACAGTACACTGCAAACGCTGGGTGTCTACCCTCACGGCCACGTGGCTGACAGAGCGTGGGGGTCCCCACCGCTGCCCAGCATCAAGATAGAGTATCAGCCTATGTTTAGCCCGGGAAAACATCGAAATTCAAAATCCAAAGTACAGTTTCTACTGAGTTTGGTTTCAGATTTGGGACTTTCTGGCTTCTGTAGCTTTTGCACCATCGTGAAGTCAAAAAATTTTAAGTTGGGAATCATCTGTATTTTGTTTTTAATGTTTTCTATTGTTATTATGAAAACCACACACATAGTAAAAAATACTCAAACAGTGCAAAAGGGTATACTAAAAAAAATGAATTTCTCTCTTTATCCCAGACTATGGGGTCTGCTCTTCAGTAGTAAATCTTTATTCTTTCTCCTTGCAGAAATTTTGCATGTAAATGCTCTTATAAATCTTCCTGTGAATAAATATTTATACACTCGACCGTAAGTGCTTCTTTCTTGCTTTACAATACAAGGTCTGGCAGAAGTAACACCTGCTTGAGTGTGGTTGGTAGAGTAATAATATGGGTGTAATAATTTATAGTTTTAATTTGAACATTTCACCTAAAATGTCACATGGTGTGCTTGAGTGTGATATTGTTATGTTACAGAATTACATGCTTATGATTTTGTAACAAAAGATTTTGTAATAAAAAAGGGGAGTTACTTGTGCTGGACCCTGTGTATCAGAGAGATCTTTCCATTTCAACACATATAATATCACCTTGGTATTTTAAATAGCTGTATGGCATGACATACATTAGATTACTGCTTCATCTTTTAAATTCTTCATTCTTGGTTGATATATATTTAAATTGTTCCCAGTCGTTTATTATTACAAACAAGGCTGCACTCTATCATTGTATTTATATCTTTGCAAATAGATAAGAGCATTCCCACCAAAACAAAAAAAACACAAAAAAACCCCTACTGAAAGCAGAATTGCTGGATCAAAGGGCATGTGCTTTTAAAATCTGAGAGCTATTTTCAACTTGCCCATTTTAAAAAGTGCCTCTTTAGACTCCCAGCACCAGAGTATGACTGTATCTGTTTCCACATACCCTTGACGTTTCTCTGTTATCAGACTTTTAAATCTTGGCCAATATATTAAGTTAACCTTTTTTAATTCTCTTGTTTTGACTTGTATTCCTACAACTGAGTGAAGATGAGCAACTGCTAATATGTTTATAAACCATTTGTACTTCTTTCTCTGAGAAGAGCTTTTTTATTTCCCTTGCCAATTTTTCTATTAGTTTGTGGTCTTTTCCTTGCTCATTTATAAGAGTTCTTTATATATTAAGAAAATAGGCAAGCTGACCACAATTTTCATTTATGGTTGCTGGGACCTAGCCAGTTTTTAGAAATATCCTTTCCACTCCAATATTATTTTTGAATCAACCTATGTTTTCTCTCATACTTTTCTGACTTATTTTATGTTTACATTTTCAATCAATCATGAGTTAATTTTGCTATAAGTTATCAGATGTGGATTTTATTTTATTATTCATTCCTTGTGTTTTTTAATGGATCATTTTTAACCCCATTTAAATCTATTAACATGATGGATGTGTTTTTAGTTCCCTTCTCTTAGTTATGTTTCCTGTTTTTAATGCTGCCTCTGTCTTCTCATTTTTGCTACAGGGTGCGTTTTTAACTTCTTTGAGATATCTGTATTTGTTTTTTCTTTTCTTATGGAGAACTAGTTGACGGGAGAACAGGGAGCCTGTCTGGCATACAATGAGGACTCATTTGTCTTGAGTATTTTGTGTGGATGCGTCTGCCTGCAGATAGCAGCTGACTCTGGTTATCGTCATCTATAATCTCAACTGCACCGCTCACATTCGGAGAATTCTTGGGATGATGGCACACCTTCGGGGTTTCCTTTTGGCTCCACTTCCCATGACATTGCACAGGTGGGAAGCTTTCCTAGTCTCCCCACAACCCCACACGTCGCTCTTTCCGACCCAGTTGGCTCTTCAGAAATGTGCTACCTCTTTTGGGAGACCACCGTGGAAACATGGACTTGCTATGTCTTCTCCCAATTAATTCTAAAATTTACTGTGTTCAGCAATTATTCTTCAGAGTTTGGGGTTGTATTTTCTAAGTTCTTTGAGGATAAAAATTTTTCTTTCTTTTTCAGTTAGGTTTGGAAGACAGAGTTGAGGTAAAAACAGTCTCATTCTCCTATTTTAGCCAGAATGTCTCCATTGAAGACAATTAAGCAGGAGAGAATATAGTGATATAAAACTCACTGTGATTTTGACATTGGGACTCGAGTGGGGGAAATAGAGTCAGAAAAGCCAGTGCGGTCATTGGAAATAGAAGAGACGTGAAGCAAACGCGAACTCGGGTGTTGGCAGCAATAATGGGGAGAAGGAAGGTCTGGGAGAAGCTCCGCAGGCCACATTGACAAGACTTTGAAACTGATTAGAAGGGAAGTTTAGGGGAAGTAGAAAAGAAAGAGGCGACTCAGAGAATGGCCATGCACCAGCCAAGGGAGGGAGTATGGCAGAGGGAAAAGTTCCATTTTTAATACGTTGAAGTTCCTGAGACATTCAGAGGAAGGTACAAAGCAGGCTGTTGGAAATACAACACTGAGATTCAGGGACGAGTCAGGGCAGTTGGGGTGGATTTAGAAATCTCCAGCAAACTGAAAGTTGTGGTGGCTGGAGCCATGGCAGAGATGGAAATGAGAGAACACCTGTCCTTCAAGGGCTGCTGGGAACAGCTGTGTCCACAGAGGATGGACTTGTAAACACAGGAAGAAAACAAGAGACGGCGGCATTGTGCAAAACAACAGGAGAAGGGACCGAAAAAAGATGTATTGTCAGCAGTGTCAAATATTGAAAAGGGTTGTAAAGCAAGCGCTAAAAGCTGTCCACTGAATTTGGCAAATGGTGAGAGCAATTTGGGGAGGAAGGAAGGAAAGTGGAGTGGAAGGTGACAAACTAACCTTTAGTATCTAATACACACCAGGCAATACACACTAGGGTTTTGTACATGTCATTCCAGTGAGTCCCCACAAAAATCCCCCAGAGGAGGAAACAGAGGCTAAAAGACATGAAGTAAGCTTGGAGCCATCACCCAGAAGCGGAGCAGGCACTAGGTTTACATATAAGCCTGTTCTGCATTCAAAGTGCCATCCCGTTTCCACTATGTTAACTTTCAATCCAGATTATTATAAATTAACAACTATGCTTCAGATTATAGTTTCTCAGTGACTCCCAGTAGCACATTGTTGCTGGATTCTTTTTAGAAATTCTGGCTGTCATGCAAAACATAGTCATTGCACCTGGGACTAGTTGGTAAAATGTTAACTTACCACCTGTCCTGCCGTTAAGCATTGGTTTCAATCCTGGCAGTGGTAAATGCTCAATAAGCAGTAACCAAACTAGCAAAGGTCACAAGATCAGTGGCAAAAGAAAAGCAACAATGCAAATATCTTTCATATTTTCCCTCCTCATTCTTTACTAGAAATTTCTGCACCCCGAGTTCTGTATATTCATTTCCAGCTACGCTGTAGAGAGAGGAAAGCACAAACTTTCTTGACCTGAGAGCTTATGCTAGAATCACTTTCTCAGGGTACCATCCTCTCTCTTGGATTCTATCTCTCCCACATGACCTCATCGATCTTCGGTGCCCAGTACCATGCTTGCCACATAGTGAGTGCTCAATGACTATTTGCTTTACTGAGTTCGTTTTCCAGGCCAAGGTCATTGTGGGTAGTTCTATGACCCACTAGCTTCTCTGAAAAAGAGCCTGAAAACGCTGAGGCTGGAGTACATATTTGGTGCCCAGCTTCACTCCTCAACTAATTCGAAACCAACCAACCAATAACATTGTCTGCAGGGGGTAGAAGCAACTTTTGAGTTTCCCTCAACATGGGAAAAAGATATGTTTTTTGGACATACTTCCAATGGGAAAATACTTCAAGATTCTGGAGTTCCCCTATGCCATTTCCATCCAGGGCACCCAGCCCCTAAACATAGAGAATCCTATGAACAATGGTATGTCCCCTGGGGCCACAGGACCAAGACCCATGTGTACAGAATATCCGCAGCAATGATTCCCCAGGCCAAGTTAATCAGAAGGAAAGAATAACTCCTTGTGTTTGGCACTGTGGTGACTACGGCTTGTAAGGCCTGTGTCCTCCAGCTGATGGATGGTTTATCTTTTACTAGACATGTTTTTGGATATACATTTCTCAACAGGGAGATTAATAAGAAAAAAAAATGACAACAAGCACCATCATTTATTGCACATTGCCCAGGTGTCAGGACTATGGCTTAATTCTTGCAACAATCCCATTTACTATTAAATCTACAGTCTTAATCATGAGATTAGAAACCAATGATACACTCCTAACTTAAAAAACAAACTGAATTGTTTCAGGGAAACATATATCTCGGGAGCTTAGAATTTAGGTCAGATCCTGCCAGTTTTTTCCCTGATCTCTATCCTTCAGTAATTGAATCCCTGAGATTTAGATGTGCCTATAGTCTCTGGAGGGGGTGGGGTGGGGGGGTGTACGACTCACTACATCCCCAGCCTCCTTTGCAGCTAGCTAACTAAATTTTGGCTAATGTGATTTAAGCAGAAGTGGTGTATGCAATTTCTTAGAAGTACTCCTACAGACAGGGCACACGTCATTCTTTATTGCTTTCCTCCTTCCTGCTGGTTAGAATTCACCTGTAATCTTGCAGCCCCTTTGGAATGGAAGCCATGCCCAGCAGTGTAATAAGAAAGAGAGTGTCTCAATCACTTGCACCATGAAGCTCTGGCTTCCGCCGACAGACAGCTTGAATGTGCGGTAGCAGCCAGTTCTGCCTATCTAAGCTACTGCCGTCATTTCCTATTTCCCGCAGTTGCATTTAGTTCTAACCACTGTAGGAGTCTCCTGACATCTTGTGTATTATGATATCTTGTATTGTTGAATGTTAAACTAGTATTGGCTATGCTGAGTACTGTAGATAAGAATGACTAAGATACAGTCTTGCTTCAAAGAGGTTTCAGTTTAGAAGGGGAGACAGACATGCCCATGAGAATACAATAAAAGGAATTTTTTTTTTTGGTCTGATGTCTTAGCAAGAGTGCAGTGGTAGCAGCTGCCCTTTGAGCTCCACTCTGCTGCCCAAGGACAAGAAGAAGGAAGATGCCAGGAATTCTGCCAAAGAAGACAAAGACCCAGTGAACAAATCTAGGGACAAGGCTAAAAAGAAGAAGTGGCCCAAAAGGAAAGTTCAGGACAAACCCAATAACCTAGTCTTGTTTTACAAAGCAACACAGGACAAGCTCTGTACCGAAGTTCCCAACTACACCCTTATAACCCTGGATGTTGTCTGTGAGAGATTGAAGATCCATGGCTCCTTGGCCAGGACAACCCTTCAGGAGCTCCTTAGTAAAGGGCTTATTCAACAGTTTCAAAGCACGGAGCTCAAGTCGTTCACACCAGACACACCAACCAGCCCCAGCTGCTGGTGGAGATGCATGAACAGCAGGTCCCATCAGCTGTACGTCTTGAAAAATAAAACTTTATTCAATGAAAAGGGCATACCTGATGTTTACTTAGAAAAACTCAATGCATAGTGTATTTTTAGTGCATAGTGGAATTTTTATATCTAGTTTCCTTACATGGACAAGAGAGAAAGCATAGAAAGAGGCTTCATTTTTCTTTTGTTTTTTCATCCTTGCAGACCAGCAGATTCTCAATAGTCTGACCAATTGCACGTAAGTAAAGCTGGTACTTTGGCCAACTTCTGGTCGGAATCCCTAAGCCCCATCCCATCTTCCTTCTGTGCAAAAGGAAGATGACGATCCACGAAGGGGGGCACCATACCCTGTGTGCCCTTCCCCTGCCAGGACCCCTCCCACCAGCTCTGAGCCCAATAGAAGCTCAGGAGGCCCTGCGAGAAATCTGGGGGAGGGTCCTCAGGCAGTTGGAGAACGAGGACATAGGTTCCAGGTCCTGGCTCTGCTCTCAGTTCCCTGTGACCTCAGCAGACTGCCTCACCTTTGTGGGCTGCAGAGTCCTTAATTAGTAACAATTAATAAGCTAAAACAAGAGAGATGGACCCAATGGCCTCTAAGGTCTTATTTATTACAAATGCTCTGTGACTCTGGCTAAAACAAGCCCTCTATAGGGAGTTGGGGAGGGTTGAATCCATCTGGGTTGATGACCACGGGAGAGCGATGCAACCTCGGGTTCTTCACCGGCAAGTTAGGGGAGTCGAACAAGGTGCCTTATAATATTTTGCAGAGCTCAAGTATTCTGTGAATGCTTTATGCAAAATTACTCTTTCTTGATGGAAAAAAATCAATAACACAATTAGCTTTTAAATCTATAGGTTGTACTACTTAAAACAGTCCCAATCTAGTATTCCATGCACAAAATAAAGATCTTATTTAAAGTTATCACCCTGTGATGATAATAATATTGGCTCAGAGATGGGATTTTGCATTATCTTTCATTATTTTACACAGGTTCTGACGGGTCATGATTCAGGTCACAAATGAAAATGTCCTCTGTGGAAACAGAAATGCCTTTAACAAGCATAGAAGTTCTTGTTGAGAAACACAACCAACAATCTTAATGTCCTGTTATTCCCCTGGACCCCAAGTCAAAATATTTTCTCTTATCCAACTCTAAACAAATCGTCTCCATCCATTGGAATAAAGTTGTTCAGCATCATCTATCCCCTCTTTGAACACCCTTGAAATCCTCCTTTATACTAAGACCTAGGCTAAGGACAGCAAAGCATCATGTTTTTTTCCCTCTTTTAGAGCTTGTACACTGTGTACACATTTCCAGAGACAGAGATTCTACGTCAACTCTGGGCTGTAACTAAGGACTTAATAAACAAAACACTCAGGGGTGGTTAACATAGCCTAGTGCCAAAAGCTGAAAAATCACCATCTTTATCAAACAATGAAATCCTGAGTGAATGGAAAATTTTAATGCTTTGGCTTTCTCAAGCCTGGTTTTCAATTTGCCAGAAGAACATATGTTTATTTCCCTATTAAAGGTAAACTTTAATAGAAGCAACACTCCTAAGCATCTCCCCTTCCTGAATTGAGGCTGAAAGCATGAAGCTTCATGTCATGGGCTGATTTGTGTCCCCTCGAAATTCATATGTTGACGTCCTAACCTCCAGTGCCTCAAGGTGTGACTATATTTGGAGAGAAGGCCTTTAAAGAGGCCATCAAGGTAAAAAGAGGTCATGAGAGTGGGCCCTAACCCAATATGTCCTTGGAAGAAGAATAGAGTAGGACACAAGGAAAGGCCATGTGAAGACATAAGGAGAAGGTGGCCATTTGCGAGCCAAGGTCAGAGGTCTCAAAAGGAACCGCCCTGGTGAAATTTCGATCTTGGTTTCTAGACTCTAGAGCTGTGAGAAAATAAACGTCTGTTGTTTAAGCCGCCCAGGCTGCGGTACTTAGCTACGGCAGCCCTGACAGTCCGATACATTTTTTCATATTATCTCAGACTTACACAAAGAGTGAGTCTCTGGGGTCTCTCAGAGCTTAGCACGTTGCCTTGGATTGCAAACACTCCATTGGTTTGTCAAACAAATTAATTAATTAGTTTTAAAATGAAATCACCACTCGCCTAGTCTTCCCAGGCTTAATGCTCCTGGAGGTGATACATGGGGATGAAAAGACCAGCTGGTTTTTCTGTCATCCTCCTCTCTCCCTTTCCCCTCAATCTCAGGCCAGCATGTCCACTTGAGTCCTTGTGTAGTCTGCGATGACAACCAATACTCTTATAATATTGTTTTCATACATGTTCTGGATCCTGCTGGAATTAGATGCACTCCTACTCAAAAGTCAGGATGTGATCATAGCTGCTGTATATAGCCTTACAAGATGCTGGAATAGTGGAGGAAATTTAAGAGTCAACATCAAGGCCTAAGGAAATTGGTCCACCTTGAGAGCTGAGAAACTGATCAATCACCTAGTCATTTGGGGCCATATTTGTCCATACCATGTCTCCCCTTTTACCTTTATTGGTTGAAATTTTACTTGTACTCTTCCTTCCAGCCCATCCACAATGGCAGAATCTCAATTTTAAAATTTCTCTTGGGACATTCTTCCCTTCCTACTTTGCATTTCAACTATTTATGACCACATCTCCATGGGACTATGGAGCTACATGATTAATATCACTTTAATCTTTTCAGGCAGTGCCTGACCCACAAAGTACTCAATAGAGTTGTTTCAATGAATGAACAAGCAGCTCAAAATCATGCCAAAATTTATTCCACCAATTATTTATGAAGTGCATTGTCGATGAAGGCACTGTGCCAGATATGGTGATAGAGACACTGCACAAGGAACTCTGGACCCATGGGAGTGCCCTGAATGACTGGCAATGATATGACATGAGGTTGGCTGCAGCGTGTGCAAAGCGTCAATGGGTAAACAGCAAATGAAAAGCCAAACTATCACAGGGCAAGGGCTCTCACCTTTTTTCTTAACTTACCTAGCTTGCCTTCAATTTCATCCACTTCTATATCATTGCCTCATCACAAAAAGCGTAGAACTCATCTTGTAAATTTTTTTCAGTCTAATTTAAAAAAAAAATTTAAGCCTATCATAAGTTTTATCACCCTTCAGGAAGTCTTTTCTGACAACACCAGTGCTATGTTATCACTTCACTTTCCTTACAGTCTTTACTGTTCATTTAACAATTCCAGGACCATCTAAGAAACACTTCACTTGTCCAAGTGAACTTCTATTTGCATCACGCATGGCTTGTATTTTACACCTGCTTAGAGACTGCAAGCTTCCTAAAAGCAGGAACCATGCACTGTTTACTCATAGGATGTTAGAAACTGAAGCAATATAATGGTCAATTGATCCAACTCCATCTGTTACAGGTGAGAAAACCCTGATTCAAGGACATTAGCACTTGCTCCTAAGGATATACAAATTTAATGAAGGAACAAAACCCAAATGCAAAGCCAAGATGAGTTGAATCAGGCACCTGACAGTCATGAACTATTTTCCAAGTGCCAACATCATTCTGGGTGTTTTGTTTCCTGCCTCTAATATGCTCTGTCTCGCTCTCTCAAACCTGGTTCCTATACAGTGAAATACAGGAATATTTTGTCCCTAGGGATTAGTCGTCTTTTAAGTGTGTGTGCATATATATGTGTATATGTATGTGTGTATGTGCATTCATAGCTAAGTACCGTAGAAAACTGTAAGAGTTGTGTAAACTCCATAGGCTTTGGAATCAGAGGGCCTAGGTTCAAATCACAAATCTACTACTTTTATTTTTTTGTTGTTGTTGTTAACTTTGGATATCTCCAAGCCTCAGTTTCTGTATCTATGGAATAAAAATTAGAGCACCTACCTTTCTGATCTTTTACAAGATTAGACTTGTAAAGGGTTAGTATAATGCATTAAGTAAATGTTCAATACACTTACAACTTAAATGCATAACCTTTGATGTGATCTTGATTTGACCAAGATGAAAAATAGAGGTAAAAACTCTAGGAAAGCTCACAATGTGTAAAGCCATCATGTAAACTTTTCATATACATGTTGCACAATTCAAACCTCAGCATTCATATATTACTACATTTCTTTAAAAAAAATTGTTTAAAGATACAGAAATCCTTCCTTTCTAACCAGAAATGAAGACCACAGGCTATGTCCCTTCACTTAGTTAAACTACTTTCTGAGTAAACTACTCAGAAAATACTTCAAGGCATTTTATTTCTATTTGCAAGTTTAAAGGATCGGCATCAAGGTGAAAGCCAATATTCATTATGCCTAATCTCCTTTTCACTCTCATGAGAAAATTAATTTCCTTCAGACACCAACCATTCAAGTCCCATTGGCAGCACCAAAGGTTTCTAAGGACTTCCTTTTATAAATTATGTCATTAAAGGCCTTATGAGTTTCCTTCCCCCCTGCATGTGTCTTTCTGAAGAACAAAACATTGAATTTATGGTTCTTCCTTCCTGGTAGAAGAAAAACAATTTATGATAAAAATGTGGAAAACAACCCCATTACAGTTTTCCTTCGGCTCTGCCAAGACAAAGCAAAAATGAAACAAGGTTGCCACAGAACTTGAGGAACACCGCCAAGGGGTCCTACAGAACTGGACAGGGATTTATTAAGTTTCTGGGTTACAACAGACTTGTTAACTCCAGGTCCCAATGATCTTGTAGGAAGCTGCTAAGTGCCTTTTCTCTCCTCCTTGAATCTCCAAACAAAATAATGCTGATAAGCTAAGAGTGGTACTCTACAGAACACACCTGAGATCAGAGGACATGTGTATTTCTACCTGGGAATGATGCTTTTGTTAGTGCAGAATAAGGAGTGAGTGTAGAGGCAGTAAGAAAATGCATCTTTCCATCTGCTCCCACCCCTATCCTAGTCCATTGGGGCAGGCGTTCCCCACGTGTTGAAGAAGTAAGTACCAGCATGTGCTCCAGCAAAATGGTGAGGTGCAGTAGATGGAGTTGGTATTGAGCAGCTGCCATGTAAGCCAATCTATCTTCTCTTTGGTTGCTTACAACTACATGTGCTTCAACCCAGAGTCTCTCCACCAGGACAGGGACCCTCAAACTAAACTGTGATCAAATCACCCCAAGTGTTTGTTAAACTTGCAAGTTTCCAGATCTTACTGCTGAAAGGTTGATTTTGGAGCACAGAAATCTGAATTTTTAATAAGCAGTTCAGGTGGGATTGCAATGTAGTTGCTCAAATCACACCTACTGCTAGGATAGTGTGTTGGGCACCACATCCTCCTCTTTCGAAAGGCATCCTTGCCCTCACCTAGCTATCTCACTGGGAACCAGCAATTGAACACAGCGAAGGGGATAAGAACCAGGGAACTTCCCTCTCCCAGAAATGTAATAAGGGAAAGAGACATAGGTGGCTGGTTTAGAAAAAAACACCTCCATGTAAAGGACAGGCGAATGTCCAAGGCCATCACGAGCATTTCAGCAGGAGGAGGAGGGAGACCAGTGGGGGCTGAGCTCAATAGCTAGAAGGGCCCTGTTCATGAATCCTGCAGGCACTGTCTCATCAAGCAGAACAGGTGGACACGGAGCCCATGCCCAGGTCTCTCAGTGCAGCTGACGGCCGTGACCCTCCCAGGCAGTCTGGGTCCCAGGAACTGTGAGGGAGCCACTGGGCCTGGCACTTTGGCCTTTCTTCCTCTCTGTCCAGGAATCTCGAACTTCCCTCTCATAACTCTCAAAGTTCCTCAGGAGACTTAAGCCCACCCTGAAATTGTCTCCTATCCCATGTTCTACCTACTAAAGTTGTGACTTGGGCTTGATTTGTTCGGCCCCGCTGGTTATCGATTTCTCTTGTTGTTGTTTTCCATTTTGCATTTTTCCAGTCATTGGAAAAGTCAAAGTCAAAGTCAAAATGTCATTGGTCACTGGGAAGCCTGGACAGTGAGAAAGGTGATATCCTCACCTTTGCCATGTGGCAGGAAAACTACTAAAGAGGGGTCCCCCTGAACTGAAGACATCTAATGCATGCATTGCAGACTCAGGCTGGACACTTGTGATTTGTTACGTTTGCTCCAGGCCATGAAGAGAGCAGAGGATGGTGATCTGGTGTTCAGAGCATCCACCAATTCCCAGACACTGAGCTAAGTATTCAGTACTCAATATGCAGTTTAAATCTCTTAACAGGCCTGCCCTGGATAGGAAATGTTATTAGGCCCATTTAACAGATGGCAAAAGAGAGATTCCAAGGGGTTATTGGACTCGTTGAAGTTGCACACCCGGAAAGCTGAGAGCTGAAATTTGTCCTTCGGACTTCCTTGCCCATCTTCAGCCTCCTGACCTTAAGCACATTAAAAGATATTTAATTATAAGTGATTGATTTGCAAGTAGCAGGGTCCTGAATTGCCGGAGTGGACATTCTATAAAAGCATATCCTTTCAGATACCGAGAGCCCACACTATGTGGGTATATCGGGGACCATGATTCCCCCAAATTGTGAGTATCATTGAATCAAAACCATACTGGACCCAACAGATATTCTCTAGAGAAGGGTCTACTGCAACATAAAACCCATCCGAGCAACATGCTTAAAACCGCATTTGCAGACATCGTTCTCTATTCTGCCAGAGACAGAATGGCTTTTTAATTCCAGGGCATTAGTTCAAATCTGTTCTAGATTTGAAACGAGGAAAAACTCTTCTCTCCTGACAGCCATTCGGCACTCCACGCTCGTTCCCGCTAAGCTGCTGTTCCCGGGAGGCAAGGCAGCCTGGGCACAGACTCCGGACGCCACTGGCCGCCGCCGATGCACGTGGCACGGCCGGAGGAAACCGGAGGAAGAAGATCGACTTCCTTTAAAAACATTCCCTAAAGGGACCCCATGCTTAAGGCAAAACAGCTGCTCCTGAGAAACAACACCAGGCTAAAGGGAAGCGTGTGTCCTGCCACAAACCATCCCTTAATTCAAATCATCCTTTTGCCTGGGTCTCCCTTTTTCCTTGTCTCCTTCATTATGTCTTAGAAGCAGCGTCCACGCATGCACGCGCGCGCGCGCGCGCACACACACACACACACACACACACACACACACACACAGTGACCGGAAGTGCTGGGGTCAACTTCTCAGGATGATGGGGAATCTTCCAGCTTGGCACCAAGCTAGTTGTGTGTGACCCTGGCCAACAGCAACACAAACACTTAAGCACTTAATGTGTCAGGTTCCGGGCCAAATGCTTCCCCTGGATGTGTAGATGAGGAAATGGAGGCTTGCGGAAGTCATTTTTTCCAAGATCACACATCTACCAAACGGTGGTTCTAGAAACACCAGGTCAGTCTGACCGTTGACATGGCAAGCCAGACCACCTCTATCACGTCCTCTGTGGTCCAAGCTGCCCTCATCTCCCACCGGCATTATTTGAACTGCCTCCTGGTTGACCTTCTTCACCTTCATCCTCCGTTGTCTATTCTCCACATACAGAGAGAGAGCATTTTAAATGGTAGACCAATTCCTCTCTCCACTCAAAATCCTACAATGACATCTCATTTTACTCAGAATAAATTTCCAAGTCCCCATCACAGCCTGCAGGTTCCCACATGCATTCTCTTCATCCATTCTTTCCTCGCTTTCTCTAAAGCAATGGGTCCCAACGTATAGTCCCTGTTTTGCTTTTGGGGGTCTTGAGATCAAAGATAATTTTATTCTAATATCCTAATTATTCTAACATTCTAATGTTGTTTTCATGCCCATTTTCTCATGAGGCTACAGAGAACAAAGTCTTTATTGATACAGTTTTAGGTTACACTTTAAAAGACTACCACTTATTGAGTTTTGATGTTTGAGTTTTGAGTGAGGCCAGATTTTCTTTATATACTAAAACCACAACAACATACTACAATAGACTGGATGTGGAAGCAGCTATGAGAACCCAACTGTCCTCTAGCAAGCCACACATTGAAGAGATCTGCAAAAATGCAAAATAATGTTACCCTTCTCATTAAATTTGTTTTGCTCTTGAAAATAGTTATTTTTTCATAAAAAATATTACCTTTTTAAAGTTTTGTTCTTTTTTTTAAAGACTATTTTATTTTTAGACAGAGGGGAAGGGAGGGAGAAAGAGAGGGAGAGAAAGATCGATGTGTGGTTGCCTCTCATGTGCTCCCCTACTGGCATGTGCCCTGACTGGGGAATCGAACTGGAGACCATTTCATTCCCAGGCCAGTGATCAATCCACTGAGCTACACCAGCTAGGGGAAAAAATATTACTTTTATTAATATGCAATGTGTTTATTATTGTAATTTTAAACAAGTCAATAGATATTTGTATATTTTCTCTCCATTTTAACTTCTACAATGACAAATATCAATAGAATCTTTATCACCAAGGCTCTTGGGGACCCTCAGTAATTTTTAGGAGTGCAAAGAGACCCCAGGAGCAAAAAGTTTGAAAACCACTTCCCATGCCCAAAGAGAGATTTACTCCAAGGAATGCGCTCACGTGATTAAGAAGGATGAGAAGTGCAAGATCTGCAGTTGGCAAGCTGGACCCCCAGGAGAGCTGATGGTGTAAGTTCCAGTCCAAGTTCAAAGTGGAGAGAAAACGGATGACCCAATTAGAAGAAAGTCAGACCGAGCAAAAGAGTATTTAGCCTTTTATTCTAGTCGGGCCTTCAATGGATTGGATAAGACCCACCCACTCTGGGGAGGGCAATCTGTTCTACTCAGTCTGCTGATTCAAATGTTAAGCTCATCCAAAAACGCCCTCACAGACACACACATAATGTTTAACCAAACCGCTGGGCATTCCATGACACGGCCAAGCTGGCACATAAAATTAACCATCACACTTCCATTCATTCAGGTCACTGTTCAAATATTATTTTATCAAAAAGAAGTCCCCCTCTATATAAACTAACAGTCCCATATCCTCTTATCTCCTTAACCATGCATGCATCGCCCTTTATGAACTCTATGTCTCTTCTTTTATTTCTTCTTGTCCCACTGAAATGTAAGCTTTGACTGGTGAACAGTTTAGTTCACTCTTGCATCCCCAGTGCCTAGATCTCAATAGTATTTGTTGACTAAATGAACAAACACATCACACTATTTATATAGACTTAAGACCATAATCGAGGTTTGAAGAAGCAAAGTTCTTAGGGAGAAGCCACTGAATTGACCTGAACTGGATAGTGATGTGTATGTGTCCAAAAATGGCACTTTAAGCAAGGCAGACACTTATTTCCCTTCCACCTGAAAGTTTGGAACCAGGCAGTTCAGGGAAGGTATGGCAGGGGATTTGCTTAACAAAGTCCTCAGGGACCCTGTGCGGTGGCCCTTCCTGGTCCAATTGTTCCTGGTCCAATACAGCGGAAGGGAAAAAACTAAGAAGAAACGTGAGGCAAAGGGGTGTATAATAGCTATTTCTAAGGAAAGGTTTTCAGAAGCTGTCACACAAATATTCTATTAATTCATTTGCCAGATTTAGTCATATGGCCACACCTGGTTGCCAGTGAGTCTGAAATATATGCCTTTATTCTCAGTGGACAGATCCATAGCTAAAACATCGGGGGTGGTTAATTAAAACAAAAGGGAGGAATAGGTATAGAGGGACCATTGGCATTGTCTGCTACAGGTTATCTATTGTTTTAGTCTGCCATTTTCTTCTGGTAATGAAACTCTTTTTCCATTAGAAACTCTTCCTTACCCTGGCTAGTGGCTCAGTTGGTTGGATAATTGTCCAGTGCACCAAAATGTCGAAGGTTCAATCACTGGTCGGGGCACATACATGAGGAAACTGATCGATGTTTCTCGCTCACATCAATGCTTCTCTCTCTCTCTCTCTAACAAATCAATAAATATATCCTTGGGTGAGAATTTTTAAAATTTTTAAAAAATGAAACTCTTCCTCAGCCTACAGCATTTCTTGTGGTGCTGGTGACATGGTCTACACAGTGTTTCCTCTACCAGATGTGGGAATGTGGTCCAGGTGGGATGAGTCATCATACCGTAGCCTCTTGGCCCATTGGTCCAAAGATGGGCACATGACCCAAGGAAGGCCTGGAATGGGCAAATGGCCAGAGAGCACTTCTGAGATTTACGTATAAATGGTGAAAGAGAAAAGCTTTTTTGCCCTGGGATTGCTAAGCTGAGAATTAGTGCCTCAGGGCTATGGACATCCACTTCACCTCAACTGCATGTGCTAAGTCTACCTGCAATAGGAGGAAACGAGGCCAACACACAAAGACAAGCAAGCCCATAGGGTGGAGAAATGACATCATCTGAGTTCTCTGATCCAAAGCTGCCCGAAACCTGATGTCTCAGTTAGGAGATCTGGTAAATCGCTTTCGCTTCAACTGGTTTTTGTTGGGTATCTGTCCCTTGACTTTGAAATTCCTGAGTAAAATGTGTATCACTGGCATGTTTTCTTTAAAAATTGTTCTCAAATGCTCTTTCCTATATAGTGAAGATTAATTTCTGATGTAAAAAGCAGAGACAGTATGTGCATGTCCCTGCCTCAAACACAGTTCTGGGGGCTCGCTGCCTCCTTTGAGACACTCTCCCACCCATGTGCCCTCTTCGTCACAGAGCGCACGGGCTTCCATCTAATACAATACTTACCCCACTGTATTTAAAGTCCTTGTTTCTAGGACAACCTATCCCTTGAAAGGACAATTTCCCTGAGGACCAGGGGCTACCCTGTCTTACCAACTTTTACATCTTCTTGTCCCCGGCATCTACTTCACTGCCGGGTGTATAGTCATGATTATGTTAAACCTAGTCTAGCAAATCTATATACACAACTTTTTATCACTGCCTCATGGCGGAGGGTCTAAGTTGCTCTTCCATTTTCTTTGGAATACATCAATCAAATAAATCAAGCCCCCTTGGAAGTGGAAACTACAAAACTAAAGAAATAAATTAAGTACAACTACTGTTCGGCTGACACAATTAGAATAAAATTCTCAAAAATGGGGAGTGCTGAAAGGTTTCTAAAACAAAACCACCCCCCAAAATAGCAGAATAATGCCTTTTTCAATGAAGTTCAACAAAGATCAAATCATAGGAATATACCTTGGTAGATAAAGCTTGATTTATAATTATAAAATTCATATTGTATTAAAGGAATTTTTTTTAAAATTCTGGTTCATTTTTGCATAAAAATGGCTTGAGGTTGTAAACTTCCAGTAGTTTCTCTCCCCGAGGTGATGGCAGGGTTGGTGTATTTACAGAGCCTAAGCCACCAATGATTCCAGCTGGCTTCAGTTCAGCATCAAAAATAAGTCCTGGTGAAGGGGAGTAGCCCACAGCCTCTCCCCTTGCCTCTCCCGGCGTTAGATCTTCATCCAGTGCATCAGCTGGGCTGAGGATGATCAGGGCCTCCTTATTCTCAGACCGCCATGCTCCCTATAGAGCCTCCACTGTATGAGCAGGGGCTGGGTGGAGGAGGGGAATACCCACCTCATGACTGCACTCGCCAGGGACTTCACCTCTGTAACTTGAAGTTAGAGGGGCCAGGAAAGTTGTTGGCCTGTCCCTCCAGGTATTGGGAACTGACAGGACTGGGAGCTCTGTCTTTTGGGCCACACCTACCTGGAGTGGAGCTTCCATCAGGCTCAGGTAGCAGGGAGGGAGAGAGAGGGAAGGAGGGGCAGGGTTACGGCCCCAGTGCCGTTAACTCCATCTGGTCTCCCTTTGCCATGTGCTCTTAGGACAATGTTCAGAGACTTTTAATAGCTGTGTTTTTGTTTTGATTTGTTTTTTTTTTGTTTGATCATTTTTTACCAGTTATGGTATTTCACTGGAGAGGGTTCTGCTGATCTCTCCAAACCTTTCCAGGTTTTAGTTCCTTTTAAAAACTAGAATCCCAGAAGCTAACAAGGTAGTTGCTAGTTTTCGTTGTCATCGTTGTTGACTGTTTGTTTCATTTTTAAGTTATAATTATTGCTAGTAAGGTCAAGAGATGCTATTTTTTCCTGATCAAGTTAACTTGATTCTTCTCAAATAAGCAAACTTGTATGCAAAATTGAAAACAGAAATGGGAAGAAGGAACCAAGTGGGAGCAACATTTTATAATTTGTCAAGTTAAGAGAACACGCACTTCTTTAAAAAAAGCTTAAAAAGGCAAACACCGAGACTTAAAGTGAATTGATACTTCACGAAGGCAAGCAAGCATGGCGGCACTGGCTACCCAGAGAGGCCCAAGTATTTACTCTGATTCTACCATGTTGGAATGTGGGTCGGTCACTGTGAGTCCACACTGGACTTTCTGTATTTACCACACGAGGAGCTTGTTTTCAACGTGGCTGAAATTACTGAATTGAATACACTTTTGGTAGTGAACATATGAATTAGTAAAAATAATTAACAGTTACTGTTGTAAAAGCTAACATTTATTAAATGCATATGCCAGGCGTTTAAAAAAAACCCTTTGAATGTATTATTTCAATTAATTCTAACAACATTACAATGAGGCAGTTTGGGTTATTATTATCCCTATGTTGAAGATGAGGCAAATAAGGTACAGAAAGGTTAAGTGACTTGCCTAACATCACATAGCTCATCAATCGGTGGTGAAGGCTGGGTTGGAATCCTGACAGGCTAGTTTCTAGAACTTCCGTTGAACTTTGTACTATACTGATATTTTTGGTTTTGACTTCATTACCAAAAATGCATAGAATAGCCTCCTAAGAGTGATGCTTAGGAAATTCTCAAGAGAATGATTCATTCACTTGTTCAACAAAGTAACTAAGCACCTCCTCTAGCCATGAAGCTGAACTGCTCAATTAAGCATGAAAGCTAAATACCAGCCTTTTAGGATAAAAGTTGACTCCTCTCAGAATGGAAAATAACTTCAAGTTTTGACCGGGGAGTCACATTGTTAAACACTCACATGAAGCTGTGATTGTGGGAAAGATCCGAACATTTCGGTGAGCATATAAAAGAAGCTGGGCACCATGCTAAGCTAACAATGCTTTATACAGGTAATTATATTTCATTCCTCCAAAAACCCCAAGGTCAGTGCTTAAGAACTCAGGCTCTAAGTCAGCCTTGTGGGGTTTAAATTCTGGCTCCATTAACAACTAGATGGATAAGTCAGACAAATAATTTGAGGTCTCTGGCCCTCAGTTTCCTCATCTGGAGACTGGAGATGCTAATGGTATTTCCGGCAGCAGTCAGAAATGTGTTCCACTACAGCAAGTATAGGAAAATCTGGCCATGGTGGCTTTAGGGTTTATTCTTCTGCATAATTGAAATTTGGTTAGTGGTGAGTGCAGATGTTGGTTTAGCATTTCGATAATTCCAGGGCTGGCATCTGTGACTCTTTCAGTCTTTTCTTCAGGAGCACAAGAGAGCTGCTGCAGTTCCAGACATCATGTCACTGTCAGGGTAAATAAAGACAACAGAAGAGGGTACCAGCCACAGGTACCCTCAGACCTTTTTGATCAGAAAAGCTAAGGCAGAACCCCAGGAGATTTCTGCTTATGTCTGCATGGCCAGGACTCTGTCACATGTTGCCACTTCAGCTACAAGGAAGCTTGAAAAGAAAACATGTAGCCCCAGCTGGTGTGGTTCAGTTGGTTGGGCTTCATCCTGCAACCCGAAAGGTCACCTGTACGATTCCCGGTTGGGGCACTTGTCTAGGTTGCAGGTTCAGCCCCAGTTCAGGGTGTGTACATCGATGTTTCTCTCCATCTCTTTCTCCCTCCCTTCCCCTTTCTCTAAAATCAAAAATAAAATTTTAAAAGTTTTTTTAAAAAGGAGAAGCAAATACGTAAGAAACACATTTCGTCCACACAAAACTGGGCTCTATAAGCAAGGGACGGGAGAATGAATGGTATTGGGTGAGCACATCAATAGTGCCTGCCACACTATTTCATGGAGTTGGGAGAACTGAGAGAATTCCTGCTAAGCACTTAAAACAGTCTGGCATCCTCATCCAGGGCCAGTGGATGGTAGCTGCTTTATTTTGTAAGCGAAGAGGTTAAACAGTTTCCCCTGACTCACACAGTTTCTGTGCAAGAGAGGAGGTTTAAGGCAGCCTTGTGAACTCCGAAGCAGTAACAATGCAGACTCAATGGGACAACTGGGTAGATGCTTTCAAAACGTCTTACTCCTGAATCACTTTTCTTACTCTACTTAAGATTCGCACTTTCCTCCCTTCAAAGATAGCCTGAGGCCTACCTCAGAGGGGTCCCTGCAGGGATTAGTGGAAAAAGAAGTGAAGAGGCAGCCAGCTCTCCCATTAAATCGCCCGAATCACCAGGCAAGCACCTAAAAGGCAGCAGCAGGACATCTGCATTTAACACAATACTCTGTATTTAATAGAAAAATAGCCATGAAGCGCGACTGTTTGATGAAGCATGGAAACCAAATACTGGCCTCTTAGGGTATGGTTGGCTTCTCTCGAAATGGAAAACAACTGCATGAGAATCAAAACCTGATGTGTGAAGTGTCCCCTCAAAGCGAGATACTCAAAAGATGTCAGACGCTTCCACCAGGGAAATAGACATCTCTATTTTTCAGTTAAAAAAATTTACCGTTACTAATTAAAACCACAATATTTAAGGAACGATGTCTCCCCTACCGCATGAAAGGACTTGGTTCCCTATTTGCAAGGTGTAAGGGACACGTGAGGTCTGGTGACCTCATATATAATAACTCTACGCATGTAATTACTGTGCACAGAGGTATCTGGAGAGCAGATTTTTAATCAATGCCAGGAAAAGCCTGTACTGCATTAATGGAAAAATATAGAACACGTGGTTCAAGTCTGTGTGCTCGACCATAAAATGAGCAGAATATTACCGACTTCACTTCCTCCCATGGGGTCAAAGAGCAGAAGGCACATTCTGTGAAGACACCGGCTCTGTCTAACAAAGGACTGATGGCAGTTCTTGCTAGACTCGGGGAATTCAAGGGTTATCAACCTTGCCCTTGCCCACTAGGAACATCAAAATGGCAGTCATAACAATCAACCAGGCAACAAATCACTTACCACTGTTCTCATTTCATAATAGAACTTTTTAACACCAAGCAACTAGGGTGGCCATGCTTATTCTCAAAGTAAAAGGCAGTACTTTAAATGGAATGAGCTCTATTAAACTTCCTTCATCCTAATGTTTTTCCTTTGAAATGCACAGATTAACATTTAGGAGTCATGGCGTCAATCCTTGTATTTTTCTCTCAGTCCCAGATAGACTTGCTGGACCCTGGACCTCAAAGACAGCGGGTTCTGTGATGGCATTACAGGCAGGGCCCAAGAGTTTCTGGATTCGTCCAATTACAAATCTTCACTAGAAATGTTTAGAGCATATCTGTAATTGGAGTAGATAACTTGGCAAGGTTTCCCCACTCCCCTCATGGCCTGCCTGAAAGTTCCAGTGGTGTCCAGCCCGCGGGCCACATGAGGCTCAGGATGGCTATGAAGGTAGCCTGACACAACATGGTAAATTTACATAAAACATTATGAGGGCTTTATGTGTGTGTGTTTATGTGTCACAATGTATTTAATGTATGGCCCAAGACAACTCCTTTCAGTGTGGCCCAGACATGCCAAAAGGTTGGACACCCTTGGTAGCCTCTAGGTTCAAGTTCTTATTATTGCTACTTATGTATTCACTTTAAGTCTACCACCAAAGCCCAGACACCTTGATGGCCTTACACTGTCCTTAGAATCTCACACTGAGCAGGCCTCCAATGATACCCACTGTCTTGGGGTGAGCTTGAAGATGGTGCAGCCTGAAAAAGTGCTAAAGGCCAAGCAGAGGTGCGGATGAACATCACTGTGGGCTGGTCTTGGGAAGAAGGTGGGCCTGTCCAAAGAGATAAGAAAAATTAGTTTACAGTCAATTGAAATTTTTCATATTCACGCATCTAACTACAAGAACGTCTGAGGCACATGCTCTGAGCATATAGAGATGGTTGGAGGCTGAAATGTAAGTTCTTTCCAGAAAATTCAAGACTGAATTCAAAGGATAAAAACTGAAATAAGGACTTTATTACCTGGATTTTCTTCCACACCGTGGATCCTTCTCTATGTGTTTACTGCGGAGTGGTAACAGAATAATCACAGGACGTCGGCATCTGGCAAGAGAACTTTAAGACAATCTTACCCAGTCTTCTCATTTTTAAGGAAACTAGCCCTGATGAGGTTGGGGGATTTAGTCACAAGATACCCATGAGGTTGGGACATAAAACCCAGGTTTACTGTTTTCCAAAACAATGATCTCTCCACAATATTGTTTACTCTCTGGCTGATAAAATCACCTACTTTATATTCAACGCAATAAAAACTGAGCCTCTTATGTGCCAGTACTGACTTGCAGTGACATTAGACCCTTAACGGAGAATAGGCATCATAAACAGGATAATGGGACAACTCTGCCCTCGCTCAATGACTCATAATCAAACGAGAAGGACTTCACATACCCATGTAATGTGTTTTGGGGGTAAAAGAATATCTTGAGAAATAATAAAATTTTTCGAACTTTTCAACCCACCCAATTTGCTGAGTTCTTTCCTCTTTCAGTATTTATAATATTTAACATTCCACAGAATATCTGCTACAGGCAACTAGATATTCCTATAGAAAAAGCAAAGCCCTCTAAAGCCTGCTTCTTGGTGTTTGACAGTAGGAGAATGAAATAATATACTTCATGCAATTCTCCTTTATACAAAACTTGGCACATCAGTCTATATACATTGGCATGAAAACTTGTAGCTATCATACCAATCAATTAAGAAGGTCATTTAGGTGAACTCACATCAGTGTTACTCTGATCAGTGTTCCAAACAAATGCCATTGCAGTAAAACACCACATGAGCATGACATGAGTTAGACATGAGAAAAAAGAAAGCACTAGTTCTCAGTGGTGTGATCTTTAAGGACAGGGACTGTCTCATTGACTACAGTATCATAGTAAATAATGTACGTTACAGAATGATCAAAATGTACTCATAGCTTAGAAGGATTACAATTCTATTGGTAAGTTTCCTTCTTAGCAAGTTATGTCCTTCACCCAGTTTCCACTATTGTTAACATGCTACATTCCCATAGTACTTTTGTCAATTCTGAGAAATCAACATTGGTACATTAACTAAACTCTAGCACGTATTTGGACTTCACTAGTTTTTTCACTAACGTCATTTTTCTGCTGCTGGATCCAATCCAGGAAAATGCATTGTACTGTTACCTTATCTTCTTAGTCTCCTCTTGTCATTCCTTGTTTTTCATAAGTTTAATAGTTTTGAGGAATATTTTGTAGAATATCCCCTAGTTTTGGTTTGTCTGATGTTTCTCATGAGTAGAGGGGGTAGACTGGGATTGTGGGTTTTTATCCCCACAGAAGTGCCCTTTTCGTCACATCCTAGTGAGGAGAGAGGACATGGTATTAATGTGACTTCTCACTGTGATGTTTAAGCAGGTCCACTTGGTTAAGGTAGTGTCTGTCTTTCTTAACTGTAAAGCCACTATTTTCCCCTTTACATACTCTGTTCTTTGGAAGTGGGTCATTAAGTCCAACCCACACTCAAAGGTGGCTAGGTAGGGGTGAGGGGCGGGTGACAGAGGTCAAGCTTTGAAAAACAGTTCTGGTTGGGCTGGAGCACATTTAATAGAAAGAAATTTCAGTCGTTTACATTAAAAGTTGGAACAGAAGTGATAAGAGCAGAGGATGGGAAAACAAAGTCGTTTTCTAGCTGTTTACCAGACAAGGATTTCAATGTAGGATGATAACTGATCAAAATGTCTTTTCAAGTTTATAAGGCTTTGGTAGTAAAGGAGTTTCACCATTCTCTCTTTAAGAATCATCAAAAAGAAGTAAGGAGAACAAGAAACAAAAACTGTTAAACTATAAATTCTAACGAATTTGAAGTGCAAACCCACACCATACAACGGGAGCCAAATGCAGACGGACGAAGGGGGTATGGTATCTTGCCTTCATTCTCAGGCACACTCAGCAAGAAAAAGAAGTCAGACAGAAGAAATTAGAAAATTAAATGTACAAAAATTAGGCACAAGGCAATGAAATTACTGTCATTTACAGATGTGACTGGTTTCAAGTAAAACCCAAGAAATGCATAAAAAATATTGCATATCCTCTTTGGAGAAGTGTCTGTTCAGGTCCTTTGCCCATTTTTTAAATTGGCTTATTTGGTTTTTTGGTGTTGAATTTTGTAAGTTCTTTTAAAATTTTGGATATTAAGCCCTTATCAGATGTATTGGAGAATACATTCTCCATTCAGTGGGCTGTCTTTTTCTTTTGTTGATGGTGTTCTTTGCTGTGCAAAAACTTTTGTTTGATGTAGTCCCATTTATTTTTTTCTTTTGTTTCCCTTGCCTGAGGAGATGTATCAGATAAAATACTGCTATGAGCTATGTCCAAGATTTTATGGCCTGTTTTCTTCTAGAACTTTGATGGTTTTGCATCTAACATTTAAGTCTTTAATCCATTTTGAATTTATTCTTGTGTGCGGTGTAAGAAGGTAGTCTACTTTCATTGTTCTGTACTTATCTGTCCAATTTTCTCAACACCATTTCAGTGTTGAGAAAACACTGTGTTGAGTTAGTTTACTGAATAAACTACCTTTAGCCCATTGTATGTGCTTGCTTCCTCTGCTAGATATTGACTATAAAAGTGTGGGTTTATTTGAGGGCTATTCTGTAAAATTTGTGATGGCATGGATGGATCTGGAGAACATTATGCTAAGTGAAATAATCCAGTCAGAGAAAGGTAAGTACCATATGATCTGACTCCTATGTGCAATTTAATGAACAAACGTAACTAACAAGCAAAATAGAGACAGACTCATAGAGCGCGGGCTGGCAGTACTGGACGGGGCCGTGGTTAAGACATAGAGGGGGCGAGCAAAAATGAAAAAAGACTCATGGACAGCAGTGTGGCGATTGTAGGGGGCGGAGGGGGCATAAGAGGGATAAATGGTAATGGAAAAAATATAATAAAAAGTATTGCAAATAATGAGAAATAAGCAATGTAGCCGTGATGGTTAATATGATGTATCAGCTTGACTGGGCCAAGGGATGCCCAGATGGCTGGCTGAACATTATGTCTGGGTGTGTGTGCGAGGATGTTTCAGGAAGACATAGCAAGTGGATTGGTGGACTGAGTGAAGCAAATGGCCCTCTCCTGGGAGGGTGGGCAACCCCCAATCTGTTGAAGGCCTGAGCAGAACAAAAAGGTGGCGGAAGGTTGAATCCCCTTTGCCTGACTGGCGGAAAGCTGGGACGTCAATCTTCTGCCCTCACAGTTGCCAGGCCTTCAGAACCCACACTGAAATCTGTACTGTGGGCTCTCTTGTTTTCAGGCCTTTGGACTCCACATGAGCTTTCCTGGCTCTCTAGCTTCTGGGCAGCACAGTGGAGACCTTCTCAGCCTCCAAAGTCATGCAAGTCAATACTCGGTAACAAATGTGTGTCTGTGCGTCTGTTTCTCTGGAAAACCCTGACTAATGGAGTAGCTAAGTACAAAACCAGTTTAAAGAAATACACATAAATTTACAATGAAATACCACTTACAGAATGCAGAGGAAAAAAAAACACCAAAAAACCCATGTTATAATGTACTTAAAAAGAAATACTATGTTAATATAGTAACATCGACATCCTTAATAGGAATATCGAGATATCAATTCTGTTAGCCTTCGATTTAATACACAACCAATACCCACTACTGAAAATTTCAAGAAGGTAGAAAGACTGATTCCAGTATTTATATATGAAAATAAGCCCACAAAAAGGCAGTTATGGGGATGGAAAAATGATGAGCAGAAGCCCAGGGTTGGTGGCGGAGGAGTTGCTGACAAAGGGGTAGCAGGAGGGAATTCTGGAGTGATGCAAACTATGGTGGTTGGACACACAAATCCAAGCATTTGTCAAAACCCACAGAAATGTACACCATGAGGAATGAGTTTTACTGTATGTAAATTAGTGAGTCAACAAGAAAAAGAAAATAACCCTCAAGAATAACCAAAACGCTTGAAGAAATAAGGGGAAGCTAGCTCTGCTGCATCTAGTGCTACAATAATCTAAACAACGTGGTACTGGCAGGTGAATACACAGATCTGTGAGACCAGCTACCAGGTCCGGAAAGGGCCCAAATATATTAGGGAATTTAGTATGTAACACTTGAAACCTAGAGAAAAGACGTTGTTTGAAATACATGGTATTGCACAGCATTCTGGAAGAGAAAAAGTTGGATTCCTACATCCTACCATCTGTCAAAATATGCCAGATGAATTCTATTTCAAAAATATGAATATTTTTTGAATTGTCTTCTCCTAACCATCAGCTTAAATAACTGAAAGTTTGCCATAAAAGATGTTCCTCATGAAAAACATACAATATAATTATGTAGTTGAGAAATAACAGCTCCTGGTACAATGCTTGATACATAAGAGGTGCACAAATTATGCAGGCAGTTATTATTTGCCACTGTCTTTCTACAATGCTAATAATTATTTTGAAATACATCATTACTATTTTCAAAGTCAGGAATTCTATATATGGTATCACTGCACATTGAAATACAAAATATTCAATTTTTTTCAAACAAAATGTCAGTCAGTGAACACTCAGCTAACTGGAATCTTTAAATCACTGCCATGTAGGCCCTTCAACGTCTGATCACATTCCCTTTGCACCTACACTCCTGGCCAGCTATGCTGACTTACGATTCCTGAACATGCCCTTGCATTCTTCCATGCTCTAGAAAATACTGTTCCGAGAGAACTTTAACCCATTCCTGCCTACTGAAATCATTCTTCCTACGTGGGCCAGCTAAAATACCACCTATCCACAAAGCTCTCCACAAACTTTGTGGATAGGTATACTACGTACACAGAGAGAAAGGTAACAAAAGATATAAAAAGACACAAAGGCAGAATGATCAATTGAAAAAGTTGTTTATTAAACAATTTAAATACAAATAAAAGTATATTTAAAAGTTTGACATTATTGGATCCCTTTGAAATATCTATTCTGGGAAGAAGTATCTTCCAAACTTCCTAATGATAAGGGAAATGATAAAAATACAACATGTATGAAAAAAATTTTAAACAAACAATAAAGCACATGGTAAATTCAGAAATAAAAGACATACAAACACACAAAATATTGATGTTCAAAACCAAAACATTCGTATGTTTTTAAATGCTTATGGCATATTCACGTGATGGTCAAACTGTCTGTGTTCAAGTTAATAAACAGTATATAAAAACACTATTTTAAAGTATCATAATTTGTGTTACATAGTAATAATTTTAGAATGTGTTGGGTATGTAAATTGTTCACATTTGGCAAACAAATTACATATGGACATCTTCACTTATACTTAATGAAAAAAAAACATAATTTAACCATCTCAATCTGAGAACTGGATTTGATAGCTCTGTTAAAATTCCAACATCATAATTGACAAATGCATTATCAAAGAAAGTTACTGAATTTTTTTTAAAAAGCTGCTTCTGAAAATTTCAGTATTTTAGGGCAAAACAACATACCATGTATTCTCGTTTATACACCGATGCTTAGATTCTATGGCCAACACACAGAAAACATGCAGTGCGGCAGATTTCTATGGGGACGCTTCTGTCTTCTTCGGCAGCTCCAAATAGTGTTACATATCACTGGAAACGGAGGTTTCACGGGACTTGGCAGTAGTTTCTGTTTAACACTTGGCCCGCGAACATCCATCAAAGGCTTTCGAACCTAACTGGCTGTGGCAGTGCACGTGGAGATGAGAAGTGCACGCAGACTGCTGGGGGATGTGCGGGCCTTTAAGAGGGGTTTGCTGTGTGTGTGGTGGGGGGCCGGGGGGGGGCCCACTTACGCTTTAAAGAGGAAGTGGGATGAAATGGTTTATTTGGAACATAAACACATTTTCTTTATCACATCCCAATTGTATAAATAATGTAAATCAGAGGTTTAGAATTTAAATGGGTTCTGAATTTCTCCGGGTGGCAGGTTCTTCTTCCTTTTATCATTCTTTCCAGAGGCCAAAGCTTTAGTTATATCCATGAGGGAAAGGCCTCCGGTCCCCTGCTCAGTCTGAGAGAGAAGGGGAGCGAACAGACCTGCCGCTGGCGGGGCTGGAGAAAGTGAAAGGCTCCTTGTCCTTGTCTTTACTCTCGTGCTTATGCTTGTGCTTATGCTTATGTTTGTGCTTCTTCTTCTTCTTCTTGTGCTCATGGTGGTGGTGGTGATGGTGGTCACCGTGTTTGGAGGACGTCGATTCCTTAGCAAACACTGAGAGGGGGGTTGCTGTAACTGGATGCATGCTCATCTCCAAAGGGGATTGTTCTTTACCTTTGAGATTAAAAACACCCAAATGAATACCTGTGGATAACAAGGAAAGTGAAACGAAAGTAAAAGGGAGCTGATGGCAGTAGAGAAAGGAGGGATTCCTGAGTGTTTATTACTTTTATGGAAATAAATAGGGATAGGAGGAGCAGCATCCAAGTAAGTACACACAAAGAAGTTTCCAGCATCATGGCCAGGAAGCTGAATATTTCAATTCCTGTAGTCTATACAAATTATGACATATAAAAGTGTGTTACCAAACCATTTTCTAAAAATCACATTTACTATTTTAAAGTATTGCTCAGGGACAATAGCGACTACACTTGTGCTAGAGGTTAAGACCCACCCCGACCAGTGAAAACAGCCCCTTTCGCTAGTTTTGCCCAAAGGTACTGGGGCGGGGAAAGGGCAGCACTGCGTTGGTGACTCCTGGAGAACCACTTACGCATGCAGACCGTGTCACACGAAGTGACTGACAATGACAGCTAAACAAAAACCCCAACTTCTATAAGTCCTTTAAGACTCTTTCAAGGAGCAGGCAAAGTAAACTCCGCAAGTGTATTCAGCATACTTCGGGGAGGGTATAAAGAGAATGTCTCCACTTAAAGATAACAGTGTCATTAAAAACAAAACCTGAGAATTAGGAGACCTGTGCTCTAGACTAGGTTCTGCTGTTAACCTTCAACATATTATGTTATTCTCTCTCTCACCTAAAAAATGGATCAAATGTCTTTGAGGGCTCTTTCCACCCTGACATTCTATCAGTCTAGGACTCCTCAGCAGTTTTCAGACTCCAGGGTCTCAGGCTTTCTTCCTCCAGGCCTGATAACCCGTGGTCCGCACCCTAAGAAAAAACGCTTTTTGTATGTTACTCCAAGTTAATGTCACTGTTTTACGTGCAGCCAACTAAGAAACAAGCCTACGAAACAGGCTAGATCCCTTCCCAGGTGTACTTGCTTATCAAATCTTGTTGATTCTCACCAGTATCTCTTAAGTCTGCCCCCGCCAATCCTGTCTGCAAGTGTATTAATTTAGACTATCTCACTTTGTCTGGATTATACAGTACTAGTGTCCTATGAGCTGGTTTTTTGGACTGAAGTGTCCTATACTCACATGCATGCTTGACATAGCTACACAGCAATGGTTCTCTATCAGGGGCACTGTTGCCCCCAAGGGTTTATTTGGCAATGTCTGGAGACACTTTGGTTGCCACAATTGGGTTAGGTTGGGGGAGGAAGTGTTGCTGGCAACCTGTGGGTAGAGGCTAGGGACAGGACAGCCCCGATAACAGACTTCTCATGGCCAAAACATCAATAAGTGTTCAGTTTGGGCGGCCCTGCTGCATCATGACCTTCCTAAAAACAAATCATAATGATGCGCTTAAAAACTCAGTGAGTTCTAGCAACAGAATGAAAGCCAAACTCCTTGAACTTCAGTGAAAGTTTCTGAAAAAATATATTTTATCCAAACTAAAACACTAGGCTTTTCACTAAAATGGACTGTAAAGCAATAGTTTCTTTTCTTTTTTAAAAGGTAAGTTCTCAGCACTAATTCTGATCTAAGCCAGCCCCAAACCATGGTTTTTTAAAAAAAACATGCATCACCATGGAAATGTTCTAAAATCCCTTTCAGCACTAATTTTATTGAGTTTATAATCCATCCTGAGTTTACCTTCTGAGATCTATCTCCCACTCCCACTCTTCCTTTCTGTACACTCTCGGCTAGCCCGTCCTAACTGTCTCTGTGGATGCTACTCCCTATGCTCCAAATGCCCTTCCCTTACTCCTTGCCTGACTCACATATTTATTTAACAAATATCAGGAACGACAAGGTAACTAGAGAAAACAGTGAACCTGACAGACTGAAGTCCTCCTGCAGCTCATAAACCAGCCAAAAGGAAGAAATTGAGTAATTACATCTGAGTAATAGAAAGACAAAACATGGAGTGAAACAGAAGCAGAACAGGAGGCTTATATTAGTTGGGGGTGGACACTGGAGAGAATTAGAGGCAAAAGTCTCCAATAAATAATGTTTAAGCTAACCCACAGTAAGGGTATGGAAAAGGGAAAAAAACATTTTAGGCTCTTTAATAATTTAAAACTCAGCTCAAATGTTATTTCTTTGGGAACCTTTCCCCAAAATGCACCCCCACCCCCAACAATTAGTTCTTTCATATTCCTACAACATAACACAGATGAGGAAATTAAGGCACACAGAAATAAGTGACTTGCCCAAAGTTGTACTGGCAGATCTGAGCTACAAAACCACAGAGCCCAACACCAGAACCTGAGCTCTTAACCATTCTGCCCGTCCGCATGTAGCATGGTGCACGCTGTGGCACATCTTTCATCTTTGGGTCTCTTTCCTTGGACTTTTAACTTCTTGAGGAAAGGGAGGCTGTCTTTTCTACCTTTGTATCCCAGTGTGTCGCAGAGTAGCAGCATCTACACTCCCACCTCCTCACCCCTGCCAAAGCTTGCTAAACGAATGTAACAGAGTTATGTAACTGTTGTGTTTCTTTGTAAAGAGAATGTCAGATGAGCTTAGATCAACTAAATGCAACTGAAGGTCCTTGATGTTTTAAGGTAAACAGATAAAGCACAGAAACTAGTATAGATCCTCCAACGGTGCTGACTATAGTACTTCCTTTTTGTTAGGCACTGTTCCTATTTTTAGAGCAAGTGAACAAGTTAGATGATGTTTCTATAAAAAAATTACACTTTTTATAGTCATAAGTTTTGGTAAAGCTAACACAAATAATAAGGCAAAAGCTAAATAAAGAGATTATTTATATACAGAAGCAAGTTTAGGGATCTGTATCTTTTGCAATAATTGGTACCTAGATACTCTTCAGATTAAGAAAAAATTTGAGAATACCTGATTTATATATCAGTGAAACATGTCACTGTATGAGTGATTTTCAACTAGTGTGCTACAAGAAATTCTGAAACATGCTATACCTGACTATTTATGAAGGGCGTTGACCTCTTTTCCCTTAGACTGTCAAATTAAAAAATGACAACAGCCAACAAAACAGCTGTCAATGCCATCCAAAATGAATGAATCAAAATTATACCTTTTTTTTTTCTGTCAGATTGGCAAAAAATACATTTTTTGATGTGCCCCAGATTTTTAGTAGTTTATGTGTGCCATGAGATGAAAAAGGTTGAAAATCACTGCACTATATGATTTTAATTTATATTTTAAATAAATTACATTAATATGGTCACAGTTCTATAAAAATAAGTAAGTAGTTCCATAGCAAATGGAATGCATGGCCAGGTGATGAGGAGAGGCAATAAGAGACTTGAAAACCTCATGAACACATTTCTTTAGTGCCTATCTCATTATTTAGTCAGTCTATATCAACAGACTTTGCAGCTTTCCAACTGGCTCTCTGCACTACTGGGAGTCTGTGGTCCTGTTCTGCACTTAGGCAAGTTTCATCATCTAACCCTAAACACTTGCCAAGCTACTTGGATTCAGAAAAGCCAATAGTTATATTGGAAAATGCACCTTCCAGCAGAGACAACTGCCAAATGGACAACTGAGTATATGTGAGTGTACTCTTTTCCAAGGAATACTTATAACTGCTTTAAAAGTACACATTTCTAGTCTCGTGGCCTTATACTTTGCATTAGAAATATATTACTTGATTATATATCTTAAATTTCTCTTGATTTGTACTGTCTTATTATAAAGACAATGGATTAGCTAGATCTAAGGATAGAAGTGTTAGCAACCAGGGTCCCTAAGAACAAATGGCTGATTGCAGGTCTGGGTAAATAATTTACAAGGTAAGTCTGAACAACCTGGTATAATAGCAAGAAAGTTAAAATCTTCTCAATGGAGTCAAGAGTCAACTTAAGAGGCTCTCGCTGTCCAAAGCTGCGTCAATCTGAATGCTGACAAGGACCATAACTGTAATGGACTGGAACTGGTTAATCACCATCTGGAGGATGCCAGTGAGCCAAGTCATTATTTTGAAAATTGTTAAGTAGCATCAAGTCTTTCTCTTTTTCCTATATGGCCTACACCATTGGAAAAATAACAGATAAAGGGAATTTAGCTTTATAAAAATAATCCAGTTTATAAGTAAAAACAGATAACTTAGAATATTACCATCCTACAACCCTCAGAGTTAATGAATCTAAGCCTTGAACACCTTCATGACTAGCCTCATAAAAAAGTCAACCAGACATTGTGTGCTTCCAGACTGAAGAACACACCACTACCTATAAACCTGCTAAGCTTCTAGATGCTACTAGAAATTTACAGAAAATACAGAGGACTCAAACACGTTAATTACACCACAGGTATACAATTAACAAAATAAAGACAAACTACAGATGAAAAACCTGGTTTCTTTAACAAATACATTGTAAAGGCGGAAAAAGAGATAAAAAGATCAACTGAAAACTTCAAATTTAAAAAGATGTAAAGGATATATCAGCTAATTGCAACGTGTAGACCTTACGAGAACACTGATTCAAACAAATGAACTGTTAAAAATAATGGTATTTATGAGTTAATTAAAATTTAAACAGTGACTAACTTAATGATACCAAAAAACTAAATATTTAAAAGTATATTACTGTGGTTATGACTTTTTGAAGTCTTTTATCTTTTAGAGATACATACTATTTTTTAATAGTTTATTTTTTATTGTATTTTCTCCCATTCCATTTATCCCCTTTACACTCTCTTTCGCCTCCACCCATACCCTTGCCCCCACATACTAAATGATTTAAAATGATGGTATGTGGGATTTGTTTCAGAATAATGCAGAAGGGTGGAAATGGGTAAGAGTATGGATCAGAGGTTCAGCATACTCTTCTGATTGCTTCAGTTTTCCATAATAACACTTTTTTTTAAAGGAGAAGTTAAAGTAATATGGCTCTATCCATGAAAACGTTAAATGTCCATATTCTTTGACTGAGAAAGTTCATTTCCAGAAATTTATCCCACAAATGTGCAAAGACATATTCTAATATTCATTAGACTAGTATTTGTAACAACAGTACGTCTGACAAAACCTAATGTTACTCTGTCACTACTACCTACATTTAGCTCTTAAGTTTTCATTTAAGAGACAATAAATATTTTGTTGGCTTAATCTCTACCTTTCCTGACTAACTCTTGCCAGATCTAATCCAAGGTCATAAGAAAGTAAATCTCCTTCCCACGTGGAATTGTATATACTAACAGTCAGATTTGGGACACATATGAGTTTACTTTCACACTGGCAGTAAGAAGGTCATCTCCACTGCTGGAAAAATGCATGTATTACCATCCCCAACACAAACACTTACACACATCATTTCACATATTATTGCAGGGACTTGTAAGAAGCCTGGGAACTTGAGAACCACTCATTTTTAGGTTAATTATAGCCCTTTCAGTGACCTGAAATATATATCTCTACTGTAGGATAGCAGATATATCAGAAAAAGGATATATATACATACATATTTCACATTATGATTTTTCTACTTCATGTAACATAGAAAGAATAAAACATGTTCAGTTATGTTGTTCCACTCAACACAGAATCTTTCCTAGAGATGTAATAAAATGCACTATGGGTAAGAGTTTGCTGCAGTAAACTTAACAAATGCAAAACAAAACAAACAGCCTAATATGGAAGTTTTTCAGCCATCGATAAAAGTGCTGATATCAGACAGTGATTAACCTGCTAATTCATTCACATTAGGTGTAAGTTTAAATCTAACACAAAACTTGCTGTTTCCATTAGAAGAATTGTAAAGTCTGTTCTCTGGATTCTTTAGATCACTATAAAAAACGAAATGTAGAATTATGTCATTAAAATTTAAGGAAAAAAGCAAAGTCTGTTTTCAATATTAAGAATTTCAAAAGAAAGAACTGTAGGGCTCTCCAGCTTTTCGGTTTTTGTTTTAAAGAATTTCATGCATCAAAACAGTGCATTGCGGACTTATGTGGGAAGGCAGCACATACACAGCTGGGCAACTGCAGGGACTCCCCTTTTCTCCCCACGGAAACCACTAGGGATTTCCCTCTGCTCTGTTCTGTTCCTCCTCTCTGTTCCATCACAGCAACGCTGCAGCAGCTTGGGAGAGAGACCAGGCTGCCATGGTATGTTTAACCAATCACCATGGGAACCATAAGCCCTTTCTCCAAATCCCTTTCCTTACCTCAGTAGAGGGAAAAGAAATAGTATAAAGTAACGAAGAAAAATACTCCTGCCACTTCTCCTTTCTTACCCCAAATGGCTTAACCTACCATACATGTATCATTCGTGCTCTAAAATATTCTTCTATCGTGTGCAAGAAAAGAGAAAATTGGAAGAAAGGTTCAAAAGTATAAACCACGACTTTCCTCCACACAGTTTCCAGCTCTTCTTTATCTGACCTAAACCTTCATTCTTTTTCTACTCCTCCCAGATGACACCTGCAACGCATCCCAGTGCTCAATTATCGTCTGGCTTCCTGGCTCTGGAGGACCCACCTCTCGAGCTTCATCTCAGCTCATGAATAGAGGACACAGGCGTCCCAAAGGCAAAAGCCTTGGACCTAAGGAGACAGCATAAATGAGGAAAGAGACGACAGGTGCAAACAAATGGAATCAATGAAACAGCACATTCCGATCTAAAAGGGTCTCTCCGTTAACTCTTCTTAAGAGACGCTGGAAATACAGATTTTTATGTGTAATCTCTTCATTTTTAGTCAAGTACAAAAAATTCTGTAAGACTTCTAAAGACCAAATAAAAGATGCCTCAGTTGAGTGCACTGAGTAAGGCCAAAAAAACCCATTTGTGAACTTTAATCTAGGATCCCTAGAGACTGAAGAGAAGTCACAGCTTCCCTTACCACTGTTCTTTCTTGTTCCTTTTGTAAACCCCCAACTCTCAGCCCCAGGCCAAGAAGACTCTCTCTTCCTGCTTAGGAGGCAGGAACAGAGGAAGTTCTTACTGCCAACTTCACACCTTCACTTGGGAGAGGTTACAGTTGTGCTTGTCATTCAGAAGGCAGAGCTGAAAGTGCCCCTTCTCTCAGTAACATTGTTATACGCAGTGGTTAGGTTTCCTACTTCTCTTCTTCAGGTGTAAGTTGGCTGGTTTGGGAAAGTTATCTATCAAATATAATAATGTGTCTGCAGAAAAACTGTTTTTAGATCCCTAAATAAATACACGTAGATACAAACAAGTAAGCAAAATATAACCAGCAACACTGAAATAAGGAACAAACTGACCATAAACCAGAGGGGAGGAAGGAGGGGCAAACAGGGGAAAAGGAGGGGAAGGATCACCAAGGAACACGCATAAAGGACCCACTGACAAAGCCAAATCGGGGAAGGACTGAGGGTGGGATGTGGGGAGGGGTGGGGCTGGGAAAGGTGGTGACAGGAAAATGTTGACGTGGCGATGACAGGATGGGGTAAAGGCAGAGGGGATGAAGGAGAGAGAAAAAAGAGACAACTATAATAGCATAATCAATAAAATATATAATATATAAATAAACCTTTGGAACACTATTTGGAACACTATCATTTGTAAAATGAAGGTTTCCTAAATTCTAATAATAACACTTGAATTTAAAGACCTGCTCAGTGGCCATAAGGTACTGCACAGCATAAGTATATTTAAAGAAATTACAACAGCACATTAAAGAATATATTCAAAACTTAAGTTTTATAGACCTGTCCATAAATAATATACTAGTATACATTTTGTCTCATGATATAAAAGGGTGCTACACTAATAGCAACTAACGTTAAAATTTTAAAGCTTCCCTATTGCCCTATATTTCCTCCCCAGTCTTCCCATATGATGCCATGAGAACCATAAGACTGTAAAGAGAAATTCCAAAAAAAGTAAAAGATGTATTTTTAAAGAAATATGGCACAATAATAGAAAAGCACATTGTTGGGCACAAAAAGGTGTTAAGGTTAGTGTGCCATATAACTGAGAAAAACCAAACACATGTATTCAGATCATTTTCTGGAACAGGAATTTATCTGACTATTGAAATTCACCATTATTTTTTTAAAGGCATAAAAGGCAGGCAGAAGCATCACTCTCAAGCTGTTATCAAGAAGTTTGAAACACCCTAAGTTTTATAATTTTTAAAAATGTTAAAAAGTTTTCATGTCTAATAAAATTTTAATAAATATAATGACAATAAAGCAAAATTACACCAAAACAAACAAACAAACAAACAAAAAAGCCCTCAAAACTCAAGAGAATATAAAACCAGCAAGGGTTAAAAAAAAAGTCAAAATTCACTTGTCAAAGTAAGTGCTAAAGTCTCCAGCTGATGTCCTTCTGAAATATATTTTGTGAATCTACTACAATAAATGCATAAAGCACACAAAGAGATATAAGCACCCAACAGTCTGGGGTTGCAATACCAAAATATTTTGAGATGTTGCTTTTGTTTGAAGTCTCCTCTTAATCACAGTTGGTTCCCAAAGCTCCTCAAATCAATAAACAGTTAGTCTGTTTATATCATAAAAACATGGTTTATATAAGCAAAACCCATCCATTGAAATTTTAAAGCCAGATTAATGACTTTTGGAAAAGCTATTCATTAAAAGTGATTTTGCTTATCTATCTTGTTTTTCACTCCCTGTTCCTCCAAAACTCAAAGACGGAATCTTTTTATCTGCAGCAACTATTTACTCTTTATTTGGATTATAATCTCTTTCCAAACAACAGAACAACAGAGTAAGCAGAAGACAGTGTAAAATAGCAAAATAGGTAGTACACATATCTAAACTGAATTACCTTCATAAACAAGCCTGATTAGTGCGAAATAATTTAAAAGTCAAAACGTTAGTTTTCTAGGTATAGCATCAACTCTTCACAAGTGAACCAGATGCAATTATATTTGGGGAAAGGAGAGAGGAGAAGTAAGTGGCTGGTCTTTGTATTTTATGAAAGTACAAAAAGACAGATTTATAGATTCCTACCGAAGCTGACATTTTCATATTATAATACTCTTAGAAAAAGCACAACAAGGGAAGAGCAAAATGTTATACTAATGGGTATCTTTAAATGACATGAGATGATTTTTCCCCTTCCTTTCGACTTTTCTGTTATTTCCAAGTTTTATAAAATAGCAGTAAATTACTTTTGAAATATTTAAAAGTCTAATTTAAAATGGTCCTTATGTTAGATACTTTAAAGTCAATGTGTTGCAAGAAAAGCAAGTCCTCAGATCTATATTTTTAATGTGTTTTTAAGTTAAAGAAGTTTTATGTTGTACATTTAAAACTAATATAACATTGAATGTAAAAAAAAGAAACTTTATGAAGGTTACAGATTTGTTCTTGAGCAAAAAAGTAACAACCACCCTAATTTCACCTGTTGCCTTCCGTGCCAACTCCATCCCCCACTGGGGTTTGGCAGTGGGTGCACCATCACTGACTGGTGAGTGCTGGGATGGTAATGCAGGTCGAGAGCTGGCTGGTCGATATTTGGAAAGCCCTAAAATGCCAAAGAAGGAGATAAATTAATTTCTTTTTTCTTGAAAGGAAAAAAGAAAAGCCCAACAGATTTTTATAAGCTAACCTTTAAACCAGAAGCAGTTTAACAGTAAAATTCTAATAATTAAAAGAGTGCAGTTTTTACTGTTGCAGATACCATTTGATTTAACCCCTTGTCATGGTTACTATATAATTAAGTCTGAGAACAATACACATTCAAGAAAGATAGTAAGTTTGATTGGCCTGCTGAACATATAAAATGGATTCTATATTCTGGTACAGAAACCATGTCATATTTCTTAATATTTACACAGAACTTTGCATACAGTAACGATTGCTAGTTATTACCCCCAAATTTGCTAATAAATTCCATTATACTATTTACTCAATACGCAGATAAAATAATTTAGGGGTTACAGAAGATATTTAAAATAGGAAATGTTTTGATGGTATAATATGAATGGCATTGTAGTAGGTATCAGGGAACCCAGGTTGTGATTCCAAGTTATCAACAAGTAAGATACATAAACCAGGTAAAACATCTGCGTGTCTCAATTCCTTCATCTGTCACATGGAAAAGTTTTAAGACTGGGTCTAGCCCTGAGTTGGCTATTACTGGATGTGTCCTTTAGGGTAGGTCACTTGATATCTCTCTGCTTAAGTTTACTTATCTGTAAAATGGACTGAAGAGGTAAATAATTGTTAAGATCTCTTGCAATTATAAAAGCCTAGAAATTCATGGCCTGTCAGTTTTCAAATATATCTTAGCCTCATGTACTACCTGAAGTCAGGTCTCAAATTCTACTAGCTTATCCTAGATTACTAGATAGTGAAACACAGTTTAGGTCTCCTAACTAAAACTAAACAGAAAGCCAAACAAACATAAAGCAGACCAAGGTGGATAAAAGGAACTTTGCCAAAAGTTAACATGTTAGGAAAAAAACTCATTCAAATGCAAATATCATAAAAGACAACCAGCATGGAGTATGAATAGGATTTTCCAATAAAAAGAAATAGAAACAGTACCCAGAAAAGCCATAATTTCAAAATTATAAACAAATTATTTTATAGTTAATTAATCTTTAGGTTATTGCATTTTGCCATACAAAAAATGATAAGGATAAATCAAAATTAATGAATTACATTTTATGTATCAATATGAATGAATTTTAGAAGTATAATGGTCAGTAAAAACCAAGTAATACAAATGTCATAACACTTAAAAAATTTTTTTTAAATGTGGGCAAATAGATATAGATCATATATCTATGTGGCACACTATTAAAAACGCAGCAGAAAGATTAAGAAAAAGAAAACTAAAATCAAGACAGCATTTACTTGTAGCGGAGGGAACAGCCGTTAGCATGGGTGAAACACAGAGGTTAAGGTGGGTGGCAGGTTCACGGATCTTTATAAAAATGATATATCACAACTTACATGCAAGTTATATCTAAGCTTTAGTCCTGAAAATTAAAAAATGCTGATGACATAAACTATGTGTAATCTCTTCAAAAAGCATTATGGCACCATGTATCAAGAGGTATGACAATCTGAAGTGAAGTATCTCATAATATAGCTAAAATTAATCATTTCACCAACAATATATTTTGGGGAATTTATCCAAAGAACATTTGATAAAAAAGAAAAAGCCTTCGTATGAAGAAATGTAGTGCAAAATTACCTGTAACAAATAAAAATCAAAAATACCTAAAAGCATACCAACAGGGAAATAATAAGGTAAATTTTAGTATATCAACTCAATACTGTATCAGATAATATTTTCAAAAGGAAAGATTATGTTTGAGAGGTGAATGCAAAAATCTATGATATATTATGTGAAACAGGAAAGCAAAAAAGAAGTAGTTGTATTTTGAGCAGCATTAACTTTAGTCAAAGAATTTAAAATATAATTATGGTTACATTATTAAAAACAAACTAAATCTAGTATTTGATTTTAACTCTTAGGTTAAGCCTATGAGAGAGAGAGAAATTAAAACCATTGGAAGGAATCTGATGAATGGATTAAAAAATAAATAAATCCAGAAGTATAAATATGCCAAATATTAAAAAAATAAAAACTTTTAAAATGTAATCCTTCATTTGTGTGTGTTATAATCTGAAACAATCTAATATTTTATTTTATACCAGCTACTTTTAAACTTTGTAGTTGTTTACTTAAAATTAAACCAAGCCCTGGCCAGGTGGCTCAATGAGTTGGAGCATTGTCTTGTACACCAAAAGGCTGCGGGTTCAATCCCCAGTCAGGGCACATACCTAGGATGCGGGTTCGGTCCCTGATTCGGGTGTATTCAGGAGGCAATTGATCAGCGTTCCTCTCTCACATTCATGTTTCTGTCTGCCTCTCTCTCTCTCTCTTTCTCTCTCTCTCTTTCTCTCTCTCTCAAATCAGTAACATATCTTCAGGGGAGGAGTAAAAATAAATAGATAAAGCAACATACTTTAGAACAGTGATATGGGAACTGTCTTGGTCATCCCGGCGACTGCAGCATGCTAATCTTACCTGGAGTTGATGGCCTTTCAAGCATGTTCAAATGATGAGAAATGAAGGCCTGGCTGTCATGAACAGTATCCATATCAATCTCTTCCTCGTCTTGAGAACTTGAGAACTAAAACAGACATACAGAACAGAAGAGAAAAAGGGCCATTACATCACTTTATGTTTGGATCTTAGATCTTAGGAAAAGTAGCAGAGGCCATAGGCTATACCCCCAAATAATCTTAAAAGGAAAAGTAGTGTCTTTTTCTCAAAAAAATATTAAGAGAGAGAAAAGATTATGTGGTCCAGCCTCTAAAAGAAGCTGACTGAAAATTACTGGAAATTTAACAGCAGCTAAAATCTATTCCTATGTTATGGGAGAGTAATGAGCTGTGGTAGATTATGCACACATAATTCCTCCCCAAACAGAGAAGTACGTGATAACAGAAGTTAAACAATTGGCTGGAGTGTTTTAGAGATGGGCATTTGGGTTCTTTTATGATTCAGTCTGTCCCATCTGTTACTATGGAAAAGCCATTGCAAATATTCACAAAGATTTACAAGAAGGTGAATATCCTACACTGTTAATACAGGCTTAACCTGTACTTCTTACTCTGATTTTGAGTTTGACTTTACTGCTATCCTCATTCTTCTCCAGTATTTGACCAGGTTCTAGTGGGGACCCCAGTGGTGTATCAGACTTCCTCTTCACTCCCTGCTGATGAGCTGATATATTACATGATGCTTCCTTGGCAAGGTGATCATCTTCCTGCGGCAATATTTAAGATCAAAATTAGATTTCTGAAGACAAATAGCTCATTTTATAGCTGAAAACTAAGAGCTACAGCAACCATGCAGATTAGAGCGTGCCCAGTGCCTAAAAGTTATCAGCAATGGGCTTAAAATAAATTTCACCTTTTTCGGTCTGCTGTTTTTTTTGGGGGGGAGGGGAGGGGGTAGGAGGGGGGGAGAAAAGTTATTTAAGTGAACTTTTAGAGCTTTTCCAAAAGATTTTATCTTTTGGTGTCATTTTCTCCTCTTATCCCGAAGACTCCAAGTATGAATGTGGATAAATTAACATATATGGGCAAGAATTATAAACATACTCATTTCCATAGATTTATGACTATTCAGCTCTATAAGAGCTGTTTAATGAGGCTTTTTTTTTTCCCTATGGAAAGGTTTATCTTACTTCTTTATAACCCAAACTGTAGGATACATTTTAAATTTATAACAAGTAAGTTCAATTATATTTCAGAAAATCTGAGTAATTTTAAGTGACTAACTAGAATAGGGAGAATCTGAGTTTTCAAGTGTCAAAACACCAGTAGGGAATTGCCAGGCAAGTAACCTGGTCTAAATATTGGTGAAAAATGAAGCTTGACATATTGGGGACATTTTGTCATCAATGAAAAAAACCAGTTCTAAAAAATGTTCTTTAAATTACAATAAAATGATTGATATGTATCCTAGAGGTCTTTCTACAAAATGTCTGATAATTTTATAATGCACAGTTAGAAATACAACTTTCTATGTAAAGACAAACACATACACACACAAATTTTAAAATGTAATGCATAATCTCCTCCCAAATCAGATTACTCATTTACCTGAGCATTCATTATCTATTAATTCAAGAAGCATTTGCCAGGCACTTGTCATGTTTAAAACTGCACCAGGTATTACAGAGTAGGGGGCAGAAAAAGTCAGGGCCCCTTGTGTTCAAACAGTTTGCCATTGCCATATTAGGGACAAGAAGGTTAATATGTAACAGGTTAAATATTCCTTTCAATTTTCTATTGCTCAAAGAAGAAATTCTATGCTCAAGTACAAACAACCATTATATCATCACAAAAGAGGTAAATGGACTGGCAGCATTATGTAGTTGTCGGTACATTTTGTAAACTCTATCAGCCAGCAGTTTTTAAAAAGGTACAAAACAAACTGTTAGTGGCTTTAAAATTCATCAGTTCAAAAGAGGAAATTTTCTTCTCTAGATAGCTCTATGTAATAAAACCACATCTTCTGTAACACATGTGATTCTTACAGGGTTCTGAAATCCAACTAGCTGTGCATGGCTACTTGGATTAATTGCAGTTTCTTGGTTGCCTGCGATGGCCTCTGGAATTATGGTCGGATTCAATACAGCTTTTTTCTCTTTTAGATTGAGAACCAACCCAAGCTCTGGCAAGGGTAAGCAGGAAGGTCTACTGAGGCCAAAAAGGGTGAAGTACAAGTCCACAGCACCACACCGTAGCCTCCAGTCATGTGACGTACCTAAGAAGTAAAAAAAAAAAAAGGAATAAAACTCACTATGCACATTTAAACATACATTTTTAACTGTTCCAGAATTTGTTCAGAGGGAAGAAATGAAAGGATTATAATGCTTAAAAGAAGCCATCTCTTCGCCTACAGGCCTCACTGGCAAAACCTCTACCCTAAGGAAACATCTTAGCACAGAGACTTATGAATTGCTACAGAAACAGTAAATGTCAGTGAATGAACTAGTGAATTATATAACTGGAAAAATGTATTATCACCATGCTATCCTTCTTTACAAAATGAATACCAAAAGGATATAATGTATATACCCTTAGGAAACAATTCACATCCACCACTGTAAAGAATGGCGTAGTAAGTATCCTACTTTAAAAAAAAAAAGGACAAAAAATAAACCATAATTCTTTAAGTATCGAAAGCCTGTTATAAAATGAAAATAATCCAATCATAAAAATTTTTTTGAGAGCCACTGAGGTCTCACCAGAATTCATCAGTTTCCAAAGCTGATCCACCAGGGCTTCAGTGCACAGGGGAGATTCCATGTTCTTTGTAAATGGTGGGTTCTTAGTCAACATGTTTAGAATCTTATGTCTGAAAAAGAAAAATTAAATTTTTGCTGACCATTAAATAGAAACATTAAAAATTACCTGTACCTGTAGTTCCTTCTCCCTATTTTATCATCTCCCTTCTTAGATCTAGCTTTGTGTTTAAGTTTAGTTTCATTTTTAAAAGGTTTATGTTACATTCTAAATATTTACTGTTTTTTTCACTAAGTAATTTGGGTGGGTTCATTCTTTCTAAAATTCCTTTAGCACACGACGGGATCTTCCAAAACCCAACTCTATGTATTCTTAACCAACCTTTCCATTCTACTTTTAAAATGAATGTTTTACTCTTAGAAAAGTTTACAAAAAAGACTGATCAGTAAATATAAAAATCTTAAAATGAGGCAAAACATAGGCCAAAAAGAAGCCCACATTTGAGATAAAATGAATATGAACTTCATTATTACAGTATCTCTGTAGAGCACAGAAATGTGCAGGAGCATTTTAAATACAGAGATGGCAACAAAGTTTCCTCAAAATAAGCTGATGTTCAGAAGGGTCAATTAATAAAAAAAGTATCCTTAGAGATGGCAACAGTTACACTGTGCTACTGGGAGTTTTTACCTTATGTGAGAGGCTACCTGAACACATTACAGAGCCTTCTGAAAAATACAGCAATGTGACCAAAACAAAATCTGAAAGAGAAAATGTCCAATGCTATGAGTAGAAGACACCATAAAAAGAGGACAGAGAAAGAAAAGAAGTAAGGTGGCTCTGACAGTAACTTAGCATTTAATGAAGCCAGGCTTAGGACAAGGGCTAAAAAATTCACAACTCAAGAGTAATGGAATGCTTGGATATAATGGAGGAAGAAAGAAACTTTCGTTGCAATTTTTACTGATGCTAGCAAAAGTTTAAAAGAGGTGAACCTGGGTATTTTTTATATTTAATTGTTGGTGGAAAAATATAGTATTAGTACTTGAGAAAGAGATGGGAGAAAAGTGGACTGGCAGGCTGTAGTTAAGTCACTTAATCCCTTTTGGTTTCAATTTTATGTCTGTAAAACTGAAAGATGGGGACTTGCACTGTTGACATCCTTTTGTGCCTTGAAATTTTAAGACTGTATGAAAGACTACTGAAAGGCTATGAGAACAAATACAACTTCATGGTATTTACTCAGATCATTGCAAACTCTTTATGGTCATGCCAACTAATTGTGAAGGATGCTCTGGGGATATATTTTAAATTATTACTAAAAGATCAGTAATGATTAGTACATACTTTTAGCAATTAAACATTTCTTTAAATGGTTTGTTTTTCTTTAAAGTTTAGACAGCAGAAGACTTTTACAATGAAATATTTATAAATGACTACTCAAAGCAGTAATCAGACAGCGGAGATAAAGTTTAAAGGGAGACAATAGGAATCTTATGCTTAATTTTTCAGAGATTAAAAATCAAAACTCTCAATAAGCACACGTTTCAGACATCTGGAATGAACCTGAAGCAAATCCTAAAAAAGCCATGGGTTTATATCATATTGACAGCAGCAAAAACATATTTCCCTAGCCAATTTAGAATTTTCTTTGTGAGCTAGTCCAATACCATTGCCAATCGCTATCTCTAGGAAATGGGGCCAAACCAAAGCTAAAAAAATGTTCAAAAACTCCCAGGAGAAAAAGCATTGGATGTAAGTACATCCCTTGAACTGATTTACTGATCATATGCATGCTTGGTTCCAAAATGAGAAGATAATTTCATGTCATCTTTAAAATTACCTAACCAATCTAAGGCAATATAACGAATATGTATAATGTTATATGTCGATTATACCTCCAAAAAAAAAAAGAAAATAATGATGTGACATTGAGAAAATGACAGAGTTCCTAGTCAAAGTATAAAACACAGAGAAATAAAAACAGAGACATGTCCCAAGACACCAAAAAATACACATGCAAAATAAGGGCTCTGTTAACATTTTAATGCCATTAAAGATTTTTGAAGCCCTGTTGAATTTTTAAACTATGAATGTAACTATGGGCTAGATCAGCGATTTTCAACCTTTTCCATCTCATGGCACATATAAACTAATTACTAAAGTTCTACAGCACACCAAAAAAGTATATATATATTTTTTGCCAACCTGACAAAAATATGGGTATAATTTTGATTCATTCATACTGGATGGCTATTGTTGTGTTGGCTTGATGTCATTTTTTTTTTTTTTAAATTTGATGGTCTAAGGGAAAAGAGGTCAACACCACTGACTAAATAGCCAGGTATTGCATATTTTTAAAAATTCTTGTTGAATATCGCTGGCTTATTGATTTTAAATAATCAATAGGGAGCCTAATAAGAGGCTCCCTATTGGTGCTATAAGTGAACCACATCAATTAAGAAAAAAACATCAAAAATAATCACGAAATATATCCTTAAATAGATTTTCATCTCAGATTATAAATAACAGAGCTCTTGAAATCTGAATGATATTAATTTCCACAATACTTCAAAAGCAATTATTTAAATTGTACAGTATATTATTCAGAAATATAAAAATTTCAAGTATTACTTATTTTATAATCTGCTAAAAATAGTCTTCAAAGCACAATTCCAAGAGCTCAGAAATACGCATCTTAATGTCAGTTCTTGCTGATGTGAACTGAAAACAAATGAGTACATAGTAAGTTTTATTTATACTCTATTTATACTTTCTGTTCCTACTTGTTATCAATCGGATCTTACTAGAAAGTTTCACATGCATGAGCTCTGCCAGACAGGAGATATAGGCAGGTTTTCTGCCTATCGTCTTATATATAAATATGTACTTCAGAATGCATGATTATGAGATTTCTGTACATGTCAACCTTACCCTTAACATTTATCAATCACAATGACAAATCAATTAAAATATAATTTAGATCACAAATGAAGAACTATGAAATATTAAAAGCAAAACTTTGGATAAAGAATATTTATATAATAAGCATCATTTAAAACACTGAAATAGAAAGTGACTTAACCAAAAACTCACTGCAAAACTCAAATCTCCGTTAGAGCTGAAATGTCTCACGTGAATTCCTCAGGCCCAGATGCATTTCAGTGAGGTCAGAAGGCAGTTTATTTGTGACTTTTTAGAAGAAAACTACCTGCCAACTGATGTGTAAAGGTGAGACAATTAATGTCTAGCTCTGTGTTCTCGTTTCTAGTTGGAATAACTATAACCTAAGTTACTTTCCACCTTTCAAATTTTATTTTATAAAATCATACTAAAATGAACAAAAAGTTCATTTTAAGTGTCTACTATGTGCAAAGAAAGACAAAAATAGTCAGAAACTTAATCCTATCTGAATACACCATAAACATTCTACTTTGGAAAAGAAAGCAACAGAAAAGACTAGAAGGGCCATGGCTGGTGTGGCTCAGTGGATTGTGCAGCAGCCTGTGAACCAAGGGGTCACCTGTTCAATTCCCTGTGGGAGAACATGCCTGGGTCGCAGGCCAGGTCCCAGGCTGGAGGCGTGTGAGGGGTAACCAATTGACATTTTTCTCCCAAAGTAATGTTTCTCTCCCTCTCTTTCTCCCTCCCTTTCCCACTCTCTGGAAAAAAAAAAAAAGACTAGAAGGGCATACACAAAATGAACATAACCCCAACTCTATTTTTAAAAAATTAAGATTTTATTTGGGATAGTAAAGGAACAAATGGAATACACCAAAACATTGTTCGTAATCACTTTTAAAGTAAATTAAATCAATCAATAGAGGTTTCTTAATTTTGGATATCTAAGGGATCCTCCAGGTGCATTACAAACTATTACATGAGCTTTCCCTGCAGTTACAATAGAAATCATATGTAAAATTACAAGAAATAAATTTTATTTATTAACAATATATTTTTTAAATGTCTTTTCAAAGGCACATCAAATTAAAAAGTCAAAAAAGGGCATGATAAATGCATAACATATTCTTATGTTTTCAAAAATAACAAAGATTTATTCCACATGTAATTTTCTGAAATTATTCAATTTACTTTAGGACTTACAAAAAAATTATAGCACAAAAACTTACCTTACATAGGGTACAGGGTCATCCTGAATCATATTGAGTAGCCATTGTAGTTCTTCATAACTCCTGTCCACTGAAAATACAAACAAAGAAATATACTGTTGCAATTATAACAAATTAAACAAGTGATAGGCAAGGAGTTCACACTTAATATTTAGGATTCTGCCTTAGCTGGATTTCCGATCAGAGTTGAAGGCTGTGGACAACTTCCTCACTTTTTTTTTTAACCTAATAAGCCATTTTGTAAATTTTGTAAGCATTAAGCTATATGTAGTCAAAACATAAAACAAAACCAAGTGTGTATTTTTCACTTCCGCTCAAATCAATGGCAAAGACAACATAAAGCAAATTATAATTTATTGGGCCCTAAATTAGAGATGATTATCTCTAAATGGACAAAATGCCCATTTCTGGACATTAAATAAAAATGATGTTTCCAGATGCCTAAATCAAATTATAGTGATGTCTGATACTCAATGATCCCTCCACTATATTATAAAGTGAACTGTTTTTGCCTGACTCATTTCTTTTGTTTAAGACCAAAGAACACCCTTAACTTTTCCATATAATATAAAAGGCAATTACAAAAATAAAACTGCTATAAATATAATTGACCAATAAAATGGCTCATTAGCTAGTTCCATTCACCTTTATAACAAGTTTCACTGTTAATGACTTAAAAAGCTTTATTTTCAGAGTTTTATTTCTAATATATTCCATTATCAAACTATCTAAAATTCATAAATCACATTTAAACACCTCTTAATTAAATTACTTATTTATTTATACTTATACTTAAGTATAAGTATAAATAAATAAGTATAAATAAATACTTATACTTTACTTATACTTATTTAGTGTTTTTTGGAAATCATAATATTAGCATTCTATTTCATTTCAGGTGGTACTACTTTATGGAACCTTCATATTTATGTAACACGAACATCATATACCTTGGAAAGAAGGCTGGGAATGCTGACATGTTTAGTGTACCACAAAACTTCTAAATTTCATATGTACAACCTGTAGACATGAACTAAGGGGGGGAGATGATGGGATGAGGTGCAGGGCGGGGGTGATAAATGAGAGAAAAAAATGGGACAACTGTAATAGCATAATCAATAAAATAAACCAAAAAATTAAAATAAAAAAAAATAAATTTTAAAAAAACTTCTAAATTTCATGAACTGATAAAATTTCAAAACAATACTGAAGACCGATAGAGGATTACATTTTTTTCCTGCCAAGAAATTTTTTTTAAAAATCACTATATTCACTATAATTTCTTAAAAGTATATTTTAACCCTCCATAAAAGGAACAAATGACAGTCCTTTCTGAACTCAGACCAACATACATATTATACACACTACACTGATCTTACCCTTTTATAATTCCTAACTATAACTAAGTGTTGCTATTGAAATTTAGAAAAGTTTATAAAAATTTGAGCATATTTTCCTCTATTTAACATGTAAAAATTAACCAATATCTACTAAAGAACTTCCCTCACCCCTTCCTTTCTTTCCATAGTCAGATGAGAAGTTCAGGATACTTTAACTTCTTTACTCTTCTCATATTTTAGCGCTATGATCTGGAATTTTAGAAGCAGGTTAATTTACACATTTCTTACATCAGCATATTATTTTTTCCCCCAGAGGTTTTACTGAATTTATTGGAGTGACACTGGTTAATAAAATTATATAGGTTTCAAATCTATTTATAAAATTCGATAACACATCATCTGCATAGTGTATTGTGTGTTCACCACCCCAAGTGAAGTCTCCTATCGCCATTTATCCCCCCTTATCCTCTTCTACCTCTCCCAACTCCCCTTTCCCTCTGGTAATCACCATACTGTGTGTCTGTGTGTATGAGGTGTTTTTCTTTGCTTAATCCCTTCAGCTTTTTAAGAATTATTCTTGAAATCTGCATTGAATTTTACAACTATATTAAATATTTAAGCTTAGCTCTTTATATTACAGGCATAGTTATTGATCACTGTTTTGCATTTCACACTTTGATTCATTTCCAGACCAGCTGAAAAATTATCTTTGGGAATTTTATTATTTAAAATGTTACATAGGAGATGAACTTTTAGCCTTCAAGGCTACGTGAGCAACAAAAAAACTTGGCAAAGTACAGAATCTTAAATCATAACTGCCCCTAGACAATATTATGTTAGCTATTTGATCCCTTTTCAACTCTTTTGAACTCTTCATATTCTGAAGACGTCACCAGGCCACATTATTCTCTTACCTTGTATAATAAATGAGTTCTTATATTCCTAGGAACTTATATATTTTTTTCCTTAACTTTCAAATTTTTAATTTCATCAGACTCTAGCTTAGGTCAGTTTCATTTACACCCTATCAAAGTATTCCATTACTTCTTGGATTATTGCTTTTCTTCCACTAGCTTCGCTCTTCATGACATTTTTTTCTTTTTTTACGTTTTCATCTCTTTATATTTCTCCTCTGTGTTTCTGAAAATATTTTGCCTGTATAGTTTTCTCTTATTTATTTTTGGCTCTTTTTTCCAACTTTAAAAAGCCTTGCCTAATTGCCCTACTGAAGCTCCAGTTTATGTCTCTTGCTCTACTTTCAAAGGCACAAATTTGTGACAGGAGCAAGATGTTTTCTTGCATCCCCCTTACATAGTTAGGAATTTCACAAACAAGTCTCTTCTATTTCTTAAAATAACACATAATTAAAGCTATAAGAATGATATACTGAATTCTTAGAAAAATCAAAGATATCTATTTATTAATTTTATTTTTTTCCCTCACTTATTAATACTTATAAGAATTCTACTCTACACAAAAAATCAGTGAGTCGAGAATTTAAAGTTAAAATATCTGTATTATACATAAAAAGAAAACCCCTATAACTAAGACTAGCTTTAAACAGTAAACATCTCTTTCTAAAATGACGCAAATATATACATACTTGTAAAGCGTTACCTTTAGTATAATCAACAACTGCTTCCAAAGCTGCTATCCTGATGTCCACAAAGTGGCCATATTCTGCGTAAGACTTAAAAAGAGCTGGATCGCTTGGCACATGTCCATTCTTCTGAAGCACTCGTATGGCTCTCAAGCAACTAGGAAAAGTGTTTACAGTTAAAGAGTTTATTAAGGTATTTTGAATCAAACTTGTTTGCTATGCATTAGAAATTAACCTGTAACAGTAAACTGAAAAATTGATCTGATTTAAACCTACCTTTTAATTTTGTATCATTAAATTTTTGCAACGATCATAAAAATTAAAAGTATCTAAATGCTATTAAAGGAAAACAAATTTTAAAACTTGTTTGGAAATTCAATTTCAGGTATCATTATACTTAGTATTTTCTCCAAAAGTTTTAGTTACACTGTTGAGTAAATAATAAATGTGGAAGGTTAAACTGTTTATAATGTTTGGAACAGTGAAATGAACTTTTTCTTTTTTAGCAAACTCCTAAAGAGATAGAACTTTTTGGTAATCATATACAAAGAAGTTGAAAAAAGCAAAAAGTCATCTTAAAGGTATTTAACAGAAGGATGTTTATACTCCATCCAATGAGATAAAATATTATGCAGACATCAAAAATGCTTTCGAAGGATTTCTGATGATGTGAGGTTATAAGCAGAATACAGAAACTATACATACAATATATGTCCACTAATTAAAAAGTTATATTTTACAAGAGAAAGAAAATTAGAATGCCATTCTCCAAAATAATACACTAATAATTTATCTGGGGATGACAGAATCATAGGATTTTAATTTTCTCCTTTAACTTTACTGTATTTCCCAGTTTTCTATAATGAGGATAAATTTCTCTTGTAATTATAAAAATAACTTTATAGAAATAACTTTAAAGAAAATGTAAAGAATCATCATACCTGACAGTGATGGTGTGTCTATAACTTGGAAGAAGCTTTTCCATATTCAAAAACCTGGTGATTTCTTCAAGAATGAGTCGCACATCCGGATTTAAGTTATCTAAAGTTCGAACTTCGTTATTCACACTGACTGCAGGCGTAACAGAGTTGGCAAGAGCATCAATCATTTCTGCACGATAATAGTTATCTGAAAACTAAGGCAAAAAATTATATAACAAATGTCATACATCTGTTCAAAAGTAATAAAATATTCATAATGTACGAACATAATTTATCGGAGAACGTAAGTTAGTAAGTATTCAACTTGGTCCTTTACATAGAATCACACATTAGGAAGAACGAGAAAAAGATTCACAACGTAGAAATACAAGGTTGTCCAGAGAGTATCCAGTCATGCACGATGAAAAAAAAAGACATTTATTGAAGTAGATATAAGATACAGGAAACACTGTACATAGAACAATGACGCTTTAGTCTCCTTCAAAGTAGGTATCTGGGGACTTCACTCAGTTCTCCCAATTACCATCAGCTGTCCTGTATTTTCCTGAATCTTGTTGATAAGGTGATTTTCATTTTCAAAGGTGATTTTAATTTTGGGAAAAGCCAGAAGTTGCAGGGCACCCAATCTGGGCTGTAGAGGGGCTGAGTCGCCTGGGTGATTTGATAGTTCACCAAAAAGCTCTGCACCAGATGTGATGCATGAGTGGCTGCATTGCAGTCACCAGTTTGCCCATAGTTGTGACTGTTTTCGTCATATTGCATCTCTCAACAGATGAAGAACATTGAGGTAGTGCTCCTTATTAACTGTTTGGCCTGGAGGGGGCGTACTCATGATGGACAACACCTTCACAGTCTGGATATTGCTGACTTTTCCACACCTTTTTTGGGCGTGGAGAAACAGGCAACTTCCATTGGGATGGCTGGGCCTCCGTTTCCAGATCATAGCCATAGACTCATGATTCATCTCCAGTTACAGTCTTCTTGAGGAAATCTGGTTCACTAGTAGTGGTTTGAATGAAGTGATTAGCAACTGTTGCACGATGTTCCTTCTGCTCTGTTAGAAGCTATGGAATGAATTTTGCTGTGACATGTTTCATGCCAAGAACCTGCATCAAAATCTTGGACACAGTTGTTTTTGGAGCCCCCAGATCAGCTTCTAGTTCTCGCGCTATCAGTCGCTGATCTTTGATTACAGCCAATACACATTCAACATTCTCAGGTGGTCTGCTTGTTGCAGGCCTTCTAGAACATGGATCACTTTCAAAAGATTTTCAACCACCTTTGAAGCACTTATGCCACACTTTTATTTGTGCTGCACTCATTGCATCATCCCCGAAAGCCTTCTAAATCATCTGAATAGTTTCCATAGAGAAATGTTCAAGCTTAACGCAAAACCTGATGCAGGTTCATTGCTCTACTTGCTCAGTCATTTGGAATGTGATGGCCACAGAGTACATATGCTCACTCAACAGCGTCCACTGTCCCTGCTGACTAATACAGTGAAGTCGGCATTGTTCACACATGCACAATTCCAGTCCACTCTCCAGCCAGACTGCACTGACGTCGTGCAAACCATTCATGTTATATTAATAATGGCTCGACTTTCTCTGGACAGATTTCATATATTAGTTTACTCAACAAACACTACATGAAAGGCATTCTTATACTAACCTAGCCGGGTTCCTCTAAAAGGAAGAACACGGTTCACAAATCTTGCTTGTAATACAGTTTCAAATCAGCTATTTATTGCTCTTCTCTCATATATAAATATATAACCCAAAGATCACCAGATATTTTTAAAAAGTATCAATGTAAAAAGACCAGAATAAACAAAGGGAAAAATCAACTTGAAGGAAATAGTGTGTGCAAGGAAAACTGGCAAGGGGAAAAAAAATCCAAAACTATCATTAATGTTGCCTGAGATGCCTTCCAATAGCAAAACATTTTAAAAAGAAAGAGATATGCAGACAATGAGAATCAAAATTAAACTGAAATATATTTTCAAAAGGTCTGAAAATTTGAGCAAAAAGAAAGAGACAAAAGATAGGAAGGAAAGCATAAGGAAATTGGAGAAATGGTGTAGAAGACATAACAGGAATAATAGGAGTTTCTAGTAAAAGCAGAAAAAATGAAGAAGGAAACCATAAAAAAAAAAATTAATGCCTAAACTCATATCCCAGTCAATTCCCAGAGAAGCAATTTGCTGAAATTCAATCTAGGTGTGGCTTGATTTAAACTCAGGAAATCAGATACTCTACTCTGGTAATTTGAGAACAAGTGAGTTAATTCTACCAGCAACACAAGCTGCCAGGGACCAGAGAGGAGTACCTCCCCCTTTTGACTTCCATTGTGGAGTTGAATCTCACAAGGAAACACATGACAATAGAGTCCCTAAGATTCCTATGTTCAGATACTGAGCGGGAAAAAAAAAAGGCACATAACAACAAACAAAAACTATTCAACAAGTACGCACTATGGATCGAACCATTTATAGGTTGTTTTCTTCAAGTATTTTTATAGTTTCATTATTACCTCTGCTAACTACTTTGCCAACAAGGCAAAAGCTCATTTATCTAACCACTGTTTCTGACCTAAGTATTTGGATCACAGAATGAACTCAGAAATTAAAAAGGAGATGGGTGTGGGTAAAGCAGGAAAATTTACGCCTCAGATCACATTCATTTCTCACAGACACTATAATCCTACTTGGACAAGCATGGATTATCTGATAAAAATAAGGTGAAACAACTTGAAGCATGGCATCCAATAGCTGTTTGCTAAGTAAATGAATAAAAACATATAATGGCTTAAAAATATGTCAATAAAAAAATTATGTCAATAAAAATATGTGAATAAAAAAATTTATCACAAGAAGGAACTGTTTTCTGGGTATCACTTGCTAAACGAAAAAGGAGTAGAAGTGAAATTGGTCTGTCAGACTTCACCCAAAACAGGTTTTAGCTGGCTCCCGAAAGCCCGATTCACTGTTATCTCCACATTACAACAGGTATAAGGAACATTTAAAAACCAGCTAATCTTGGTTTTCATCCACTAGTCATTATAATAAATCATGTTTATATGTTTCTAACTCTAGAAATTTCAAGTACCATGGATTCAACAATGATTTCACAGTCTAAATATTTCTTTTAAAACAAAGTGTCACTGGGTAGCTTTATAATATTCATTAGGGTATCTTACCTTATTTTTCCTGTTGTCATTGTACTTGATTAAGTCTAAAATAAACGTTAAGACTTCTTTGGGACAAAGGTTGTGAACATCTCTCAACAGAGCCATTGCAACGGGCATAGTCTAGGGGAAAAAACATTTAAGCATGTAACTCAACTGTTTCATTACTACAATTCACTGAATTCAGTACATGTAGGAAAAGGTGACTCTGGAGCTGACATGGGCACCTGGATGGAGCCTAGCCCCCCTACCTCCCACCCCTCCCACTAAGAACATGTCGCAAACATTCTAACAGAAGAGCTGAGTAGGAAACCAAGGGGAGAGCTGTGCAACTGGATGCAACCTACAGCTCACATGCCTTTGTCTTTCGTTTGTCAGAGGAAATATATGTCATGTAAATTATATAAATTCGGTTCTGGGTTTTACAGCAGAAAAGGTATGAGTTTTAACATCAGATAAACGATTAGTCAATTCTTACTCTACTAACTACTGAGATGGTTATTTTAGCTGGCTGCTTACTAACGCAGGAGCCTCACAACCCTTTTCAGGATTAAATGACAGTGGCTGGAGACAGTTCAGCCATGAGTCTGAGAAGACACTGATTGTCCAATACCATCCCAGCTTGGCTTAAGCAGAAATGGTAAATTATCTGAAATCCAGCTTAACTTCCTTCTTCCTAAATTTTCACAGGTAACTTTTCTAAGAAGGTAGAAGCCTGACTCAGAAGAAGGCAGGTTCTTACTTTTCCTAAATGTACCTCCCAACTATGTCCCACCCACTACCAATACCTTCAGAATTCACTCCATCTTCTTTTTTATATTTATCGGCTCCCATGGAATATTTCATGCCTCCCTCTCCAATGGTTCTTTTCTCTGTGCCAAACATGCCTTAAGTTTTTCCTTCCTCTATCCAAACAAACCAAACCCAAAATATTCTTTTCTCAGCCCTGCTTTATCCTCAACACGTCTCCTTTCTCATACTCTTCACTCCCAAGCCAGAAAAAATAGGCTTCATTAAGTTTTTCTACTTCAACTTTACTTCCTTCCTTCTGTTCACTTCACTTCTTTCTAGTCCATTCTAGTTCATCTAATCTCTGCCTTCATTATTAATAAATCACTCAAAATATTTTACAAATGATTTGCACAGTGCCCAAATGCTGATCACCCTGCTGTACTCATATCCCTTCCTAATCAGTGACTCTATCATGCCACCACTTTCTAAATTATCATTTATAGAAAACTTACTATGCGATAAATATAACCTAAAACACTTCACATGCTTGATCTTATTTAGTAAACAGAGGCTAAGAGGGTTAAGTAACATGTCTTCGTGCAAACCGCTAGTGAGTAGCAGGGCTGGGAATAAAGCTAAGAGCTGTGTGCTGCCTTCTCTCTGACTCAGAAATGCTGCCCACAGTCTAGAAGGACTACCATCAGAAGGACTTACCCATACCTCCATCCTCCACATAGCCATCCCCAAATTCAAATTATCCATTGCTCTTTACTTTAGTATTAATCTGGACAGTGATTTACTTCCTTACCACTCATAAAATCAACGAGCAATCACGTAATCACAATTTTGGAAAAATATTTTAAGAACAAAAAAAGAACAAGGCAAAACACATCTATTATTTGCATAGTCTCCAAGTTAAACTGAGATATACAGATAGTGGCATAAAACAATCATAAGAAATCTGGAAAGTAAACTTGTACCTTCTGTAGAAAATAACTTTGAAAGCTCATAAAGTTGTTTGTTTTCACAATGTTCGGACAAGTTTTACAACAAAACATTCTAGTAAAGAGTGACTTCATAGCTGGTGGTCCTGTCCATGTGCTCACCATTGAATTTGCAATCTGCAAATAATTACATAACAAAGTAATCTCCATCACCACAGCAAACATATTTTAAAATATATAAAGCCACTTTCTAAAAGTTAGCAGTGCAAATGGGTTAGATTTCAACAACTTCAATTTTCATAAATGTAACAGATTTTAGCCTCCCGTTATCATTTCTAAGACTATATAAAAATTCACCCTCTCAAATTCTTATAAATACTTATAATTATTTTCTACAATTTCTAAATTGGAGCATTCTTAGTTTTAAAACAAATTTGCAAAAAGTTTCTAATCTAAATAAGTTTGTATTTGTCCAGTTAGGTAGATGTAATTCTAAAATTTTATATTTATCAGCCAGAAACATCACCATAGATTTTTAAAGAAAATTTTAAAAGCTACCCTAATTGAAAAACAAACCAAGTATTACACTACCATTTAAGTCTGTAAGAATGCTTACCAAAAAAAATGTATCTTGCTATTGATACTTTTAGTGCAGATAAAAATTATGTCTAAAAAGGAAATTATAATTAACTTTAAATAACATATTTTTATGGATTTGCTAAGAATGTAGCATGCAAGGATCACAAAGATCTTTATAAAAGCAATGAAATTGTATCCTTAGCTGATGGTTATCAAAGAAAATAATCTTTTCCCTCATATCCCTGAGTAGACTGTAGGAATCCAACTACTCACTATTAACCACTAAAGATAAAACAAATCTAAACCATTATAATCTGGTGAAATGGCGGGCAAATGAATTCAGCAGTGAAGAAGGCAAGAGAGTCACTAAATGGAAATGAACCTATTATCGAGATGTTTTTTAAATACCTGGAACCCAGTATTTCTGGCCAAATTTTTGTCTGCATTTTCTGGTTTTCATTTGTTCTACCTTCGGTTTTTTTTGCATCTAAAGAAAATATTTAGTTTTCTTAATAAATTAACTTTCCTAGCATGTTAAATTACACAACCTATCATTTTAAAGTACATATTACTAACACTGATTACTAAACCCAAACCAACATGAAACAATCACCACAGTGGGATATTTAAAATGAATGAATTTCATGTTCCTTAATGTCAAACCAAGGAATTTCTTACCAAATATATTCTTTGCTTACTAATGTAGCTGGCAAGTCAATGCAATGGTGAAAAGTTCTCTTTGGTTTTAAAATCTGACTTTCAGTTTGACAATTATAAAATTTTACTACATTACCAATTTTGAGGCCAAACATCTTTCTTTCAAATCAGTCTCGATATAAAGCTTTTGGTAAAAGCTTTTAAGAGACCAGTTACCAGGTAAAATCAAAGACTACAGTGAATTTTAATTCATTTTCAGAGTTTAATTTTTTAAAATCTATGTAACCTCACCTTTGCAAGGCAGAAGCAAGCTGCCATTCTTACTCGGTAGAAACACTGCTCTTGCTCTAGTATGTCAGTAAGCGCAAGCCGTGATGCTGGAGTGGGGAACTTCTCCAAGGCCAAAATGGACTCTTGCTGTGCAACAACATCCCTCTCGTAGCGGAGCTGGTACTGCCACATAAAATCAGCTTGCTCGAATTCGACTTTCCTCAGCACTGACATATCGGGGTCTATCCTTATCCACAGCAAAGGGGAATCGGCACTGAAAGAAAACGCAACTTTCCATTGTATTCACTTTAGTTTTTTAATTTTACATATGCCTAACATAAAAATAAAGCATTCGCTACACCAGTTTCTCTTCTACACGTAGTATTCAAGACTGCCTGGAGTTTTATGCATTCATTTTTTTTAAATTACAATGACAACTGTCATTATGTTTAATATATTTCAACTTCATCACAATGTCTGTCTATATCAATCTTGCTGAAAAGATCTCCAAGGAGATGAAAATTTGTGATTACTTGATGTGAAAAGTGGAATGAGACCAAGTCTCTTAATTTCACTTCCTGTAGCCAAATAAGCTGACTAAGAATTTAACTGCCATCCCTTACTGGAAAGCAGTCCGTGACTAAGAAATGAATTATTTTAAAATTAATTTGTTTCACTGATTTTAATACTTTATTTCATACTGTTACACTTATGATCACCTTTTTCAAACAGCAAGTTCTGAAATCATAGTTCAGGGGCATATCTCAAATTTACTCATGTAGCTCCTCAAAGTAATAAGCACATTTTTAAAAAATCTAGTCTATGTCAATACTTACCCAAGGAACGCCACCTGAAATATTAATTCGATTCATCAAATACCACTGGGTGCTTACTATAGCCAATTCACATGATACGGAAAAATTTAAAAAATGGTATGTAAACAGCAATGATACTTGGCAACTAAGTTAGTAAATAACTGCAGATGTTTTATAAAAAATACAGGTACAATATAGACAGAAAGTTTGAGCTACATAATACTTAAAAATGAAATTGTCAAATAATACCACATAAAAATTTTAAATAATGATATTTACATTGTGTTTTGCAAGCATAGGAGCCTTAAAGTACCCTAAAGCCTTGTCCAAAGACAAAGAGCATCAGTATTGCCTGAGAGTTCATTAAGAATGCAAACTATCAGGCCCCTAATGCAGACTGGATCAGAAACCACCTTCTAAGATCCCCCAGTGACTGACATGTATGCTATGGTTTGAGAAGCACTGGTCTAGAGACTAGCAGAGGAGCAAGAAAGCTCCCTAAGTCCAGACTGTGCCAACTTTAAAAATGTAGTTCTTCTTCATTTTGCCAGGGCCAGGATGGATGGACTCTTCCCTCTTTGATTAATTACATCATTGGGGTAACACTGGTTAACAACATTATGTAAGTTTCAGGTGTACAACTGTGTAACACAGCATCTGTAGACTCCATTGTGTGCTCACCACCTAAAGTCCGGTCTCCTTCCGTCACCATATATGTGACCCCCCTTTACTGTCTTCATCCTCTCCCCACCCTCCTTCCACTCTGGTAACCACCATATTGCTTGCTATCTGTGCCTATGAGTTTGTTTGTTTTGTTTGGTAATTTGTTGCTTTCTGTTTTATGTCCCCCATATGAATGAAATCATATGATACTTGTCATTTTCCACCTGATTTACTTCACTTAGCATGATAATCTAAATATCCACCATATTGTTACAAATGGCAGTGCTTCATCTTTTCTACGGCTGCATAGTATTCCACTGTATATGATTTTATGTAAGATTTATTTTTAGCATAAGGTTACGATGCCTTTCAAACGTTTTAAAAGAACTAATTTCAGGATATTTATAAACTTTAAGATGTACATATCAGGGCAAATGAGAATGCAGAAAATGGTATGTCCTTAAACTTAAGTAACTAACTTACTCCATTGCAGAAAGATCCATATCAACTTCCTCTCCATTCATCAGTGGAATTTTTTTCTTCTTATTCCTATATTAAAGAAAAAGTAAATTTAAAATTGTGACATTTCCAGTTCTGAAAGGAGATAGAGAGCAGCCAAAGTTCAAGTTAAGGATTTCACACAACATATTTTTGAAAGACATTCTAAGGAAGGTATTGTGTCTCTGAACAACAAGAATGTCTGTAATGGCATGGGGATACAGGGAAAAGGGAGAAGGACACAGTGTAAAAGATGTAGGGGCTTTTCATGACATATGTATTCAGCTCCTTCCTTTAGAGTCAATGATCATTTCCCCAATATTTTCTATAGATATTAATCCAATGAGACTAATAAGAATGAAACTAAGCAATCTGCCTTCAATTTTTCTTGGCTCCAAAACCTCAAATTTCAATTCCACTTCCCCATCCCACTACAAAATAAGGATTCTCAAACTTATTGAAAATGTACTTAAGGATAAAAATGTTGCCAAAAATGGAAAGCAAATAATGTTTGGTACTATTCACTTGAAGTAAAATGGGGGAAAAAGATACTAGATAACATGTTCTCTACCTGAAAAATTAGGTACACATTATGATTTTTATTTTGGTATTTTAATCTGTGAGACTTACAATTTAACTATAAATTTCAATTTAGAATTACAATTCAGTGCCTACCTTCTGCTTTTGGAATGACAGGGTATATCATGTTTAAGGCTGTTTTCTTCAATTTGCAATGTGTGATTGAAGGATCCATCTAACTCTTGCACTGTGACTTTAAGTGGTCCCTTTAAAAAGAAATATAATGTTCATAGTGCTAAAAGAATACCAATATGTATTCTTACCTGTGTAGGTACATATATCAAGATATAAAATAATACTATACAAGATGTGTAACTAGAGAAAGAGAAAGGCAACTGGTGACCAAGGAGGGGAGAACTGGAAGAATTTGTATCCCCTGAAACCTCCATCTGTAACCCATCTTCCCTTCGCCAACACTTGGTATTTGCTCAATTTCATTCTTTGCAAACAAAATCTCATTATGAAACTTCTAACCAGATCCACCACCCATAAGCCCTTCTTATATTGTAATAGAGGAGAGAAGGCAATGCAAAAGGCCATTTTGGAAAAAAACTTACCACATATTTCTGAGTTCCAGGAGATGTATAATCTTGCTTTATTTCCAACTCTAAGACATTTCGTTTTCTATTAAAAGCAAAACTTCCATAAAATTTTACCACTCCACTCTGGTCTCTGAAGAATTGTAAAGGAATTTTTGCATACTGAAATGAATATATACTAAACAAATTATTCATTGTGGTAGTAATAATTTTCAAATGTATTCCCATCAGTTCAAAGCTTGGAAAGCATGTTTCATTGTAAAGCAGGTGGCAAAGTATTCAAAATTCTTGTGAAAAATGTTTCTCCAGATTTAAAAAGAATTTCTGAAATGTTAGGAAATTTGTGTTTTGAGAGACATAAAACCACTTTACTGGGTTATTAATATAATGAAATGAGAAAATGTAAAAACTAAAACGCTCCAAGCTACAACTCAAGATGTGCCAGCCTCTAACCACATCTGCAAGTCACCAGACCGTTGCATCTTACAAGTGACTCCTTGGGCCTGTCCTGATGAATTACTTACCTCCCTTACCATCAAGCCTATTGCTATACTCACACTAAAAACCACTATTTCAAAATATGCCGAATTTTATAAATAGCACAGGTATGTGTGTGCGTGCGCACATGAGCGTAATGATTAGTAAGCACTTTATAGGAAATGATTTACAGTTCCTGGTTATTTTTACCATTATTTAGAAATATAGATAGTTCTTTTCTTACATCCTTTTATCCCCCAAGTCCCTCTTCTTCCTCCTTCCCCTTACACACATTACCCTATTCCCTTCCCCGCTTTGCTGAACTGCTCTTTAAAAGGATACACCCACTGCTTTATTAAAGGCTGAATGTCTTTGCCAGAGACATTTGAGATGGATTTCAAAAACCCAGACGTGGAAACCAGCATCTGACTCCACATATGTGACTGGAACTTCTGAGAGGAAGCAGTACTAGCCAAACTCAGCAGTTTATTGAAAACCTGTAAGGATTAAAGTGTCACTTAGTAACTTTGTATCATTTAGTAACATAATATACTTTGCTTTTAATTCCCTCCTAAACCACTTTGCAATATAACTACTTTATTTTAGGCAATTACAGAAGATAATAATTTCACATCTTACTATATAGATTGTTCTAGTTAAAGATTATCAACAGTAGAAGCATGCAAAGAATTAAACAGCCAGAATAACCATTCCTTCTCTAAGTGTAACTAAATTTTAATAATGTCCTGCTCGAACACTGAATAGTTTTCAAGAATTGTAATAATAATAATAACAATAATAATAATAAATAATACCTATAAATTATTATGCTAAGAGCTTTACATAGAAACTAAGCATTGTTTATTTCAGAGGTTGAGAGCACTCAATAGGATTTATACCCTCAAAAAAATTAACTGGCTCTTGATGGACCGCCCAGTATTTCTGCTCTTTACTCTAAAGGCAAGGTGAAGGACAGAAGAATTAAAGAAACTTAATTTTAGTGCAAACTTAAAAACATTACTGAAGTTATTTTTTCCTTACCTCTAAGAGAATGTCAGTAATGGAAAACAAACAGCTGAACATTTATAAAACATCTGGTTTCTACTACTGCAACTATTATAACTCAACTACCTACACCAGAACTTGCTTAAAATATATGGTAGAATTCAGCCATAGCAAAAATAAGCATCTTTTAGATAGGCTTGGCTTTTCCTACTTAAAACACTTCTAAATGGTACTTCATCCTTAATATTCTAAATAATGCCGAACACAAAATCATATGCATAAATAGGTTTTACCTTCATCTTCACATTCTAATTTTTATCTTCATAATAATCCTATACTAAATGGGTCAAGTACTGACACTCTTTCCATATCTGAGGAAACACAAACAAAAAACATAGGGCTATGGGGGCTTACAGCTAATGACTAACAGAGCTCCACCTTACAAACCCAGATACTCAGACCCTGTTTACTGACAGTATTCAAGATATACATGTAAAGAACAGATCTTTCTTTACAATTGTTAAGTTCTTAACTTTAATACTTACTTGTAGCATAAATTCCATACTGATTCTATTTTCAATCAATCTCATCACAAGGTGAGCTTTACACTGGAACATAGTGTAGTACTCCCAGGAAAGCGTGTGCGGGTGCTTTATTGAAAAGTGCAGGTGGGATGCTGGACTGAACAAATAAACAGATTTACTTAACAAGCCTGAATATTAAGTAAACAGTAAATTTCATGGCCGCATCAAGACAATATATCAAATACATCATCGGAGTGCCTCAGCAATTTTCTTTGTAGGAGAGCAACACAGACTAGGACATGTCCACACATACACACAAATCCAAGAAGAACTATATATGTAAAACAGAACAACTGTAAAAGTATTAAAACCAGAGAAAATTTATTTCCATAATTTTGGGGTGGAAAAAATCTTCCAAAAAAATAAAATAAAATCTGGAGAGCATACAGACTGGACTATGCAAAAAATTTTAAATTCTGACATGAAAGGAGATCATTAGTAAATTAAAAGAAAGGTTGAGTCTTGTCAAAAATATTTATGACATATATGAAAAATTTAAAATGTCTACAATTATTCACTATTTCAAATAATGCTGTAGAGACCATCTTTTTAGAAATGTGCAAGTATTTCTGTATGATAAACACTCAGAAGCAGAATTTCTACAGAACATATCTGGAACTGTTGAATCTAAAAATTACCCATTTAAAAATTTTGATCGGTACCAACAACTTACCCTTCAAAATCATTGTACAAATTATATTCTCAAAATCAAATGTATAAGAGTAGTCATTATACTCCCTTAAAAACTCAGCATACTGAAATTTTAAATATTTATCAATTTAGTATTTAAATAATTACTTTTATATTTCACTAATACTTCCAAGCCTATAAGCTTTATAGGCTTATGAGCTTTACAATGCATAGCAATATGGAAAATGTCAGATAAATTCCAAGGTATAATGGAATACTATATAGCTCTTAAGTGGAACAAAAGTAAATTAATATGTAACACTTGCCAAAATATATAGATTTTTTTTTAAAAGGACGCAGTAATATGCATATGACTGAATTACATTTTATAAATGTCAGATATGCATAAATAAAGGCAATAAAAAAGGTCCATATGTTGAAAGACAATACACCAAATTTATAATCATGGTTATCCCCAAGAAGAGGTTTTAGTGAGACTGAGGGATGGTAAAAAAGGGCTAAAAAGGATCTTTTACTTTTTACTCCACAAGCTTCTAAACTGTCCAGTTTTTAATCTTTTCAAAAAAGCATTATTCATGTGCTACTTTTATACATTTATATATTTTTAAAATTAAACATACAAGTAAATACATGGGAAGAACCAAGGTAAAAAGCACCTTGTGTAAATAGTATTTTCTATTTTCACACAGTGGGGAAGCTCTATAATACTCTGGGAAACTGCCAAACAGCAGGCAGCCAGGGGAAGAAAGTGAAAGGAACGAATGCTTACTGAGTAAGCACATACTATGCGTACTATGCATGAAGCTTTATCTGAAATCATCCTCACAGCCAAGCTGGTTAAAGTGGATCATGGATCATCACGGTCTCTGACACATTAAACACACACACACTCTCTCTTGGAAACATTATGCAATTTACTAAGATCACAAAAATCAATAATGACAAAAACTCCAAATTTTTCTAATTCCAAATTCCTATGCCTTTCCACTAACTTAATCTTGTCTCAATGACCCTAAAAAAAGAGGCTACTGGTTATACAATCTCAAGTTTCTTAACCTTTGTTGTGCTTTTAGACACTTACGCAGACTGGTTAATTCTATCAGCCCCATCTGAGAGACTTTAAAATGCACAAAATAAAATGTACAGGGTTACAAAGAAAGCCAATGATATAAAATGTAGTTATCAAAATAAAAAAATTATGATATACCAATATATGTGCTAGTTTATCAATGCATTAAATAGTGAGATCTAGCACTGGTCTACTGTAGTGTATTTGAGGTAGTGATGAGTGCAAAGAATGTTTCAAGATATCTGCCCAAAAAGTATCCATGATGTATACTGTTGACAAAGTCACAGCATTGCCTATTGCCTACATAATTAAAGAAAATGTAAAATTTCACTTCATGTTTAGTGAAAATACTAAAAATTTCCCATCCAATGTAATCCACATTCCCTTCAGCGGCCCATGGACCCTAAGACAAGTAGGCTAACACCACCATTATTTTATTGTATGTGGCTGTCTCCTTTACAGTGACTTGCTAAAAAACAGAGAAAGAGTAAGAGAAAGAATGGAAGAATGGTGAGAGAGGGTAATGAAAGGAAAAAAGGAAAGAGGAAATAAGTATCTAGATAGGTGAAGATTCAAATAAATAGGTATAGGTAGGATGTCTTGATACTGAAATTATTGATTTAAGACTTAAAGTAATTATCAGTGTTTCCATTATTTTAAATCTTTATGACAAGAGTATAATATAGTAGTATTAAAAAATTAACATGGAAAAAAGAAAAGCAGTACATTTTTAAGTCTTTTTCAAATGCTGAAATCCATTCATAGCCATCACCTATGGTAAAAACAGTAATGAAAGGAGTAATGAGATTCCCGGTGTTTGCGGTCTCAATATTGTTATCCACTGTTATTACTACCCCTTCGGTCTGTGTGGGTCTCAACACCATACAAATGATCCTAAAAGAGCAATCCCATAAAACAAGGTTTATAATATCTTTGAACAACGAACATACTTATCCTTCTCTTTTCCTCCACCAAATATGGGATGTAGTAAAACTCCGCCAGTTTTCAATTCATATGCCACTATTTTGTCCAGCTCCTAAAAAAGATATAAAAATAGGAGTCAGTGAAAACTTTTTTCACATAGAAATTTAAAACTGAACTGCAATTTCTCATTTCCTGGTATAAGAACATAAATTTATTAAAATAAATTAAATGTATTTAGAGTGTAGTTCACATTCTCATAAACAAAGCATGCTACACAGCTGGTTGAATGACAGAGCCTAAAGAACCTCAACTACTTTGTGACTTCAGGGCTGGTCAATTTCCTAATGGATCTTCCCAACCTCTCTAATTGGCTTTCTAAGACTATTTCTTCCTTCTCTGTATTTTGCTTTGATGGAGAATTTAAGGCAAGAAAAAAAGAAATGACGATAAAATTATGTCAAATGTCAACAATTTTTAAAAGATTTTATTTATTTTTTAGAGAGGGGGGAAGGGAGGAAGAAAGAGAGAGAGAAACATCAACATGTGAGAAAAACATTAGTTGGTTGGTTGCCTTTCGCTTGCCCCCAACTGGGGACATGGCCCACAACCCAGGCATGCGGCCTGACTGGGAATCGAACCAGTGACCCTTTGGTTTGCAGGCTGGCACTCGATCTACTGGGTCACACCAACCAGAACAGGAATCAACATTTTAAAATTCCTCCAGTCTTCTTCAATATGAAGTATATCAAAGTTAAAAAAAAAAGAAAAAAGACAACACAACTGTGCTAGATATTCATGACTAGTTTAAATAATATACAAGCAGAATAGAGAAAGAAGTGGTAAAAATCATAGTGAAGTGGTTAAAAGCCAGGTCTAAATCCTGGCTCTACTACTTACTAGCTGTGTAACTTTGGCCAAATAACTTAACCTCTCTGTGCCTATTTCCTCACCTGTAAAATCGGGATAATAACAGAGCAGTTAGTAAGATTAAGATAGTTAACATTTATAAAATGTTTGTAACAGTGCCCAAAACATAGTAAGTGCTATATATATCATTTTCCTTCATTAATAGTTTTTGAAATGGAGAATGAACTATATTCAGTTCTAGATGGGGAAATTCTTTCACAGTTCTAAATGTTTGAAATTTTTTACAATTACCTTTGGCTTACTTAAGTTCACGTTTGGATGATGAAGATATATAAAATGAGAAAAGGGGGAAGGTGGAGGGGTTTATTTAATAAGGATATTAAAGGCTAAAATTTTTCCACCTGAGAAGCTAAGCATGATATGATTAAAATGTGTATGTACCTGAATAGAATGGGATAAGCAAATTATAGTTGATTTTTTTCTTCTGGGCCAAATCTTTGAATTATAGGAAAAAGACTAACAAGGACCGGAGCATAAATGCAATGAAAAGCTAGCCAGCATACAATAAGCACTTACTATTTATAAGGGACTGTGCATATTACATGTATGATGTCTCATAATCCCCATCCATGGGGTAGATACCAATACTACTCTCCTTACACAGATGAGGTTTGAAAAGATTAACCAAAGTAACAGAGCTTGTAAATATATGAGGCAGGTTGAAGAGCAATCTGACTCCAGAACCTGGGCTCTAAGTTTAAACAAATTTAGGAAGCAGAGAGATACATTACAAATGAGAAGTTGGAATATATCTAATGATTAACTCGGTGCTTAAGGGGCTTAGATTTCTCTTCCTCAGCGAAAAAGTTTTTAGAGGCCAACACTGACAAAGGAAACTGGAAAAAATTGACTATTAATCTGTCTTAGTATTAGTGATTCTCAGTCTACTGGAAAAAAATTACGACTCTGAACAATAAGTATTTTACAATTATTAAAAGTCAAGGACACACAACTTGGAACTCAGGACAACACTACAAGTCCTAGTGACTTAAAGTGAGTAATGGACCTTGTTATTTTTACCTCTTTAATCCAATGGCGGTATTCATTAACACCAAAGGTTTTTTTCATCCAAAGTCCGTAAATATAGCCTGAAATTCCCTTCAGTACCCATTCATCAGACCTAAGCAAAAAGTAAAAAAAGAACTTTTAATCATAAAAATTCTTCAGATAAGACTGAGGTAACAGGTGTAGTGCGTACATCTCTGCCTTCTTAAAGAAAATGAAAGTTATTAACAAATTATTTGGTTTTCCCACATCTTCCAGCTGACTTCTACTTGTCCGTTCCTTGTTCCTCCTTCATATCCAGACTGGCAACACCTGTAACTGTAGGACTGCTGCACCGTCTTAACTCAGGTGCCATGTGCCTGTGTTCGCGCTCGGCAGTGGCAGTGCTCCTTCCCTCTTGCGTAACTCTGTCCATGCCGTCTCCCCTAAAACACACTTGCTTGTAGCTAGGGCTGTACTGCTGAACCCTTACAGTCCACATTCTATTATTATCAATCCCATGCATAATTATTAGTGGGATTCCTAAGGCCTGATTACTTAAGTAAGTTTAATTACTTAATTTTTTTAGTTTCTCAAGAAGAAAGGCAATCGACACCACTCATTCATTTATTCATTTGTATTTTTATCTATTTATTTGTTTATTCAAACATTTCACCTACCATGTTCCAGGCACTATCCTTTTAATTATTATTATTACTATTATTATTAAAGATTTTATTTATTTATTTTTAGAGAAAGGGGAAAGGAGGGAGAAAGAGAGGGAGTGAAACAGGACGTGCAAGAGAAACAGCGATTGGTTACCTCTCTCACACCCCTAAGTGGGGACCTGGCCCGCAACCCAGGCATGTGTCCTGACTGGGAATCGAACTGGCAACCTTTTGGTCCACAGGCCCGGTGCTCAATCCACTGAGCCACACCAGCTAGAGACAGGCACTATTCTTTAGTGAAACAATGGAATTTTAAGAAAGTTAAAATCTAGAGACACTACCCTCTGCCTTCTCGCCTCCAAGGAGAGGGAGGGGAAAAACATATTTACATACTGTTTATAGCACAGAATGGTCACAGTTATAAATTATAACCTTAAGGGAGTTTCCTGTGTTTCTTCAAATTCATCTCAAGTTAATCGAAAAGAAAATAAAGGTGCTCTTATCTCTTACCTCAGGCAATGAGGACAAAGCTAGGCCCTGGCGGGAAACCCCTGCATCACTGTCACTACTGCAGGGGCCAGTATTTTGCCTTGAGCATGACCAACTGACTGGATGCCAACATCAGAATTCTAACTACACCCTTCTGTGCAATCAAATCCTTTTACCCACAGTATTCCTTTGGTTTTTTAAGAAATCACTACTATCAAAATTCCTAGCTTATTCTTATTGCAAATTACAGAACTATATTGAATTCATGACCAAAAATTTAAGAAGAAATTTATACTCATTATTTTTCTTTAATTATGTATAGAATTGTGTTTTTAAAATGAACTGCTGTGGTTAGCACAAAGGTCAGCTTACACTGCAAGAAAGAGAATAAAAACAAAACTCAATTTTTTTTCTCAGTAGTTGTAAACTTTGAAATTACTTACCAAGACATTCTGGATATGAAACAGCCGAAAAACTGCTGCGCCAAGGACTGGGCTAAACACCTTCTAGTCAAAGGTGTCTCATCTATAATCATAGCACTATGTAACAGATTTGTGCTGGAATGTAAAAGTAAAAGAAATAGCTAGTTATAACCAAGGAATAAACAATTACTGAGTCAAAATAAAATAATCACACTATTAAAACAACAGAATTTGTTAGGCATTCTAAGAGAGAAAAAACAGAATATTCTCCCAAAGTGCTTTTGCATCTTTTCAAAATTTAGCTTAAACCCATAATCTTGACATATTTTGCTGAAAGCAAGGATTGCAATGTTTCCCACTGATTTCCATGAAAAATATATATATCTTGTTTTTGGGGGGGTGAGGGGGGAGGAAACATCATCAGTCAATCAGAAACTAATCTGCCTACAAAGGTCTCTTCTAATTTGAAAAGTCTTTTCTGAATAATAACTATTAATTTTTGGTGTTCTAGTATTTACTTTCATATACGCTGACCCAACGGATCCTTCCAACACCACTCTGGAGAATGCAGGGAAAGTATTTTTATCCCTTTTATAGATGAGAAAATTTAGGTCTAGACAGGGTAAGGTGATTGGCTTGACACATAAAACTTGTAAAGATCTGAAACTTTGCAAGGAATGAAAGAGAGAAGGGAGAGAGGTAAAGAGGGCAGAAAAATAAAACAATAAAAATAAAGTTTTCCTTTTTTTCTTACAGAAAAATTTGACAACATAAGTGAATATTTAAGTTGTGCTTAAAAAAGGAAAACCCTCACCAGTTATCCACAAAACACAATTTGTATAATATTTTTTAAATTGCATAAGCAGAAAAGAGGTTTTCTAAAAATATGTTAAGGCATTAGTATCAGTTAATTCTAGATGAAAATAGCATAAGTCTTTTGGGTTATTCTGAAATTTTCTTCTTTATACTTTTTACATTTTTTACTTTTAAAAACATAGATTTTCTACAAAGCCAGACAAAATTAAAAGTTCAAAGCATCTTAAAATTTGCCACAAAAAACCTGTCTTCACATCATTATCCTAAATAAGCATTTCAATCTGAAGAAATACCAACCTAAAAATGCTCATAGAAGCATAAGCAGCAACTTCAACATAAGCCTCATCAATGAATACAGTCTTAAAGCAGGAGTAGGGGTATCGACATGTAAGAATTTCTTCATAAAATTCAAAAACTTCATGAAGATATGATGTGGTATGTTTAAGCAATGGAAGAAGTTGGGGTAAACAAAAATGAGTAACCTGAAAATAAAAGCAAGGAAGGAGGTCATTAAATAAATTAACTCTAATATTTTAAATTTTCTAAATATCTCAATTTAGGTAAATATTCATATAAATCCTTTTTTTTTCTCACAAAGTCATGGTACTGAAAGAAAATGCCAGTGTGACATCAGAGCTTACTTTTCCTATATTTACAAAATATTGTACTTAAAAATCAAATTTACGATGGATTGTAGGTCTATAAAATGCTTTTAGTCACAATGAAAGTAAAACTTTGGTTCCAAATAGTTAAAAATTCTTCTGCATATGCATATAAAACAAAAAAGATTTAAATCTCCAAGACTTACAGATCTACCTTTGATATATAAGTATCTAACTAAGTGAATACTGCATATCATAGTACTATCTTAGTAATAAATTGTCAACGTTGATCATACTATTTTTACTGCACAGAGAGAAAAATTACTATAATCCTCCTCCATCATCTCAAGTACATTTGAAAGCTGCAGGAAGTTTATTCCTTGTTAGGAGATAAAAAATGCCTGCAATAGAATCAGTAGTTCTGATTTTCTTACTAGGTTACATCACACCTTAGACGTGACACACAAATACACATTCCATTTCATTGTCCCAATTTGTGATTCTGTGCCAAGTCAATGGCATGAACAATGTCAGAATCACTCTTACTAGAATGATCTGGCAAAGTTTCAGGCAAGTGATCAAATTTGAGCTAATCTTTTTGAACTGGACAAAAGTCTGATAGGTAAGAAGAGGAAAAGAGAACATCCCAAACAGTGTCAGAAATAGGAAGAAATAAGAAATGATCAGGAAAATCTAAGTAAACTATATTGAATATAACAAACACAAATTAGAAAGTATTAGAAAAAACCTAGAAAGGAATATTAGGGTCAAATTTTAAAAGATCTTAAAAGCCATTCTAAAGCGTTCTGATTACTGGAGGATTGTGGAGGTTAGAAAAGTTTAAATGTATGAAAAAAATTACTCTTCTGACAGCATTATAAAAGACCAGTTTAGAGACTACCATAATAGTGAGGGATGAATATCTATGTGTTATTATTGGGCAGGGCCCAAACTGCATCATGATTAACACTCCTCTTGGTACACAAACAAAAAATAAAGTACTCCCCAAGAATTCACTTTCAGACAAATTTACGTGATAGCAAATCTACTGATACTGTGGTAAAAATTAAAACTATTTGAGACAAGGAAAGACTAAGACATGGGCTCTTAAGTATTCAAGAAAAATACTAGACTGTCATTTACCTCCCTCATCCAGTGGCTCAGAGTGGGAAAAAGAATTCTTCCAAAATACAAAGTAGGTACTAATCAAATGTTGATTTTAAAGTGGATCAGTTACCAAAGATAATCAAATTCACTGCCAATCTTATCAGTGAAAATACTTATAAGAGACACTGTCAAGACAGTAAAAGCAAAACTATGCACAAAATATCTTGAATATTTTCCATGAATGATTTCAAAAATCTTATGAATTTCAGGAAAGCAAACATAAAAGCAGACCAAGGAGCTCACTCACAGTCTAAACCTGGTTGCTCTCATTTTTGCTCACATAACTCAAAGAAATGCTCTTGAGATATACACGGGCACAGTATAAAACTTGTACTAGAAATAATAGTAGCTGAAATTGAAAACATAAAGGATGAATAGTATATAATAAACCCATTCAAATGCTACTTTAAATGTGTAGAGTATCAGAGCCAATAACCAATGAATTACTTTCTAACCATAAGCAGTCTCATGCTTGGGGAAATATAAAAGCATTATCTGACCTATAAATTGATAAATGATTTGCTGCAAGACGTGGGACAAAAGGAAACTGGAAGAGGCCTTCATGAGTTTGTTCACCAAAATTCTAACACTGCATCAGCCTTTTCTCTTTCCCTCTATGTACTGAAGTGAAAACAAATCTTGCCTTTTAATTCTGAATTACAATTTTTCAGATCCAGAGATGGGACTGTAACATTCATGAACATACACCAAACAAAAAGATGACATTAATCATGAACAGAATTAGTTACAGAAATCAACCTACATATGCTAATCAAAGCATACCTGAAGCTCTTTTGAATGCAAAGCCCTCTGCTGGAAAAAAATCTGAAGTTCTATCTACAGGATGACAATATTTTGAAAGGAATTCATTCAGGAATTCACATCATTAAACATGTATCAGACAAGGGAACCTTTTCTCTCCAGTGATATTCTCTCCAGGGAAAAGAAGAGCTAAGAAAACCTTAGTATTTCATTAATATCCTTCTCAGAAGTGAAAGGGTAAAAGGGGAAAAATGAGTAAGAAGCCACACCTCATGCATGTACGGATCTACAAGTATCTCAAAAGGTCCGATAGCCAAAGAGATGTTTGACGCAGCTGTTGGAATGGTAAGCATGTAATGGAAGGTCTTCTTCCTCATATCATGCGTGTACACGGTCTCCACCAAATCTCCATTGGAAACAGCCACCATTGCAGCATCTACTGTAAATTCTAATTTCCATGTACACAACTCAGAGTATGAGTCAACACATGGGAACCAAAATCTAGAAAAAAGATCGACAGTATAAAAAATATGTTCCAAGTGTAACCAACATTGCTTTCCCCAAGTATAAATTATTTTCACATTCATAGATTATCTACAAAACACAGCTTTAGTTATTAAGTACTGAAGTTTTTTACTATGCAACTTGAAAGAATTTAAGAAAAACATGTCTCCAAATATTGTTTGGCAATATTATGTTAATATATCATGTGGTACCTTTAGTTCAAACCCTAAAAAGAAGTGAGCAATTCTTAGTTTACAATCTTTAAATTAATAATAGAACACACTTGCATATTCACATTAGTCAGTTTTGATGTAGTTTTATTTCTACACAATTGCTATTCAGAATCTATTCTGTAAGTTAGGAAACTGTTTTGGAGTATATAATGCATTGTACAAACTCAAAGAGTGCTGGTAAAGCCGTACATAAATTTCTAGCTGACTTTCTAAATCAATTCAGGTCGGGTTTTATTACGTGCCAGGGTTTGTAGTAGGCACTCAAACACAAAGAAGTGTGCGATAATCATCCCTGGCTTGGAGGAGTTATAATCTGAGGAGAAAATGCTATAATAAAGTAGTATTTCAGTAACACGTAATGAACTACAGATCTATGAGAATAAACTAGTTACACACAATGAAACTAAATCTCACTATCACAGTGTTCAACAAAAAAGCCAGACATAGAGCATGATGCATACGCTTGCAGGTACCGTATTTTGCCACGTGTAATGCACTGTTGCTTTCAGTGCTGTCCGTGTACAATGCACATCCTTAGCTCTACCCGTGTATAATACGCATCCTTATTTTTCTCTTAAAAATTTGGGCACGAAAGCGTGCAGTATACACAGCAAAATATGGTACATAAAGTCCAAAAAGAGGTGAAAGTAATCTGTGGTTCTTTAGGAATCAGAATAGTGATTCTCTCTGGGCAGGAGCGTAAGAGGTAGGGATGCAGTGAGTGGACGTGGCTGGGAGGGGGGACTCTGAGATGCCGGTAATGTTCTTTTTCTTGATGTGAGTGTTGGTTACATGGGTTTGTCCACTTATGCAAACTTACTGAGCTTTCTACATACAATTTGTATAAGTTTCTATGTTTTACTTCAATATAAAGTTAAAAAAATAAAATAATTCAGATGATTTTAGAACAGCAGACTTACAAATGAGAGAGAAGAGGAAAGAGGAGGAATGACTAATGGAACAAGATTTAGAAGAAGTAGAACGAATTTGGGAGCTCAAGCTGGTACTTCTCATTTTACGCTAAATACGTGTATTGTATATACATAGAAAAAATACAACTGAAAAAGAAAATTAACTGAAATACATAAGAATTAATAATCTACCTTGTGGAATTCTGATACCCACAAGAGAAAACATGAGCACCTCTCTCTGCCATACTTCCCTCTACACTGGGTACCACAAAATGAAGGCCTCCTTTTGGCTGATCCAAAGAAAAATTGATGTGTATCTTTAGGACCTTTAATTCTGCAACAAATAAATACACACATATATTGATACATAAATATACAAAACAGTGGTCTATGTAATAAAGGCAGATTTATGTGGAACATCAAATGGGAATCAAAGACTTAGTTTGACACGAAAAACCACACTACTTAACCTAGTTTTGGCTTTCACTATCTCTCCACCTCAGTTAACTCAATAGCCTGCCTTTATTTAATTCTAGTCACTGCTATGTTCTCCCAAAATGTACCTCTGGTTATGTTATATTCTCATTCCAACATTCCTGACAATGCTACAATGCCTGAAGAAAAAAACTCAAAACTCCCATAACAGACACTTAAGTCCTAGATCCAATTTGAAATTTACTTTTCAGGTCAAATATATGGTGATGGAAAAAGCTTTGACTTTAGGTGGGGAGTACACAATGCAATATACAGATAAGGCTATCATAGAATTGTGCACTTGAAACCTATATAATTTTATTAAGCAATGTCAGCCCAATAAATTTAATTTTTTAAAAAATAAAAGGACATAGAAGCCAAAAAATAAATAAAAAATAAAAACAAAACCAGACTGACCAAAAAGTTGTTCTCAGATTACATTACCCCACAGACAGTTAACCCTAGTTGACTTTGGGGCGTAGGCAAAGGAGTGAAGGGTGGAGTAGACGGAAAAGCCTAGTCGAGAATTTACATTATGCATTATTATTATGTTTTTGTCTTGATTTCCACAGATTAAATGTGCTTTCATAATACGGTTAAAGTTGTTTCTTTTAATTTCCTCCCAAACCTTGTAACATATGGACTATCTTTAATCTCTGAACATCAAATGATGACCTTCCATGCCTATCCCTTAAATTGGGCAAACCTCTGCCCCTCACAAAGAAAATACCCCCATTCATAAAAACTACCAAAAATATACAAAATCAAAACAAAATGCCTGCCCTGGCTGGTGTGGCTCAGTGGACTGAGCGCCAGCTTGCAAACTGAAAGGTCGCCGGTTTGATTCCTAGTCAGGGCACATGCCTAGGCTGCGGGTCAGGACGCCAGTGGCAGCACGTGAGAGGCAACGAATCACACATTGCTGTTTCTCTCCCTCTCCTTCTCCCTCCCTTCCCCTCTCTCTAAGGGTAAATAAATAAAACCTTAAAAACATGTCTTTTACTTCCTTAACATGGTTAATTTTTGTAAGGCCAAATAAAGGTATTATCTGTAATTATTTATAATAATTATTAATGGCCATAACTTTATTCAAGAAAATAAGAATTTAGAAATATATGCTCAGAAGTATGCCGAGTGAATGTCAGAAACCCTATGCTCTAGCCTTGGCTCGACTACTAATTAAGGACCTTCGGCAGATCACTTGCTCTCTCTGGACTTCAGAGGGCTCTTTTGTAATAGGAAGAAATTAAAACAGGTGATTTTTTTAGGATCTCTTCTGCTATAAAATGGTATAATTCTAAACTGCTTTGATACTGTATGGGTTCTCAAATCTTGACAAACTGTTCCCTCCACCTAATCTTTTTTACAACTTTCAGTTTAAAAACAACAGTGAAATGAGTTGATTCTTGTCACTGATTGCTGTTTTCCTGTTAGCCTACAATCTGATCCTTAAAGGAATAAAAGATTCCGACTTGTGAATATTTCAGTTTACAATTCTGACATCATTTTCATGTAAAAGTTCTAGTCACTGAGTCTAGCATAATTGTGTTCAGTCAACACGTTCTCAGTATTTTACCATCAACATGCTTCCATAACTCTGACGGAACCTTAATGCAAAGTTCTCCATTTCCTGCGTCAGGATCCACAGCACTCACTGCAGCTGCGTAGGCATTGGAAAAGTAATTGAGATTTCTCCTGGGGAGTTAAAGAAAAAACGAACAATAAGCCATGTATTTCACCAAGCATTTTTAAAGATATCTGACAACATTTGTTTGAAAGCATTACATCATCTTACATAATTCATAATACTTTTTAGCCAAGTAATTGTTGTTCTCACCGTGTCTAGAATTTTTTTTTTTTTGTGCACCATTCCCAGAAATACTGCAATACTGGGTCGACATGCGGAGTGGATGGAGCAAGCTCCTATTCCATCTCCCAGCTGCAAAAATCCATTTCATATAATGTCCTCGGGTAGAGAACGTATCAGATATTAAACTGGTAAGAACAGATACTACACTTGATCTTAACCAAAAGGCCAAGACGCAATCCCTGACTAAAACTACTGAACTACAAATTCAATGACATATATAGTCCACTCAAAAATGCTATGTGATTATTATGATTATCATATTATTAAAAAATTTTGGAATATCAAAGCCCTCCAGAAGATAATTCTGGTTATTTTTAGAGGGGGTCCCCCCCTTGTATGTCTATCATCTATTCATTAGATGAATCCACAAGGTAACGTTAGTGACATTTCACTAGCTTAATAAATTTTTAACCTAGTTAATAAGACAAGTTTCAAGCACTCAGCAGCGTTATTATAAGGAAAAGCCAGAAAAGAAAACATTCAAATTATACACTCTTAACTTGACAGAGGACATTCCTCCCCATCTCCACCTCTCCACTAGGAAGCATGTAATATTAACTATGGCTTTTAACAGTTGCATAACATAAAGCTTAGGAAGTCATTAAACAGACTTCCTAAGATTAAACAGAAAATTAAGATCGATAATTTTAACAATTTCTTTGTTAGATAAATATGTAAAATAAAAGATGTAAAAACTCCAGGACCACAGTAAAAAAACTGTTTTCACAGACCATCTATTTTTAAATTATCACACAGTAAAAGTAACTTTTGTCTTTGGTATAGAATTCTATAAACTTTAAGACAGGTATAGCCACAACAATTAGGATATACAACAGTTCCATCAGCCCAAAAAGTCTCTTGTGCTATCCCTTGTGTCAAATAAATGGACCCATGAAATGCCACTTTTAAGGCTGGCTTATCTCACTCATACTGTCTCTGAAATTCAGGAAAAGTGTTACATGCATCAGTAGTTTGTTGCTTTTTACACTGAATAGTACTCCATCGTACAGACTGTGCCACAGGCTGTTTATTCATTCACCCACTGAAGGACATCTGGGTTGTTTACAGCTTGTGGCTATCATAAATAAAGCTGCTATGAACAACGGTGTATCAGTTTCTTTGTGATTTTAATTTTCATGTCTGTGGTACAAATACCCACGAGTGGGGCTCCAGAGTCACATGGTAAACACATGTTTAGCCTCATAAGAATGTGCCGAGCCACGCCCCAGGAGGGCCGTACCATTCTGCATTCCTGCCAGCAGCATGTGAAGGTGCCCGTGGCTCCTCCGCACCCCTGCCCACATTTAGTTCTGGTAACGTCTAAATTTAAAGGCTACATAGCCCATCTATAGATTACAATTTCTCTTCAATAAAACTTCAAAAACATGAAACTTGCAAGACAGCTGAAGAGCCTGTAATTTCCTCCAGTCATTTGTGAAAATCAAAAATAAAAAATAATCATTTTACAAAATGTCAAACTTAAACATTGCATACTAGGCTGCTCGGTTTCTGTATGGGAAATTATTCTTATAATGTCCTCATTTCCTGAGAAAATGTAAAGTGATCCAAATAAAATGTTGAGTCATTAGAAATGAAATCTATTAGGAAGTCAGTTATGGGGAACAATTTTCTCATGGTTTTTATTTCAGTGTTTGTTTTCATAATACAAATCAAATGTTTCCTTTCATAATAACCCCACAAAAGCCAAAAATTACAAGATAATAAGTGTTTTCAACTTTCAGAATAATAATGACTACAAAATATGAATATGCCCTTGCCCTATAACCACCACCACCTCCAACTTTTCAAGCCAAATAGAGAAAGGTCTTCTCAAAATGGTGAACACTATCTAGGGAAAAGAATGAAACACAGAGGAAAGAAGAAGTAAGCCACTGTAGGCTACGCATCCACAAAAACAGTTCTCTGACAAAGTCCACATTTATTTTATTCTAAAAAGAGAAATGTAGCCAAAAAAAAAAAAGAAAAAATTCACCAAAGAGCCCTAGCTCCTATAGACACAAACTATATCCTACCTATAATTCGTAAGACACAAATACAAAATGTATCTGGAGAAACTTCAAGTGCTGAAATTACTTTATTTTATTGGGAGACAACAAACCAAGAGGAGGAAAGGGTGGAAGGAAGGGGGAAAAGGAAAGGGAGGGAGGAAGGGAGGGTCAGATCAAGAGAGACAGAAAAAGAGAGAGAGAAGTCTTAGAGATATTACCTAAACTACAGGGCTTTTAGGTGCTCGTACACATAATTTCATAATTTAACAACACAGCTCACGTCCAGCTGGATAAAACAGGTAGAAATGCCTTTCAGTCTCTTATCTAAATGCTTCCCTTCCTTACAATCCCCCTTATAGTTCAGAGGTGATGAATTTCAACCAAGGTAAGTAAGCACACTCTTTCCATTAAAAATAGGAGGGCCTGACACCTTAACTTTAAAACAAATAAAATGTGATAAAGTAGTATATTACTTATTTGAATGTTAGGGCATTCTTATATGTATTAAAGATCCAATTTACCACTGATAATTTTAAGTTTAAGCTTCAATTTCAAAACTGTTATACTTTTTTTTCTTTCAGTTTTAGTGGAAATTTTTTTGGTTCATTAAAAAAAGAAAGTTATTTTAGAATCAAGAAAGGTGACAAAAGTATCTAGGAATATGCTAAAAACCTTAACTATTGCCTTTCCCAAAGTTCCCTTCAAAAATAACGTCATCCATGAGATATTTTTCACATCTAACTACTAAAAAAGGCAGTATTTCTTCCAAATAATTGATACTCAGTTATCCTGTCTTGTGTCTTATGAATCTTATAAATAATAATGTTTACAAGTGATAGTATTTCCCTTCAGTATGGCAATCAGAAATACCAAAGCCAAATCTATAGTTTTCCTCTAGAAATTGCGCAGTCACCTAATAGTGTATACATACCATCCTATACATTTTTTACCCTATAGACTAACTTCATTAACAACTTTTAAAAACTGTCTAATAAATTTCTAAAGCAGAGAATAAACAAATACCAGCAAAAATAACTAATGCCATCTTTCTTAAAAAGTAATCAAGATTCTAGAGCTAGGGAGCATTTAGATCTTTTCTCTCAGGATGCAGTCAGTTTGGCTCAAATAAACTTTTTTTATTTTTAAAGATGTTATTTATTTATTTTTAGAGAGGGGAAGGGAGGGAGAAAGAGAGGGAGGGAAGCAACAATGTGTGGTTGCCTCTCGTGTACCACTTACCAGGTACCTGGCCCACAACCTAGGCATGTGCCCTGATTGGGAATCGAACCAGTGACCCTTTGGTTCACGGGCCAGCATTTAAACCACTGAGCCACGCCAGCCAGGGCTCGAATAAATTCTTATAAAATTACAAAAGGAAAAATTCTACAGCTAGACAGAAAAACAGAGGTAGTCATCAAGTATTTACTAAGTAACCATGGCTAACTGAGCTCTGGTTCTGGCTGAAAAGAAAATTTAAAATATATCCTCCCTTCCCCAAGTTCCTAACCTTGCAAAAGATTCTCCTTTATGACTTCCTTTTCTTTACTTATAACACTAGAAATGAGGAGGCATTTTCCCTATCACTAGAGAAAATTTCTAAGGGATATCAACACTTCACAATAATCATAGCTAAGTAAAGCTTGCTTCCTCAATCGATTTGGGGTCCACTGTTCTTGTCATTGCATTGTCACAGATGATCCTCTTTGAGACCTGATCTGGTAAAGCAGGTGCGCAAACACTGTGTTTTGTGACTGGCACGTAGAGTGGCTTCCTACCCTGTCATCGGATTCAGAGTTCTCGGCTCAATCGCGTAGCATTTTGGAGTTCTGGTAAGGCAATGGTTCCCCTACCTGCCCTTGCAGGTGCCTTTTCTACTTGTTAGTTTCCGTACATAGGTTACTATTCCAAAGGTAGAAGATTTTGTGATGTCTTCTTATGTCAGTTCTACAAGTACAGCTATAAAAGCAATGTAATTTCAACAACCCATCACCTTTATGAAACGAGAAGGCACAAGAGGAATTCAGAGATTTCCTGAATTTTCCCAGTACCATTTTCTTTTCTTTCTTGAGTTTGAAAGATTCTAAACCAGTGAGTATTGGGATCATATGTATCTACATATAAACCTCCTTCCTCAACCTTTATAATCCCTTAAGATAGTGGTTCCCAAGCTTTAATTTGTATGAGAACCACCCGGCAGGCAGTTAAAACCAAACTGCAGGACCCTAGCCCCAGTTTTCAGTCAGCTGGTCTGGGGTAACACATGGGACTTTCCACGTCTAACAAGTTCCCAGGCAGTGTTGATGCTTCTTGTCTGGGAATCACACTTTGAGAACTGTTGCCTTAAGGCACTATTACACATCTAGATGAGTATCTTGACTAGGAAGAGTTTATAATTAAAAAAAAAAAAAAGTTTAGTTTGGGACATTCTACCCCAAAACACTGAGAAGCACAGGAATGATATAACCCAATGCTATTAGAGCTTTGAAAAAACAAGTGCGTACACATGCAGTTGACAGTATTGAAGTCAGTACAAATCCTCCTGGGGCACGATCAAGTAAAATGCTAAGAAGAGCTTTTAAGTAATCTTATTTTCCTTTGAAAATGATTCAAAGGCAAAAAACCTAATCCGTTCCAGAACACTTACTCAACATTATTTATAATCACTAAAGCTGGAAATCACGCATATACGAATGCTAAACTAGAAAATAAATCATTCAAACTACAGTATAATAAGTGAGTGAAATATTATAACCACAAAATAATAAAAAATGAAGCCTATCATAATATACATGAAAAAGTAAAAACAAAGTATTTAAATTTAAAAAGTAGAACATAAAACTGATCACAACAATATTTTTACTGATAAAAGTCAGAAATAGCCTCAATACATGCAATATTATTTATTTAAGGTAAAAGTGTGAGGTATTTCAGACAATATTTTATATGGTATTCTAAAGTAGTAAAAATATTTTATAGAAAATTTATGGTAGTCTCTGGTCTATAGGCTATGATGGCCATCTAAGTTATTAAAAATTACATTTAATGTTTATGAAATATATTTTTAAACATTAAAAGTTAAAAAATGGCTAAGAAAACTTAAAAGTTCTCCAATAGTGCTTCTTTAAAACTGTAGTCTCAGCAAACTGTAGGAAAAACAGTAACTTCTATGTTGGGCAGAGGTAGTAAAATTTCTTGAACCAAATGTGCAGAGTGGTAAAAGCGATGGATATTAAAATTAGCAAAACAAAACAAAAACAAACCTGGGAACCAGACTGTAATAATAATATTAGAAAAATTTACTGAAAAAGCACAATCAAATATGAGAAAAATGATTATTAGAAATATCAAGTTTTACAGTGAATAACTTACTGTTTTGATTCGCTGTGACAAACTTCCAAGGTTGGATCATTATAAATAAAAGCAGCTTCTAAATCATTGATCCTTACTCGGTATATTCTACACTGTTTGCTGTTCAACTTGATTCTATTCAAGTTTGCAACTGTGGGAAATATAGTCAGTTCCACAAACCCCTGTAAAGAAAAGAACAGTAACTTCATTATAATTAGGATTGGAGTGTTTTAGAACATATTTCTTTGATTTCTACTACTATATATAGTACACTCCAGAGACAAAATCCCAAATAGCTACACACATACAAGTGCCCTCCAAGTTATCTTCATTTCAAACATGCTAGTCCACGTGACTGAGTGGGTGTGAATTATGTATGCTTTATCATCCCGGTGGTTCACAATGACTATCAGTGAAAATGAGATCATCTACTAGGAGAAAAGGAAAAGGACCCACTACTCTCAAACATATTAATTTCTAGACAGACTGGAACCCAAACAGGGCAGAAGGCGAAAAAAATGACAGCACAGAAAGAAAATCAAAACCAGGTCGGTGAGTGAAAGAACATGCCCACCACCCGGCAAAACAGGTAAGAAAACTACACCAATGAAGCTAACAAGTATGAGTCTCTACTCATGGAAGGTAGGGCGGGGCATGTGAAGAGGCAAGAGCTACAGACACTCAGACAAGTAGGAGAAATCTACTGCTGCCACTTAGAGGAGCAGGTACTTCAAAATACTGGACGACTTCCAACCAAATAGACACAGAGGAATATACATGCGTGTGTGTGTACACACGCCCACACACACACACACACACACACACACACAATGGTTCTACCATGCTGACTGTGTGGTGAGCAACCTGAAAAATGTACCTAAGACATAAAAGACAGCCAAATACACTGGCTGGCCACTGCCCTCTTGTGTTGAGTCAAATGGGAAAAACAGACCAATGAAACATGAAATATCTGTCCAGTTAAGTTAAAATCCTGAGTTGAACACTGATGTTCTCAAACACGACTACGGGAGGGTGTGAAATAGTAACATTTCAGGGGCTACAAAGTGAACAGAACAATTTCAGAGGCTGTAACAGGAATATCTAAGATGAAAGGCAGGCAATAAACATAGAAGACTAGATTATGACAATTATAATGGCTACTGTTTAATGAACACTATTAAATGCCAGATATTATACTACTTTCATATAATAATTTTAAAAGATAAATACTATGTTATACTTTTTATAGCTAAATTAACACAGTTAAGAAATTATATCATTAATAAGTAGAAAACTGAGATTCAAATCCACTTCTAAATAATCCCAAATGGTTTCAATCCACTGCCATAACGTCTCACTATGAGGCTTATTTTTAAAATGTAAGAATTTTTAGATAACATTCAACTCAACTGTTCAAAAGCCTAGATATTTCATAGCTTTTCCCCCCAATTCCCAAATAACAGAATAATACATCCTTAAATGACACCATCTGGACGGATCTATGTGGAAGCAAATGAGAACAGAAAAGAGCAAATGCAAAAATACTATTAAGCCTCTGTGTTCAAAGGTATAAATCGTGAACAACTGTAGGGAGGAAGACCCAAATTCCCTTAATTAGGATATCAGCAATACAATGACCAATCCGCATAAATGAGCTTGGATCAGCTGAAGGACAGCAAACAGAACCACAATTAATGTCAAAGGGAAACCAGGAAAAGTTATGGAAGTACTGTCAACAGTTAGATACATGGGTGGGCCACAAGAGGGTTTGGCTTTCTAAACAAAGGTTAAACAATAGTAAGACACTGAATGGAGTGTATTTCATGAAGATAAGGAAAAACCCGTGCCCCTGGATCATCAGGTCTCTGACACCACCTAGAGCCCTAGCCTATACTTGCCTGCACGGCTCACACCCATTGAGTGGCCTCCGATCCCTGGTATCCTTAGCAACTGGTGTAAGTGTAAATCCCCCCATGACATCTAACACCTCACAGTCTCATCTCCTTCCTGCTCCTTGCTCTCTCCCCACTTCACAGCTGACCATGCTCTTAAGCCCCTATCCTACCTTAAGTAACCTCCCCTCTTGCCACTTAACCTTTCCAAAAGCTCCTTTTCTATCTTCTAGCCTTCGATAAATTGTCTCTCAAATTCCCCTTGACAAGAAACTACTTTCTTTCATTTACTATAAATTAGTAAAGGGGAAAACAGGAAACCTCTCACAGATTTTATGCAGCACGCAGTAAACGAGCAAGGGTAGTGTAATGTCACTGTTAAATGCGCATGTTCTAGAGACAGACTGCCTTCAAAGACAGAACGCCTGCATTCAAAGAATCATATGCAAGGGATATTGAAAGAGAAATTCCTTATACGAGGAAATTGGACTTAATGAATCTTTAAGGACCCTTAAAATCCAAAATCTATGACTCTTATGAAAAGTTTACATCTTTAAAATCTATACAGCTCATCCTAATAAGGTGGAGAGGAAAGTTCACGCCATAACTCAAAGAAAACCAGGTTTCACTAAGATTTTGGTGTATTTAATATACGACCCCCTGAGAGAGTAAATTAAGCACTTAGGTCGTCATGGAATTCCCTGGATTGAAAACATATCTGCAATCTATACATCTGAATGGGGGAGGGGGATGTTACTAGATTTCAAACACCTCTAAAATGTCATTAACCAGCAATGCCAAATAAACCAGGTCAGCCAAGAAGCAGAAAACAAAACTGGCCTCTTAGCAGCCAAGCTAAGCCAGTGTGTGCTCTAACCTTAACTTTTTCATAGAAGAAATCTCATTGTGGACTTATTCTTCTTTAAAAAAAAATTCTAAAGTGTTTGATAATTCAGACTGCCATACTCTACAGCAGATTAAAACAAATAAAATTTTAATCAGGAAACAGGAAAAAAAAGAAAAAGGAGAACTGAGCAGGCAGCCAGTACACTGCAAGGCCATAGACCTTGTAGTCACAGGGATCCGAATACTAATTCTCACCTATTCTTGAAACAATTATCTGGAAGGGAAAGTTTCTAAGTATTGTAAAGGGTGGGTTTGTTACTGCTTATAATTGTTGACAATATACTTACCACAACCGATTTTCTCTGGAAGTTTATGTTGTTGATGCAGACGACCTGATGGGTTGTATATTAAAAAAAATACAAAAATAAAATAAAGAAAATATTTCTATTATTAAATGAAGCATACTCTATCCAAGTACAAGCAAAGATTATGTTGTAAGCAGTTCAAAAAAATCGCACTTTATCTTTCATGTTAAAATCCTACAAATTTGGGTAACTTGTTTTAAATTTAGCAACAGCCACTAAAGTAAATTTCTATGGATAAATAATTTAACACCTTAAGAAAACGGCCTATTAACCTGCAAAGGCCATTAAATCTGCTGAATTACACTATCGTGCAAAGCACTGTCGCCCTAAAATCACCAATACCAACACGATGAGTGTGGATTCTCATTTCCCACTCGGTTTCCCTACCAAGTCAGTTTCAAGAATCACAAAATAAATTAATGAGTACAAAACCTAAAAGAGAAAAGAAAGGTAAAAAATACTTATAATTTATACGGCCTTGGACTTTCAAAGCCCTTGTCCCCTTTCTTCCTGTTCATTCTGGCGGGCTCTAAACCAGTCGGCGGCATGAAGCGATCCCGCGGCGCTGGGCTTCCCGGCTCCGCGGCTTCCCCGAGGGCTGCGGGACATTACCAGGCTGCGGCACCTCACACTCCCCTGCTCCCAACAGTCACGCTATGCGGCCTAGGCTCCCTCGGCGCCCACGTCCGGCCCCGCCCGACCCGCCGCCTCCAACTCGCTCTCCCGATAAGGTTCCCTTCAACCGGAATTTACAAAGATGCTCCTTTCAGCCACTATTCAAAGCCACGGCCAGCCGACATCTTTCCTATCACCTATGACCTCCTACGTCAGCGGAAGTAGAACCGGGACGAAGGCCGGAAGTTTGCAAGTAGGCGGGGCTTTCGCGCTTGAGTACCGATTTTGTGTTTGCCTGTGAGTGTGTATAGTGGATGAGAGCTGCTGAAGTTTAGGAAAGCGAGCTCAAATATTTATGGGGTGAGTTGAAAAGAGCAGAAAGGAAAGAAGGGAATTTTTAATTTTAGAGATAAACTCCAGCGCAAGCGCACATTGATAAGTGTGGGGCAAGGTTTGCGATCACCCGGGGCCTGGGGGCTAGTAACTGGAGAGTTCTTGAAACCAGAGGCTCTCTGGGACCCTGGAAATTCGAATCGTAAAACATGTAATTAGAACCCAGGTGTCTGACTCCAACTCCAGAGTTCACTAGCCACTGCTGACTCAGTATTTTTAAAAATAAATGATCCATATAGGTAGAGAAAAATTTATTGAAAGACAGGAAAGGTAATTTTGAAGCCATCGTGTCTGCATTTCATGTGCTTGAGAATAAAAACGTTATAAAGTTCAATAACAATTAAATCCTGGTTGATTGTGGATTGCTCGTTAACGTTATTTTTAACCTTGAACCAGACTTAACTCTGGCCTACCCCTCCCGATGACAAGTTCTTTTTAACTTAAAATTAATTCGAACTAGATATTGTAGTTTTCTAGTGAGTATCACCCGTGTCAGTGTCTCCATTATAGGATTATAAACAGCTCTCTTAGTATCCCTCCCATAGAATTGAGGATCAAATCCATTTCATCCCATTCCAGCCAAGCAAATAGACATGAAGTTTTCAAGCCAATTTCATCAATGAAAACGGCTAGTGTAGATAACTGATAGCATCTGGTGACTTCCCGTTTTGGGGGAAGGATGAAAGTGTAGGGGGGTCCACTTGCTTGAGAAGTGACAGTTAAGTGCATAAATAATTTTCTTAACTATTCTCTGAAAACTTTTAAATATTTTAATGATCAGAATGTCAAATCCTAATTCAAGAAATGCAATGTTAAATATTGAAAAAGCAAAAATTTCAATAAATAAAACCAAATAGCTAGAGATACACTAAACATGAAAAATAACATTTCTTTTTACCCTTGTTTATGCTGTGTACCTAATACAAACATAACTTGAAAGCTAGAAATATCCTATTACATTCAAGAAATAAGAACAGCAGTAATTCCAAATTGCTTAAGATGAAGAGAAAAATGCCTCAAAGCATGTAGTTTTTAAATGTCTGGAATACAAATGTATAAAAGAATACATTCTTTTTCTTATAACCAGCAACTTTAGTCCCAAAGATTGCTATTCTTTTAAGAAATGGGTCTTCTTGAATTATAAACTTTAACACCATTTTGCATCGAAGATCGAGAATATTTAGTGAGTAAGGCACCTATGGTTTGCTTCTCTCCACATAAATCTCTGTGGGAAAAATAAAAAATAAATAAATGAATAGCACGAATATTTTAGGAACATAACATAATATTCATAGTACTGTTTATTTATATCTCTTTCCCCTAAATCTCATCTCCCCAGTTAGCATAAGGATATGTGTTTGTAGGAGAGACAGGGTAGGGAGCAGTTACTAAGCCTTAATTGACTAGGTACATTAAATACATTACCTTCAAACTTCACGAGTATGAGTAATGTATTATTTTACTCCATATTAAATATGAGGAAACTGAGGCTCAGGTAGTAAAGGACAGAGCCACATTTTACAGTCCGCTCTATGACTTTAGAATCCATGTTGTTTTGTTTTTTGTTTTACCATTTTATCACACAAACTTCAAATTAGAAATACATGCTATGTGATACAGCAGGACCTAGACTCAGAGAACCTGGATACTAGGCTACCTGTTTGAGCTTGTCAGGGTTACCTGCCCTCCTTGAACTTTAGCTTCCATTTCTGTACCCGCGAAATGAGAAGACTGGAACATAATGAGGAGGGAAGAATGGAAGAACATGAGAAAACAGCAGGGTGAGCTCACATAGGGCCTCAAAGAACAGGGAAAAGAGCCCTGGCTGCTGTGGCTCAGTGGATTGAGCATCAGCCTGCCAAATGAAAGGTCACTGGTTCGATTCCGCGGTCAGGGTAAATGCCTGGGTTACAGGCCTGGTCCCCGGTTGGGGGGCGTTCAAGAGGCAACTGATTAATGTTTTCCTCCCTCTCTCCCTCCCTTCCCCAAAGGACTTGCAATTTAATTCTAAGCAAAATGGGCAGCCACAAGGAGTTTTAATTAATGGAAAAAGCATAATCCATCTAAGTTTGAAATAATAGAGGCAGTGATGATTATGGAAGCTCAGTGGTGAGCTCATGGAGGGTTCATTATATTATGTTATCACTTCTGAATCTTTAAAATTTTCCAAAACAAAGTTTAAAAAGGAGAGGGTAAGTCAGCAAAATTGAAGTAGGGAGATCAATTCAGAGTCAGGTATAAGATGATCATCAGGACTCACTCACAGTGTGAACCAAGGGGTGAGATAAGGAAAACACAAAGTAAGTCCTAGCCCTTTTCACTTGAGTAACTGGATTAATGGTAGTGCCGTTAACTGAGATGAGGAAGATGGGTTTAGGACGGGGATATTGACAGTTCTGCTATGAGCATGTTAGGTTTGAAATTCCTATTAGATATTCAGCCCAGGCTGGTGTGGCTCAGTGGATTGAGTGCCAGCGTTTGAATTAAAAGGTTGCTGGTTTGATTCCCAGTCAGGGCACATGCCTGGGTTGCAGGCCCAGTTCCCAGTTGGGCGCGTGTGAGAGGTGATTGATATATCTCTCACACATTGATGTTTTTTTCCCCTCTCCCTCCCTTCCCCTCTCTCTAACAAGTAAATAAATAAATTTAAAAAAAAAAAATTGGCTTATCTTTAAAAATTAAAAAAAAATAAAAAACAACAACAAAAAGAGAAATTCCTATTAGATATTCAAGTGGAACTATTAATTAGGCAACTTGATATATGAATTTGGAGCCCAAGGAAAAGGTCAAGTATGAAGATAAAATTAAGAAAATGCTAAATGTAAATCTAGCCCTAGAGAAGGGAATCAAAGGAAAAAATATAAACGGAAGGGAAGATGGCCAAGAATCATGTCCCAGAGCACTCCACCATTTAAAGGTTTGGAAGAACAGGGAGACATCAGCAAAAGAGAGAGAAAAGTAGCTGCCTTGGGGGAGAGAGAGAAAACGTATATTTCAAGAAGTGGTCCAGTGTATCAAATAGTGCTAAGAGGCCAAGTAAACAATGGTGGACAACTGACCCCAGAATGTAGAAAGATCGATGCTATTGGATAAAGGAGATATCATTGGGTTAAGGAAAGAATGGGAGACAAGGAAACAGAGAGTACACAAACTTTCAAAAGGAGTTTTCTCCTGAAGGAGAGCAGAGGGCATGGGATCCAGTGGGCTGTTACTCTTTCTGTTGTTTTTTTTAAAAGATAAGCAATACTACAGAATATTGTATGTTGATGGGAATAATCTAGTAGATAGGGAGACACTGATAACACAAAGGGGGAAGGAATAACTAGAGGATTCCAAGTCTTTACAAGGCCAGAAGAGGCGGATCCAATGCAGGAAGACTGACCTTAGGGACAGTTCATGCATCATACATAAGGGACTGCAAAGGAAGTGGTTGCAGACACGAGGAGGCTGGCAGATTTGGAGTGGGAAAGAAAATAGCTCTTGTCCTCTCGTCTGCTTCTATTTTCTCAAAAAGCAAGGTCATAAGCCGAGGATGAAGAGGAAACAGAGGGTACTGACGGGATGAAAAGAGCAAAGATGTGAAGTGCGCTCCAAGAGCAAATAAGTTTCACGAGGAAATGACGCCCTGCCAGGGCCCCGCAAAGTGCCGAAGAGGCCCCAGCAAGTGCCACTGTGTATTTTTCTCCAGGAAATTTCAACTGCCCAGGGGTAAGCACAGAGCAAGCAACAAGGCGGGCTTGATCTTTGTAGATTTTTGCCTGGGAGGTACGAGAAGACAGAGAGGGGGGCCAAAGGGGAAGAACGTCTACAGTAATAGCTGGAGAGATTAACCAGGGAATCCAATCTGGGTTAAAAGAGAGGGGACCTGAGAGGTGAGACACAGCAAAGAGGTGGCAGTGTTAGTGGACCTGAGGTCCTGTAAGCAGTGGCTTCTTTCTGGGCTAACTTGTTCTTCTGCAACCTGGCTTCTACAAGATGTTAAAGCAAGGCAGCAGGAAAGACAAGAGGTGGCGATCGGAGAGGGGTGCTTGCCTTAGGGTCACACTGGGGTATACAGTCTGACTGTCCCTCAAGGGGCTGCAATTTTGCAGGGAGGAGGGCAGAGTAGTGGTTTCAGATGAAGTAGTAAGGAAGAAAGACAACACATACCCCACCTTCAGGACCAGTGGTTGTGGAGGATGATAGAGAAGACAGCCTCCACTTGAGAAAGTTTCAGAGGAAGCGGTGCCCTTGGGAAATACTCAAAAACACTGTGTTCTAATAATAAACCCCAAAGCCTATGCCACTCTGTATAAAAAGAACCCTCAAAATTCATATTTAATAAATTACTTACTGAATATATGGAGCAATATCTTCTTGTGTCCACTTTTCCCGTAGAGAGAATAGACTATTAAAACGTTCCTGATTATCCTCAGGTAAATCATCTACTTTTAGCAAAAATATGATTTCTGGTCTCGAGTGTCTATCCACCAAAGCCAAACCCTATTAAAAAAAGAGAAGAAAAAGAGCAGTTAAAGTGATGGTCTAATGTTTCAATAAGACTCACTCTTTTACCTTTAGGTTAGCTTAGCCCAAGGCGTATAAAATGTCAGCAACGTGAAACATATGCAAACTACCTAGAGACTTTCATAAAGAGCTTCTTTAAATTTGACTTCTCCTTTTTCCTCTGCAATTTGCCTTCTACCACACAATTTACCCAGACAGCTCTAGTTCAAGGTCACCAGTGACCTGTCATTGCCAATTCCACAGGGCCCTTTCTTGAATTCATCCTGTTAGCCCTGTTTTGTTTTGTTTTTTGGTTCATGTTTATTACTCCTTCCTCTTTGAATCTCTATCTCTGTCTCTACCTCTGACATCACCATCTCACTGTTTTCCTCCTAACTTGATGTTACAGTTCCCTGGCCCTCTATCCCAAACCCTCTACTTGTCTCGCTGTCACAGCCCTGGGTAACCGCAACTAAACCCATCATTTCAATGACCATTTACTTGCTAATGACTGTAACATTAGCACATGCAACTCAAATGTCTCTTTAGACTGAGCACCCAATCTCTATATCCAAACCTATACACAATCTCATGGTATTTGTCACCGAAACCTGCTCTAGTCCCACTATCCCAGGAAACCAGGAAACAGAGGCATCATCTTAGATTCCGTTATTCAAACCCCACACCTCAGTCGTCTCTTAAATCCTACAGGATTTAAGGCCTGGTCGTTCCTCTATCCATTCCCTATCACCTATTTCTTTGGCCAGGCTGTTTTACCAGTATTAAGTGTTGAGAGCCTGAACAGTTCTTTTTTATCATCCAGCCAACCTTCCTTCCACCCACGCACCCATCCATCCTCATTACTGTCATAGTGTTCTTCCCGGGTGGCTCTCATCCCGTGATGAGAACTCATCAGGTGGCTCTTCTAGCTAATACACTGAATGGGTCCAGAGAGCTTTCTACATGGAGTTTAGGGCCTGGATGGCACGGTGTGTGATATTTTCTCCTCAACATCTAGCACGGTGCTTAGACTTAAAAGGAATGCTGCACATGTTGAGCAAATCCTTTCTCTTATTTAACAAACACTTACTGAGCATACACCACGTGCCAAGCAGTACACTATATATTTGCAATCAACAGTGAACAAAATTCTATCAAAGTGGAAGTGGGCAACCACACAATTCAACACTTTTCCAAAGATAAGTGATCCATGCTGTGGGGGAACAATAGTGGGTGCAATGGAAGAGTAAGACAGAGGCAGTTTTTCAGGGTGAAGGAAAGAAGGCCTCCCTGACGAAGTCGCTCAAAGATGAGTCGGAGGTGGCAGGTGAAATTTGGGAGGAGATCATTCTGGAACAAAAGACCTTGAGTGAAGAAAGCCCTAAGGTAGGAGAGACCTTTTAAAGGTGTAAATTTTGTGATATGTAAATTATATTTCTATAAAGTGTTCATTTTGGTTGTTTTTTTTTAAGGATTTTGCGATGGATTGAGTATATAGTGCCCTTCTAATGGGTGGCTAAGAAAATAAATTGGCTCCACCCCAACTGGTGTGGCTCAGTGGATTGAGTGTAGGCCTGTGAACCAAAAAGTCGCTGGTTGGACTCCCCAGTCAGGGCACATGCCTGGGTTGCAGGCCAGGTCCCCAGTAGGGGGCAGGCGAGAGGCAACCACACACTGATGTTTCTCTCCCTCTCTCTCTTCCTCTCTCTAAAAATAAAATAAATAAAATGTTAAAAAACAAAGAAAAAAGAAAAAAAAGAAACTGGCTCCAAATTCAGTTCTAATACAAGCTTTGTTTCACCTCCCGATTAATGGTCACCTGTCGAGCCGCATTGGCAGTCGCCACCGCTCCCTCACCTTCAGCTGGTCCAGCGTCGTTGCCATTCCTTCGGGAACACTCTGCTGCCACACTTCCAGAAACTCTGCGAGATTGAATTTCACTGCATTCTGAAGCAGCATCTGTGCTGTTGCTCTGCAGATTTTGTCAGCACTCAATTCAAAATAAATTTCACCTTGGGAAAATAAACAAGTAAATAAACTTCATCTAGGGAAAAGACATGGATACTTTCAGATTGTCTTCACAATTAAATACACACCTAAATGTCTTTGTCCTCCGTGAAATTCCCAGAAGGAATTACACACAACTCACCTCCCACAAACCCATGGAACACACCTTGTAACAGAAACACACCTCAGAACAGCATACTAATTTTCACATACGATAGTTTATACCCATTAAGACACTTTCCAAGTCTTACCTTCCTCTATATATTTTCTTCCATAACAGTTAAGACAGTGTTCGATCATTTCTCTGAAAAGTGTAAAACACTTACTTAAAAAGTTATCACATTTTTATACATATTTTAAATGCCACTGCTAAAATGCAAATTTGTGATTTGAAACAGTAAGTGATATTAGTTGCCAAATAAAACTTTACATTAAGAACTAACCAATATATACTGGCAAGCTACTATGTGCCAGACCCCATGTTAAATATTTTTACATGAATTATGTGGGCACACATCTATCATCAAATAGTTAAACATTATTTCTTCACATTGTTAATGCAAAAATAACATGAGGCACATTTATTCACCCCAGTGAACCAAAATTCCCAAGTCCTTCTCGGTTGTATATTTTTAAAATTTCTATATAATATCAAAATATAAGTAGTCTATGTCCTGGGTTTAGTTCCACCCTGGAAAATAATTTTCTTTCCCTTAAGAAAATTGTAGGGACAGTGATTAAAACACTTACTCTGGCTCTAATGGGCCAAGCTCCTGAAGGCATACACTCAAAGGAACTTTAGTGAAAGACCAAGATTCAGAATCCACGAGCTGAGTTACATGATTCAGAAGTTTCATCTCATAATCAAATTCAAGAATCCTCCAATAACCTACAAATTCAAAAAGTTATAGTTATCAAAGAACATATTAAGCAAATGAACTGGCTAATAAACTGATAAAATAGCAGCATGCTCTTGGCCACTGCAAAAAAGAGATGCTCTGCTTTAAAAAAAAAAAAAACAAAAAAAACTCTTTGCTTTCTTAATAAACAATGCTTCTTTTAATGCTTTTCTCCCAACCATTACAAATTGTGTCTTGAGGGAGATCAGATGGGTTTTAATCAGTACTTTACCTATGACTAAGACTGATTTTTTTCGAGTGCTTTAATACTCAATTATCTCACAATAATCTTGTTGTTCTAAATGGAAACCTATAGCTGGCACAGTCATTTAACTAGAATGTCATACAAATGAGGTGAAAGTCATGGATACAATACCCCACACCACTACCTTCATTGTGGGCCGCTGCCATGGTCATCACTCTCATCTGTGAGCCCCCCCGCCGCAAAAGAATAAACAATATGCCATAGGGTGAAGATATCCAAAAACTTGTCTCTTTCTCTCTTATAGGACGCTCAATTCCATCATTATTAAAAACAATGACAAATAACACTACCTCCAATTTCACGGGCATTTAGAACTTGTAACTGGGCCATTATTTCTTCCTCACTTGCCTGAATTTGATCAAGCAAATCTTCAGTTGTATACTGAAACAAGAAAAAAACCCAACATTTTAAAGACTTTGAATAATATTGTTTAAGACTATTGAATTTGGGAGAGCGAGTACATAGAATAGATTAAGGCAATATTTATACACTAGCTCAATTTCTTTTGTTAATGTGTAATGATTACTACACGAAATCAGTGGATATCTTAGTAGAAAGCATAGGGATTAATTTTAGTGATGCTGGATTTAATAATGGTTTCTCAGATATGACACCAAAACACAAGCAACAAAAGAAAACACAGATAAATTGGACTTCATCAAAATGAAAAACTCTTGTACTTCAAAACATCATCAACACAAAAGGACAAATATTGCATGATTCCACTTATATGGGATAGTTAAAGTAGTCATATTCACAGAAACAGAAAGAACAGCAGTTGCCAGAGGCTGGGAGGCAGGGGAAACTGGGGGTTTAGTGTTTAATAGGTGGAGAGCTTCAGCTTGGGAACATAAACAGTTTCTGCAGATGGATGGTGATGATGGTTGCAGAACAATGTGAATGCACTTAACACCATAGAACTATCCACAGATGGTTAAAATGATCATTGTTATGTCCTGTACATTTACAATTCTTAAAAAATCAAGGAGTTCCTAAGTAGAAAGTCCCCAAAAATATAGTCAACATGCACATGAAAAAATGGTCAACATCATTTGTCATTAGGGAAATGCACACTGAAACCACAATAATACCACCTCCACCTCACTAGAAGGGATATTGAAAAGACAGATAAAAGCAAGTGTTGTCGAAGATATGGAGAACCTGGAACTCTCATATAATGGGAATGTAAAATGGTGCAGCCACTTTGGAAAACAGCCTGGCAGCTCCTCAAGAGATTATGCAGAATAAACACATGACCCATCAATTCCACCCTTAGGTATACACCCAAGAGAAGTGAAAACAGGTGCGATAGGAATGTGTACATGAATGCTCACAGCAGTGTTATTCATAACGGTTAAAAAGAAGAAACTACCCAAATGCTCATCAACTGATGAATGGGTGAATAGAATGTCCATCCATAAGACAGGGTAATATGCAGCAATAAAAAGGAATAAACTACGAAGACATGCTACAACATGAATGAAACCTAAAAACATCATGTTAAGTCAAAGAAGAAGCCAGTCGTAGAAGGCCACATGTGATATGATTCTATTTGTATGAAATGTCCAAAAGAGGCAAATCGATAAAGATAGAGAGTGGGTTAGTAGTTGCCTAGGGCTGAGGTGGAAGGGGGGAATTGGGAAAAGTAGGATTGGAAGGTAACAGCTAAAAGGTACAGGGTTTACTTTTGGGAGTGATGAAAAGGTTCTAAACTTCATCAGGGTGATGACTGTATACCACTGTAAATGTATTAAAAACCACTGAATTACATCTACACTTTAAAATGAGTGAATTGTTTGGTATATAAATTATACTTTTAACAAAGCTGTATCCTCCCTCCCCCCCAAAATCAATCAGTCAGTGGAGGAAAAGAGAACTAATATAAATATGGTCTTCAGAACACCAGTGCAGTTCTATAATTTTGAATTACATTAAACACTTTAAAAAAATTTTTTACTTGGTTTATATCTTATCATACTTCCAGGAATTAGTCAATTCTTACATTAGAATAAGAGCACTTTCCATAATGTATGTATGTAATACATAAAGTCCAATACTTGTCATGTCTTTTCTAAAGAGCCCCTAATTCTAACTTTTAACAAAATAAAAATTAATTTAACCTGTAAAAACCATTTTTGCATAGTTGGGAACATGAGCTTTCAGCTATGTAAACGTCACCATGATATGTAGACTCTGCTTTAAAATACATCAGAAAAAGGAGAACAAGGTAGGAGGAAGCAGGGAATAGAAGAAAACAAGATTGATAAAATATCGATAAATGTCCAGCCAAGCAGTGACTGTATGGTGGTCTCTCCGCTTTTGGATACATCTGAAATTTTCATAATGCAAACTTTCAAAAGCAAAAATGTCACCAGTAAGTGCCCCTGATTACATTTCTATTTTTAAATTCCAAATAAAAAATGAAAATACTCATCTTACTTTTGAGCAATTGGAATCCTTTTCTTTTTGACTGTCAGGTCCTTCATAGGTATTTTCCATCAAAAGTCTCTTTAGCTTCTTTATTTTAGGTCTACATCTTCTTAGTTCCCAATAATTATTAGAAAAACCAAAGATCTAGAAAGTATAAATAGCATAGCCTTTTAGGGGCCATTCTAAAAGAAAAATCTCGTGCAAAATTTCAGCCCACCCAACTGCACTTGACAAGAAGTAAGCAAAGGGACATAGTCATTCTGCTTTCTGTTGGGAAGCCACCTCAAACAGGTGGATGGACATCTTCAGGAATCTTTTCAAACCCCAGTTAAGAAGATACTACTAACATAGTGAGAGCCAATTATTCAGCTCCAAATCTCAAGTATACTTTGGAAACCAGAGTATGCCCAGAAAAGAATGACCAGAATGGGGACAATTTTGCAAATCAGATAGAAACAACTGAAAATGACTATTTTTAGGCTGAACCACAGAAAGTAAAGACGAGACATTATCACAGTCTTCAAATAACAAAGGAATGTTAAAGGGGAGCGGGGGACCCTTGTTCTATGTTACTTGTAATGTCAAAATTAAGCAGAAGTTAAGGGAGAGAGACTTCTATTCAGTGCAAGAACCTTGTATTATTTAAAACTGCAGTTAGTTCCTTATTGGACTGGTGAAAACAGGAAGAGTCCTTCCAACGCAAAGAAGTTCAGCTGATGGGGCTAAATGATGGATAAATATCTGTTATCCCTCTCTGTATCTCCAGAACTTTCCCAGTGTCTAGCACTTAGTAGATGCCCAATAAGTGTTTCACATGAATGAAGGAGAAAATGCTAAAAGTGGATTATCTCTGTGTGCCTTCCAATTCTAAAATGGAAGGTCGAGGGATGCTTCTGCATGACTGACAAGACAAGGCCCAGAGCCCGGGGTTTGCTGCCGAATTTAAGGCCTTCCAAAGAGGAGCTTAAGGACCAGACCGGAAGGACTGATGTCATCTGTAGCTCACAAACTGGCAGCCTGTTGGCTATATCCAGTACAGATGCTGGTGTGTGCTTTCATGTTAGAGAAAGGGGCTTAGCACAGAGTTCAAATTATTGGCTAACGCTGAAAAGTTAGGAGATTTTTGCTCCAAAATCTAAATTGCAAGCTTTACTAGGAAAAAAAGAAATCAAAAGATCTGGGGGGCCAAATAATGGCCCCCCAAATAGGGTGTTCTCCAGTTTGCCATAGACACCACCATTCCCGGTTACTCCCAAGACTGGCTATCCACTCTCATCTATCAAGATCAACCTGCTTTGCATTTGTGCATTTCTTACCTAGACCTTTTAGGCATGTAAAGTACAATCACAGATTAAAAACTAGGTTAGTGGGTCATTGTAAAGTTTTACTCAGTCTCAGTACACAGAATTCTCATAATGAGAGCTCAAAGATACTCACAGCTATTGTTATATTCTCACCAAAAAAAAAAAAAAAAAGTACATAACAGATACATGATGAGAAAAATGACATCTTTTCCCCTGGCTGGTTTGGCTCAGTGGATTGAGTACCTGCCTATGAACTGAAAGATTGCTGGTTCAATTCCCAGTCGGGGCACATACCTGGGTTGAGGGCCAGGCCCCCAGTTAGGGGCATGTGCAAGACAACCGATTGATGTCTCTCTTCCTCTCTTTCTCCCTCCCTTTCCCTCTCTCTAAACATAAATAAATAAAATCTAATTTAAAAAAGAAAAAGGGAAATAACATCTTTTACAAACGGATGAACTTCCAATACTTTTAATTAATCATAATGAAAGACATAACCCTACAAAAAACAAAATACAGGATTTTGGAAGTTCTTCTGATCTAACAATATATAAATCACTGAGCTTTCCCAGTATTTTCACTTCTTTCTATCCAATTCTATTCTTATGGAACTAGTTGGCCTGAAGTCATACTGATAGAATTAATGGCTGTGCTTTGATTGTTACATGTGTAACCACCTAGGCTTTTGTTTGGTATCTGCCATCAGCAATCTCCAAAATAATTAAGCAGTTGTCATACATGGCTGTGCATAGTAATGAACTGAAACATCTTCAAAGGTGAGAAACACTTCCCTCCAAAATTCAAATTTCTGCCCTGACCAGTGTGGCTCAGTTGGTTAAGTGTCATCATTGGTTTGATTCCCAGTCAGGGCTTATGCCTGGGTTGCAGACCAGGTCCCTGGTTGGGGGTGTGCGAGAGGCAACGAAAATGTTTCTCTCACACGTCGATGTTTCCCTGTTTCTCTTTCTCCCTCCTTTCCCCCTCCTCTAAAAATAAATAAATAAAATGTTTTAAAAAATTCAAATTCCTTTATTTCTCTATCTCATAAATATTACCTAATGCACTAGTTAGTTATGGTTTGAGGGAGTCGCCTTTCAAAACATATCCATAGCAAAACTTATCAAAAATAGGTAAAACTCTTGGAATGAATCACCCAACAGTGAACTTTCTACACTACAGAAAATGGGCAACTTGTCTGAGACTTAAAAATTAAATTGGGAAAACAAAGAAAACTTCACCAGACTACAAAAAGAAAATGCTGAGACATTTCAAATTTCATCAGAGAACTTTTCAGATTTCCTGTGATTACACACTGTATACCTCAAGTTTTTTATTAAAGGCAAGCTTAGAACAAGTGTTGTCATTCTTCCACTTATATAAATCAAGAGACAGAAAACAGTACCTCAGTATGAATAATGTTACAGTGGGTTTCTTCCATTTTCAGCTGGTCTGGAGTTTTACAACCAGGAATTAAAAGCAACATATTGGAAGTGTCAGCTATCTTCAGGTCATACGTTTTGTCTTTACTGCACAGCACAGCCTGCTCGTCTGTATCACCACGAATCACCACACTATAAGAAAATGGGAAAAGAAAATGCGTGATCTATTGAAATGCCAATGGACATCTTCATTATAAACAGTTCACAAATCCTCGAGGCGGACAGAATTAAAAATTAAGCCTTGATGCCGTGTCTGTCCCCTGATCTCATAACCCTCCCAAAATGATGGGCTCCACAGAGCAAGAATGGCACCAACTGAGAGCCATGGGGGCAGCAGGTGGCCTCACTGAGGAAAAATAACCCAGCATGTGCAAGAAAGATTCAAAGAAGCCAAATGTCACCCTATGCCATCATTGTGCAAACTGCTGGGAAGAACACAAGACCTAAAGCATCCAGAAGCTTCAATCAGGATGTCACAATTCTCTAAAACATGTTAAAACAGTACGTCTCAAACTTATGCATGGGTATCTTTGGGAATCCTGTTAAAAAGCAATTGGAGGGGGAGGGGGTAAAAGGGGACTAAATAGTAATGGAAAAAAAAAATACAATGAAAGAAATAAAAATGTTAAAAAAGCAGATGGGGATTCAGTAGGCCTGGGATGGGACCTAGAATTCTGCATGTCTAATGAGCTCCCAGGTGATGGCTATGCTGCTGATCCTGGATCCCACCCAGGACTGGTCTTCTTATTTTGTTCTGAGAAACTCTGATAATGAAAGGGGCACATCCTTTCCTGACCATCAGCTATGTCACCAAGAAATTTGGGACCTTGTGAAAAAAAGGCTGCAATGCTGAATAAAATATATGAAAAAGATATGTTTACAAACTGGTCTAAATAAAGTCTCTGGCAAAGGTCACAGGTAGAAAAAATCAAGAAGGAAGAAGGAAAGGATAACAGTGAGGAGGACAAAAAATACAAAAGACTAAAGACAAAGATGCTGAAAATGACAAGAGAGTTAGTTCTAGCAGTTTTCCTTGCCTGTAAAGCATTTAACCCTCCAGTACACAATTCACTTCTTTTAAACTAAGCCTTTGTTTAAGTGAAAAGAATAAAAGGTTTTTATTAGCTTCCTGGTGCTAATAATGTTTAATACTCCCAAGGACCAATTCTTTAACATTTATTTCTACATTGCACTACCCCTGCTTTGAAATATCTTGTTTAGAGCCCTGACAAGTGTAGCTCAGTTACTTGGGCGTCATCCTACAAAGTCAAAGGTGGCCAGTTCAATTCCTGGTGAGGGCACATTTTGGGTTGTGGGTTCGGTCCCCAGTAGCATGCTAGAGGAAACAGATCCATGTTTCTCTCCCTCCTTCTCCCTCTCTCCCCTTCTCGTAAAAATAAATAAATAACATCTTTTAATAAATAGGAAAAAAAAATATTTTGTTTAGAAATACCCCCCACCCATATGCACACACAAATTTTAAAACCACATTGCCAGGCCTTCTGGGATTTGCCAACTAGGTTAACTATAACTGGGCAAAAAGAAGGTCCTCTCACCTTAAGCCCTTTCTCAAATCCCTGCCAACTCAGCTCGGATGAAAACCCATGAGTGAAGTTCTCTATCAGTTTCCTTGAAGATACTTAGTGGCCAGCATCTGAAGACTGGCCAGTTAATTATAATATTGTCTGGTGGGTGAAGCATGAAAATTGAAAGACAGCCTGAAGGATTCAATTTAAAGGAACCTACAAGAGAACAAACTAATACAATAAAATGCAGGTGTTGGAGGAACCTACAGTGCAGTAGAGAATCAAACCACAGCTTGTAATCCTAACTTCCAGGAGTTGGGACTGCATAAAATTGAGAGATAAAGAAAAGGAAAAAAAAAAAGGATTTTTTTAAAACTTAGAAAAAAACATAAAAAGGAGTAATTCTCTAGATTTCTTCTTTGATTGTTTTTTAATCTATGGTCTTGCAGCAAATGGGTAGCTGACCTAGATTTAGAAACAGCTTCAGATCCTCGCTGAGGGACCCCAAGCAAGGCAGTATTTTTGAGGGCCTTCTTCAATTACCACGTCTATAAAACGGCTTTAAACGTGTCCCCTAGAGTCCTACCTATCATCTGAGTAAAATAAACATAAGTAGAAGGCAAGAAGAACTTTATAAATATTAGCTATTATCATTGGATTTCAAGGTAGAATTGGCTAAGGGTTCTGTACAGTCCCTGCTACCACTGTTAATGTTTTCAAAACTTCACTTAGGCTCTGTCTCCTGAGCTGTTTCCGCTGACACAGGCCTCCGAGATCAGCTGGAGTAGTCCTATTGTTCACACCGGTCCAGCTCTCTGGGCTGCCTAGCGGCGGCGTGGAATCCTAGGGAAAAGGCAGCGAGCTGATTGGGTCACCAGTCTTCTGTGAGGCATCCCCCCGCCCCCCAGCAAATCTACAGTGTACCTCCCTGGCTCAGTTTCCAACCTTGCGTTTCCCCGCAAATAAAACCATAAGGTGGCACACCCGATGCTCACCTGCGCCCTGCCTCCAGCTCCTGGCACAGCACGGGGTCCAGCTCCAGTAGGCAGAAGTCGCCGGCCGCGGCGGCGCTGGCCCGGGGGCTGAAGCCCAGGCAGTGCACCGCTGGGAGCAGCTCCGCGGGGTTCAGCTTGGCGATCTGCAGCGTCGCGTCCACCTCGTCGCGGGTCCTCCTCATGGCTGCGCGGCGTTGGGGAAGTGAGGGGCCGCAGATTTACAGCGCGGGAACTAAACTCCCACAGATGTCGCGGCTCCGAAATTTATACGAAAGAAGAGACTGTTTCTAAAGCGCGCCAAAGCGGCTGGGGGCGTGTTTCCGGGGCGGAGCGCGCCGCGTGCGCGTCCCTGGGAAAGTCCGAAAGCGTCTCGGTGCGCGATCCCGGCGCGGCCGTATCTCCGCGGAGGGAGCCAAACCTCTGGCAAAGAAATACATTGTTTTTTCCCCCCGGGTCTGTCTTGGTGGAAACTTGGGAAACAGAGCTGCGATACCGCAGGGTGCCACGCGGAACCCTTACCCACCCCTCCCACTCTCGCCTTTGTTTCCCGCCAATGCTCCCCTTTCCTCACCAGCAAAATAGTCTCATCCTCTGCCAGTGCCTGGCCTTGTGATAGCACTTCGCATGCCCAATTTCATGAACCCTTCACCACAGTCCTCTAAAGTGGGCTCTTGGTCATCCCCTTTCACTAATGAAGAAGCAAGTTCCTTGTCGGTGGTTGCGCAGCTAAGAGGTGGCAAAGTCTGATACCACCCCAGTCGGTGGCTCTAAAACCATCCTGCTGGGTTTGGTGCACACACTTTGGACCGGAAGCTACGCTCGGGTAGAAGTGGATGGGACATCTCACTTCTTCGGATCTGAGGACCATCGTGTCCAGGAGATGATGGCTTGAACTAGACCCATCCGTCCGTTGAGTACCTGGTCTGCCAGGTAGCAAGCTGGGACTGGTGTCAAGAGGAACAAAACGTTTCTGGGGGTGGTAAGGCCCCGCAGTCTCTTGCGGGAGACAGGCAAACTCGCCACTGTAAGACCTGTAAACTGCCCTCTGTGCCTTCTCTAACACGTCATCTAGACCAGATCTTACAGTGACCTGAACACAAAGTTCTAAGAGAAGAGCTCGTCATATATGCATATACATGCATAACTCGTAACAGCATATTACGGTGAACTCTCCCAGGGATGTTTGCAGGCCCCGGTTGGGACTCTCGCTGCCTCTGACAGATGAGGGAGACCAAGAGGAATATTCCATTTAAAACGTGGGGGCCTCACACTAGTCTGTGTAAATCAGACTTTGGTACCGTTAAGAAAATGAGGTGGATGGGTGAGGGAGGGGTTGAATTTAAAGGAATGAGCAGGCATCTTCGTTCAACTCCGGGTGAAATTGTGTGCAAATGTAGAGTACAGCATCCAAAAGGGCTGGGCGGTGCTTTAGTTGGTGGTGGAAATGTTGCTATTACTGGCGTCTTCATTACCCTTCTATGCTGCTCTACAGCGGAATGCATAAAGAATACGGTGGAGCAAAATGCTGAATATGAAGGTCCTTGCCTCATGAGAGCTTATGATCTGGAGGGGAGTCAGACATTGTGGCTGCTCTTTTAAATGGGAAGCATGCCCTACAACTGGAAGCAGCTTAGTCTAAGGAGAACGCTGGCATGTCCCATCAGACGGACCAACTCTGCTCTCACTAGCTTTGTGACCTAGAGCAGTTTGCTTAATTTCTCTCAGTCCAGCTTCCTTACCTGCATAAAGGAGATAATACTACCTATTCAAAAATGCATGTAAAACAAAGGGTGTTTAATCAATGGCAGCTTTTTGTTATTTGTTAATTTATTCTTATTTATTAAATAATTGTATTATTAATTAATTAATGGCATCAGATTATTGCCGTTATGGCAGGGAGCTGGACCTGGGCTCCTCTCTTAAACTAGGATAATGACAATTTTTATTAATTCATTTTTTAAAAGCACGTTAATGGATATATTTTTCTAAAGTAAAACAATATTTCTACGTATTCTTTTTTAAAAAGATTTTATTTTTTTACTTTTAGAGAGGTGGGTAGGGAGGGAGAAAGAGAGAGAAAGAAACATCAATGGGTCGTTGCCTCTTATGTGCCCCCAACTGAGGACCTGGCCCACAACCCAGGCATGTGCCCTGACTGGGAATTGAACCAGCAACCCTTTGGTTCCCCGGCTGGCACTCAATCCACTGAGCAACATCAGCCAGGGTTCTAAGCATTTTTCTTAAATGTTTGAGGCTTGCTCAAGTATTCATCTGGTGACAGGAAAAAAGAAAAAATTCATTTAACAGGTATACCAACAGTCAGAAAAACTTCAAAAGAGCCAACCAACTATACTAAAATTATGCATTTGATTATACTGTTTATATATTGTGTTTCATACTCTGGAAGGGGAATTTTATTTAGTAAACCATACTTCACATAAGAATTACATATGAGCACCTTTTTTTGTTGTTGTTTCCTCTGTTCTTTCTTCTTCTTTTCAGATTTAGTGATGAGCATTGTAACAACATCCGGGCATTCCAAAAACGTTAACTGTCATGTAACCATGGCCTTGGCTTCCGCCCTCATTTACTATTACTAATCAGGTCAAGTCTCTCTAATACACTGTATGCTCTCATGGCAGCAGGTACCTCTCACTCCTAGATTTTAAGCAATCTTATGTTTATTTGTGTGATTACATCATCCTTTATTGTCTGTAAGACTGCAAAGCTATAAAGTTCACCAGGACATCATTAAGCAGAGTGGCCAGCACATAATGGATCTTCATACAAATTTTCTGAAAAATTGAGTGAATAAATAAATGAGTGAATTGTAATAATGTTTGCCTCGAAGAAGGGGAATGGAAGAGGACATCTGAAGAGATTCTTTTATTTATCTTTAATATATGAGTTTTAACACTGAGAGTGTATTCATGCATTAAATATGTGTAATTAAGTACATTACAAATATTTTCCTCAGTATTATAAAACCCAATTCACAGACAAATAACTTCAAATGGACAGGTGATAAATCATTCATGAATAGAGTAGAGAGAGGAAGGGAGGGAAAAGGAAGAAAGCAAAAGCTGCCCATCCTATTTGGTGGCACAGATTGTAGAGAGAGAAGAGTAAAAGGAGACCAGTAAGAGCCTGAATGAGTGATGACGGTAACTGGGTTTGAGAGGTAATTTTTGAGATAGAATGGACAACAGTGGCTACTCGATTTGACATGAGGACTAGGAGAAGGGAAAAGGATAAGAATGAATTCTCGGTTCTTGCATGAGCATTGCCTGTCATTTACAACATGCTGTAGGAAGGATAGGAACAGATTTGGGGTGAGATGGGATGAGTTCTGGGTTTGATATGTGGAGATTGAGAGGCTGTGGAAATATATAGATGAGGGCATGCCTTGAATTTGATCTAGAGATGATGCAGGTGTTCCAGGGGGGTCTAAGGACCCAACGGTCTGTGACCCACTGTGGGTTCTTGGCTTCACGTGGGAAAGAATTCAAATACAAGCAAGCATGGAGTTTAAAATGAAAGTGAGTTTATCAGTGAGGAAGTGAGGCAGAAAATAGGCTACTCCACAGACAGAGTAGCCCACTTTCGTGGAATTTGGTTCCTTTACTGAGATTCCTTTAATCAGGGACTAGGATATTCAATAAGGAGGAGGAATGGAGATTTCTCAGAGGAGCTCTACTGGCCACTTTGTGTCCTTATATGGGCTTTTCATTTGCAATCATGGCTGGTGTGGGATGTGCCACTTGGCATACTTCCGTGCTAATGTATCACTGTACAATGAGTCTATAATGAGACTAGGGTTACTGGTAGATGAAATTACTCATCATGTTGGATGGAGCTGGTCTCTCCCAGTTTTAAGGCATAAATCTGGTGTGGGGAGGGATGAGTAGGGGGTTGGTCTTACTTCTTGACAGTTTTCGTAGCTTCTATGGATTGCAGCTCTCCTGCCAAATACTCTTATTTAAGAACTTTAATTTGAATAAACGAGCTAAAAGATAAAACTTTTAAATGCACATATATGTCAGTTATAAGAATGACTATGGCCCTGGCTAGTATGGCTCAGTGGATTGAGTGCCACCTTGCAAACTGAAAGGCCACTGGTTCTATTCCCAGAAAGGGCACATGCCTGGGTGGTGGACCAGGTCCCTAGCTGGGGGAGTACGAGAGGCAACCGATAGGTGAATCTCTCACATGTTGATGTTTCTCTCCCTCTCTTTCTCCCCAACTTCCTCTCTCTCTAAAAATAAGTAAATAAAATCTTAAAAACAGAAAAAAGGAAGAAGAATGCCTATGAATTAGATCACCCAGGGAGAAGGTGACTTACAATTAAACACTGGGCTAAAAATGAAGGCTTACCAATATTTGAGGTGGGAGGAGAAATAGAATAAAGTAGTGTCTTGGAAACTATATTACCTTGTGTTTACTCAAAATCACTTCAGATAAGGAAGTTCTGATGTACAATATTTATTTACTCCCATTGGAAATACAGTAGTTTAAATTTTAACTTCAAGGCCTTTTATTAAATAAACCTGAGTCTTTGTTCATAGAACAATCAGGATTTTTGCCACTAGATGGTGGTATTGTTTCACGTGTCACAGAAACTTGCCCTAAAAAAGCAAAGGAAAATCTATTACATGTTTACTGAGTTGAGTACCCTGTATATGTTATCTCATGCAATCCCTGCAATAGTATAAATCAGATCACAGCAGTCCCCTGTTCAAAATCTCCCAATGAATTCCAATATTCAGAGTAAAATGGTAAGTCCTTAAAAACTTAGGCAATTCCTATAACAATCCCTTCACCCATATTCCCTAAATTCACAGGACGTATTTCTGCCTCAAGGCTCCTTTGTTTTTAAATCAACCTGATTGGCTCCCTGGCTGGTGTAGCTCAGTGGATTGAGTGTCAGCCTGCGAACCAAAGGGTCACAGGTTCCATTCCCCCAGTCAGGGCACAGGCCTGGGTTGCCAGCCAGGTCCCCAGTAGGGGGTGCACAAGAGACAACCACACATGATGTTTCTCTCCCTCTCTTTCTTCCTCCCTTCCCTCGCTCTAAAAATTAAAAAAAAATCTTTAAAAAAGCTATGCCAAAAAGAAATACTCTTAATCAATCTGATTGAGATATAAATTAAGTAAAATAAACTGCACGCATTTAAAGGGTACATTTAATGATTCCACAAATGCAAAATATTGTCATTGAGGCGAGTTAGTAAAAAGGCAGGAAAATTTCTTGGCAAGTGGAATGGGGACACTAAGGCAGATGGTTGATTCAAATTGGTCTCATCCAGCACACTGACTCTCCTGCCTGCTTCTCCCTTGTATGACCACTCCCTTAGGCATTAAGCCCTCAGGACAATGAGGTCATGATCTGCATCAAATAATCTTAGGAACAAAACCTCGGGGCTGTTGACCACAGAGATGAGAGTTTTTGCTCAAACTGGAGATAACATCCAGTCCTCAGTTGTGTTTCAGCTCCAGACCCAGAAAAACATCAAAACCAGATGAATCAATGCCATGGTTGGTATCAGGATCAGAAGCAAAATGACCCATGATTCCCCTACCCTAGCGCCAACCAATCAGTAGAAACTATAACCCTGACCCTATGTGCTTATTTTGATGAATCAGCATATTAAAGTGATACAGAGAGATCTGATCAGAGCCCTGGGGAGGAGCTGGCAGAGGCCAAAGGGGGAGGTTGCCCCAAGTGATGGTAAACAGCCTAGGATGGGATTGGCTGAGAAGCTGAATGCCTCGCCTCCAGAGCGCATGGAACTGTGAGCTGCCAGAAGATTTAAAGTAAAACAATGGCAGAGACTGGCTCTCGAGATCTACTTCCTGAAGGACACCTGGACATTACTGCAGCTGCCTGCGGGTGGTACTTTGGATGGGAAGGAACTCCAGGGTGCAGCCGAGGATCAGGCTGGCCTGGCAGAGAGTGGCAGGGTTATTCTTAGGGTGTTCTAGAATGGACAAGTACTGAAGCAGAAGCCTGCCATTCTTCCAAAATTGTGTAGCTTTTGTATCTTCTGCTGCTTTCGTTTGTAAACTAACCCTATAGAAATAAGATAATGAAAAACTTAACTGGGGGAATGATAAAACTTGGGTGCTAAAGAGTTTAGCCTTAATTGATAGGTTTAAGTGATTAAAGCTTAACTAGAGAGTTAAAGATTTTAGCTTTAATTGATAAGCTTAAGTGACTAATGCATGTGGAAAGCTGTTATCTCAAAATTGTATAGCTTTTGAATAAGGACTCTTTTCCTTTATTACCGAACCTTGGCCTATGGAATTTTGCCTAGAGGGTGGCAGCAGGCAGCAGGACCCCACTTGCTACTCAGTAACAAAAAGACACACCTAGAAAGCTAATAAGTATTTTATTGAGATCCTCCCTTAGGACATCCCCTAAAATTCTTGCCTTTCAGAGAACAGATAAAAATTCTTAGAAAAAAGGACCCAGCACCTGCTCCCCCTGGACCAATCCATAACACTCCCCGCCCCCACCTTCTCCCTTCAGGTGTGTATCTTTGCTTTCTTTCTCCGAAGCTGTAAGGGAACATGAGACTTGCAACTTCATGGGAATGTAAGACTCGCAACCAGGGAAGAAGTGGGCAATACCAGCTCCTCTCAGGCTAACGACCCCTGAACCTGACTCCAAGGGCCCTCCTTTTGCTTCTGTAACTTGTTTCCCAAGTCCGTGCAGCCCAGCTGGCTCACTTCTTCCTCTGTGACTTTCCAAAAGGCCAAGGTGGCTCTCTGACCAGGCCAGTTGAATCTTCCCTTCGAGTGTTCTTTCACTTTGCATGCTAAATAAACTTGTTGTGCTAGAGTTCTTGGCTCTGAATTCTTTCTTTGCCAAACTCGAGAACAGAGTTGGCCAACATTGCCAGCAACACTCGTCATGCCAAAAGTTATCTCATGTCCCTAAGAAAAAGAAAAAGGAATATTTGTTAAATATGAACTGCTACTTATTGTGGGTGTTTTTTGGTGTTTTTATTTATTATTATGTTTTTAAACTGCTACTTATTTTGGATTTGCACTACTTTTTTTTTTCTAGCTTTTTATCATTGATTTTAGGCCTTCTTTCTTTTCTAATGTAAACAGTTAAAAATATGAATTTTTCTCTAAGCTCTTTCTGGCAGTATCCCATAAATTTTGAAACATTATCTTCCATTATCACATGTTTGAGATATTTCCTAATTCTCTTTGTAATTACTCCTTTGCCTCTGAATTGTTTAGGAGTGCATCGTATTTCCAGGTATTTCTGACTTCCTAGGTTGTTTTCGAAGGGTAGCAGAGTTTGCCATCCAAAAATATGCCTCTTTAAGATATTGATTGTTTTAAACTGATTATTTTTAAGAAACAAAAGACTCAGAAAGGAGCTTTGACCTCCCCCTCTCCCCCAAAGGATTTAGATAGAGAACAAAGGAGGACCTGCTTCAGGAAGGGAGGTGTCACCATAGATAAGTACAATTTAATCTGAACTGGTGTGTGATAGACAGGGAGGAGCCTAGCGAAGCCCTTTTCATCGGAGTCCTCTCTGTGTCCCTTGTTTCGAGAGGACCCCAACAAACATTTGTTTATTAAACATTAACTTTTATTTTATTTCATTTTAAATGTCTTACTTCCTTTTGAAGTCCTAGACCCCTGCTGAGACAGGATAGGAAGAAGCTAGGAAAATTCCTAGGCAAGTGGAATGGGGAAACTGAGACAGAGAGATGAACAGAATGGCCAAGCAATTTACAGCCAGACACAGAAGATCACGCCCCCTGAGAGAGAACATCCAGGCCTCAGTTGTTACTCAGCTCCAAGCCCAGAAAAGCAGCAAAACCTGCCGGGCATGCCAGAACCAACTGCAATGACTAAAGACCCCCCAGTCACTGACCAATCAGAGGAGACTATGACCCTGAAAGGGCACACCTGGGGAACTGATGACTGTTCTACTGTCATCCTCCCTTGAGACCTCCCCTGAGGTTCCCACCTGCAAGAGAGAGAAAACCCTGAAGACAAACGGCCCAGCCTGTCTGCGCGCTCCCTCTGAGGAGCAGCCCACGCCTTTCCTTTTCCCTTCCTCTGCCCCCACTCCTTTCTTCACGGGCACATGTCTCCTAAACTCTAAGGCAATGGACTGATGACAGCTTGCCCCAGGCTTATCCCCTGAATCTGTTCCAAAGGCCCCCTTTTCTCTGACTTCCCAGTGAGCTCAGGCAGCCCCAGCCCAGGCTCTCCTGTTGCTTCTTCCACGCTAAGCCCTTCCTTGCTTCGCCGTCTCCAACCTTAAGAAACTCATCCTCATAGGCAGCTAGACACGTGTTGAGGAATCTTCCCTACACAGACCAGCTGGCCCTAGGAAGATCCACTCAGGGCCAAGGCCCCAGTCCGGGAGCACGGCCTCTCCATGTCCTTAGTTCAAAATGACAGATAATCTTCATTTTGCCTCACTTTCCTCATTTTCCACATTTTGCCTCATTTTCATGCTTATGTGACTTCCTTGTGATCTTTTCCTGTTAATCTGCCTTATTTGACCCACGAGAAGAACAAAGAGGAAACGGGGAAAGTCCCTATCCCTACAACATAATTCTTTTTTTGTTCAGCATTTTAAAATGTAGCCAAATAATATATTCCTATACAAACACACACATGGAATCACCCCAAGTGCAGAATGAAAAGAATGCATTGTATTCACGGCGCACATAGCACATGAAAGGCAAATGAAGCAGTTTTATGCAACAATGAACCCTTCTTGGTGAAGTTCTGAGGTGAGCAAGATACAGTCTTTACTTGATGTACACAATAACTGCATCCTGGACAACTCAGGGTTATATTTAAATTATTTATGAAATACATTGTTTTTCTATGTAAAACCAAATTAGGTTATAGGCTCAGATAACAGCAAGTAGACTTTTCGTCCACATGAATATCCATAGGACATAAGAAAAACATTCTGGATTTAGGATAATTCACTTCTTTTTTGTGAAGCGATGTCCCAAGAAAATGGGAACATCTAGAATCCCTGGTCCCTGGTCACTGAAAACCAGTAGCACCCCCAATTATGTGACACACTATAGCCTGCACCAAAAATTTTCTAAAAGGTACTCTTAAGGGTGGCCTTTTTCTTATGAGGCCCAGTATCATTTAGTGTCATCACAGAAGAAGTCAGTAGGTGGCAGTATATACCAAAGTATTCAGCATTTCTGTTTTGCCCTTTCGTTAAAAGCATCAATGAATGACTGCACAGAACCAAGGTTAAGAAGACTAAGGCTTCTTAGGGAGTCAGCAGGGCTGGGACTGGAGGACAAGAGGACCTCACATTTATTTATAACGTTTTATTTTTACCACTACAGAAAAATGACTCAAACACAACAGAAATATTAAAAATGTGAATGATACATCCGTGAAAATTTTATTTTCTCTATCTTTATATTCATATTTGTTTTCTAAAGACAAGTTCCCTTTAAGAATCTATTAACAGAAATATCTAAACAGGACATTGCTAAACCACCAATTTGTTTCTATTCATAGAGTACAAATAAAAATGGTCGCAGCAAGAGAATCAAGACTTTCATTAATGGTTAAAAACAATGTAAAACTCCTGCTACTATAGAAGATTTCAAAGGAAAGAGCAACAGACTGCTTGGGGAATGCAAGACAATATCACAGAGGTGTGGAATTTGAGTTAATCTTTAAGATTAGGCAGAAATAATACAGGTGTGTACTAAAAGGCATCGACAATGATAGCTAACATGTTATTAAGCCTCATCATTGACGATATTCTTTCACATATTTGATTCGCTGTCTTACACTGCCATTCACCATTAACCAGTAGTAGTCAAAACACGGTCTGCCAACTGGTGGCCACTACCTGTTGTCAGTCTAAGAACGTCCAAACCTGCAGAGAACTTTTATAAAAGTTTATTTGAGCCAAACGGAGGATACATCTGGAAGCAAGAGCTCAACAGACTGAAATAAGTGCTTCAGAGAGTAAATTTACCGTTTCTTTTACCGATTTGAGATTAAGGAGGGGGCATAAGGAAGAATACAAGAAGGTAGGAGAAAGCAAAATGGGGGTCAGATTACAGGATAGTTAAGATTATGTGCTCCCTTGCTGCTGTAGATGAAGGGGTCTGATAGGGAGCATTTCAAAGGTGTGTTAACCTTGCACAGGAACAATGGGCAGGGCTTGCTTAAGGCAAACAGAAGCCTTTTAGTAGAGAAGTTATATATCTGGGGTGTTACTACCCACCACGACCTGCCCAGTTAGGAATGAGTGATCAGATTACCCTGTGAGGTTATTCCATAGAACTTTTTCGTTTTGTTTTTTGTGCACAGTGTAATGGAAGACACTGAGACATATTGGTACCTTTATTCTATTTTTAAGATTTTATTTATTTTTTTGAGAGAGGGGAAGGGATGAGGAGAGAGAGGGAGAGAAACATCAATGTGCGAGGGATATATCGGATGGGTTGCCTCTCGCATTCCTCTGACTCGGGACCTGGCCTGCAACCCAGGAATGTGCCCTGACTTCGAATGGAACCTGCGACCTTTCGGTTCGTAGGCTGACGCTCAATCTAGTGAGCCACACCAGACAGGACAGGTACCTCTATTTTAGGAAGCAGTCTTTAAGAATACAATTTTAAAGCTAGAATATCCTGGGTTGGGTTCTTAATACTTAATACTTCTTGCATTTATTAGCTGCTTGCCTTGGACAAGTTTCACCCTCTCTCTGAGCCTTCCTCAGATAAAATGAGGATAATACCCACCTTATGATTCGTTGCAGTAATTAAAGAAGGTAACAACTACCTGAAGCATCTTTAATGCAGCAGATGGCAACAAGCGGTAGCCACAATTATTTTTATTTTGTAAACTGAGGATTAATCGTAGGCGTGAAGCTGGATTCCAGGTGTGTCTGATTCCCAGGCCAGCGTTCTTTATTGATAACACCTTAAGATAAGTAAACTGTCTTTGGTGAAGGGGATCGGAGCGAGAAAATTAATTTCTCCATGTCTTGCAGTGACCTGTATATTCTTCACCGTTCACTGTTTAGCTATATTGTTATTTTAACTCTTTGGCAATTTTGGGTATGGACAGTATAATTAAAATATCTTCACACTTGTTTAGCAACCTCACGGCTTGTCCCCTAGGGTCCACAGCAAGAGCTTCGTGGGTAAAAGGGCAATCACCTAAATCAACCTCCACCGGCACACAAAACTCAGAGCCTGAGACCCGCCCAGATGTTTATATTTTCCTCCCTCGGCCCCGCCCCCCCGACCACGCGGGCTTCAGCCACGCCCCCAAGCTGGAGTTCCTGGAGCCGAGTCGCCCGGCGCGCCAGCCTACCCGCAGGGATTCCCTTTCCAGCCAATCGTGTCTGAGCAACGGGATTGCCCCTAACAAATATGGCGAGAGAGGCCTCTGTGAGGGCAAACTGATTTAACACCCAAACCCGCTGCGGCCAGCGAGGGCAGTGGTAGCGGCGCGGCCGGGAGCATGGAGGGCGGCAGCGCTGGCAGCGCTGGCAGCGGTGGCAGCGACAGCAGCCCCAGCGGGAGTGGCGGGGCGCAGCAAAGGGAGCTGGAGCGCATGGCTGAGGTCCTGGTCACCGGGGAGCAGCTACGGTAAGGCGTGGGGTAGTGCCGGTGGGCTCGCGGTGGCACTGTCAGCCCGTGTCCGCAGCAGTCCCGCGCGCACGCGCGCCGTGGATAGTGGCTTGCGATCCGCGCGGGGCTCCGGGACGGCTGCGGGCGCGTACACCGTCCGCGTGTCGCCCCTGCCTGGCTGCTGCAGCCCGGCGCTCGGGGGCACGAGAGCGGGGCTCTTTAGGCGGACGCGGGCGTGCGGGTGGTGAGCGCTGCGCCCGCAGACGCGCCGCAGCCCACCCGCGCGCTCCCTCGTGCCTGGCACTGGGGCGCTCTCTGCCAGGCCTACTGGTTGACAGCCGGCTCCTAATCCACCCGCAGGGCCAGAGGGGTCGGTGTGGGGGCCCCAGCCGGCTCCAGTCCCCTATTTACTCTTGGATAAAAGGAGCCAGCCCAACGATCTCCTTCATTTAAGGTTTTCCTTTTTACTGGCAAGTCTTGCTTCACTTTCCTGAGCCTCAGCATTTCATCTGTAAAGTGGGGCTGATCACCGCGGCTCTCTTAAAGGGGTGTTGTGAGGGCTAAACTGAGAGAATATTTTTTAAACACTGTACCTTTTTATCACTAAAAAGGCACATCTTCATCAGTCGCAATTTGGGCCCGCAAGGGGGCGTGGAGGCACCTTGTCCCGCTGCCCTGCTGCTGTGTCAACTCCCCCAGCGCTCACATTTTGGGCAAGAGTGCCGCTGCAAGAATTAGAGGACTTGACAGGTCTCATCCAGGTCGGGCAGTGACTCCCCGCAGAACGAAACACTGCCTTTCTATTTACATCCCATTCCTGGGGCTGCTTCTTGGATTCCTGTTTGAGAATTGTACTTACGGTCTGACCGGTTCCGCAGCTGCCCTCCTTCTGGTCATAAATCAGCTTGCCAGGGAAAAACCCTAGCTCTGCAGCGTTTGAGCCACAACTTGCCTGCCGACCTCTGGCCCCGCGGGAACTACGCGCACACTGGTTCCTTCTAGTTCTTGGTCTGAATCTCCAGGCTCATTATGGTTTCTAAATGCTGTGTTTCAGACTTGAGGGAGAGAAAATCTTGCGGAGATCCCTAAGGTTTGGTAATCACCCTGCTTGCAGCACTTAGATTGAGGAAGTAAATATTGGAAGCAGAATTGAGTTTGCCCATTTCTATTTCCTGATGATTTTTTAATATATAACCAGACTTCAGTGAATAAAAGCTTGTTTTCCTTCATCAAGAATATTTCTAACTGAAAAAAAACACAGTAAAGATTTTATAATTCAGTCTGCAACACTTTTAAATTATTTGTTTGCTTCTCATTACTACATTGTCCTTTCAAAGTCCTCAACTGGATATAATTTATTTCCTTTAATAAATCGCATGGTGCCCTCTTTGTCCAATAAACACTTACTTTCACCTTCAAGATGTGGCTTAAATGCCTTTTCCTGGTGGTCCCCTGAGCTCTTCTTATTCCCCTCTTCTCTAACACCCCTTGGCACTACAACAGGTATGAGAGCCATGTTTGGCATGTTGGGAAGAAAAGATAGCTTTCTCTAGCTCAAGAGTTAAGGCAGACCTGGGTTTGGATTTCTGCTTTGCCACTTTGCAGCCAAGGGTCAGCAATTTTTTCAGAGTTTTGGTTTGATTTTATCTTCATTGTATGTTTTTCCCATTTCCATTTAGTCCCCTTGTATCCCCAGGATTTTGTTCTGATCAGGACTTTAAGCCAGAGTGAGTCCTGGTGTTGCCACTTACCAGTGTGGGACCTTGGACAAATTTCTTAACTAAGATGGTGGTTAATGATGGAACCTGCCTCACAGTGAGGGGATCAGATGAGTTAGACCCTAGAATAGTGCCTAATATAGATAGACAGTAAGCATCAAATCTGCATTAGCCCTTAGAGCTCTGTGACCTTGGATAAGTCAATTTACTTCCCTGAAAGTCTTTCCTCCTCTGCAATGGTAATGAAGACAAGTACTTCTTGGGCCAGTTGTGAGAATTTGCCCCTGGGCTTCGTGAATTAATGAGCATTCAAGAAATGGTTGCTGGAATTAATTAGTATTATTGGTCTTCCTGCGACTTCCAGCCAAGCAAGATCTGGCAGGAAGGACTGGGTGGTGGTTAAGAACACAAGATATAGACCCAGGCTGCCTGGGTTCTTATTCTGCCTCCACCATTTATTTGTTCTGTGACTTTGGGACAATTTACTTAACTTCTCTGTGCCGCAGTTTCCACCTCCCTTGCAGGAATTTTGTGAGGATTAAATGTGATGCTATATGTAAAAAGCTTAGTAAATGTTAGCTATTTAATTTTACTTTGGAAAATTATAGTCATTGCTTTTTTGAAAATCTCATCTTAGCATTGTGCCTGGCACATAATTAATTGCTCAATAAATATTTGAATACATATAGTGTGTATAATTTAATATGTGGCTGCAAGTACAGATAATACAATATCCATAATTTAGGGATTTAGGTGGCCCTAGGCCCTGGCTTCTTGATTACTGCAGGGACCTCACAGAAAGGAGTGGGCATGCCGCCATCCTTGCTGTCACTGTCACAACTTGTTTTAACATACCTGGCTGCTCTCTTATAGTCTGGTTGTGGGGACTTTGTGATGTGCAGGCCTCCTTCCTCTTAATTGCTTTACCCGTGCACACAGTTCCTAGCTGCCCTCTCTTGCTTATCCATTACTTTCTGGGTCACCAAAGATAAGGTAAATGAAGGTGATAAGGAAAGAGGAAACTAAGGATTGGGATTAAAAATTTAAAAAAATTGGCATCCAAGCCCAGCTCTGTGAATTGTATTTATTTAATCTTTCTTTATGTATGTATTCATGTATTTTAAATACCTCTCTGGGGAGCCTGTCAGTTAGCCACTCTGGGTCTTCGTGCCCTGACCTGCGGAGGGGGAAGAATGATATCTTCCCACGTAACGTTTGTGGTGTTGGATCCAATGGAGTATAACACAGAAAGGAAGGTTGTGAAATAAATCAATAAACCAAGATAAGTTGTTATGATTATTATAAGCTCCAGATGTGAAATTGAGGGCTGTTCACAATCCTGACCCTTTGGATAGGACAGTTGGTTGCATAAGGACATGAAATTGAGTAGCAGACTTAAAAACATCTCTTCCTTTTCCAACCTTGCCCTGGGAATCCTTTTCCTAATCTTTTCCACTTTCCCTTGTCATAAAATATTGTATGTACTTGTCCAGTGTATGTCCATGTTTTTACATCTAAAAAATGCATTGCATTTGGATACCACTGCACGCTTCCAGGGTGGCTATGATAAAAAAAGACACAAGTGTTGACAAGGATTTGGGGAAATTGGAACACTTATACACTGCTGGTGGAAAGGTACAGTGATGTACCCACTTTAGAAAACATCCTGACATTTCCTCAAAGATTAAACATGGTGTGACCATATGATCCAGCAATTTTACTCCTAGATATATATGTGCAAGAGAGATGAAAACATACGCCTGCCTAAAAAATGTTCACAGCAACATTATTCAAAATAGCCCAAAGCAAACAATGCAAATATCTATCAACTGATGATTGGATAAGCAAAGTGTGGAATAGCTATACAATAGAAAAAGGAGTAAGGCACTGATGTATGCTACAGCATGGAGGACCCTTGAGAACATCACGCTAAGTGGAAGAAGTCAGACCTAACAGGGCACGTACTGTGTTAGCATTCATGTGGAATGTTCGGAATGGGCGAATCCGTAGAGATAAAAAGTTGCCAGCAGCAGCAACTTTGGAGAGTGATTGCTAATGGGTAATAGAATTTCTTTTTGGAATGATGAAAGTGTTCTAAACTTGATTGTGGTGGTGGTTTCCATAACTCCGTGGATATGCTTAAAACCACTGAATTATCACATTAAATGGATCAAGTGTGTGGTATGTGAATGACCTCAATAAAACTATTATAAAAATCATTTGGATGACACACTGGAGTGATAAAGACAAAATATTTAAACTTTTTAAGTAACCACTTTGCTTCCTTTGTTGATGGGCCAAAGAATGCAGTGATATTTATCACTCTCAGTGATGCATTATCACTACAGCAGAAGGGACTGGTATTTTACATAGATATTTTTACAGTATTACTCTTAATACAAAACAAAGGTGCCAGAAATAGTCAAGAAAACCTCAGAACATTCTTTTTATTCTTTTAAAGATTTTATTTATTTATTTTTAGAGGGAGGGAAAGGGAGGGAGAAAGAGGAGAGAAACATCAGTGTGTAGTTGCCCCTCATGTGCCCGCAACTGGGGACCTGGACCGCAACCCAGGCATATGTCCTGACTGGGAATCGAACCAGCGACCCCTTCGTTCACAGGTGGCACTCAGTCCACTGAGCCACCTACCAGCGACGGCAGAACATTCTTAATTTGGAGATTATTAATCACATAGAAATCATTCATATTAGTGGGGTTTCATACTATGATTTTTCAAATCATTAGTTATTTTTATATGTTTTATGTATAAACTTTTTCTCTTGAAATTTGCCCATGCAATCATGAGATTCTGATGATAAGATCTGAAACCCACTTCATGTTTCTTCTATAGGCTAATCTCAGAGATATTTGACAAGAAAGTTATTTGTAATAGAGCAGTTAAATAAGAAGCCCAACAGTATCACTTCATTTATGGTAATTGTAAGCATGATAATAACTGTAACACTAGTATGGCATTTATTACCTGCCAAGGACTCTTCTAAGTGTGTGTGTGAGTGTGTGTGTGTGTGTGTGTGTGTGTGTGTATCTGTCCATCTTTAATCTTTATAGCAACTCAGTGTAGAAGATGTGCTTATTATCCTCATGTTACAGATGAGAAAACTGAGACATTTAAACTATCTAGCCATAGGTCATTCAGCCAGAAAGTGATAGAGCTGAGAGTCCCTGCTTACAAGCAGGGTGCTAGACTACAATTTAATGGCGTCCTCAACTAGTAATTTAGAGGGTTAAAAATGTAATGACAAGATAAATATAAAACAGAATGATGTTTATAATATTGTCACATTCTGGTGTGACAACTTTTGCAAACAAACAAGTAGAAAAATGGCCTTTTCCATTCCCTGTTGGGAAAAAAATCTAATTTATTTCTAGAAGTGTTTATGTTTTGACAAGATAGAATGGTCACCTGTCTCTACTAACTATTAAACCAGGTCTTCCTTGCCACATGGTTTCGAAAACTTAATTTGAACTCCACATGTTTTGAATTTGTAATGATTTTAATGGGAAGATCAATTGCAGTTACTATTTTGTCAGCTCTGAGGATGGAAATGGGGTGGGGAGGAGTATGAAGAATGTAATGAGGAACGCTTAATTAAGAGAAAACGTTTCAGGCATTCAGTTATGCTAATCTACCTAGACTAAATATGCTAATTACCATAATCTCATCCAATCACTGGAGCTGGTTCCCTAAAAGCAATTTAGTAGGCGATGAATTTTAGCAAAGATGTAAGAAATTGCAGTTTCTTCAGATTGTTCGATTTTTCTTGAAACAGGCTGCCTTTCCAGACACAGTCTTGCTATTGCCTTCTTCATAAAAGTTCATTCAATAAATGTTGAGTTGCTTTCCTGAGTTTGCTTTTTGCAAGTGTTAATGCAGTATGCAGATAAAAGGTAAAAGCCAGCTCATTGAACTAAAGACCAAGCTACAATAAAATAAATCTTAGATGCAGAACTTAGAGCATACAGAATAGAAAAAAGAGAAATAGTTCATTTTACTTCATGTTGAACTTAAGGAACCTTAGTTTTGCACGGAGAATGTCTTAGAGGGTAGCCCTACTGGTGACCTTTAATATGGAAGCTTAGCTCTACTAGACACTAACTATAAGAATAGCAGGAAATAGCCAAAAAGCTACTGCCCAGTAGCTACTGCTGAAATCTAAGGGTCCAAATGGAAGGAATACACCGTAATTCTTCTAAACAGCAGAGAAGATATATCCTGGAGTCAGGAAATCAGTGTGTGGTCAGATTGGGAGGGTAGGAATTAGAAAATGGAGAGTCACTGTATTTGGAGTCAATGCAGAGAAGCCTAGCACAGAGTGTTGAACTGTCTTTGAATCAGAGGCTTTTCCGACACACACCCTCCTACTTTGAACTTGCTTTCTGCTTCACAAGTTGGAACCGAGGGCAGCGAGCACAATCCTGGCACAGAGCAGGCCCTCAGTAGACTCTTGTTACTTGGGGGGAAAACATGTGAAGAGTACTTTGTTCCTTGCAAAAAACATCATGCAAATGGAAGGCACTTAGGAAGTGTTCAACAAATGATGAGGAATTATGTTATACCCTTATCCACTTATTCTTATGTAAACCTTATTTTGAAATGACTGGAGTGTTAATCATTTATAAATAATAATATAGTATTTGTGATTACTTTTCTAAAAGTCCAATGTTGATGTTTAAGGTACGGCTTTCATCAGCTTTGGGATCAGGAAACCGGAAAATAAGTTAAATAAATGCTTCAAACTGTGAGAATGGGAGGTGAAGGAGTATTGCCCTCCTCTCCGTTATCTGTGGTATTCATTGGGACCAGAAGCTCACTTCCCTGTGTTAGATGATGGCTTTCGCATGGTTGGATTCTATGAGTTTAGTGGTTAGGCAAAGACAAAGGAGAAAATGACCAACCCTCTTTCTCCATAGTAAATCATCACACTTTCCTTTATGCCTCTCATTATCTACCAAGGAGGGGAGGGGTCCACGTCCGAGATCCTCGCTCCTATAGTTATTAGCCTTAACCAAACTTGGAAGCTTACATCAGTGATTGTTTTCATGGGTTACTAGTGACTTGGAGAATGACGCTGGAGCCAGGGTGGGGACAGAGGGCTTAGTGGGTCAGACAGCAGGCTTGCAGCAGCTGTTCCTGGTGGTAGTGCCAGCGAGGGCGACAGGAGCTATTCCCATTGGGACCGTCTGGGACGGCGCCGTCCAGGAAGAGTTTAGAAAGGACACTGACTTACTCAGTTCTGCACAAAGAGTCTTTTTTTTTTTTCCCCCCCTGTAGATCTGAGAATATTTTTTAGGTTGGATAGGAGAGGTGAGCGGAAGGGAGAGAAAACACACTGGGAATGTGGGACTGGATATCCTTTCCTATGTACAGTTTTCAGATAACAGCTCGTGCTAGGGTGTGGCAAGAGGGGACAAATGCCAGGGCCTCCAGCTCGGGGAAGCCCATGGCAGCTGCAGAGGAGGAGGTAATTAGCAGCTGGTGTCACTGGGCTAGGCTCAGAGCTTTCCACTCTTAAGCCTCAGCTGCTACTTGTGGTTCTGTTATTGTTGTTAGTGCTTCTTTGTTTATTTGTTTAAATCCTGCTGACACTGTCCTTCTGCAATACTAATACCTAGAGATTTTGATTCTGATGTCTGCCCAGAGATTCCAAGCCATGGCCCAGCACCCACTGAGGTCTTGGCCTTATTTAGGTCATCCAGCTCTCTGGGGTTGTCCTTCGTGTGGCAAAACTATTACAACTGCAGAGAACTGAACCTTGTGTTTTTGAGGGGGATCAGGAAGGATTCAGAAGGACCAGTTTTAGCTTGGAATGCTCAGTAGCTACTCTGGTCTTGACTTAAGGTGTGAGAAACACACAAATGTTCTGATGAACATTCTGTCATTCCGAGAGAACGTCTCACTTCATGCTGTCCCTGTTTTATTAGGCTTAGTTGCTGCATTTTTATTATCTGTGAAATTTGGCCATTTTCTAACAAGTTGTGAAATTCTGGAGGAATACACTATGAGTGGCATCTTGACAGAAAAAGCAAAGAGCATTCAGAAGAGGGTAGTATAGAGATATATAATTATGTGCTGGTCTAAGAACAAACAGTATAGGAGAGTGCAAATTTACAAAGCAAATATTTAAGAAGGGATCACTTTTTTTCCATGTTAAAGAGGGACTTGGCACATATTTCTATTGTGGATCCTGGGTTAGTTTGCTATTTAAAGTGTAATTCTCTTTATAATGTTTGCGACTATCTTCAGGCACATATATTTAGTCTAGGATGGCTTGACTCTCTTGGATTGTAGATTAGTCTAGGATGGCTTGACTCTCTTGGATTGTAGATGTACTGTTTTGCTTCCCAATTCCCTTCCTTTTCCCCCAGCAGGAAAGGAGAAATGGATAAACTTAGGTCCTGTTTTCATCTAATTTTTTTTTAAGATCTACTTATCTTTATTCTTTAACTTTTCTGTTCACAAAAGTAACTTTCACAAAATATATTCCCTGAAAAAAAGCTAGGGTTTATTCCCTGTCGTGAAACATGACTATTTTTACATGGAGGTATGAAGTGCGCCTTGTATCATTTTTAGTTAAGCTATAATAAGGTTGATAAAATAAAACTTTACTAAAGCTTCTACTTAATGTACTATTTTCTTCTTTTTTTAAATATGAGTTGATTTGAGCCAAACTGATGATATACGTCAGGGAGCGAGATTTCAAATGCGAACCAACAACAAAAAGCAGTGTAATCTGAGGTTTTAAGGCAACAATCTAATGCACAACGATGATTCATTTTCCTTCACATTTGCTAGATACTAATGACTGGCTTGTAGAATCTGATAGCCAAACATTCCAGTAGCTATAACCCAAGTCATCATGATAGAGGGCTAATAAACCTTGGCTACCCTGATAAAGAACACTTATCCTGATGCCACACTTACCAAGGCCACAGGTTACCACAAAGTATTTAAGGCCATACATACATAAGGAATAAGAGTGAACTCATGCATTCTCCTCTAACATTTTACTGTGAAAATTGTCAGACATAGAGAAAAGTTTAGAGAATTCTGCAGTGAACACAGATCCCACAATTAACTTATTACCATACTTTCTCTGCTTGCCCTTGCATTGCTGTAAGGATACATAACTATCCCTATAGCCCTTCTTCTATTCATTCATCAGGTCATATTCTTTTTAGGCATTTGGAATAAGTTGCAGACAATAATAACTTCTGAAACATTGAACATGCAATTCACTATCTTGTATCCCTATTTGTTTATGGTTCTTTAAGACATAAAACTTATGTACAATGGAATACACCATTAGGTAAGTACTGACAAAGACAGACGTCTATGAAACTGAACCCTCCATCCAGATATCTTTGAATGCTTTGTCTTCAAGAAACAGATAACCAGCTTAAACAGTATATTGACCCTATAACTGGAAATCCAGGAGATGTGGTGCCTTAAAGTGTAACTCCTTCTTAGTAGTTCTGTTGGGTCTGTCCTATAGCTCCTTCACGTATCAGCTCTTTCCCTTTCGTTGGCTTCATTCTTAAGCAAGTGGTGGCATAGGAACTTCATGGTTCCTAATAATGTTCAGGGGAAGAGATGGGGACATTTCCACCTGGGATTTCAAACACAATTCCCAAAGTTCGTGCTGATTCGATTATTTAGGTCACGTGCCTGCTCACGATCCAATGGGATTGTGGCTAGGGGAGTGAGTGACAAGAGCCAAGGAGGCATCTCCCCACCAAACAAACACCGTCTCTATTTCTTTCTCTATCTCGCCATCTCTTAATGGTTATTCTACAGTTCATGCAGTCTATTTCTACCATTTCTGGGAATTGTTTGCTTGCTCATACATTTTTTTTTTTTTCCGAGAAAGGGAAAGAAATCTAGTACAGTTCGTTTTGAGAAAACGAATAGTACAGCATAACATGTTATAAATTAGGTCAATAAAAACAAAAATCTTTTATTTTTCTACAAGTGTGAAATTGTGATACAGGAAGTCAAAACAGTAAGACTTAAATTATTTTTACAGACAACTATACATCAGCTCATTTTACAAGAATTTCTTTAAACAAAACTTACTGTAGGCGGGTGCTACCATTTTTCATTTGCTCAGCTCATATTTATTGTCTATTTTATGTCAGGCATTACAGTGCTTGCTTTGAGAGACACAACGTGAAATAAGAGAAACTCCTTACTCTTGAGGAGCTCAGACTATATCCTATCTAGTGTGTGTACAAAGTGGAATCCATGACCTAATATCACATTATGTTAAAGCCAGGCATTCTATTTATCAGTAAGGCAAACGACTCAGAGCTGGAGAGAAATGGTCATGTGTTTTACCAGTTGTTGTTTTAAAGTCACTATCGCATTTATTTTTAAATGTTATGTGTCTGGAAAGAGAACACAAAAATCACATTGTTTTTCCCCATCTAGGAGAGAGAAATGACTCTTCCAGATAGTATAATGAAATGATACCATGTCCATGTATACTTATATTTCTTCAGAAACAATACTATCTCCTTAGAATTATGATAACCTACTTTTAGAATTGTCATATAGCAAACGCTTTCCTCTTCAGAACTCAGCAAAAGTGTTGCAAAGCTGAAGGAAAGGTTGAATTTTATGTCTTGAAGCCAAAAGGTGGCTCAGCAGTGGCATGAAGGGCTCTGCCATCCTGCATATCTGGGCAGGAGTCTGCTCAGTGCCTCGTCACTGGTTCTATAAACAATCCCTGCATGCTTCCTCCACGCCAGAGCCTGGGTTAGGTGCCAGGGGCAGGAGGAGGACCTTTGTTTCCAAGACTGCCTTTGGGGGCGATCACTCGTATCTCCAAGAGTCTCAAGGCCTAAACTTCTGACCTACTGAGTATCAGGGACTTTACATTCACCTTCGCGGTTCAAGATTTCCAGACCGTGAGGATAAAGCATCTGCAAAACAATGAAAAGAGTGTAAATCCTAAAATAGCATTTCTGAGCTTCCGAAAGGCAAGAGTCCTTTGTTTACTTGTATTTGTTCTGTCAGTGGAAAGTCCAAACCCATAAGAATTTTTATGAGTGTATCTGAGCCAAACTGACGAGAATTGCCTGGAAGAAAAATCTCAACTGATTGAGAAAATGCTTCAGAGATTGGCACCTTTGCACCTGATCTTATCCATTAGAATCAAAGGAGGAGGTACCAGGGGGTCACTCGAAATCTATTGGAGATAGATTCGGGAGGCCATAGAAACCAAAGCAGGGGGAAAGCACTGAGATGGGCTGAAAAGTGCAACAAATAAGATACATACAAAGGTGGGTATAGGATGGTTAACAATTAACATGATCATAATAACAACAAGGTGATTTGTGGTCTCCACTCTGGTGGGGTGGTTGTGCATTGAGGGGTTAAAAGGAAATTATTTTGAGGTGAAGATTGACCTTTTTTACAGAAAAGTACCCGCCTAGGACGTGACTACCTGCCATGGCCTACTTTCAGTTAGAAAGCTTTAATTTCAGACCATCCTACGTGGTTATTTAGGTTTCTGAGTTTGTAAGGCCACCATGCAGGCCTCTCCTGAACTTGTCAGGTTTAGTCTGTGGCCCCTTTGTTGGCCACAGTCTTGAGGCAAAATTAATTTCTTAAAGGGATAGATACCTCAAAGGAGTGGAAACCACAAAGGTGCAAATATCATGTATTACATGAATCTCACGTCTCATTATATCCTTATATAAAAATTTTATTTATTTTAAAAAATATTTTCTTTTTGGGTTTTTTTTTTTTAAGATTTTACTTATTTATTTTTAGACAGGGGAAGGGAGGGAGAAAGAGAAGGAGGGAAATATCAATGTATGGTTGCCTTTCGCACACCCCCATTAGGGACCTGGCCCACAGCCCAGCCATGTGCCCTGACTGGGAATCAAACCAGCAACACTTTGGTTCACAGGAGGGCACTCAATCCACTGAGCCACGCCAGCCAGGGCAATAAATTTATTTTAAAATTTGCAAAATATATACAATACAGTTCAATATATTTGCATGTTCATGATTCAATAAATATAAAAATTAAGTGATATGTGGTCTCTAAGGAACAAACCGAAATACCAAGCAACATAGAGACAGACTCTTAGCTAAAGAGCAGGCTGACAGCTCTGGGAAGGGGGTTGAGGGATTGAGCAAAAAAGAGGAAGAACTCGTGGACTGGGACAACAGTGTGGTGATACACTGTTATGGTTACGGGGGCGAGGGGCAGGGAGAAGTGGAGATAGAAGAGGGAATAAGGAGGATAAATGATGATCAAAAGAATACAATGATAAACTATTAAAGAGAGACATTGAAAAGAATTTATTGAAAATACAAGACTGGGGGAGTATTGAAGGTGCTATCAGACAGTATAGGCAAGGACACTGAGCAGAGGAGGCCATGCTTCTGGCATCAGGGAAGAGAGCTGCTTCAGAAACCCCTGCAGGGCAGGAGGGCGCAGCGACTATAGAGGGACAGAGGGACGCAGGCTATATGCCTAGAAGGGCTGTGAGTCCCGGGGCAGTAAACAGCCCCCTGTGGGGAGACTGGTCAGAAGTGGGCCCTCCAGTCCTGGGGCCACTACTCTTCTCTAATAAGCTTGTGGTACAGTACGAAGATCTTCTCATAACTTGTAGAGACATTGGGGACACAAAATTGGTTACAGAGGAGGGTGATCAAGGTGTGTTTTTTTATACATGGGTTGTAAAGATGGATAGTTGGACAGTTCGGTAATGAACTGGCAATGATAGTGAAGTGTCAGGTCCTGTTCTGTGCATTTGCATGTGTGTTATTTCACTGAGTCCTGGTCATGGGAGAAACTAAGATGCGAAAACTTTGACCAAGATTATGTAAGTAGTATGCGTGGGAGCTTGGTTTTGAATCCAGGCCTCTCAAGAGTCCCTGCTGGGCGCCTACAACTGTGGAAGTAACTCGGTCAGATGTTCTGAAGTAGGGCCCCTTGCCTTCCAGTCACAGTCTAAGTGGGGCAGAGTGGGGAAGAGGCCTGCGCATGTGATTAATATATAGAAGCAATGCATAGAGCGGTTTCAGCCACAAAGGGGATTCCTCGGCTTGTGTAACATTACCTTTCAGAGCTGGGTGGACTTCCCATGATGTTTAGTCGGGTCCAGGTCTCTTTCCCTTGAATTCTCTTGGTTCGGTCCTTCTCTGTGCATTAGCTTTGCCTTCACAAAGGCTTCTTTTGTAGTCTCGTTTCATGGCCCCCACCATCAATCAAGACTGAAAAGAAAAGGCAGGCTGCCATTAACCATCAACAAACACCTTGAACTTTGATGTTTTAGAACCATGTTCACTCACAGACTCACAAGATACTAAAGCAGAGCAAAGCCCTTTGCTGGTTGTCTTAGGTTTACCCATTTGCAGTGTTGTCACTGGCAGGAGGGCATTACCATGACCCCCTCAGGCCAGTCAGGGTCCCTTTGTGAACAGAGGTGGGACCGTAGCTGCTATGCTATGGAGAAGGGCTCAGTCAGAATTAGAGAGATAAGCACCATGTCCTCCACAAAAGATAATTTGGGCTCAATGATGAGAAACCACAGAAAGTTTTGGGAGCAAGCTATGATGTGATTAAGGCAAACTTTTTAGGAGAAATAACTTAAAATTGGGAGGGGGAGCTTATGCAGAGATGTAGGTACCCACAGAAAAGCCACAAGAAAGATACAACTTGGGAAGTGGAGGAGACATTCGCATGCATCTTGGGCTTTACTGCCTTCAGTGTAATTTTCCTGTAAACCTCGCCGCCACAGTGATCACCTGCTTGGCAGCCACATGCGCCCTCCTTCAACTCTCACCCCTCACCACCCTCTGATTTGGAAGTTATGCTCTAGTATTCAGGATTTGCTCAGTAACAGAAGTAAAATAGAACTCTCAACGAAAATGGCAAGTGGCTCAGGTTCGAAATGCAAAGAACGCTTTTTGTTTCACTTGGGTTTTGATGTCTTTCCAAGGAACACCTCCACACAGAGATAGTCCCAGCCAAAGCTGGAAAGTCATCCCTTTGTTGAAGCAAAGCTGCTTTAGGAATAATTAAGATGCAGACTTTCTGGGAAGGTTGCCAAATGTTCTTTACTTACATAACACAACTAAGAAAGGTCTTTCAGGTCACGTGTTTCAATATATTTTATCAACCTTCTCCCTCCCTTCTGCATAGATGGGAAATGGGAGCTACTTTGGATTTTCAAGGAGGCAGTTTTTTCCACAGCTAATAAGAGCTAAGCTTACATCTCAATGCACCATTGCATTGACTTTACAATAGAGGCTTTGGCATTGATTTTGTGCCGCATCTTACCATGAAGATAAGTAGTAGGAATATATCCAAATAAAAGTGGTTTTATTTTTGGATAATACTCCATGAGTTTAGCTTTTCATTCTTCAAAATGGGTGGCGTGTACAAATGCATCAGACCTTTTATACTCAAGCCCTGACAAGGAACTGCAATATAAAAACCGTGATTTTTCTTATGCCTGTGTGGAGTACAAAAGAGAGAAGCTCCAGTTAAACCCATTGAGGAGCGTCCATGAAATCTAAGAAGCCGGGCTTGGCGCCAACACTTTTGTCTACATGTTTGCTGTTTGCTGACTTTGCAGCACTGAGGGCTTTAAGCCAAGAAGAACCTAGTCTGATCACTCAGGACTTGCTTGTAATTTACAGTCACATCCTTCCAGTGAAGGGGTGTAGGACCAGGAATTCCTCAGAAACCACCGTTCCAATACACCGGGATTTGCTGAGCCATTTTGTTTATCATGGGACAAAATGATTTGATTACTCACATGCTTAATTGACCAGAGGGAATCTCTTTGTCTTCCTGTTAGCTCCACTTTGGGTGGTTGTTTTGCTTTTAGATAATTTCATATCCGAAACAGGAACACGGAGAAGGAGAGGAAGTTGGTTTGGCTACATGTCAGCAGTTCTGGAGAAGTGTTTACTCAGGGAGGAGTTTGAAAACTGTGAGAATTTGGGGATTATCGAGACATTTTCAGCTCTTTCATGTTGTTCCTACTCTACCAGTGCTCCTCGGCTGACCTCCTAGCCCCTGCCAGAGAAAACTTCTAGTGACCGGACTCAGTAAGTTCTTCATGAGCTTCTAGGTGTATGACCGGTAGAGGGAAAGTCTACCATTAGCACGGCAGGCAGACTTATGGAACCTAACGTGCATGTGTGGAAATCATTGCAATTTTTATTGATTGCCTATGTGAAAGGAAATTTTATGATGAAATTTGGCCTAGCAGTCCTTAGAAGAACACCCACTTATAATAAAATATAAGAACTTATTTTACTTTAGAGTCAGACACCCTATCCTTGATAGAACATTGAACAGTTATGTAACTACTTTGTCTGGGGAGTTCTGGGAAAGGGCCTTCCTGGAGATTTTAGTACTGAAAACTTATGGAAAACTGCAGCAGTCTATTTGTTCAAAGGTTAAATTTGAGAAATTCACTTAGTCTCTTAAGACTGCACTTATCAGGATGTTTCAGTATTTTTCCATATGGTGCCATGAGGCCCTGAGAACCATATCTTCTTATCTGTGTGACCTGAAGCACCTGCCATGGCAGAAGGATTGTTCAAGTGAACTATGTGATTCTCGTAGAGCCGATGTTTTCTTCACCGAGAGCCCCTATGTCTGTTTGATAATTCTCCGGGAGGAAGGTCAAGGTGATCGCAGACCTGTCTCCTCTTCAGACTCTTACGAATGGAACGTATAAGCCTTCTAAAGGGAAGGTGACGCCTTCTAAAAAGGGAAGTCCAACTCTGGTTGCCAAATTTATTCTAGTGACGTAGAAGAATGGGTGCTCCTCCCACTTTGAGCCTTTGTCTACTTTGTGGGGACTTCCATCAAGGCCTCTAGAACCCTTCGCCTTTTTGTCCCCCTTGTGTGGTAAGGGGGGTAAAGGTGAATACCATCTTTTATGGTGTGGTTTAAGGAACACCTTTACTGGGGACCCATAAATACAAAGGGTCAGCAAGGATACATGGTCTTTTATCTGCTCATTTTTCTACAAAGAGTTGGGCATGAGCCCAGAGCTGCCGGACCCTGTGCCCACTGCTCCTTGACCTTTCCACAGTGCACTGCGAGGATGGCCGCATCTCTGGCTCATGAATAATGTGAACTCAGGCACGGAACAGACTGAGCTGGGAAATGCCAGGTGTGCTGCACCTGGAGACCTCGGGGCCTTGTTTGGAGACGGGAGGCCACTAATCCTAAGGGAACCTTGGGTTTGGCTGCAGCCCTACCTGCTGGGGAAAGGCGGGGTTCCCGTCCCAGCCAGCTCACTGCCTGGCAAATCAATCTGGGCCTCTGGGGTCACATACACAAATCCTGTGTGTCCCTCCACAGTTGGCAGATCTGTGCACTCCCCAGAGTAAGGTGCAGTGCCTTATTTATTCTTAGGTCCAGAGCTCCCCTGCCTAAAGTCCAGGAAGAGGCATTCCGTCTTTCAATGCTGCAAGTGCATCTTGACTTACTCTGAAATTTTGAAACAAGGACTTTAAACTTTAAACCTTATCTGATAAATGATAGTTTTTAGTTCAAAGGTTAAACCAGCTTGTCTTTTAACTTCTGACTCTTTTTAATTGCTAAACACGCAGCTTCCATCTATTTTCCTTCTACCAAGACAAACAGATACATTATTCCTTGGCAACAGCTTTTATTGCTAGGCTATTTATTGTGATATAACAATAATATAATAATAATTAGACTTTATTGATACTATTGGATAATACTGGTAATGACCAATATTATTACCACAATGCCAAGTAGTGCAATAAGCATTTTCAATGAATTGTATCGCTTGATCCTCAAGAAGGTGTCATTAGTCCCATTTTAGAAATGGGGACACAAGGGTGTAAAGAGGTTAAGAAACTTGCCTGGGTCACAAGACCAGCCAAATGGAAGGGCTCCACAATGTCCGGCAAAAACCATGCTCTAACAGTGTTAAGTGGAGGGCACAGCTGGGCTCGGCCCTAAGCCTGGGCTCTGGCACGGGAAGCCCCCCGGCTCCGTGTATGTGGAGCCTAGACATTTGAAATTGGACTTGTCTCTAAATATTTATGTCCACGTTGAGCAAAATTTAAACTTTCTCACATAATAACCTGTCAACGACATACATCAGAATGATGAATAGCAACATTAACATATTTAAGAATTAATTAAGAAATACTTAAAAGCTATACAGCTTGGATTAGTTGTGTGAATAATTAGCTATTATGCTACTCCATATGCCTAATCAGTAGGAAGCACACTGAATACACACACACAGGCACACACACACACAGACACACACACACTCATGAAATGCATCAGATCAACTTTTTGTTTTAATTGAAGATAATAATAGTAAATACCCTCCACCTATGGACTTTCACTAACTAAAACTATTAGAATTTCTGGAAGGTGAGTCCAACCAGTCATATCTTGGACTCTAGAAGGAAACTTATTTGTTGCTGCTTCTCAGTGACATGAGACTCTAGGAAAATGCATATTGCCAGAATTTATGTTTTACACATACGGAGTAAATTATTCAGCATAATCTCATGCAAAAAACATGAAAAAAAGTTCCAAATATTATTGGTACATTGTAGATAGTTTTTCAAGGTATTGCTCAATTTCTATTTAGAGCTAGGATAAATTTTTACTTAGTTAAATAAGAATAAATAGATTCTTTTTAAATTTAATCTTTTAAAAATATTTTATTTACTTATCTTTAGAGAGAGGGGAGAGAGGGAAAAAGAGAGGGAGAGAAACATCAATATGTGTGAGACACATTGACTTATTGCCTTTTGCATGCCCCCAACTGGGGACCTGGCCTGCAACCCAGGCATGTGCCCTGACCAGGAATTGAACTAGTGACTTTCTGTTCGCAGGCCGATGCTCAATCCACTGAGCCACACCAGCCAGGGCTTTTTATTTAATCTTTATTGTATTTTTTTCCATTACCATGTAGTGCCCTTCTACCCCTTTCCCCCCACTAATCACCACACTGTAGTTCATGTCCATGAGTCCTATTTCTGTAGATTCTTACTGTAGACTGTAATATAGAGCTTTTGACTCAAAATGTGTAAGTGGAAATAGCAAAATAAGCACTGGATATTCAGTTCAAGACCCTCTTACTTCTTTTCTAGGAACGGATAAGACAATAATTTTATGAATATAACTGAATTTTTCACATTAGAACTTGAGATTTAGTGGAAAATAGGTCCTGTAGTTTAGGTGTTGATTTTAGGATTAGAAGAATGAAGAACTCTAAGGGTTGGGAAATCTTGTATTCGGGACAATAAATATAAAGATGTTATGAGATTTCAGGGGATATTGGCATAATGCTAGAATTTTCAAGTATCCTGAGAGAAAAAAATTGGTTTAGCAGAAGAAAGGATAAGCAGTATTTTTAAGGGGATGGGGCTATAATCTTGGCATGGGTTCTTGAATAAATGGGCTTTCTTGGTAGATTCAGGGGCTCTAACTGGATACTCTACTGACTAAATCGATTTAAAGTTCAGTTTCCTTTTCTACAAAACGGGAAGAATAAATAGGGTGCTTGAGGTTACATGCATGTAGAGTCCTTAGAATGAGGCCTAGCAGATAGGGACACTCTTTGTTAGCTCTTGTTGCACCTAATAGTCAACGGGTCAACATGGCTCATAGTTACCCTTCTGGAAGCACTTTTTCTTCAACTATGAGGTAAGAGCGTTCACATGCATTTATCATGTTGAGAATATGAATTTTAAAATGACACGAGAATCAATTATGTATGTTGGGGATAGGCAAAAACTATGGCTGATGGGGGGGTCTATCTGGCCCACTGCCTGTTTTGGTAAATAATGTTTTATTGGAACACAGCCATACCCATTCATTTACCTGTTGTCTATGGCTGCTTTTGTGCTGCAACAACAGGGTTAAGTCATTGCACCCAAGACTGTATGGCCTACAAAGCCAAAAATATTTACTGTATGACCTTTTATAGAAAAAGTTTGTCAACTCATTATGTATATCAGAAAGAGAGAGTGCGGGGGTGGGGGGAGAGAGAGTTTGAAAGAGGTTTGTTTGTACAGGGTTATATTTAGGAATACCTACTAGAAGTTGATGACGTTCTCCTAAAGAAGAGATGAATATTTGGCAAATTTATAAATAGATTTTGAGAAGCTTTGTTCATTATTGTTTCCATTTTGGAAAGACTCATAGTTTATAGTAGGAAACCACTATAGAAACACTCTAATTTTGATGAAGCGTAAACACTTTACTTAAATAATCAGCCATATGGGCTAGGAAGCTATTTGCCTTCTAATTATTTTCCACCATCGTGGACACCTCGTGCCAGTTGCGCTGACACAGAAGATGACATTGATAATGCAGATGCAGCTGTAGACCAGTGGGTGCACACCCTGCCCGAAGCCTGTAGTCCTTTCGGGAAAACCCATTTCAAGACCATGTGTCGCGCTTTTAACCAAATGTGAAATGCCGACTTTATTTTCTCCCATGTTTTCTTCACCCAACCCTCTGTCAGTCACCATATGTTTCAAAATAGTGCTGTAGGTATAAAGTCATATTGTTCTTTAATTTCTTCTTGTCCTGTGATATAAAGCTTTCTTTATTTTGCACATATCGTGCAGCTGCTTGTGTGTGTTATGTTTTCAGGCTTTGTCCTATCGCTAGAAAAGGAATCACACTTAAAATCTGTTATTACTTAGCTGTTAATTCTGGCTCTTGGTCTCAGGAACTGAACGACACCTGAAGAAGGAGTCGTTCATTTCCAAATCTCTTTTTCTTTTTAAAGGAAAGATGTCATTTAGACATTTAACATCAGCTTACAGAAGTTAATGCTTTAAATCTGTGTAAGAATCTGCCTGTGTTTAAATTATTAGTCAAGAATCTCAGTTCAGGAATATTTGAGACCTTGCTCCCTGGCATATGTTGTCAGCTTGGCTCAAATAAACTCTTATAAAAATTCTCAAAAAAAAAACCAAAACACAAAACCCCAACTCAGTTCAATAAAGTATCTGCTTTCAGAGACAAATCTGTCATGAGCAATGGGAATGGCTTTTGCTTTGTAAAAGCTTTTTTTTTTTTTTAAACCACAAATCTCTTATGAAACAACCAACATTTGTCTCCCCTGAGTCACTGTATAGCTCAGAGAGACTTGCTAGGCTACTCCAAGATCCTGAAGGCGTCATCCACCAGAAGTTCTCAAAGTCCCTGGGAATCTCTTGCCAATCTAATTTTAATTCCTTCTAGCATCCCCCTGTTTCCTTAATGAGACTCTTGAGCCTATTCTCAGAGGTGCACAGTGCCTGTGTTTTCTTAGCTTGCTTCTTCAGCCTCTTAATTTTGTTAGAGCCTCTAGATCGCTCAGTAAAACCTCTTTTTTGCTGAAATTAGCCAGGATTAATTTTGTTTCTTATTGGTGCTTGGAATTGGGTTTATAAATATTTTGTGATGAAAGTGGCAAGAATTATTGGTACCTCTTACACTTTTTTTCCCTAAAAGCACAGAGTCAGGGATAGTTAATATAAAATTTTTGCCTGTTTCACAGAGTAAAAAAAGACTAATTCTGCTTGGTATAGCATAATCATCTTATGATCCCTCACATTTGTGTGAGCTTTAATATGTAAAAATGTCGACCTTCTAACCACATTTGTTGTATAGATGGCTGTATGTTATTTATATCACTCTCATGGGGCCTCCACTATTCCAGAAATAGGGTAGAATATTAATAAATGCTTGTTGATCGATCCCTTATGGAAAGTAAAATTGCTTTTAGTTTCCAAGTAATGAAATTTCATTTCTCCCTTTCCTCATTAAAAATAGGAAAACTGAAGTTTTGGGAATTGGACTTTGTGTTTTGGAGTTTGCATTGGGAATAAGAAGCAGAGAGTGTTTTATTTAATCGATTTCATTTGGTCGTTTGCACTTTTAGATCTTTTCATGGAGAAGGACACTTAGGCAGTTCTGTCATGACCCAGTAAACTTTTTTGTTTTTGGTCCTTTTGCATTTTAATCTGTCACTTCATTGTGCTGTTAAAATTGCTAAATATTTAGTGACAAGAATTAAGATCCCATTTTAGAGTCAGCTGATTATACAATCCCAGGTAAGATGACACACAAACATATTAATATTTTTAGGCTTCACAGATGCTATTAGAAAGATATGTAATTACAGCCCCATGGTTTACAGCAGTTCTTAGTCGATGGCCCAGACGCCTTCAGAGAAAATGGGCGGAGGTCATGCTGCGAGGCTCGGGGCCGTAAAGTCAGGGGCGCTTCCTGGGCGAGATGAATGTGTAAGGGAATCCTGTTGGCTTTATAACAGTTTTCCTTTATCCTTCCTTAGTTCTGTGATCAGTATTTGCGATACAAGTTATGCTCACCAGCTAACATTTAAACAGCGTCTTATGTTTAGGGGATTTTCTTTGCAGAATTCTTTTGATTCTTACCATTCTGCTGGTCCTTAGCCTGTGAGCTAAGAGGAATATGCGTGGTTATTTTGATTCCCAATGTAGAGCTTGAAGTGCTTCCCTAAAGCTCTGTCATACTCTCTTGTTCATTGTTAATGCCCCCAGTATTCAGCACAAGATGGGTACACACTTGACGTGGAATAAAAATTTGCTAAGTGGCAAAAGAAATGCAGCTCAGCGAGACATGTCGTAAGTGACTTGGCCAAAGACACACAGTGACTAAGTGATGGAGGCAGAGCTCAGGTTTAGATCTTGGGGTTTTTTTTAGATTTTATTTATTTTGAGAGCGATGGAAAGGGAGGGAGAAAGAGAGGAAAAGTAACATCAGTGTGTTAGAGACACATCAACTGGTTGCCTCTCACACACCCCAAACCGGGGACCTGGCCATGACCCAGGCGTTTGCCCTAACCAGCAATTGAGCCGGTGACTTTTGGTTTGCAGGCCGACACTCAATACACTGAGCCACACCAGCCAGGGTTAGGTTTTTTTGATGCCAAATCCCAAACTCAGCCTTGTAATGCTGATGCCCTGATGAGGGCAACTGGGGTAGCTTTCAGGGATAAGAGCTAAGATAAAGAAATACACTTGAAATCTTCAATTGCAGATCTCTTAAACTGGATGAGGGATTATTTTACAGCCAAAATTAAGTTCTATAATTCTGATGTCTTTAAGTGGAATTTTTAAAATATACAAAATTGGAGAGGAAATCTTGAGAGCCATGCCAGTTTGGAGTTCATACTGAACCATCACATTTCAGGGGGTTTGGCTATGAAAGCCCCTTTGCATGTTGGAGACAAGGAAAATGAAGTTTATTAAAGTGCATAGTCCATGAGGGTGGCCCATGTTGCTTGGTACCGTGCCTGATAGGCACTAGGTGTTCAGTTAGTATCTGTTGACCAGGTAAGGTCCAGAGAACTAAAGTAGTTGCTCCAAGTTATACCTTAGTGAAGGTCTTCCTAAAGGGCTGACCTTACCATGTCGATCAACATATATTCCCACGTCATAAATATTATCCAGTTGTTGAACTTCAGGCTGGAGGGACGTTAGTGGTAATCTAATCCAGACCTTTGAAATGACTCTTACTTGGCCATTTGACTCTGTTCCAGGGCCAGAATGGAACTGACAATCTTGGTTCCTTCCCCCTTTCTACTTCCTCCTGCCAACTCTGAAAGTATTTCCGAGGAGTCAAAGGTGACCTCTGTCCTGGAGCCCAAGTGGGAAGTTAGTGTGTGTCAAGCCAAGATAGAACATGAGGCCCCTAACGCAGACCTGAGCTCCTTTCCTCTCCGTCCCACAGGCACCTTCACAAGGCTACTCCACCCAAATACGGCATCTCTGCATTTCCGATTTGCTCTTCCCAGGTTTAGCAGTCCTCGGTGTCCACCTCTAACACAAGATCAAAGCGGCCCTCACTGGTAAATCGAAAATGGAGAGCTTTCTTACATCCCAGCTCTAAATTTTCTGCTTAACTGGGGTGTCTGGGGTGATACTCTAATACGTGGAGCATGAACACCTTCCCCACCCCAGATGCACCTTGGCCCCTCCGCAAGGGCAGACAAGAGGAAGTGATACGCGCTCTGATTGCCCACGTGAAACTTCTGTCTTTGAGTCAATTGCAGTTAGAGAGAGAAAACTGTGGCTATGTTTCTCGCATACCCTGGGAGTGTCTCTTAGGTGCCAGACACCAATGCCAGAACAATAGGTAAACCGTTAGAACCCTGCCCTCAAGGAGCTGACGGCCAGAGATTCCAGCCAGCTAGTGCCATGAATGGAAATGTGGGCAATTACACACTGTGATAATTTCTGCAATAGAAGGATGTGGAAAGTGCACGGGAACCGATTGACTGCCTGGGGAAGGAGGATAACAGAGACTACCTTGAGCATTGACAGCTAAGCTGGATTTTGAAGGAGTCGACTCAGGGTACAGTGAGGGAGGGGAGGTATGGTCATTTAAGGCAGAGAACTAACAAGCAGAAAGACTCAAAGATGTAAAATGTTATGGCATGTTCAGGAAAGTCCCATTAGTCCTTAAGTTCATTGGTTTTCAAACGTTTCTTCTTGCCCATCCCTATCTATAAACATATTTTGAACATAGACTCCTTCCATCGTAAGTGCGTTATTTTAACAGTTGCGCACATGCACTACTGTTCCTATGCATTATGTATATTGTAAACACACACACAAATAGAAATTTAAAAGTCCCTTTAAAGGGGAGTGAAATATAGACATTCTGATCTTTTCTGGTTGCTCCCCAAATGATGGCCTTAGGCCCCTCTTTGTAAGCTGCTCTCTGGACTCTAAGCCCCGTGAGGGAGGCCAGCTGTGTGTGTCAGATTCAATGCCATGTGCCCCTGGTTAGCAGTTTCTAGCATCTCTAGGCACCCAATAAACGTTCATTGGATTGAGCTGATTTTCAGAATTGTCAGAGAGTTAGCCTCAAATAGATGAGCTGGTGACAAGTGTGTCTTGGCTGTACTGAAGGGAGAGCTTTCTCAGTTTTCCCAGGGACCGAAGCAGAACACCAGGGCTTTGAGTTTAAGCTCTGACTCTCACTCTTTATCTTGGGAGCCCCATCCACCTACCTGAGCCATACCTGCCCAGGCCAGGGCAGGGCAGGTCCTTCACATAATTTCTCTGTGTCTCATGAGGCCACGCGTGCTGTTCAACAGGGCAGTAATATTCCTGCACATCACATGGCGCTAGTGGCGAGTGACTAATGAAAGTGATATTGTAAAGCCTTTGGCAATGCTGAAAGGCCCATCAAAATGGTAAATAGCCCTTGTATGAGCAGCTGGAGAGAATGAGGCCATTCTTCCTCCCACCAGGGCTCTTACTGGGAATGATAATAACACCAAAAGCAGATTTTTCTGTTGGACTTTTGAATCCGGGGGTCTATGATGTTGTAGCAACAGAAATGTCTTTTTAGCCTGGCAACAAACGGTGCCTTGCAATTCATAGATGGGTTTGAACAGGATTCCAGGCAGTATAGGTGAACTTTTTAAAAATATAATTAACATTTTATTGTAGATTATTTAAGCTGATATACTTTCAGGTATATCGAGAGAACAGATTTCTTCAGCAAATTTTGAGAAAATAGGAGATATGTACATATGATCTCCTTTTTCATGTTTTTCTCCCAGAATAACTTTGTATACATAGACCTGCTGATAATATTTGACCTTTAGTTACTCAGCCTGCAAATATTTTTAGAGAACCTGTGGGGCCAGCCTTTGTTTGTATTAAACAAGACATCAAGAAATAAACAGCATGACCCCTGCCCTCAGGAAGCTGACTTTTAGACAGAGAAATAGAATAAGAATCCATGAATAAATGGAAGGCAATTGGACAAAACATTGCAAAGAACCCTGGAGTTTTGAAGCAGTGGTTTTAGAAAGGAGAAATCCTTGTGACCTAGGAAAGAAGGAGATGGCTGTCTGGAGAGGAGGGACAGGAGGAAAGATGAAAAGTTTTATCTTGGTTGGGAGCAGGGGTCAACGTGGTTGATGAAGTGGCGGCCGAGTGAGGCAACCATGACTGCCGCACAGAGGACTCAGCTGGTGGCAAACCCAAATTAAAAGTGTCTGTATGTCCTTACAGAGGAGAGGGGGGTTGGGCAGTAGGTATATGTTGGGAGAGTGGAGATCCAGGGACTAAATGAGGAGACTCTGGACTTGGAAGAATGGTTGAGGAAGGAGGGCCTACCAAAGGAAATTTCCAAGGGGTCAACAGCAGACCTTGATGACAGCTTAAACATACGGCATGAAAGAAATCTGAGTACAAGAAACATTTTGAGTGTGTGTGTGTGTGTGTGTACAGCTCAATAAATGTTTATAGTATAAATACATCTGTATAATCAGCACCAATATCAAGAAATAGAATGTTACTAGCACACCAGAACCTCCCCCTCATCCTTTCTGTTTACAAGAAACCTTTTCTGAGCCCCTCTCAGCACTGTACAGACTGCTGGGAATATAAAACAACTGAAGCCTAGTTTCTGTCCTGGAGGAGTTCTTAGGTCAAGGTGATTGAGAATGTTGCCTGGGTGGCTAGAATATTCGGGGAACCATTCCTAGAAATCAGACGTTTGGGAAGACGAACTAATTTAGGAGGGAGTGATGATGATGAGAGAACGTATATGTTTTTCGGGGGGGAGGAGGGAGTAGAGAAAGGGCAGCAGTGAGGTGGTGATAGATTTGTGTCTACCATGTTTTGGGGCTGTTGAATTTGGGAGCTGGTGCTAGGTTCTGGCAATACAACAGCAAGTGCCAGTGATGGTTATACCTGTCCTTAGGGCCCCCCCGAGTCTTTGTCACCTTTTCCCCGCGGCAGAGCAGCCTCTGGCCCATTGCCTCACAGAACTTGAGGGAACACAGTACCTTCAGATTTGGCCCTTTGTCCTTGAGACTGCCAGTGCTGTGGCCTTCTCCAAATTTCCTTCCTCTCTGGGGGTCTGGCTCCTTTGCAAAGCTGCCGGTGGACCCCTGGAGAACCCCATCCACCCACCTGAGCCGTTCCTGTCTAGACCTGCCGAGAGCATGACAGCAGACAGAGCTTGAGCTAAAACTCACACATTTTGCGAGGAATAGCATGGACTCTTCCTAAATGAATAGTTAAGATTTCTTACCCAAGGGGACCAAACACAAACACAGGTGGTCCAGATAGGCACTCCTTCCGATTAATAGGGAAGCAATGATAGAAACTCTTTTAAGTGCTTCTGAGTATGTACAACCTGGATGGGTATGTGCATAGCCACCAAAGGACCCAAAACTAGACTCTCAAGTTTTGCATTTTGTACTGGGCTAGAGTTTCTTTCGATTCAGCTGAAAACAAAGATGAAAACCCAGACCCTATACTAACTGAGATCACTTACCATTAGCCCTATCCCACACACTTTGGGGAATACAAAAGAAGGAGAATTCTTTACTCATACAATTTGTAGCGTGGTGGAAGAGAAAGAATGGATGCAAATAAGAGTAAAGTAATACAAAGGAATGTATGGGCCATGGTAGGAATAGATCGTGGAGAGTTGGGGAAACTAGATGATATCTGGTTGGATGAGAGAAAACATAATGGGAGAAGGCTGAGTTCAGTTAGACTTTAATGGATGGATAGAAAAAGAGGGGCAGCATATACTGAAAAAGGAATGGCATACGTGTCGGGACAGTGACTGAAGTGGCAATGCATTTGGCTAAAGCAGAGAAATAGAAGAAAAGGAAAGTAATAATGTTGGATAAATTCAGTGTGTGTGTGTGTGTGTAAGAGTGTAAATCCTATACACATAGAAGACGGCATTTTTATTTTGAAGGAACGATACCTGTTTCAGTTTCATGGTCCTCAAACTACAGAAACTGGTTCACTACACGCTGTTGTTTAAGCCTGGCATACAGTTGGGGCTCAATAAATGTGTATTGGTTGAGAAATATTTTACTAGCCCCTTAGCAGGAAGCAGCCCCCACTGTAGCTGCAGATGTCTCTGAGAACACTTTTGAGGGCCCTTGAAATATTTTTAAACCCTGAGAAACCTTGTTTTTTCTCATGTTACAGACCTGTACAGTCAAAGCCTCTGGTACTTTGGCAGCTTCAGCATCTGTCCTGGGAGCTGAACATACACAACCGTAACCCTACATGGTGTTTGTACAGCATGCTTAGCACAAGATTCTCTTTGATATATTCATCCTTGTTTGAAAGCCCAAAGGAAATGAAATTTGCTGTTTCGTGCTCCATGGCGCTGTGGTTTGCGGTAGATGGTTTCAGTACAAGATGTGCCCTAAACAGCCTGTTCTGTTTTGATCTCGGGGGTGAGGGCTTACCCTGGAGGCTTTTCAGGGTGTCCATAAAAACAAAGAAGTTAAGAGTTGAAAGAGATTTTAGAGATAAATTTAGTCGGCTTCCTCATTTTCCAGATTAGGAAACTCAAGTCCTAATTGGACGAGAGCCCTCCCCTGGCCATGTTACCTAGACAGAAACTGCACACACTACTATGTAGGTGGCCCAGCTCCTCCCAGAGACAACACAGTGCTTGGCTTCTATTGGCCAGCCCAGGCTGGGACGAAGGGACATCCACTTTCTCAGCCCAGTTTCCACCTTGGGCATCCTTTCGCACAAGTGGGACCAACACTTTCCTCTTCTTCCCTGATTCCATGTAATATGTGTAATCTTTCTCAGCCAAGACCTGTCTTTTAGTGAGAGGGGAAGGGAGGGAGGAAGAAAGAGAAACATCAATGTGCAAGAGACACATTGATCAGTTGCCTCTCACACATCCCTACCTGGGGAGCTGGCCAGCAACCCAGGCACGTTCCCTGGACTGTGCCACCTTTAGGTTCACAGGCCAGTACTCAGTCCACTGAGACACACCAGCCAGGGCAGCCAAGACCTGTCTTAAAGGAGAGAGACTCTGATGACTTATTAGACGGAAGGCTGTGCTCCTGTTCTGGGAGGGTGAGCGTTCCTGAGCAAATGGGGAGGTACACTGAAAGAAGGAGGTGCTTCAAAGATCGTCCTGCAGGTCTCACTGGGGAGTTAGTTCCCTTCTCAGCTTCGTAGGGTTTTTGCAAGGTGTGGGTGTGGGCCTTAGACTCAGGACTTCCTGACTCCCCGTGAGTGTGCTCCAGTGCCTGCAATCTTACTCCCAGATAATGTGTCTCACCTTGACCACACCCTGCCCCACAATGCTCTGCTTAATCCACATGCACCTTCTGGGCGGCTCTCCTCCCTACCTCCCCCCATCACCCTTTTCTTCTTTTCACTCCATCACACAATATGAGTTCTGTTTCACTGCTGCCCAGTGGTTTGCAAAGTGCGCTCCCCAGGGAACAGCATCAGCATTGCCTGGGCTTTTGTTAGAAATGCAAATCTTTGGGCCCAGCCATCTGTGGTGTAGTAAGCCCTCCAGGCCACCGTCCTGCCGGCTGGCTTTGAGCATTACTGTCTTGTCCTTTCCTAACTTGAGTGCCTGCGTCAGTCTGCAGATTACCTGGCATGTATTTCTCATTTTCCATTCATTTTAGTGATTATTTCATGATCTTTTATACTTAATCTTTCTATATATTTTTTTCCTTTGTCGGAAAATGGGCCCTGAGACATTTTTGGGGGGGACGAAGTGTTCAGTTTCCAACACTGGATGGATGGCGGTGTCTTTCTCAAGATGTGAGTACCATCTGGGTGTTACCAGACATGACGTGCAAGGCTGTCACAGAGAGCCAGGCCAGCTCTCCGTCAGTGGGTCACTCCTTGATAAAGTGCTAGAGTAGCAGCAGCCTCAGTTTCCAGGCAGTCCCACCTGGAGTTCAGCAGGTAGTCTGGCTGGAGGGAGAAGTTCAAGGCTGACGCTCCAGCGGGAAGAACACCTAACTTCTCCAAGTCTCAGTACTCCCATTTGTAAAACAGTCAGGGAGGGCTTGTACTAGGTATTCTGAAGTGAAAGACTAGATATTCCAGTTAAGACAATTCAGTGACTCCAGTTACCCGTTTGCTTCTAGCAATTCTCGTATTATCAAGTAGTGACTGAGCGCTCCCTCCCCTTTGATTGCCTCTGCTTTAGCCTGCCACTCCACCTGCGGGGCAGTTCTGCTCATTCTTTAATGCGAAGGAGCAGCCAAGTCTGTCCAGGAGTTGTCAGCCCACTCTGTTGTTCCTGACTCCCTTCCAGAGACATTACACAAATTTAGCACAAAATCCTGCCTCTAGGCTGGAAAATAAATGTCAGCCGAGGAATGCATTTGTTCTAAAAAGTAACTGAAATGCTCATTTCGTGGCTTCTTGATGGTACTCTGGCAAAACCTGACGGTGAACTATATTACATCATAATAACAGCAGTAAGAGTTGACGTTGAGAGCTTGTTATGTGCTAAGCGCTTTAGTTTCTCATTTAATCTTCCCAATAGAAGACAAATATTATTCCCATTTTGTAGATGAGAACATTGAGGCACTGAGAAGCGGAGTGCTTTGTCCAAAGTTACACAGCGAACAGTGGGTGGAACTTGAGTTTGAACTCTGGCGCCTCGGCTCTTCTCTGAGTGCATGATGAGTAGTGAATGAGGAAGGCCGGAAGTTCATTTGCTAACTAATGGCACTGAGTTCCTGTTCCTATCTGAAAACAATACTTTCCTATCCCCACCTTGGGACCACCTGAAGAGCCCCAGTTGTTGGCCCTCTGCCAGATCTTGGGGACTAGGTAAAGGGAGGGACGCAATGTATGTCCCAGTTTGAGAACCACTGTTCTCAGTGAAGAGCAAACCCTTGCATATTGGAAGGCGTCAGGACACAGCATCCTTCACTACAGAGGGGCAGGGTGGGGTTTGGGCACCATGATTGGAAGCAGTCGCCAAGCTGTAAGGGCCCTGCCTAGTTCTTTACCAAGAAGACAGCAAGGACTTGAACCAGTAGCGGCACTCCTTGTCCCCGTGAATCACTCAGTGTCCTTGTGAGTCCCATGAGCCATCCCAGGCTCCTTTCTGCACCTGTAAAATGGCGGTTAGGGGCCTGTTCCTCCTGGGCGTGGCAGGTAAACAAAGAATGACTTGTTCGAAAAATTAATCCTGGAGCTTCTTGGAAGGGCACTTTGCAAACAGGAAGAGCACCATTCGGTCTTCTGAGGAAGAGCTCAGAGCTGGAGATGTTGCTTTTTGTTCCTTTAGAATAGGAGGCCTCTTAGGAGAAAGGCCGTGTGGAAGAAGGAGGTAGTACAAATACCAGGTCCAATGAGATAAGGAAGGCTGACTCAGGGACCTGCCCATCGTGGCCCTATACTTACCTCTTATCTCAAGGATGAGATGAAACATGTATTTATTTATTTAAAATTGTTTTTTTTTATTTTGCAGTTACAGTGGACATACACTATTATATCAGTTTCAGGTGTACCACATAGCGTACTATACAAAGCGATCACCCTGATACGCTTAGTACCCATCTGGAACCACCTATAGCTATTAGACATGAGAGATTTAAAAGGGACTCCTGAACTTTGATGTACACGTCATTAAAAAGTATTTATTATATGTCCCGCATGATCTGATGCTGACTCTCTGGGATGGTGTGACTCACCATGCCCACTCTCCAGCCCCCAGGAGTGTCATCATCATTAGTGCCAACATGAAGACAATCTGATGATTTCTTTTGTAGGCACTTCTGTGAACCCCATCTGTGTTTACACTGGTAGCAGGATCTGTGTGATGCATAAATTGCATAAATTTTCACCTTACCATGACACTCTAGCATAACTGGAATGTTTTTTCCTGCGTAGCCTGTATGAGCACAACATAGGCAGAAGACAGGTGCTTCTGCCATTTAAAATTTCATGGCATGGAAAGCTCTCTACACATAAAAATCAGAAGGTCCAGGTTCAAATCCTGGCTCTCTTCCTTGAAAAATGTGACTTGGTCACATCACTGTGATTCTTCTGAACTCCCTTCCTTATCTGTCAAATGAGCGTGACAGCAGCTTCCTGATTCACGGGGGTGTTGTTCGTCTCAGCTCTGACAGTGCATGGCTCCATTCGGACGTAAGGTATTTCTATTACTATTTCTGCTCATCCTGCTTCATCATGATTTCAAACAGTGAATGATATATGGAACTTGGAATCAAACATGCTCTCTGCCCGGGTGTGTTTACCATCTCATTTCATTGTGGAGACAAGACACACAGTATACATGGGACTTTGTACTGACTTGACAAGAGGCCTGGAAGGGCTCTGTATAGAGACTTTCTGATCCACAGAGCCATTGCTTATAGCCCTCCTGGAAGGGGGCCTTGCTGGTGAACTAGTTGACAGTACCACCATAGAGGGCACTTTCTGTAGCTTTCTGCTTGTTAGGTGTGTGCGCCTGTGTGTGCTTCCGAGACCAACTCCTTTCAGCTCTCCCGAATCGCATGGGTTCTGTTACCCTTTACCAGTTCGATTCTCTTTCCTGCCTCTCACTGTTTGCATTTGTTCTGTTTTACTGACTAGGCTGAGAGAATTCAGACATATTCTTGAAGCAAAACCACATGAAATGTGTATTAGGATCCTATCTCACAGAAACACACGCACGTATGTGTATATAACAATTTTTTGCAAGGATACCTACACAACTGGTAATACCGGGTTCCGTTGGAAAGTGGGGTTAAGGAAAATTTCAAACACACCCCAAAGTAAATACAATAGTGTAGGGAACTCCCATGCGTCTGTCCCCTAGCTTCACCCATTACCAATTCATCGCTAGTTACCCAGCTGTGTATTACATGTATTTGAATTTTTTCTCTACCACAAACGTATTATTTTGATCATTTGAAATTGCGATAAAATAAATCCAAAGATTCAAAGGAAATGCAGTATGGTAGAGTTTGCTTGTTCCTCTCTTTTTTCTCAACCTTTTAGGGCGGGTGATTAACAGAGATTTTCTCTTAGTTCTCTGATCCCCCAGGACAGATATTGGCTGTTGCAGAACATCTGGAAAGGACAATAGATTTGGTTTAAAGCACATCTATGTCAGGGCTATGGCCCAAATCACAAGGCGCACACTGTCAGCCCCACTGTTTGGCTTGCTGTGTTTTTTAATTAAACTGTTTACTTTGGCTGAGATTTATGACACTGTTTTTAAATGAGAATCTGTAGTTTCTGTCTCTCTTTTGTTCCCTGGCTTCTACAACCCACTACAGTTCTCTGCAGGCTATTACACACACACAAACACATACATACACGCACACACAACACAACACAACAATTTCTCCTTTCCTTATCAGATGGATGGTAATTTCGTAGGCATTATTAACACCCTGCACTCAGTAGTGTTTGTTCTGTTGGGGCTGGAAGAGGAAATTGTCTGATGCAATTTCGGCAGCTGGCTAGCTGGACAGGAATAGAACATTACAGAATCACCTTGAATCTGACGGCTACAGGCCAGCTGTCCTAGATGAATGATGGGAAGGTGGTTTTGTACTGAAATTTCTTCACCGGTGGGATTGAAAAGGCAGCTAAAATAGAGATGGTTATTCTCCTCAGTGGTGCAGCGGGGACTGAGTTGACTGATGTGGATTGTTACTGAGTATATAGTAGGCACCAGTGTTTTTCACATCAGTGAGGATCTATCCCTTCCCGTGCACCAGGCACAAGAATGGTAAAACTACATAAGCAACTCTCCCTTAGGATCCCTGACCTCATTTAACTATAGTACAGTAGGATGAATGCTTTATTAGTGTCATTAAAAATATTAGGGGAAAACAGAGGAGAGGTTGGTTGTTTCCTGCCTTTGGAAAACTGGGAAGGTGTTTGCAAGGGGAGGTGCCTTTCAAGCTAAAGAACCAGTAGAATTTTTGAATTATTGGGGCCCAGAGGAGGGAGCGTTCTCAGCAGAGGGGTCTGTCTGGACCAGAGGCAAGGGAGTGATGGCATGTTCAGGGCATGGAGAAGAGCCCAGTGTGTCCAGACTGCAAGGCGCGTGTGCTTGTGGTTAGAACATTGGCCAGTAAGCTTGGGAGGAGGCCGGGGGTCAGGGTGGAAGGTTTTGGCGGTGAATGTGATTCCAGGACATGCTCCTTAGAACCTGGGGAGGTGAAGTTCTTTTGGATCCAAGGAAGCGAGGCTTGTACAACCACCTGAACGGATCAGTGCTGTTCTGGTTACTATAGGGTGTGCATAGCTGGAGGAAGACTGGAAAACTCCAAAGAACTGAGGTGCTGCAGGCTGCCCTTGGCCATCTCTCATTTCGGCTTCAGGGCTCCTTCTCCTGACCTCTCAGCTTCGCTGGGCTGTCCACCTGCACACCCTTCTCACTCCTCCGTGTCTTCTAGCCCTGGGGACTTTTAACCTTTGTTCTAGGATGTCACATAGACGCTGGAGGATGCAGAGAAGGTACGTGGGAGAAGTGAATGGGGAAACCAGGAAGTATGTACTTGGATGTGGCAGCTGAACCCCTTTAGCCAGAGCACCCCACATTGCTGTGTTACACACTGACACCTGGGTAACTTATGCTTGACGAAAGTGTCCCATGGCACAACTACAGTTTGAAAACTCCACTCTAGTTTACATCTAGTTTAAATTGGCTGAGCTAATTATTGCCACTTAAATTGGGTAGAATCTTGCGCCCCTGGTCTCCTTGTTGAACTGCCCATGGGCATGGACATGGATGCCCCATGCAAAGAAAGCAGGCAAGAGGGTTTTGAGCCCTGCTTGAGTGGGTAAGATGTGGAAGGCTGTTTTAATTCAAAGGGGGATGTTGGACGTGGCAGACAATGTGACTGGAGTGTCCAGACAAAATGCTGTGTTTAAAAGTATGGCTTTTAGCCCCTAGCTCAGCATTTTGCAGTCTTCCTAGAGAATGCTATTCCATAGAGGCTCAGCTATGCAAAATTTCCATTTTTCAGTGAAACTTTGACATATATTGTTTACTTTGTCCCCTTCCTGGGGATTTGTGCATGTAAGTATATTAAAAACTATGACCACCGTAAGGAATTAAAACTCCAGAAACTGATTACACTGGAGTGGGAGCATATATAGTTTTTAAAAAGACTTAGGTAACGATTTCATGCTAGTAGACACTTACTACGTTGTGGGGTGGGAACACCTATTAAGTTAGTGAGAAGCCTCCTAACCTTTTTGGAAAAAATAGTGGCATTTCTGTGAGTGCCCTTGTATATTCATTTGTTCACCAAATATTTACTAAGGACCTGTGCTGCCAGGCAAAACACTTAATTATGTGTTTGCAGTGTAAAAATTCTTACCTCTTTATTGGGCTGTCTTTTCCCGAAATACACAATTTTCAATGCTCATTTTTAGAACGTGTTTCTGAGTATAAAAGACAAAAAGATGGCGGCACAGTTATTGAGCATTTTTAACCCCTGGTTAAATGTCTAAAAATACCAAGTCTCAGGCTCTCTCCTGGATCCAGAGCTCTTTCCTTTCCATCATATGTCTGCTCAGTTTTCTAAACATGGAACTGTACCAGGCCCTGGTGGGCCGAGGGGCACTGCCTAGTGCTTTCTCACCAGGCAAGGTGGGAACCAGCCGGGATCAAATGTGCTCAAGAATTAGTACCAAGCTTTGGGTTCATGAAAGGATAGTAACTGAAAGGTCCTATTCTGTAGTATTTAAAGATAAACATTACCTAATATATTTTTTTAAAGTTGGAAAGTTTACTAGGAGCTAAAACTCCTCTTTTGGCTCATAACCTATTCCTCCTCCAAATTATATGGTAGCTTATCCCACATTTCAACTTCTAAATAAATTGATCTTCATTATTCTTGAATTCCTGACAGACATCACGCCTAAGAATGAATGTTTCGCATTCTGCCACTTGGAGCACGTTAAACAAATTACTCAGTGTTATTGTCACTGAATTCATTAGAAAGATACATGTGATGACTTTGGCGCACCTCTGTGAACATTTTTTTTTTTAAATTAGGGCTCATTTATTTTTTAGCAATAATTACATCTTTACATGCATATCATTTGTGGTTTTAACATGACCTGCCTTGGGGAGCTGGCATGAGGATTAATGACAATCAAGCAGTTAAAACTGCCTAGCACACACTAAGTAAGGGCTCAAACACAGTCTTTATCTTTATTGGTGAGTGAGTGTGATCAGCGTGGACGCCATTTTACCAATGGGACCTTAATGCTCAGAAGTTTGATTGCCTGGAATTATAGGGAGTGTCAGAACGACAGCAGGTCTTCCCATTCCTAGTCTGTGCTTCTGACTGTCCTTGTAACTAACATTTGGGGGGGGTATTTATTTTTAAAATTAATTTTAAAAAATTGTTTTTCAAATTTTCAATTACAGTCGACATGCAATATTACCTTAGTTTCAGATGTACAGGAGAGTGGTTAGGCATTTGGGGTTTAGTATTTCAACACAGAAATGTTGGGGGGATGCAAACATCAGGCCATTGCAGTTAGTTAAGTCAGCATGTGTGAAAATAGCTCAGGATAGTACTGGGCATATGGTAGGAACCCCATTAAAATGATCCTTTTCTTCCTATGCAGTTAATGGATGTTAAGACGCTCTCATTTCTTCCCTCTTCTCCTCTGCCCCTTGCTGATGCCCCAGCTGGGCCCCCCACCCCCAGTCTACGCAGGCACCTCCAGCCCTTGACAGTCGGTTTTCTTAGTCAGCTCAGGCTACCATAACAAAGTATCATTGATTGAGTGGCTTAAACAACAGAAGTTTACTCTCATGGTTCTGGAGCCTAGAAACCTGAGATCAAGGTATTGGCAGGGTTGGTTTTTTCCTGAGGCTTCTCTTCGGTGTGTCGGTGGCCACCTTCTCTGTCTGTCTTCACTCGGTCTTCCCTTTGTGCATGCCTGTGTCCTCATTTCCTCTCCGATAAGGACACCAGTCATACTGGAGCGGGGCCCAATCTATTGACCTCACTGTAACTGAACTACCTTTTAAAAGACTCTGTCTTCAAATATAGTCACACTCTGAGGGCCTCCACACATGAATTTTAGGGGACACTGCTCAACCTATAACAGTGCGTAGCAAGGAAGAGCTCCAGCCCAGTGTGCTCCCAACCCCTAATCACAACTTTTGGGTTATCAAAACCCATTCTCAGTCAGTGCACCGTGTTAAAAAAACAGGTGGGAGAATGATCTAGTTCCTTTCTTAGGGAGTAGGGGGGAGGAGGGTGGGACCTGTTATGTTTCAGGCACTATACTGGGTTGCTGGTGCTTCACAGATATTATATCCCTAAATAACAACATTGCAAAGACCGGGTAGGCATAATTACGTACATTTTACAGGAAAAGAAAGAGACATTAAGTTACTTGCCCAGGGCACAGGGTTGCTTTGTGATTTTCTCACGTGGCACTCTCATGGCACAACAATGTCAAGAATTGACGTAAGGAGCATAGGAACCATGTGAGTGAAGGAGGAGGGAGGCTGACCTACTGGTTCACTTGAGAATTAAAAAGTAAATGCAAGGCTGATCAAAGAAAGGAAGACAAATGGGAGAAACTTTTTTTTTTCCCCACAAGGCCTAAGGCTTTTCGGGAAAAAGTCACTGAATTCTGAAGGGAATAAGGGAAGGTTCTGTGTCAACCAGTTACCTCCTCACTCATCCATCAGCCTATAAATAAATTGTATTTATCCAACAGCCTTAATCTATTTCCGGGATTTTTTGATTGTTCCTCCCTAGCTAGAGGCAACATGGTATAGCAATTGAAAAGCAGAATTCCAAAATGAGACCATCAGCGTTCAAATCTTAGCTGTCTGGTCTTAGGCAAGTCTATGAGACCTCAGTTCTCTCTGCTGGAACGAAGGGAGGAAAGAAGGAAGGAAGGGAGGAAGGAAGGGAGGAAGGAAGGAGGGAAAAGGAGGGAAAAGGAGGGAGGGAGGGAGGAAGGAAGAAAGGAAAGAAGGATGGGATAGCAATAATAAGTTCTGATGAGATTGTTGTTATGAACATTAAGTCAGTCAATCTATGTAAAAGTGCCCCAGTCAGCACCTGGAACCTAGTGAGCCTCAGAAAGGATTAACTGTTGCCTTATGTATAGAAAACAAAGCCCAGAAATGGAAAGACCTTTGTGAATTTTCCGATGTATGCCTCTCATGCTCGAAAGTGCCTAATGGGCAGGTAATAGACATTCATATTTGTTATATGAATGAATGAATGCAAATATGGTGGACCCTGAGCAATCTGTGATGAAGAGGAAGTACCTGGTTTCAGAGTTTTTGTTCGTTGGTTGTTGGAAGCTGCGCGTCCACCAGTGGAGAGATAAAGAGAAGCGGGTGAGGCAGGGGAGGGGTGGGACAGCTTTTCTCAGTCTCCCAAGTGACAGGAGAACTCTAGGTTGTCTGGTTGCGTTTCCCTCCCATTTACCTGTGTCATCCCCAGATCTGGGGGCACAATCACTCTCTGGGGCCCCTGGGGTCCGACAGGGTGGAAATCGCGCACTGACATGGAAATACTTGAATGGCACCCTGGCACCTGCAGAGCTTCCATTCTGTCACTCTCCTCTGGGATTGGTTTAGTCGTTTGTGTTGCCACCAAACTTTCTAAAATGATTGCCAAATTTTCTTTCCAGGCTCAGGCTGCATGAAGAAAAGGTTATTAAAGACAGGCGACATCATCTCAAAACCTACCCAAACTGTTTTGTCGCCAAAGAGCTGATTGACTGGCTGATTGAGCACAAAGAAGCTTCTGACAGAGAGACGGCAATTAAACTTATGCAGAAATTAGCAGACCGGGGCATCATTCACCATGGTGAGTGAGGTGACAGTCAAGGTCACTTGAGGGGACATGAAGGACTACGTCTTCTATTCTAGGCACGACTCCTGTGTACCTTTCCTCAGCTCCATTCCCTTCCTCCTTCTAAGAGGCATTTGGGTGTATTTCCACGGACTTCTTTATACTTTTCCTTCTGTATATGCATCTCTTAGCAACATATCTCGTGATTTTAAGTGTTTGAAATCATTATCGCAATGCAAGTTCATTCTTTTGCAGTTTGATCAATATGCTTTTGGAGAGCTGCGTTCACATTGATAGTGTATCCCCTGTTTTCCCATTTTCGCTGCTGGGTATGCCATGTGTAATTGTGCCATCCTGCATTTCTCCGTGGTCATTTAGGCTGCTTCCAATTTTTTGCTGTTGCTCTCAAGGGGGCAGTGGGCAGTCACGAACACGTCTCCTTGAAATCTCTAACCCTGGCCAAGACCTTTCACAAACCGTATTTTGCAGTGTGTAATGCACACCCACACCCTAGTCCTACCCATGTATAACGTGCATCCTTATTTTCCCCTCAAATTTGGGCAAAAGGTGCACATTGCACATGGCAAGATATGATATTATTTTTTTCTTGGGCTGAAATACCCACTTGCTACTCATTGTTCAGGTCTCCACTTACATGAAACTTTTGAGAGAAGTGTCCAGTCCCCGAAGTTAGGTTACTGGGGTACTGGGTACTCCCCCTTTGACCTCCCACTGTCTTCTCACCTCTTTCATAGCCTCGTCACACCATATTTTAATTACATGGTGACATTTCTCTTTATCGCACTAGATTTCACATTCTTAGTGGTTGATGCCTACCCCAATATCATGCTCAAGTAGAGTTTGTGGAATGAATGATAAATGGAATTTTGTGACCCTTTTAATAGATGACGATGATGATGATGTTATGTTATGATAACTAATAATGCTGGGCATGGACTCTGTTCCAGGTCCTGTGCTAAATATTCTACCTGTATTAACTCATACATGTGCTTGAGAAATTAGGTAGTAAACAAATCTTAATTAGCATTTTAGTCCATTTGAGTAATTGCATGAGTTTTTTTTTTCTCATTTGCCCCTTTCTATATATCATGTTTCAGTGTGCGATGAGCACAAGGAATTCAAGGATGTCAAACTCTTCTACCGCTTCAGAAAGGATGACGGCACCTTCCCATTGGACAACGAAGTGAAGGCCTTCATGAGAGGACAGAGGCTTTATGAGAAGTACGTTGCACGTGAAATCTCCCCACCGTAACCTTCACTTGTAGAAAAAAAACAGGGCTATTTTAGTCTTTTATCATTTTGACTTCAGCCTGGCTCTTCCATGTGGGATGGTTACATAACTGTTCCTTTAATAATGAGAAAATTTTATCCCTCATTTGCTTTTTTCTCTTTGCCAGAAATTAAGTCAGTTTCATAAGATTCTTAATAAAGAATATATTTAAATAGTATTTTCTATATTGAAGTTGATTTAGCAAAACTCCAGAAGTAAAAACAAAAGGTTGGAGCTTGATGTTTGCCATCAAATGATAAAATACTGTTGTATAACTAACTTAGAGGGTTAGTCTTGTAAATGGCTAGAGATGCAGTGTCAAGTGCAGTGGAAGTTCAAGTTGAGGTCAAGAAATAAACAGGGAGAGAACTGTAGATAGCAGGGTGATCTAAGAGGAAAAATCTCCCAGCTCTTTGAGAAATGAATATTCTGTCACCTAGAAGTATTTGGTCGGTGGATCTTCAGTGTCCTCAGTGGTCTCTGAGCTGATCTGCTATCTGTGGTTCCCATCTCATCCTACCTTCCTGGCCTCCCTCACCCCGCAACCATAAGAGAAAGGAATTCAGGAGAATGGCACCCCTTCCTTAACTCTGGTTGCCTTTCAAGGTTTCAGGGAGTTGAAATAATGTATTTATCACGTAAAAGAGCCTACTCTATCCTGGGTGGGTTGGTGCATGGGGGAGAGGACCCAGGTGGTCAGATCAAATAGCGTCGTTATGGTTAACATTTAGACAGGGCTGAGTTCTAGCCTTGTCACCTTAGCTTTGTAAACCTCAGTGTCCTCTTTTTTGACACGGGAGTAGCGATTAGTACCTACCCCCTAGGTGTATAGTTCTGTGTGAGAATTAAAAGAGTAAATTGTGCCAAGGATTTAAATACTTAGCTCAGTAACTCTTGTTTGTTGTTAGACCCCACTGATGAAAATCAGTTGGGTTATTAACATGATAGTGATGGCCCCCTGGGTTCTGTCCGTCTGGCATCCTGCCTCTCTCCGGGTTCTGTTTGCCTGTTTCCCAAGCTGGGATTGTACAGCCACTTAATACCCAATATGTGCTAGTTCGCCTATCATTTGCTTTTCATGTTCAAGTACAGAGAAACCCTCATCTCTCTGACTCACAGGAATTTGAATGGAAGGGGCCCATAGATACCCCCATTGTCTACCTGACTGTGTATACATGTTTTGTTGCTGTTTCTTTCACTTTCTTAGTTCCTTTCGGGAAATTCTAACAGGTGTTATGTATTTAGGTTACCATGGTGGTCCCTTCCAGGGTGTCCAAACTTTTGGCATCTCTGGGCCACACTGGAAGAGGAAGAGTTGAGTTGTCTTGGGCCACACATTGAATACATTGTGACATATAATCACAAAAAAATCTCATAATATTTTAAGCACATTTACAATTTTGTGTTGGGCTCCATTCATAGCATCCTGGGCCACATGTGGCCCAGGGGCCGGGGTTGGACACCCCTGCATAAGAGTCTATGTTGTCAAAAACATACATGACACTTCCAAGGATGGAAGCCAGGTGGTCCTGTAACACTCTTCTCTAGCTACAGTTTAATCTCCTGGGATCTGGGTAAACATGATGTAGAAATCGGAGTTAGCAATAACTGAAAATGTCTGATATGGAACTGTTCTTGCGAATAGGATAGGTAATGGGCATGATGCAAGACCAAAACAAGATAAAGAAAGTTGTCATGCTTTCTAGAAAACAGACTTCCCCAGCCCTGCTTTCTGTTGCTTCTCCCCTTCCATCCCATGTGTCATTCACGCTGCATACCTCTGGACCCTCTGAGGCTCTTCTCTGCCATTAATTCATTAATTATACAACAGAAACTCCTTGAGCCCTTACTGCATGCCAAGCACAAACGTAGACTCTGGAAATATGCCCTGAACCAAAGCCGACCAAGGCCTTTGCCCTCATGGAGCTCACATTCTAATGAAAGAGGTAGGCGTTAAATGGGTATCACATGAAGAGGAATGCAGCCCTCTCTGATCGGCAGTCTGGAATGGAGACAAGGCTGGGACCCACATGGAAAGGCTCTTGGGAGGGTTAAATGAAACATGGTCTGCACAGTGCTAAGCACAGTGCTTGACTGTGTGAGAGCCCAAGAAACGTTAGCTGCTGCTTTTAGAGAAGTGAACAGTAACATAAATGAATGGTACCTGTTATTTTTATACTAGTTTGAACTGTAGCCTAGCATAGCCGTGAGGAGTCCAGGAACCCAGCTACCCTGGTTTCGGTCCTTAGGGCACACATGGTTTCGCCCTCTCTGCGCCCCCATTTGCCCATCTAGTAAACAGAGAGATGGATTGTATCGACCTCATAGGCTACTTGCGGGCAGTAAATTTACTTTTGTAAGCTCACAGGACAGAGCTGACCTCAGTATAATTGCATCCGATTGCTTGCCCCGTGCTGCCAGCTCGGAGGGAGGGTGAGAGAGAGGGGGTGTGTGCTCCTGGGTCAGGGCCCAGACTTTGTCATTTTGAGGAATTCATCTGAGCGCATCCAGGGCACGGTGCACTTTTCATCAACCAGGTTTCATTAAACTTTCACTTGGGACTGAAGATGTGAAGAATAAGCCGTGACATCTCTCCAGCAGGGGCTCACAGTTTCCCACTTCACTTCTCACAAACACACTAGACACACAGCACATACACGTAACACACATTCTCCCGAACAGCCAAGTTCTTAGTTTTCAGGTAAAACCTTTGTAAGCAGGATAAATATTTGTAACTTAAAAGAAAAGCATTGAATCTGTGCATACTCCCTTCACATGGTAGAAGATATTTGGAGTGCCTGTACCAGACTACAAAACTTGATTGTCTTTCAGCAGTTAGCAAAATAGATCTAAGAAAAAAGTTGAACTAAGGATTTTTAAGTGTTCTATATACTGATAAATAGAATTAGCTATAAAAGAGAATTCAAGTTTGAGGTACAATTTGGACTTTCCTTACTAAAACTAATAGTTGAAAGACATATTTTAAACTAAACTTGATTTCATTCAGACACAGATCTAGGAGGTTTCTCAGTTTTAATTTAACCTCAACCTCAAATTTTAAATGGAGTTTAATCCCTTCCAGGTCTGGGTCATAAGCACATTAGTTTAGTTTTTTATCTAAAGGGATTTTGGTTTTCTCAACAGCAGGAGTTTCTCTCTCCATCCCCTGGAAGTCTATTTTTTTCTGCCTAGGAGTGTAGACCTGATTGAAGAATCAGTTTAAATGCTTGTATGCTATTCATTCTCTATTGTATTGTACTGCTTCCTGTATATTCTCTCCTCCATAGATGGAAACGAAATATAAGGGAGAAGCTGTAGGCAAAGGGGAAGGGCCCTTTTTCGTGTTTTATCTTATCAGAGAGTTCTCTGCTGTGTGCCTCCAGGATCCTTTTCCTGTTCCCTCCCAGTGCCTGGCACAATAAATATTTGCTGAGGGAACAAAGGACTCGGCAGGCCGGGATGGCTATGGGCTCCAGAGCTCCTCCAGTGACAGAGCTGCATAGAGCTTGCTTTTAATGACAAGCAGCAGTAACCAGAGGTATACCTTTATCTTGCCTGTTCCAAGTTTACAAAGCATCTTATACATCAGCACATTTGGTCTCTGTGAGTTATACCCGGCAGGCACAATTAATCCCATGGTAGAGATGGGGGGCATGAGCTGGAGAGAGGTTTAATGAATGATGTCACCCTAAAGCCTGAAGCTGGTTTAAAAAAAAAAAAGAAGTCTCCAAGCTTTTGACTCCATCTTTTTCCATCTCTGGTATAGACTTGTTTTTCAGACTGAGATCCCAACGTCTGCAAATCGATTCAAATTTTGTGTGCAAAATTGGTTTTAATTATTTTGCAAACTTTAATAAAAATATTCTCTAATATGTTATGTACAACATTTTCACAGTTTACCTGTGCTGCCCAGTTAATTAGTAGCTTCATAGAAGCTTTCAATAAACCATTCCCCTTCTTGGTTTATTTGAAGAGTGCCCAAATATTGCAGTGTAAGTGGGTTAAAAGTTGCTATCTTTTACAGTCACTAATCTGGATGACGGGGTTGATTATGACAAAGCATAATTAATTCCAAGAACTGTTAAGTGTCTTGAGCGTTTAACCTACTTGTAAGAGAACAAATATGTCAGCCATCATTTATTTCATGGGTGCTGGCAGAAGACATAAGACCCTTGGGTTGGGGACCGAGGACAGTTTATTACCTTTAGCAGTAGTAATAACTAGAGTATCATCATTTTCTGGAACCAGTTCTCCAAGCCTTGGTTCCCACAGAACAGTACAACCAGGTCCAGACAGCACCTGCCTGGGCTGGGTTACAGAAGAGGAATCCCAAGCTTGAGGAACCTGAATCTTTTGTAATAGTCTTCCCGCAGACCTGCTCTCTGGCCCAGAAGGAGACATTATCTGTGTTATACCAGACCATAAGCAGCTCTGCCCCTTTGTTCCAGAGGGGAGATGCTAGCTTTATCTTCTCAGTCTATTCGTTATGCAAACAGTTCTGAAAAGATAGCCTAGAATATAAGTTGTCATGCTTTTCTGCTTGCAAGATAGGAAGGGATGAGAGAAACTCATGGAGAATTATCTCCCAACAACTAAAACAAAATGTGCAAATTAAAGGGCCATCATTTCTTCTCACAGGGTGTTTAACAACAAATGAATGTGGTTTCATCCTATGAGCAGCAGAGTGTTAAAAAAGAAAATACAACTGAGTAAGTTGGAAAATCTAATTGGCTTTATTAAGTGAGGCACGAATTGGGTAGCATCCCACCCAGCCACTAGAAGCAGTGTACAAAATGGGAGGTTTTTTTAATTGGAAGAAGGATGCAGCAAGGGAGCTATTAGTGAAAGAAAAGAAAGGATTATTTTGGGTAGGACATCTCATCTTTGGGGAAGGAAAAGGGTTTTTATCATGCAGATTGCCTCTTCATTCTATGGGGATGGAGAGGGTCCCTGGGATGGATTATGGGTGCTTGACCAGAAAATTCCTTACTGGTGGATTAAGATAATGGTTCTGGGAGAGGTCGAAAATACAATTAGGTATTTAATCTACATTTGGGGCCTGTGGTTTTTACCTGAAGAGTCTGATGATGATGACAAAAGCAACCAGCATAGGGCATTATTGATGCTTATTGTGTACCAAGCACTTTATTGTATTAATACCTGCATTGTCTTATTAAAGCCTCATTGTAAACCAGTGGGATAAATACCGCTATTCTCCCTTTGGCAAATAAGGAAATTGAGGCAAGAGAGGTGAACCGACTTGCTTAACTTCACACAGCCAGAAAGCATGGGGAACATTTTGAGTCCTGGTTTCCAGTTCCAGAGCCCATGATCTTAAATTAACTGTTTTTCAGTCTGTAAAAGCCCTACAGCTTCAATACAGGTGACAGCAATAATGAACACCGTGCTAAATAATAGTAAGCAATAAGCAACTTACTAGATCTTTTTAATGGTCCTGGAAAAGGTGTTCTCCTGGCTCTTGCGAAGTCCTTGGGTCTGGTTCTGGAAATCACATCCTCCTGGCTGTTTCTTGACAATGCCACCCTCCCCTTCCTACACAATAAATGGCAATGATATCAGAGCTTTGTTCACATGCAGAGCAGGTAGCAGGTCAGCTGTGCTTGTCAGAAGTCATCAGTGCTACATTGTCACCTAAAGATTTCTAGTTCGGGTTGATTATTTAGAAATGCCTTGATTTAAAGGTAAACACGTTGCCGCTTCAGCGGCGGACTGGATTCCTTGATGGAGATCGACAGTGCTGGCTACTTCTGCCAAGGTCTCCTAATCCTGTGTAATTGCAAGGCTATGAACCAAGTCTCTGTAACATCGATTTTTGTCAGTCTCTCTCTGTAGTTACTTTTCAACTTGGTAGACTGGAAAACCCATTTAAGATTTCTGGAGTTGGAGGGGCATGCGTCAGAGTTCTTTCCCCGCCACTGACCGAGACATTCAGCCTTTCTGAGTCCATTTTTCATCTGTAGAATGGGAAGAAAATGCTTACTACGTGTCTCAGGGCTAAATGAGATAAAATTCCATGGAGTCTCATCAAATGCAGGACATGTCATGTTTCTAATATGTAAGGAAAAATGCATATAGTCAAGGTATCCTTGTGTTACCCAAGCGGAGTAAAAAGAACCATGTCTTTATGTGCTAGAATTACATTCAGCCTGATAAGATGCAGTGTATGTCTGTTTTCCAGATCTGTTCTCTACCCTTTACCCACCTGACACAGCCCCGGCAGGCCGATGTGGATGGACTGCAGTGCGCTCTATTGCAATCAGCTAGGTCAACAGGAGGCACTAGCAGCAAGTAGGTGGGAGGGGGGACAGTGAGTTCAGAGTACTTATTTCTTTGCTTCTTCCCGGCTATTGGAGGCCAGAGCTCCTCTCTAGAGCAGCCCTTTCCTTACACAAATCTGATGTAGGCTCAGGAACTGCCCTCTCCCCCTACGCCTAACGTTGTTAATGATCACCACACCACGTGCCCATCTGGGAGCCTCTCCAACTTTAGTTAGTCTGTTAGTTCCCCTTACCCCGCCCATAGCTTTAGGAGTTCTTTTATTGTAAATTACCTCGCATTAGCCCATTTGCACATTCCTGTAGTTTCCCCGCTGGGACCCTGAGAGTCTGTGAGATCCACCTGGGAACTGAAATGAGTTGTGTCCTCTCTTGAGTGGAGAGGAAGGCAGAAAGGTCCACACAGTATTCGTGGAAAAATCACTCGCCCTTGCTGTTCGTTTTTCTGAGAGCGCACCAGGTGCAGCGCGATGATTAGAGCTGGCACAGGGTATTCTCTCTAGCCGCTGGCGTGGGAGTATGGAGCATGGTTGGATTACAGTGAATTATTTTGGCTCCTTCTCTGCGTCTATATCACCCTGGGTTCTGTTAGGTAGCCAAGGTGGCCAAGAAAGGCCCGGGAGCCAAAAAGGTCCAATTAAGGGCTTTTATTTGAGGCAGGACACTGCGATCAGGTGGACTGAGTCCGAGCAGACTGCAGCAGCAAGGGAGAGGGTAGAAGGGTTTTTCAGGGTGTGTAGCAGACCCCCAGGGAGGGTGGGTCACCCTGCTGATCTGCCCCAGGTGTCCAGGTTATAGGTGTTTGCAAGACAATGTCCTCTAGTCAGGGATGGCCGATTCAGCAATTTATAGGCTTTACCCCTGGAAAAGCTCCACGGAGAGAGGGGAGAGGGCATTAAGGACCCAGCCTGGTTTCAAGTAGAATTTCGGCAGCTGTGCCTCAGTTGCTTCCGACTCTGTGGAATCTCCCGGTCCAGGATATTTAGCATACCTTCTTTGCTCAGCGTAAGTGGTGGCTTATGTCCTCCAGGTCCCAGTACATTCTAGCAGGCTCTAGCCTGGCAAATAGAGCAGCCATCTTCCGAGGTGCTTTTGGTGATGTTTCAGTCTCTCCAGCTTGACCAGAAGCTCTCTGATGTCCTGACCTTCAGGCCACACACAGCTTTGGAGCCTCAAGGTCCAGCACATAGCATGTGCCCAAGAACTGTTTGTTGAAAATTTGAATAGATACATGGATGCATGGTCATTCTTATTTAGGAAAGAAGTCCAGGACAGGCCTTTTTTTTTCCCCTAACCTATGAAATGTTCAAAATTGAGTAAAGCCAGTAGTGTGCTGTAAGATCATTCTGATTGTATTTACTCATTGTAGGTTCTGATGATAAACACTCAAAAGATAAGAATTATAATCATGGCCATTATTTACAGAGCACTTCTGAGCTCAAGGCACTATCCTAAGTAGTTTTCACACATTATTTTTTTTAAATTCTTTATATACCTCTGAAAGGGAGAAATTTTCACCATCAATTTACAAGTGCAGGCTCTGTACTGTCCCACAGTTGGCATTAAAAATTAAAAATTTAAATCCCTTGAGTGAACCTGTAGACACTGAATATCATCTGTAGCAATCTTTGAATCCAGCGACTAGTTGACATCAAGAGTCATTTTATTCCATCTGGAAGAGATTAAGAACCCAGAGTCTTTCCTAAAGGAAGTAGCTCTTGTTTGTTTTCAAGTGTTGAGATTCTAGAGTGAGTGGGGTCATGGGGGATGGGATAGGGTGAGGCCTCCCCAAACATTCTGCCACAAAGAGAGAAAAAATAACACACAGAAGTAGCAGAGGGGACGGACCTTTGAGAGAAGAGGCAGGTACCGAAGCAACAAAAAAGTGGGTGTTTTATGAGTGATACAAATGGGAGGCGGGGCTGGGAGTTTTCAAGGGAGGCAGTGGGTATTCTTCCATTTTTTTCAAGCTCTGGGTGAGGCTCCCTGGGTAAGTGGCTTTGTCTTTCCAGACAGAGATGGTTCCAAAAAGTGTGGTTGCTATGTTGTTTTCCTTGCTTTGCTTGCTAAATGAAAGCACCCCTACTTAATTATGGTTGTTTTCACACAGAGCTGGGGAGTGTAAGCAAAGGCATTGTCCCACCAAAGGAAAAAAAAAGCACCAGAGTGACAAAAAGCACTTAGTAATTTCAGAGTCCCTAACAATAGAGTCTCTCAGTCAGAAAGAAAGAAAATCCAGATAACATTTTTAACTCTATGAACGTTAAATGTGTAGCTCAACTTTCGCTCCAAAATTAAATTTGTTGAACTGTGATACGTATAAAGTATACCCATATCATAAGTGTGCATTTCAACAAATTTTCATAAACTGAACACACTTAGGGAACCACCACCCAAATAGTAGTTTTAAAAAATTGCTCTCTGTTGTCTACCATGTTTTAACATCCCAAGTAAAATTAACTTTTGCATCAGTGTTAGCATTCTCTAGAATATAAAAGACCCTTTGAGAAACTGAGCTTCTTTGGCTTTTCTTATGTTTTACCCATCACTTGAATGGCCCCTCCTTTCCAAGAGTCTTGGGATTGGCTCTCCTGGCCGGTTTGGACTACTGCCCACCCTGACATGGATTGACAAGTGTCAACGAGGGTCAGTTCCCAGGGGTGTGCATGTGCATAGCTCTGCGTATCTTTTGTGCGCCGCCACTTTGTGCCAGGTGATAGGCTCTGTACAGATTAGCTCTAATTCGCACAGCACCTTTGAGGCAAGCGTTACTATCCTCATACATACAGAACAAGCTCAGGATTTTAGAGCCCAATTGGTCATCACAGTCCCGAGAGTCAAACCCAAGACTGCTTCCCATTGCCGCTGTCTTTCTGAAACTGTTCGTGCTAATAGGCAGGAGAGGAAGAGATGGTAATCAACCAGCTCACTTCCAGATTCCTCTGGCATGGCACCAGGGTATTGTTTTGTACTCCTTATAGTTCCTTCCTGCACAGCACAGATAGACTCAGAAAAGAATGAAGTCTGACCTTTCCGTCACATTTCACGGGTCCGTGGTAAGAGACGGCTGAGAGGTGTTTAGCGTCCACATGAATGACAGTTTGCAGTGCTCATGCCATTTCCCCCAGACTGAGCTTAGCACTGGTCCTTTGGTCCTGATGACTCTCTACTGGTTTCCAGCAGGTGGGCAAAATCAAAGTTGCATCAGAGCAGTTTCAAGCTTTCAAGAACTTTGTTTACCTTGTTTTCTCTTGGTCTTCCAGAGTAGGAATCTTGACCCCTTCTGTGTGTATCTAGTGAGCAGCCCGGGGTGGGGCTAAGCACTGATACTGTTGTTGAGCAAAGCACAGTTGCCATGATGACAAGAAAAAGGGGACTGATCTTCATCACCCCAAAGGACCATTGTGTGTCATCTTGGTTATCCTCATGCACATGCCTGAGCTCAGAGTACATCCACTCTTATCACCTGTAGGCGCTGATGCCCTTATGACCTAATGGTTACCTATCTCCCAGGCTTATCTCCTTCTATTTTGTGGTCCCTCCCACCCCCACCTTTGCCCCATCCTGCCCTACTCAACACTGAATGGCTTGTCCTGGCCTCCTTATATAGTGCATTTGTACTGGCTGGTCCTTCACCCTGTAATCCCTCACTGTCTCTCAAAGCCAACTCCCATTTCTTCTTAACCTGGAGCTTCAAAGCTCCTTCTGGTAGACTTAGGCATTTCATTCCTTGCTTCCCTTTCATTCTATATATACTTCTTGCCTTGTTTTAGTGTTTATCAGCCTTGCACATAGGTTTTTAACATTTGCTTCCCCATTGGATAGTGGGTGTGAAGTGATATGGTTTTGATTTCCAGGTGCCTGATAACTAATGATGCTTAGTGTCCTTTTATTTGCTTATTGACCATTTGTGTATCTTCTTTGGTCTTGTGAGACATTTGCCCACTGTTACATTGGGTGATTTGTCTTTTTATTATTGAACTTTAAGAGTTTTTATATCATCTGGATAGAAATCCATTTTCAGACATAAGATTTGCTAATATTTTCCTGTGAGTTGGCATTTCACTTTTTTGCCAGTACCTTTGAAACATAACACTTTAAAATTTTGATGTAGCCCTATTTATTTATTTAGTCCCGTGTGCTTTTAGTGTCATACCTAAGCATCCTCTTTCAAACCCAGGGTCGTAAAGATTTACTCTTATGTTTTCTTATAAAATACGTGTGGTTGTATCTCTTACATGTAGGTCTTTAATATGCTTTGAGTTATTTTTTTGTGTAGGGTAAGAGGTAAGTATCCAACTTTGTTCTTCTGCATGTGACTAATAGTCCCAGCCATTTTCAACCATTTGTTGAAAAGACAGTTCTTTTTCTGCTGGACGGCCTTGGTGCCGTCTCAAAAATCAGTTGACCATAAATGTATCAAGGCCATGGTTTCACATCTGTTTTAAGAGAGGTAGTCTTATGATTGTACAATGTAAGACCTCGGTTTAAAAAAAACTCCAGAACCTGTCTCCCTCCCTCTTTCACACCATTTCCACAAATGTACCGGACAGAGCGGCTCTCCTCTTACCAGCCCTTTAAACTACTTGTCATTGTGTTCACTTTTTTATCAGTCTGTTTTTTAATCTCTTTGAAATATATTTTCCCTAGTTGGTATTGTCTTCAATTTTTCTTCATTACTTCAGCTTACCCCTCCTAAGTTTTTTTCTTTACCTCCCTTTCTTTCTTTGTTTCCAACAATACTTCTATTTTCGAATAATTATGGGAACATCCAAAATAAATAATGACCATTCTTTTGAAAAGAGGTTTTATAATGGGTTTGAGGCCCCGGCTTCCCTTGACAGTTGTTTAAAAAGACTCACAGAGATTTGAATTGTTTTAAATTCATCACAAAAGTGCTCGGTGTCTCTCCCTCTTGTATAATTTTACAGTTGTGAAACCATCGCAGAATGTAGCCTTTTAGGACAGCCATGGACTTGGACTCCACACTCAGCTTCTATCTACAGCTGATTCAAATTCTGAAAATGTTTAATACAACAACACTCAAAACCACGGGGAATGTGAAAATTACTACTTAGTTTCTAGAATATCAGTCTCTTCAGAGCTTAAAACCAGCACTACAAAGTTCTGGCTTCTAGCAAATTTCAAATAGTGAGCAAAGAGGTAGGGCTTTATCCTTCAAAGATTAATAACACTCTCCATTTCTGTTGCTTGTGGTCTTCTTAGTTTCCAGTCAGTTGCTGAACAAATATTTATTAAGTGCCTAATATATACCCCCTCCCAGGGTATGGTTTTCTAAGAAATAAAAGCTTTTAAGATGTGGTATCTAGCCTTCAGAAGTTTCTAGTTTAGTTGGAGGGGTAAATATAGTACATTAAAAATTGAGAGGATATATAAACCCTGGTCCTGATGTTAAGTTCCAAATAGACAGAGATATGTATTGATTGCTCTTTAGTTGGGATACGTTCAAAGGGGTTTAGTACTTAATCCAGACTTTAAAACAGCCTTAGCACCTTTGTAGACCAAGAACCAGGCTCTCTCTGACCTTGCCTTCAGGTGGTGAAGTTGCTGGCATCCACACAGCACCGCTCCTGAGGAGGGGGCTGGATTTTGGCCCTTGTCTTTCCCTGAAGCCAAGTTCCCTGGTACAGTGAACAACTTGTACCATGGCACTGGGAGCCCTTTTTCTTTTTTTAAAGAATAGTTTGGATTTCTCCATGAAAAGGAAGAAGGAAAAATATGGGGGAACAGCCTGAGTAAGAAATAAAGACAAAAAATGAGTACGTTCAATTCAGGGAAACCAGTGAAGGAAGGTAATTAGATATTTGTTGGCAAAGAGTGTGAAATGCTGTTTTTCCTCCCTTTCCCTTACCTTTCCCAGTATGTAACACTTTTAATTCATAAATATTACCTGAACAACTTTCCATTTCCTAGTTCTAAACCTAATTGTTATGAAAATTATGTCAATTTACCTGAATAACATCTGCTCCATAGATAATAGCGTAGTCCTTAGAAATACCAAAGCTCATGGAAGCGCTTCTCCCTGGTTAATACTTGCTTGCCAATCATGGGAGTCAATGTTATATATTATATATCTAAATATGTAATTTGTACATTGGGAGCTACTTTATTATATTGGGAGTACAAGTATTTTGTGAGCAACAAGTCATCTGGTTAAACATAAACTTAGCCTTCAGACAACTTTTTTATTGGTGACATTTCCCCCAGTTCCAAACCCAAAACGCCCACTCTGGGGAATTATCTGAGTAATAGAGAATTCTATTAAGAGAGAAGAAAAATCATAAGCTATGCCCAGGGATAAATAGAACTTTTAGTATTTGGATCAATGAATTTTTGATTTTTTAATAGTCACTATGTATATGGAGTTTTTGTTTTGCTTTTTAAAATAATTTATCTTTATAGTCACACATGTCTTTTCTAAAAGCGTTCTCTCTAAAACTCTGACATGTTTTTAGCCTAGTAGCCCACGGGGCATTCTGACTCCGCCCCTAGCTCATGCCCTTGTATTCCATGCACATATATTCCCACGTTATATAGGGCTTTTTTAGCTCTTCTGAAATTTTTTTTTTCAATGTACAGGGAGATCACTATCAGTTTATTTCTATTCCTGTACTGGCCCCTAAATGTAGCAGTTCCTTCTATTGTACTGCTGCCTTCCCCTGGGTTAAAGAGAGTCTGGGAAATCTGACTCACGTATATGCAGGAAAGGGTGAAATCAGCTCCCACGCACGATCCACATCTGGCAAGTACTTGCCGGAAGTGAGTGCTCTTAGTGCCTAACACCTTACAAGGCCTGTGGCTTGACGTCATGGTTATAGGCCAGCACAGGGCAATTTTAACCAAAATTGAATTTGTTCCATAAAACCTAAGAGTTTCGGAGCATCATATACATTTCTGATGACTAATTGAAATGGAACTGCTAATCTTGTCTATAGTAATACGCACACAGTCCTTACTTAATTTTTGCCGCCTTTTTTTTGGAGAAATGAATAGACATTTCTCCAAAAAAAGGTGTTTGACTTGATCGAGTAATGGCTCCGTCTAGAAAACTTTTATCATTATCATCACCTTCACCATCGTCGTCATATCATCGTGACTGAGGCACAGTCAGTGTTTATGGCGCACTGGCACCATGACCAAAGCATTTTATGCGTCATCACACTCAAGCTCCAGGACGCCTCACCAAGGAGGCACCATTATTGTCCCCATTGTACACCTGGGGAAGCAGAGTCAGGTAGCTAACAAGGGTGCAGAGTTAGGATTTGAAGCTACACTTGTCTTTAGATCTCATGCCTTTAAAACCATTCCACACTTTAACTAAAGTAAAAAATACTAAGCAAATGAGGAAGAGAAAACTTAAAACTGTGAATGAGCTCTGTGTATTGGAATTGCCTGTCAGCTGACTAATTAAAATAAAACTGTATGATAACTGGTCTCCAAAGATGGCCCCAAACATTTCCACCTCTTCCTGTATGTGTGTATTGTTCTTTCCATGAAGAGGTGGCACATGTGTCCCCTCCTCTTGAGTCCAGCATGTGTCTGAGGGCTTTAACAGATATAATTCAGGGTAATTGACATCTGTGTCTTTTGAGCTTAGGCACTGAAAGGCCTGGCATGGTTGACCGATTTTGGGCAAGAGTGCCCAGATAATTCAACGAGGAGTCAGTAGTCATTACAGCAAATGGCACTGGGACAACTGCATAGCTGCATATAAAGGAATGAAGCTGGACTCTTATCTCATGTCTTGTAGAAAAATTAACCCAAAATGGATCATAGAGCTGAATGCAAGAACTAAAACTATAAAATGATTAGATGAAAAGCTAGGAGTAAATCTTCATGGGCTTGAGTGAAGGAATGGTTTCCAAAATGTGACACCAAAAGCACATGTGACAAAAGAGCGAAATAGAGATAATTCGATTGCATCAAAAATAAAAAAACTTTTGGGTTACAAACAATGTCACCAAGAAAGTGAAAAACAACCCACAGAGTGGGAGAAAATATTTGCAATTCATATACCTGACAAAGGGCTTGCATCTAGAATATATAGAGAACACAAAATTCAATAATAAAAGGACAAGTAATCTAATTGAAAAGCGGATAAAGGATCTGAATAGACATTTCTCCAAAGAAGACATTACAGACGGACAAATAAGCACATGAAAACATGCTCAGTATCATTAATTATTAAGGAAAGGATAATCAAAAGTACATTGAAATACAACTTCACACCTACTAGGATGGCCCTAGTGAAAAAGAAAAAATGATAACAAATATTGGTGAGGGTATAGAGAATTTCGAACTCCAATACTTTAGTGGTGGGAATATGAAATGTACAACCACCTTGGAAAATAGTTTGGTAGTTTCTCAAAAGGCCAAACAGAGTTACCACATGACCCAGCAATTCTACTTCTATGTGTATATTCGAACAAAAATTTGTATATGAATGTTCAAAGCAGCATTTTTCACAATACCCAAAAATGCAAACAACCCAAATGTTCATCAGCTGATAAATGGATAAACAAAATGTGGTATACCCAACTCCGTTTATATACCAAATACCACTGAATTGTACATATTAAATGAGTTAATTGCATGGTAAGTAGGTTATATCTCAACAAAACCAAAAAAGTGCCCTCGCAGTATTTGCCTCCTCTTTTAACTCAGCACCTCAGTGTTCAACCTGCCTCACTGGAAAGAGAGGCTATGTTGGCTCAGGAGCACCGCGGGGCCAGACACCCTGTCCTGGCCACCATCTGGTTGCAACTGCATGAGTGACCTCCAGCAAGAGTGATACAGGAGCTGCCCAAGGCAACCCACAGAATCTTAAGATGTAATCAAATGGCAGTGGTTTAAAGCCACCAAGTTTGGGGACATACATGACAAAACATAATCGGAACACGTAGTAAGTCATATTCTTGCTTTATCATTGTGTGTACATATAAATTCCAAAATTAAATCCCATGAAAGGCTTTGTCTTAAAGAAAGGAACGTGGACAGGGGACACGAGTTGATTTCAAGGGAAACGAAATGAGGAAGAGCTGAAGGTGGTGGTGCATGTTTTAAGTGGCAAGCCAAGCCAACTCAGGCAGGCTGGCCAGCTGGTCTCTTTTCTTGGCAGCAGCAGCTGACCAGCCACTTGTCCGGAGGACACCAGCTACTTAGCAGGAGCTCTAGAGGGCTGGCAAGTTATGTTACTAGTTATAAGAAGCGACACCAGTAAACTTCCATCCACTTGTTCTCCCCACACCCTGAAAAAAAAATCGCTGAGCTGGAAGAGCAGTTGGAAACAGAGATAAAGGCCAGGCACCGTGTTGGTGTCTTCAGTGGAGAGAATCGCCAAGGCAGGAACTCTGGATTCACTCCCTCTCTCTGCAGGGTTGTCCTCAGTGGAGAGCATTTTGAATGTAGCCTTGGATAATGATGCATAGCAAGGGAATGCATAGAAGTAAGTTTCATTTCAGCGAATGCTTTTTGAAGACCTGTTGTGCTAGAAACAGTCGTGAACTACGTAGACAAGGGACCCTTGTCTCAAAAAGTTTACAGTTAAGTGAGTAGGTGATTCCTTTAGAGCTCTATAAAGGGGACTTGGCAAGGCACTTGGAAGTGGCACATGGTCCATATTTGTGGAACTGGACACAACTTCTTAAAGGAAATAATGGACGAAACCGGAAAACTTAAGAGGATAATTTTACCCTATTTTCACTCCAAAATACCTTCATGGTCAACGGAAGTAAAGAAATGGTGGTATTCCTATTTGGACATGCACATGGGCTCTTCAGTTCTCCTTTTTAAGGGCCTCATCACCAATGTAGGCCCCCAGGTCTAGCTCCACGTGGCTTTATCCCATGCAGTTTATTTCCAGAACCTTCTAACATTTGTTCACTGTTCCTTCAGTACTTTCCAAGCTGGACGATGTGTCTCTTTTTGTGGGTTTTCGCATCTTTTTGCTGTTGCCCATTGGTATCAGTGTTATCTCTTCCTGTAAAACAAATCACCCCCAAACTTAGCTGTTTAAGACAACAGTGATATATTATTTCCCTGGATTCTGTGCATTGCATGGCTTTATCTTGGGCTCATTCATATGCTTGCTGGAGGGTTGCTGGGCTGGAAGGTCCAGGGCAGCCTCATTCACATGTCTGAGAATTGGTGCTGACTGTTGCCTGGGCACCTCAGTTGTCTTTGTGGCCCCCTTACCTCCAGTAGGTGAGACTCGCTTTCTTACCTGGTGATCTCATCATAGCATCGCAGGGGGGTCAAGGTGGGAGTTGCTAGGCTTCTGGAAGCCTCGCCTTGGAAGTCTCATGTGTCACTTCCACTGAATGTAGCTGGTCCGCACAGCTCACAGAGCCAGCCCAGGTTCAAGGGAAGGGGAAGTAGACTCAATCTTTTGATGAGAGAAGCAGTGAAGTCACACTGGAAAGAAGCATAAGAGGAGCTTATAGAATGTCTTCATGACCCTGTCACTTGTGTTGACGTATATGTACCAGTTCTCATTTCCATCTTTAAGAAGGGCCTGGTCATTATTATAGTAAATGTAATTCTTGTTGCTTGCACCAGCTCAGCTTGACTAACCCCGGGAGGCAGCCAAGCTGCTCTTCATAGGGATGGACTAAAGTACAGAAAAGGATTCACTTGGGGAATTTCTAGAGAGGACTTTTAAATGCGTTCTGTTAAATGCCAAATAAGAAGACTTTTAATGAGTTCTGTTACAGGGTAATAGCTTTTATAAACACTCTTAATGTAAAAGCATATATTTATATACTTGGGTCTTTTTTCTCCAAAGATTTTTGATGATCACAGCAACCCAGGAAGGAAGTAGACTAGTTGTTACCTTTCATGTTTACTAGGAGTTTGGGGACACTGAAGCAATGAGAAATTGTGTGATTAGTTTGGGGGCAAATCTGTCTGGGTGGGAGAACCAGACCTGTACAGTGATGGCCCTCTAGCTGAGGGGTGTGGTTGGTAGCATTTCACACTATTAGTGTTGACTGCAGTGGGGACATACAAAAGGTCCCTCATATGTGGATGCTGGGGAGTATGTTTATGGCCCCAGTGGGAGCTGTTCTGGGAGGTGTGGTGAGGACAGAAGCTGGAGAACTTGCAAAGTGCTTGGGGAGGTAGGTGTGAGAAAAAAGCCATGTTGGGGAGGAGGGATCGTCAAGGAGTGATTTACAGAGCTGTTGCAGTCTGTTTGGGCTACTTGGACATGATGGCTTGAACAATAAACACTGATGTTTCATAGTCCGGAGGTTGAGACGTGCAAGATTAAGGGGCCAGCAGATCCAGTGTCTGGCGAAAAGTCTGTCCTTGGTTGGTAGATGGTGGACTCTGTGTACCCCCACAGAGAGAGAAGGGGAAGCAAACTCTCTCGTGGATCCTCTTATAAGGCTGTTAATGTCACCATGGGAGCCCTGCCTTCATGAAATACCCACCTGCCAAAGGCCCTATCTCCATATACCAGTACATTGAGCATTAGCATTTCAATGTGGTAAATTTGGGAAGGCACAAACCTTCGGCCTATAGCACTAGTAGAACCAATTCTCGGCAAAAGAACAAATTGGGAAATGGATTATTGCCTTTGGGAAGGCAATACCAGCCTTTTTTGAAATGTAGGGTGGGGCTTGGTTGGTGAATTGTGACTCTTCTTCAAGATGGCTAAACTGAACGCAGTCCGCTAATGCTAGAGTTTCGGATTGTGTTTTAGGTTTTTTTTTCCTGATTACTGGGAGAAAATGCATCTTGTTCACTTCTGAAGTGCATCCTTCTCTTAAAAATTACATTTGTGGCAGCATGTGACAGCCACATCTGTCTTGTCTGACAGCCTTGCTGTGATGACTCACAGGGTTCTATGATGTAGGATTTCAAATGAGCTCTTTTGTGTAGGTTTATTTTTCGTCCCTTTCTTCCTCGCAGGCTGATGAGCCCTGAAAACACACTTCTGCAGCCCCGGGAAGAGGAAGGGGTCAAGTATGAGCGTACCTTCATGGCATCTGAATTCTTGGATTGGCTGGTTCAGGAAGGTGAGGCCACCACAAGGAAAGAGGCAGAGCAACTATGCCACCGGCTTATGGAGTATGGCATCATACAGCATGGTGAGTGTATGGGTCAGCTTTTGCTGCGATAACAAGCAAACCAAGAATCTTATGGATTACCACCCAGGCATTTACTTCTCACTCATAGATCTGTCACCTGTGATTCTGCTTGGGCTCAGCTTAGCTTTCAGGTCCCCAAGCTAGGGGTCAAGTTTAGGTACATGTTCCCTGCCTTCTCGTTTTGGTACCCTGGAATTTTCACTCACGGGGATATATTGTTTTTACAAATGAGGGTGGAAGCTAAAGAGGGCAGGCAGATTCTTGTAGTATCTCCCAAAACTGGTGTATCTGGACATAATTTAACATTACTACTCCCTTATCCAGCTGGCTAAAGGAGACCATCCGGTCAAGTCCAAAGGGGAAGTAATGCCTCTCACAAAGTTGGCTGCAAGAGGATTTGCTGAACTGGAGAGGGGTGTTGGGGGACTATATGGAAAAAATGAAGGGATTAAGAAGTACAAATAAGTAGTTGCAAAGTAGTCAGAGGAATGTAAAGTACAGCATAGGAAATGTAGTCAATGATATTGTAATAATTATGCATGGTGCCAGGTGGGTACTAGAAATATCAAGAGAGACATTTTGTAAAGTATATGATTGTCTAACCACTATGCTATACACCTGAAACTAATACAAAATAATGTGAATATAAACTTTAATGGAAAAATAAATTTTACTGTTGTAAAGAAAAAGAAAGTTGCCACAGTGAAGATGCAATCCAAATTGTCTTCATAAAAATTTTTAAAAGATTTTATTTATTTATTTTAAGAGAGAGGGAGGAGAGGGAAAAAGAGAGGAGAGGAACATCACTGAGGGAGAGAAGCATCAATCTGTTGCTTCGTGCGCATGCCCCAACCCACGACCGGCAGCCCAGACACGTGACCTGACCAGAAATCAAACCGGTGACCTTTTGCCTTGCAGGAGGACATTCAACCAGCTGAACCATGCCGCTGCTCAGGGCCATAAAACTTTCACTTTCCTCTTTTGGGGGACTGAATCATAATGATGCAATATAAGCTCTTGGTTGAGAAATCTATCTATCTGTCATTGCATAAGAGATGACCCTAAAACTTAATGGTATAAAACAATGGTAAATATTTGTTATCTCATAGAGTTTCTGTGGGTCAGGAATTTGGAAGAGACTCAGCTGGGTGGTTCTGTTTTGTGGTCTTCATGAGGTTGCAGTCAAGAAGTCAGCGGACCACAAGTTATCTGAAGCCTGACAAGCCAGAGGATTTGCTTCCTCGACGGCTCACTTGTGTGTCTAACGGGTTGGTGCCGATGGTTGGCAGGAAGCTTCAGTCAGTTGCTGTATAGTCTTCATCAGGCTGCTTGAGAATTCTCATGACATGGCAGCTTGGCTTCTTCTAAAGGGAGTTGTCCAAGAGAGTGCAAGACAGAAGCCATAATGTCTTCTAACTGAGCCTCGGAAGTCACACTGTCATATCCTCAGTGCCCTATTAAACACCAGGAGGCAAGGATCGCTGGAGCTGTCTTGGAGGCTGGCTGTCACAAGAACATAATCTCGGGAATCCCAGCTCCACCAATTATTAGCTACTTACCTTCTCTCATCTGTGAAATGGGAATACCTGCATAGGGTGGTTGTAGGAGTAGATGGGGTTAGATATAGAGTACTTGGGTTCAGCACTCTGTTCTTAATAAGTTGCTCAACAATTTATTAATATGGCTGTAAAGCGTAGGAGTAGAACAGTTAGAAAAGGGCTGGGAACCCGATAGGCATGTCAGCCTAAGTCGAGATGAAAGAGAATACTTGAGCCGTTCTTGCTGTGAGCTCCCAACCCCGACTTCTGTGTAGGCCTAGGATTCTATTCCCAAGGTTAAGAAGATTACAACAGAATTTTAGAGATAGATGAAGGAAATTTCTGAAATTATTTGGAGCTGTGTTTTACAGATAGCAGATTGCAACTCTTTCTCTAGTGGGCTATGAAATAAATTGAGAGAGTCATTTTCAGCATTGAAAAAAAAAATTAAATAGACTAGACTAGACTCTTACTACTCAAAGCGTGGTCCATGGACCCGAAGTGTCACTGGGAACATGATAGAAATGCTGACTCTGACCCTACCCAAGTCCTGTGGAATCTGATTTATATTTTAGCATGACCTCTAAGTGATTTGAGATGCCCTAGTCTGGATTTGACTGGAGCAGAAAATATCAGAGCATATTTTATGTAGTAAGGTCAAGTACTGTTTTGCAAAAGTTTATTTTCAGCTAGATATTCACTATATAAACATATGGACACATTCTTGTGTGTATTGATTTGCCACATAAAAACTGGGTTGTGGTCAAGTATTTTGAAAGCCACTGATCTAGAGGCATTGGTTAGAAAGGCACTCAAGGTGCTTAGTGTGTTCTCTCTGATTCGGTATTGCTGCAGTCACTCCCAACTGTTTATTAATGGTCTATTATGTCTACTGTTGGGCTAAGTCCACCAAGATGGAAGGTGGATAGAAAAGTACAGTGCCAATGTGGTCCATGGCCTTCACCAGCTTATAGTCTTGTTGGAACAGTAAGATGGATATAGAAGCAATTAGAGAACAGTAGAAGATAGACTGAATGGGGGGGGGCCCCTAAAAAACCAGAATTTATTTATAAAAAATTGTGTATTTATTCTTACGTGTTTAAACTTCAGTCACCTTCAAAGTGCTCTCCGTTTGATGCAATATTGAGACGTTATTTTTCACTGTTCAAAACAGTTTTTGAACTCGTTGATTTTGATGTCTTTTAGTGCTTCTGCCTCATTTGTTTGTTTCTTTGTTTCTTTGTTTCACGTCTTCCACTTTGCAAAACACTTACCTTTGAGGACTTTTTGCATTTGGGGAAACAAAAAAGTCACTTGGGGTGAGATCAGGTGAATAGGGAGGGTGGGAGATGGAGGTCATGCCATTTTTGGTCAAAAACTACTAAACACTGAGCATGATGTGGGCAGGGGCACTCATATATCACCCATCATGAAATGAGCAAACGTGTTGAAAGGGTCTTAAAAAAAATTCACTGAAGTGGAGCACAGCCTCTCACAATAGTGCCAGCTGGTACGCTGATACGGATGGGCTCCTAGAACACTCACCTAGCAGGGGAAGCATGTAGTACAAGGGGCCCACCTTCCAGAAGATAATTCTGATTTCTTTTGGGTCCCTCCTTGTATAGCCAGGGTTAGAAATTTGGATTTTGTTCCAAGAGCAACAGAAAACCATTGCAGGGCTTTGAAACAGAGAAATTAAGTGACTCTGGCATATGTTTTAAGCATACTTCTTACGGCCCTCAGACACAAGGTATTGCATGTGACCAGATCAACTCTGAATAACAGTTAAAGTTTATAGAGCTTCTTATAGACCAGCTACTCTTCTAATCACTTACTCATTTACTTGTTTATTGCACTCAATAACTCCATGAATTAGATATCATAATTATTCTCATTTTTAAGATGAGGTTAACTAGCTTGCTGAAGACGAGAGTCAGTAACTGGTAGATTCAAGATTCAAATCAAGGCATTCTGGCCCTTAATCACCAAAGAAGACTGGATGCTAATTATAATCTGTAGTAACCAGGAGAAGAATTCTCAACTTTTATTGCACCAGCTCACACAGTCTGGAAGATATTATTGTTAGCCCATAAAATAGGCAAGATTCTTTCTGCAAACCATCATCACTAGGTACCCTAAGATTTTTGTTTAACTTTTGCAACTGAGATGAACATATTTCTGTACTCACATAAGCTGTCTCCCTCAACTGCTTTAGCTGCTAGGCAGCTATCTTATCCTTAAATGGAGGGAGATAGAAACGAGATAATCATGTGGGTAAATTGCTCACAGCTGCAGCAGCTGACCCTGGATAATCAGGCGGCGGCTGCTGTGTCCGAGAGTATAATTTCCTCTTTTAAAGATTTAGTCAAAGCACTTCAACAATTTCAACACTTCATCAAGCTGTCTTTCTTTTTCTTTTGTTTTAAAAATGTATTTATATAACATTTTGCAATACGCAAAGCAGTTTCCCATGTGTTATCTTTTTAGCCCTCCCAGCTGCTTGAGAGTGGTTGGGATTATCCCATTCTCTCTGGGAAGACAGTAGCTGAGGCATTTGCTCTGGTGGCCATGAAGAAAGTACGTGGGGGCTGCAAAGGGAGCTAGATGTCAGCTCCAGACCGGAATTACCCATCTTTCCAGTAATGAAGATCCCTGACGGAGTTCAGCCTAAACTGGGAATATCCTCACCAAAGAAAGAAAGGGAGAGGAGGGGAAGGAAGAATGGGAGGAAGGAAGAAAGGAAGGAAATAAAAGGCACTGATGATTGAGACAAAAGTCAAAATTGCAGCTTGCCCAAGATCATAGGATATTACAGAAAGAAATTATTCTGACACTTGTTAAAACAGTAAGGAAGGCTTTATTCAAGATGATTCCAACAGGGTGAGGGCTCACTGGATGGAAATTTATTCATAGATACCAAGGGTAGGGGAATTCTTGCTAAACTGATCTAAGAAAATTCTTGCTAAACACAGGTCAAGGACTTACACATCCAAAATGAAAGATAAGGAACTTGATCAAATGTCAAGAGTGCTCAGGTACCCACGGCGGGGGGGTGGGGGGGGGTTCTCACAAAATTGACTTGACGGAATTCTTTGCTAGAACTTGTGGATCCAAGTGCTAGGAACTAGTGACTACGGGGCACTCATTTGCAGCCACCTACAGCCAGAAAAATCAGCTCCAGCTATTTTCTGCCTATACAGAAAAAAACATTTGGAGTCTCAATCTCCAAATGTTAAACTCTAGGAGTGACTCTGATTGGCTGAGCCTGGGCCAGTGGAGCACTGTTCTACTAAAAAAAAATATTTTTCTTTCTGTGAGGGAAGTTCTGTTACAGCAGAGAAGGGAGTGCTTAACTGGCTAAAACAACAGACAGATGACAGATGGCTTTTCTTACTACTGTTCATTTAATGTTCCCCCACAAATTAACGTACTTGGTATTGTTATCCCTGTTCTAGATGACAGTTTTGAGGCATTTGCAAGCAGTATAATCATTCTCAGCTCCTAAATGTTAAACACTGAATAGAAAAAAATAAAGACTGGGTAGAATATATTTTCTTAAACTACTTTCAGTGATGTTTTAAGCATAATCTTATGTCAGCAGCTGTTAATCTCCTTGTGATTTTTTTTTCTTTTATTCTCTCAATTTAGAGTTTCTGGGAATTTTCCCACTGTGCCCTCCGGTACGTTTTGGTTCTGTTTTACTTTTTATTATAGCTGAACCCAAAGCAGGAAGGCAAATGGACACGGCCAGGCTGCTGTCCCAGTGTAAACACAAGGGAACAAGGTTGCTTGGTGAAGCCAGGGGCACACTCGTGGTGGCGCACAACATGGTGTTGATTTTGGTTAAAGAAAAACAGGTCTGTAGTTGCACCCAGCCTTTCCTTTTAGAAAGTGTGAAGGGGATGAGGATGCTTTATCTTATGTAATCTTCCTACAAAAAAGAAGCGTTATGCAGAGAGATCAGAGGTCTTTTGTGAACAGTGTCATAACTAGATATATTTTTCTTCTTACTTGACATCAGTATAACTCTTTTCACATGTAGAAAAGAAACAGATCTTCTAGATACATGCCATGCTTGGCTGTGAAGCCTGTGCTCCTACCAACTCTTGTCTCACTTCTGACAGTTTGTCGCTTAGGGTCCCTGTCATATGTCATTCTCAGTTTGCCCAAACGCAAAGTTTTTACAACAGTATGAGGAAGTCTTAAAACAAGCACACCATCTACACAGCTGAAGTGTATCAAAGGTATGCAGTCTTGTCTTAAGTGCCCAGCTTGGCCTCATGTGGTCATGCAAGGACTCAGCTGAATTTCAGTGGTTATTCTTAAAGGGACATGTAAGCTAGGGTCTCAGGTTTACTAGAGCACATCAGGGTCTCCTGGGTGAAATGGACAGGTCAGACTGCCGATACTAACGTGTCTTTCCCTTTCTCCTCCTGGTCAAGAAGTAGTGTGGTGTTATTATGTTCTGGTTACTGAAGGCCGTGAACTTGACCACAACTGTCAAGGCAGGGTTGGGAAGGTGGGACAAAAAGTTAAGAGGCTCTCCTTTAAGAAATGAAAACATCTCCATTCCGATTCCTGTCACAAGCCTTTTTTCTAGTTCTGACTTTGTGTCATTCTTGAGTGAGCTCCCTCTGTCAGCCCCTTCCCACTCAGAAGCTGGGAACTTTGGCCCGGAATTCCTGATGTGGCCCCAAGCCCACCTTGGGCTGTTACAACGATTATTGTCACAGCCATTTCATCCTCCCTTCACTGCTGTCTGTCATGGTTCTTCCTCTCGAAATTCTCCCGCCAGCCACTCCTGGCTCTGGATTCTTACCTGCCGTCTTTATTCATTCAGTTTCTCTTAGGCGATGTGCCTGTCTCAGACGGTACATCTGGACTGCTGTTCGCATTCGGGTTAACAGTTCTTTGGAAGTGTTTTTTCTTTCTATACTGTTCCCTCCTCCCCTCTCCAGCCCGAAATGAATAAACAAACTGAAGGATGTTAATACCACGGAGTGATTACTAGGTGTTAAAACGGACCACATACAAACTCTGATCAGTGTGACTATGGAACAGTATTAAGTTAAAATTTAAGATGTAATCACATATCTACACACACGTTCTGATTACAGTTGGAAAAATATGTGTTTATTAATTTCATAGCCAGTTCTAATCTAACTTGGAGAGTAATCTTTTTATAAAATTAAATATTATTTTTAAAGTGACAAAATTTTAAGGGCTCTAACATTATCTTTTTCTCACTAAAATCCTCTCTGTCAATTTCTCTCTTCTTTGTCCTAGTGATGACTTTTGACCAACAAGGAGCCACCCCCTGGCCTCTCTCCTTCCATCCAAGGAAGGATCTGTGTTCTTTCCATTTTGTTTTAGCTACTTCCTTGACTGTTGCCCAGGTTTTAGTCTGACCGGAAATTACGAAAGCCACCATGCCAGTGGCGACGGGTGGATGTCGGCTTTGCCAGCCGGCTTGCTCCCGTTCCTCTGCACTCCTCTTTGGCAACTGACGAGAGCTTAACCCCAAGTGGGGATTCCTGTGGGAACATCATGGGCTTCCTCATCAAAATGAAGGAAGTAGGATGGGGGAGATAGCGTGAGAAGAAAAAAAGACAGCAATAACAATAATTCTTGATCATTTGGTTGTCAGAAGCTCAGGGTAACAGTTACGTCTCTGGCAAAAAGCTCTCAAACTACTGCACGTGAAGGGATGAACCTGCTTGCTGGTTAGCTGGCCCGTTCCTATGGGATGCCAGTGCGTAGACAGAACTACGATGTTGGCCACAAAAGCAATCCATGTTTCTATGGATTTCTAATAACCAGAGCAAAAACAGTAGGAACAGGTGAAATTAATCTTAATGATATGTTGCAACTCGCTATCTCTAAAATATTATCATCTCAGAATGTAAGCAATATGCAAAATCCCAATCAGCCAATGTGCACTCTTTTCTTTATACTCAGTCTTCAAAATTTAGTGTGTATTTTACATTTAATGTCTCATATCAGTTTGGACTCACCGTATTTCCAGTGCTTGGCAGCTGCATGTGGCTAGTAGCTGCCAGCTTGGAGAGCGCAGCTCCAGACCACTTAGAGTTGCTTCCAGACCCTTCCCCTACAAAGGCGAAGTCTCTAAGGCTTGTACTTTGGAAAGGCATCCTTCAGGCATGGACACCCTGGACCCTTGACTGGAAGCCCACAAATGGTTGACCGTAACTGAGCGCCTCCGTGGACCAGAAATTCTTATGGGCCTTTCACCCAGGTTGTTTCCTTGTTCCTGCATATTCATTTTACAGTGAATAAAGTTGAAGTTCAGGGCAGTCAGGTAGCTTAGGAAAGAATGAAGCTGGCGTTCCACCCAGGGTCATCTGAGGCCAGAGCTATGTTTTCCATGTTATCCTTGTAATAAGCAATTCCAAAGTAACAAATATTTCGCGCTGGTAAAGAATTTTGTAGAAAACATGCCCAGTCAAATTACCTTCTGTTAGGTGGATACAAGAATCAAGGAGGGAAAAGCAGTCTCTGTTTTGTTGTTTGTAAGCTCACCTGCCTCTGCGTCTGGCATTATTACATCTTTGGATGGGAGACAGTCTACTGGGGAAATTAAGGGACGGGATTCCAGGGTTAATGTGTCAGTATTTCTGTCTGGATAGTCCAGTTCATGACTTTGGGACCTCGGGCAAGCTTACCCTGTGTAATCCCTAGTTTCTCACCTGTAAAACAGGGATGATTATAATAGCTCTGCCATCGTGCTGCTATGGGGACTACATGATATGATCATGCAGTGCTGCTTAGCACAGGGCCTCTAAGGCCCTGTAACACTCAGTAAGTGTTAGCTGACTATTACCATCGTTATCGGTGTCATCACCATCCTCATCATCAGATGCCTTGGTGGACAGAGGTTGGATGACCTCCTCTGTTGCTCATCTGAAACAGTAGCTTATACGTTCTCTATGCTGAACACATACTTGTTAGGTAAACCAACACTGAAGTGCTTTAATTAGACCTTTGGATTTATGCCGACAATTCCAGAAGATCTAGAATAGAGTTACAGAGTTCTTTATTTGAATTATGTATCCGAGGTATTCCGTTTGCAAGACAACATGTTTGTTTTTAGAACTCTCTGCACTTCCATTCTGACCTAGTCTCTGAAAAACAGTCTCGGCTCTGAAGAAATATACTCTTTGTTCTGAATTTTACCACTAGCAATAAAGGTTCTAGTCTTTGGAATGTACTAGCTGTGATTTACTGATACATAGAGAAGAATAAAATGTAATTTGACCTTCTTTAATATTACCTTTATATTTCTAAACCTGTATAATCACAGTGTTGTGTTTTGATTTTCTTCCTTCCTGCTATCTTTCAAGAAATTAATTATTTTCATTTTTCACTTACAGTTGACATACAACATTATATTAATTTCAGGTACACAGCAGTGATTAGACATTTACATAACCTACAAAGCGATCACCCTCATAAGTCTAGTCCCCACCTGGCACCACACATAGTTATTACAATATTATTGACTCTGTTCCCTGTGCTGTGCTTGACATCCCCACCTGTTATCTTCACTGAAGATACTTTGAGTCCTCTTTCCTCTTTTCTTTCTCATCCTATCTACTCTCTTCAATCAGTTAAACAAGTGTAATTGTTTGGGTACTGACTTTGTGAATGAGAAGTGTTTTGTTTTAGCAGTACCCGTTAATAGGACTTTATACCTTAAAAACAATTTCCTGCTTTCATATCCTCTTCGTAATGCTGTCAGTGCTCAGGAAGTAATTATTTTAGTTCTCTGACTCACTGTTGTTATTGCCTTTGGAAGAGTTTTGTGTCCCAGGCCCTGTCCTTATGTGGCGCAGGCACTTAAACACAATTTCTCAATGTTCTTGAATCAAGGACTTCTGCCGCTTTAGGAAACTCCTGCCTGCCGTTAGGACGGTTTGAGATGAGTAGCTATGGCCTGAACTGCAGCTCAGGTTTTCTTTTTAAAAATAGTTTTAATCTGCTGTTGTAGTTAATTCTCAATTCAGGTTTTCCACCCAACACAGGATTAAAAAGCATAATGATAATATTTTTTAGTCTTGATGATTTTTTTCACATGCCACACGCTCAATGCTATCCGATGCCTAAACTCTGGAAGAACTCTGATCTAGCAGGACCTGGGAGGCAAAGGAGTGCAGGTCCCTCCCTGGACGTGTGAAACAACTGAAAACTGTCGTGATGTTGGCGGGGAAGTTGCAGCATTTCCACATGCAGAATTTATTTGCCTTTTAGAAACACTAAGGCTGAGGACTAGGTCCGACACCTGTTTATCCTTGGAGTTTGTCAGTTCTCTTCAGTAATGTCAATAGGTCCTAAGTGGACCTTTTAGGAGGAGATATAGGGATCAGAAGGAGATAAAGAAAGTGAGAGGAAAGGAAGCAAGTGGCAGCACAGAGTGGCATCCTCGGTGACCTAGAATGATCCTTCAGCCACTGTTGTGCACTGGGTGAGCTGGTGGGCCACACCCGCCTCTTCTACCCTGGAACCTAGTGAGGACAAGATGCTAATCATGGCAGCTAGTGAGAGTCATCTGTCTTAAAGGGGGCCTGGGAGGCCTTTAGCTCTGACAGTGGTTTGCAGCCGTAGTCATGGCCTCCTCAGCCTCATCCTTGCTGACCTTTCTTCTTCCTCAGTATAATGGTCATTATCCTTATTCCCCTGTGTGTTTAAGCCCTCTTTTTACTCTACAAAATTGCTTATGTGATTCCCAAGTCCAAGGCCTTCTTTTAAAAAGCTTTGGTGATGTGCCATCCAAGGAACTGTTGATGTCTGAACATTCTCTTCCCCCATCCCCCATCCCAGCCTTATCACACTGTTGGATTCGGTTCACTTATTTTCATGATGCCTGTTGTGTTATGTCATTTGCCAGCAAACATTTCAAGGATGGATGAAAGTATGTGACCTTCCTCCCTCCAACTAGATAAGTAGCTTTAAATGTCTTTCACATTCAGCTAAGCTTGCAGGGCTCAAGATGATAAGTTTTCATTCTTGGACTGTACGTGTGAGTGGAGCGGAAGCCAATTTCCCCCCTTTTAGATAATCGGCATTAAAAAAAAATTGTGTTTGCTAAAAATCAGCCTAATAATTTATAGAGGAAAAAAATGTAGCTACATTATCTATAAGAAGAAGATTATATCTGAATTGCATCACTTTTTTGAAGGGGAAAAAGCATTTCCCTCATGCTTTCTGAAAAGTAGAGGCATACAGCAATTAAGGATCTGTTTTCATTTGCCAAATATCAACAACATTGTGAGTTTAGTACTTCGAGAGCCTTTATTTTCCTGAGCAATAAAATCCTCTTTTATTCATATTCTTCAGCTTTCTGGCTGCGTCTGCATTTCCTCCTATTTTATGTTCCGTTGTATATCAAGCCAGGCCCCTAGAGAATTCCCCCGATGCAACAGAGAAGGCTTGGAAAGTCCCAGAAATTATAAATTGGATGAGTACTAAATTGTCAGTTTTCAATTACAGCTGATGATAAGAGTACAACTAGGATGTTAGATACTAAATGTCAGCTTTGAACACTGTCTCTTATTTATGTCTTCCTGCTTAGAGGTTAATATTCTCAGGGAACAGAGAATGAAATTTGTTAAGTTATATATGTCACAACATTTACTATAGTATAAACGTCCTGTCTAGCATTGAGATCAGAGACAGGAAGAATTGGAACAACCAAAATTTAGAGACAACAATTACTGTTCTCCTTAATTTTTATTTCCTACTCTTTAATTTCCCCTCCAGATCTTAGGTTATTTTTTCGGTTTTATAAAGATGAAGTTGCCTATGCAGCAAAGGATTTTTGTATTTCTGTGGAGATATCATATTGAAGTATAGAAAGAATCAACTCTTCTCTCTTTGGAATATAAACTGTATATCATTTAGCTTTTTGAGACTCTCTCTACATAATGTCATTTATGCTATATATATTATATATAATATATATATATAAAGAAATCTTTGGTTTCTTGAGACTCTCTCTACATAATGTCATTTATGCTATATATATTATATATAATATATATATATAAAGAAATCTTTGGTTTTCTGAAAGTAGTTATTTTCTTGCTTTCCTTTGACTTCTGAGATTTAACTATCTTCTAGTGGGATACTTGCAAGATTTAATCAGGATACCTGGTTAAGATTTCATATTTTTCATAAGTGAAAAGGTGACAGAAATACTCATGGGAGATGGACAGTGTTCTTTACAAGAAGGGCAGGAAAGACAGAAGAAATGGGTTCTGTGCAGGAACTTAAGTGGCCAAGGGCTGAAGTCAATCTTTAGGAGCCTCAGAACACTGAAAACACTGTATATCAGATGTCATTTCGAATCTCTTCCATAAATTATCCCATTCACAGCAAAACAATGCTGTAAAAAAAAGAGAAAAAGAGCCTTGCAGCGGTTAGTACGTTGCCCAGATAACAGCCCGTAAAAGCGGCAGAGCTGGGATCAACCCGAGACAGTCTGACTCTAGCACTTTGCTTTCCACTGCATGATTTTATTTCCTAAAAGCATAGGCATAAGAGAGTTTTCAATAAAGTCCTAACTTAATTGGTTTGCTCTTGTATGAAACAAAGTCTCTTTCAGCAGACTCGTATTGATAAGCATGGAAATGATGAGCCAATGAAAGCATCATATTCCAGTCGTCATGCTAAGATACATAGCTGGGACCTGTGCACTGAGTAGGTGCTCAGGTTGTTGACTGAATGAATGACTGCTCGGTGTGATTGACGGACGTCTGCCCGCACTCTTCCAGCTTTTATAGCTGTGCTTATCTGTTACACCTAGGGCTGTACTCTCGTACAAAGCAAATATTTGAAACTTAATGTTATGTCATTAAACTTTTAATGAGAGAAAAAAAGAATGCTTTTTAAAACAAAATAATTCATTGAAAACAATGCAAGTGACACAGGCAATTGTCACTTCTCTATTCTAAGAGGAGAACTTGACTCCATCTGTGCCGCCCACACAGCTGGAGCACAAACACGGGAGACTTGTTTCAGAGTGTGGCTGCCCCCGAGGCCCTAAAATCTAAATAAGTCCTTGAAAATTGAAGTGGGGCAGTAAACATAATGTTTCATAAAATCGAATCCCCATAAACCAAATGGCAGCCTATCATCAGTAAATGATAACAGTAAAAACAACAGTGGGTGTAAAATAATAAAGGTACAATTTATTTCATTTTTAAAATGTAATTTTATTTTTTATTAAAGTGTAGTTAATATAAAGTTTTATGTTAGTTTCAGGTGTACAACATTGTTATTCAAAATTTATATCCATAATGAAGTCACCACCACAGTAAGGCTGGTAACCGTCTGCCCTGAAGGTGCTAATTGTTGCGTTTTTATGGTCTGCTTGGCAGTGTACTTCACAAGTGCAATCTACTACCTCCTAGTGTCTGTGTTCTCTGATTTGGTCATCTACACTATTGTAGAGACAATGTGATGTGTATGGGCTATTTAAATTTAATTCCTGTATCTTATCTCAAATGGTATTACTCTGTTAGTTATGGTGTAGAGCTAAAGGGTGGGGAATGGAGGAAGGGTGTGAATTGAACTCGGGTGGGCAGTTAAAGCCTGAGGAGATTAAATTAGTAGTCAGATTTCCACTTCAATTAAAAATGTTTAAAGTACTTTTATCTGTTGTGAAGTTCGTTTTAGATTCAGAATGCTTTTTCTGGATTTATTTATACCAGAGCTAACGTTTTGTGTAATTTACTGTACAAAGAGAGAACAGTAGGTGTTAATAAATGTATACAGAGCTATGTATTTTCAGGGGATAATTTAAGATACTGTTGCCAGAGTCAGTTAAAAAAAAATCACAAGAAACCCAGAAAAGGTTGCCAGAAATCAAAAATTATCTAGGAAATTTTATTATAGTATTATTGAATGTAGTGATGTGGTAAATTTATGTAAAGTTTGCCTATCCACAAAAGAGCTATTTGTAGATATCATATCAAAATGTAATTGGCTTATCTTTGGCCAGAGTGCATTCATCATCTATTGAGCCCAAGAATGTATTACTTACTAAGAACGTGCAGAACTACCCACGAATTATGTGTGTTGGTTTTTGTGACCAACTTTGCTCATTTAGACAAAGTGACTGTGAAACTCCCATATGCATCATTATGTGAAATGTGATACTTATAGGGACTGAATGTCCCTTAATAGGGACCCCCCCTTCTGAAACTCTGATATTCATTTAACCAGAAAAATTATTAACTAGCAAATTTGGGTGATAAATACAGTTACAAACTTAGATCGCATTTGCTGTTGTTGACTTAGAAGGGAAATTGTGAAATAGCCAAGGAGACTGTTGAATCAGTTTGCATTATCGATTTATTGATAAAGGAGTTAATATTATACTTGATGAATTGTATTAGATTATTTTCCTAGTGGTTTACAGAATTTTGAACTTCACAGTCCAAAAAAAAAAATTGCTAAGAATGAATACTTAAAAAAAACCGAAACAATTTTTACTGTCATTTCATAAAATACTAGACAAGAAAAGTACCTGGCATGTAGTCCAGCTAACTCAATAAATGTTAGTTGAATAAATGGATGAATCAATGAGCAAAAGAAAAGTTGTAATGACATAATTTCAGAAAGAAGTCTTTAAATAGAATATGCATAGTTATAGAAAAAAAACAAAATGCATTGTCCTTAATGTTCCAATAGCTCCATACCCCAACAAACCCTTTTTCTGTTTCAAAAGACTTTATTTATTTTTCAGAGAGGGCAAGAGATGGAGAAAGAGAGGGAGTGAAACACTCATTTGCCCCCCAACCAGTGACTTGACCCACAACCCAGGCATGTGCCCTGACCAGGAATCGAACTGGTGACCTTTCAGTTATAAGATGGCACCCAGTCCACTGAGCCACACCAGTCAGGGCCCCAGCAAGTTCTTCGTGACCTACCATCAGCCCGCAGATTGGTTTGGGGTGGGGAGACTGCTGTATAGACTAGCAACTAAATAGTTCAAAGTGAGCCATATTCTGGCCATGCTTCTTCGTCTGGCCGCCCACCGTGATGAATCCCTTCCAGCCCTTTACTGAGCACCTTCAGCCAAACACACAGTCCTCTAGGCTTTGAGGATGCCGCAATGATTAAAACTCACTCTGGGCTGCCAAACTGAGTGACTTAGTTGGGGAAAGAGATGTGCTCCCCTCATCAAACCCACCCTCCCTCATATCACCTACAGTATGGTGTCACAAGAAGACTGCCTATTGCAAAGTATGAGAGTGATAGGAAGAAAATAAATTCTGTGATGAACCTGGGAGTGAATATTGGATGGTAACATTCTATTCTAACTTTAGAGTCTCTTCCAATATCGTGTGGCCTATGTCTCTAGGTAAACATATGGTTTTGGGCTCAAAAGCCTTACTGTGTGGCCTTGGGCAAGTTACTGAACGAATTTAAGTTTCAGTTTTTGCACTGTAAAATGAAAATAATAGAAATATCTACCCAACAGAGTTATTGTGAGGATACTATAATATTTATAAAGTGTTCAGGACAAGGGCAAGTAGTGAGCTCCTGGTTTCCTTATTATGAATGACTTCAGCAGAGTGGGCGAGGGAAGACAACCTGTGGGGACTCCAGCTTTCACTGAGCATTGTCGGGCCGAGGTACAGTGCACCTATCTCAGAAACCAAGGGGAAACTACCAGTGATCACCTGAGGTGTGCTGCAGGGTAATGGAAAGAACATTTGACTTAGTGTCAAGAGCTGGGTGCTAATAGTGCCTCTTCCACTAACCAGCTGAGCACCTTGTCTCACGTTCTTCAACTATAAGAAAGAGGACGCTGAACCATCCTTTCTACCTGAAGGAATCCTTTAAGATTCTTTGTTATGTTGCACTTCTAGCTTCTCATTCTTTGGGTTTGGGTTTTTCCTCTCTGCTCCCAAACAAGCTTCTTATATGTGTGCATTCATTTTTCAGTGAATGACAACTTTTAATGAATCTTGTTTTACCCATAGGTGAATTTCCATAGCACTTTATATATGGGCTCCCTAAGACGCTTGACATTTCTATCTTGTACCACAGGTGCACATGAGCGTGTTTTATTTTCTCTGCTAGACTTTAAGCTTATTGAGAGCAAGAATTTATTATGTAAATAATGTCTCTTAGTATTCCCAGCTCTTACAGGAATGATGATTTTTTTTTAACATGGTTGACCTCTAGGTATTCTTAGTGTAAATGAATAAGAAGATGTCAATATTTTAATACTCAAAAAAAAAAAAGGTGGAAAATGTTCCTCTCCATTAAATTTGGTAATTGCCAGCCCTGTTTTTTGTTCAACGTAATTAGACAGGTAGATGGAAGGAGAGGTAGTTCTATTTTGTTTGAGGCAGGGAAGCTTTTCTATATTTTCCAATTTTTCAAAATGAACATGTAAAACTTTTTGATTAGAAAAGTAAGGTATTTTTACAAACCGGATTTAAAGGGGCTAATAAAGTCTTCCATCCCAATTTCCATTTCATCTTCCACATTTAAGCTCTAAGTAAATCATATGGATAAGGCATTCAGTCGTGTGCATATACTTACAGTGTTGCTATTTTGCCAGTTTATACAGAGACTACATTTCTTTACGTTTATGTAAAGAACTGTTTTAAAAATGGTCATTTTAACTTGCATATAGAATGGTTTCTTTGACACAACACCAAAAGTACAAGTGACAAAAGAAAAAATAAATTTAAAAAGATAAATATAGAAAAATAGATATCACCAGAATTAAAAACCTTCGTGCTTCAGAGGATACCATCAAGAAAGTGAAAAGACAACTTACAGAATGGGAGAAAATATTTGGAAACGATATACCCAAAAAAGGGCTCGTATCTAGAATACATAAAGAACCGTTACAACTTAATAATAGAAAGACACCCCCTGAAGAGAATGAGGAGACATGCCATAGAAGGGGAGACAACATTTGCCAAAGGCATATCTGAAAAAGGACCGTTATTGAAAATAGACAATTAGAAAATGAACAACCTGATTTTAAAAATGGACCAGTCTTGAACAGACATCTCACGAAAGAACATACACAGATGGCGCTCTCCCTGCAGGAAGCACGCCCACACCTGTCCCTGCCCCTCTTCTTCCCACAGGCGTGCACCCCCTAAACTCTCAGGGTCCCCACAAGACTTGCAACCAGGGTAACAGTGGACAGCAGCAGCTCACCCTGGGCTAGCTCCCTGAACCTGTCTCCAAAGCCGCCTTTTCTCTGACTTCCCAGTGAGCTGAAACAGCCCACCTTGGCTCGTTTCTTTCCTGTCACGTTTCCAGAGAGCCCAAGCAGCCCTGCCTAGGCTCTTCTGCTGCTTCTTTTATCCCAAGCCCTTCCGTGTTTCACTGTCCCCAACTTTAATTTTTTTAAAAAAGTAAATATACAGATGGAAAATAAATATAGGAAAAGATGCTCAACATCATGTCATCAGGGAATTGCAAATCAAAATGATATATCACTACACACCTATTAGAATGGCCCAAATCCAAAACACTGACAATGCCAAATCCGCCGAGGGGTGGAGCAGCAGGAACCCTCATTCATTGCCGGGGGTGGTGGTAGAATGTAAAATGGCACGGCCACTTTGGAAGACAGTTTGACAGCTTCTTATAAAACTAAACAGACCCATACCATATGATCCAGCAATCATGCTCCTTGGTATTTACCCAAAGTATCTGAAAACTTATGTTCACACAAAAGCCTGCACATGGATATTTATAGCAGCTTTATTTATATTTACAAAGCTTAGAAGCAACCAAGATGTCCTTCAGTAGGTGAATGGGTAAATAAACCATGATACATACAGATGATGGTATATTATTCAGCGCTAAAAAGAAATGAGCTATCCAGCCATGAAAAGACATGGAAGAGCCATAAATGCATATTACTAAGTGAATGAAGCCAATCTGAAAAGGCCTCTATAAATATATGACAACTGCATGAGACTCCAGAAAAGACAAAACTATGGAGACAATAAAAAGATCAGTGACTGTCAAAGTTGGGGAGGATAGAGGGATGAATAGGCAGAGCATGGAGCATTTTTTTTGGACTGTGAAACTATTCTGTGTAATACAGTAATAGTGGATACAGGTCATTCATCAAAATTTATAGAATGTATAGCACCAAAGGGGAGCCCTGATGTAATCTATGGACTTTGGGCGATAATGATGTGTCAGTGTAGTTTCATTAGTTGTAACTAACTGCGACAGTTTTGATAATGGATAGTAGGGGAAGTTTTGTGTCTGGGCGTGGGCAGAAAGTATATGAGGAGTCTTTGTGCTTTCTACACAGTTTTGCTGTGAAGGTAAAACGTCTTTAAAAAAATAAAATCTATTAAATCCCTCTGGGGGGATTTCCACAGCCCAGATATCCCTCCCAATTTTTATCCGTCACACGTGGGTGTGTGACCATGCCATTCCTTGTCTCCGCCCCTCCTGCCAGTCTCAATATGGCTTCTTCTTTATATCCTTAGGTGTAGAACTTCTGTTCAGGTAGATTTCAGGTGTTTCTGAATGGTGGTTGTTCTATAGTTTAGTTACATTGAATATTTTTGATGTGGCTGTGGAAAGATGGGAGTACCACCTTTACCTATGCTACCATCTTGACTGGAAGCTCTAAATTCCTTCTTTAAGTCTTTTGCCCCCGTTGGCTGGAGTCTTCTAGCTGCAGTGCTTGGTGGCCAGGATGCCAGACAGTCCTCATCTGTTGTTTCTTCTTCCCAGTGTCCAACAAACACCCATTCGTGGACAGCAATCTTCTCTACCAGTTCAGAATGAACTTCAGACGGAGGCGAAGGCTCATGGAGCTGCTCAATGAGAAATCCCCCTCCCAGGAAACTCATGACAGCCCCTTCTGTCTGCGGAAGCAGAGCCATGACAATCGGAAATCCACCAGTTTTATGTCAGGTAGGTCAGTTCCATGGTCTGTTTGATCACATGCTTTTGGCTTTTGACAAATAGTACGGTAATAACTCCCCTTTGTGAAATTCTGTTCTCTGGCAAATTTTTATCCACTCATAACCAAGAAGTATGCAAAAGAAAAAAAAACAACACAATCAGATTGTTCCTGAGAAGTCAAATTGGATATCATGCAGTCTGTTATAAAATTATGTATTTGAATCATAGAAGACTCCCCAAGCCCTCACTCCTACCTTATTTACTTCTCATTTATAAGTAATTGTTATCATTAGTTATCCACTGTCCTAAATCACGGCATTGAAAAGCTATATATTTTAAGGACGAGTAAGGACTTTTGAGGGTGCATGTAACTAAAAGGTAACTGATCATCAATCCATTATGAAAGGGTGATGCGGAACAAGGAAAAATTATGAAAAGCAGACTCGGGCTCCCAAAGCACAGTAGCCCGAACGTTACATGTAAGGTCAGACAGTCTCACCCTGACAATTCACCCTGACGGGAATGATGGTGACTGATGTTCACAGAGACAATCTCAGTCACTTAGAAGAGGCGTCATTCTGTGTAAGAGGCCGAGGTGCTTAGACAGGTATCTTAGCTTCTCTGAAAATTTGGCACCGACTGTGGTTGGCCTAAGGTCTGGAAGCTCTGGGCTTAACCTGAGGGCAAAATGACCAGGGGTATCCTGGTTATGTATGGAAAGTGACAATGAGAATACTTGCAACTATACTGAGAATTTTCTGTGCCCCTGTCACTGAGTCAAACTTGGTTGCATGAACTTTCTCATTTAATTCTCACAATAACTTGAAGAGGAAAGACATTTTCTTCTGCGGAGAACATTCCTCCATGGAACATTCCTCTGGGGAAACTATTTGGATTATTCAGAAGACTTTTGGGAGTGATGCAATGAGTGCAGCACAAATAAAAGTGTGGCACAGGTGCTTCAAAGTGGCAGCAAGATCAAGACCATGTTAACTGTGTGTTTTGATTGGGAAGGTATTGTCCGCCACGAGTACACTTCTCCAGACCAAACAATTAGTAAGGAGCACTACCTCAATGTTCTTTGTCAGTTGAGAGGTGCCATATGCTGAAAATGGCCTCAGCTGTGGACAACTGGTGATGGGCAGCTTCATCACGACAATGCACCTACTGGCACATCACATCTCGTGCAGAGTTTTTTTGGCAAAGCATTGAATCACCCAGGTGACTCAGCCGCCCCCTACAGCACATATTTGGCACCCTGCAACTTCTGGCTTTTTCCAAAACTAAAATCACAAAGGGAAGAGATTTCAGACCATAAAGGAGATTCAGGAAAATACGACAGGGCAGCTGATGGCAATTCCAACAACGGATTTTTAGAGTGTTCTGAGGAGTGGAAGAGATGCTGGGAGAACTGTGTGAGTTCGCCTACTTTGAAGGGCGCTGAGGTGTTATTGCCCTCTGTACAAGGTTTCTTGTGTCTTGTATCTTCTTCAATAAATGCTTCTGTTTTTCATAGCACATGGCTGGATACCTTCTGGGCGGACCTGATACACCTGGCTCTCCTCCCCCTTGTTGAGAGCCGGCCAACTCTGTGGCAGGGAGAACCAGATTGGATTATTGAGGCCTCTGACTCACGCCCACATCCAAAGCCTCAGTATGTGCTGTGTATTTTAATTTCCTCCATGGCTCTGAGTGATTCATGATTTCATATGAAATCAGGAAACATTTATTAGTGTGTTAAGTCATTAAGTGTATAGCCAGCACTTAATCGACTTCCTGCCAGGGACTGCTCGGCACGGACTTAGCGGTCCTTGAACTAACGTTTTGTGTCGCTGAGTACTCGTACCTACACTATGGAGTCCACTCCTTGCACCGACCCTCTTAGCCGGCATTATCCCCGCTTTACAGCTGGGAAAACTGAGGCTCCCAGACCTGAAGGGAATGGCCTCTGGTTGGGCAGTTGGCAAGTGGCAGAGTCGCTACTCAAATCTTTGCTTTTCTAACTGTGAAACCAGAGTGCTTTTTCTGGCACAGGTGACGTACCTCGCTGTACCTCGCAACTGAAAGCCCACATGCTCTAGGGACCACTGCCGTTGAGTGACCGTGTGTTTTGTGCCCACAGTCAGCCCCAGTAAGGAGATCAAGATCGTGTCCGCGGCGAGGAGGAGCAGCATGAGCAGCTGCGGCAGCAGTGGCTACTTCAGCAGCAGCCCCACGCTCAGCAGCAGCCCCCCGGTGCTCTGCAACCCCAAGTCTGGTGAGCGGCCGAAAGGCGGCCCTTCTTTCTGACGGTGACCCTGGGGGACTCTGGCAGGTGTGCGGGCTGGGCTCCTTGGGAAGCAGATTCGCAGCTGGAGGGAGACCAGTGTATAGGGATCTTATGGTAATGTGTCCTTGGGGTCAAGAGCTATGGACTGGAGGGGAGGGACGTGGGGTTGGGCAGCGGAGAACTGAGCTGCAAGCGGTCGCAGTGAAGGCTGCGGCTAACCCCCAGGGCAGCTCTGGAGTTGGGATGGTCCTTCAGAGTTGACCAAATTTGGCGTAAGGTGGCAAGGCCTTCGTCCTCTCATGTTGATCCGTCCTTAGGTGTTGGCTGCCCCTGGGAGGAGGGTGTGACCTTGAGCAGGAGAGAGAGTTGCAAAGACAGTGGAGGACATTGGCAGTCTGAGGGCTGTCTGCCATTAGCAGTCGCAGAAGCTGGAAGGAGCCCCTCAGTCAGAGTCAGTCCTGAAGGAGGGCGTGGGCTGCGTATCAGTACTCCATGTGGCAGGGGAAATAGGGGTTTCCCAGGGTGCAACTGAGGCAGAGATCTGTGGGGCCCCGGCACCCCTAAGGAAGAAGCATGGTCTATGCAAACCCAACTATACCTGGAATTGACTCTTGGTGCCTTGTGGCTTCAAACTCTACTCATCAACCTCTATGGCCTTTACATTCCAGAAAAAAGCTAGGCACAAAGGTTGTTGATGAACTTGGACTTAAGAAGCAACCTTTCCTCGACCTGATCAGTTTTTCAGCCCCACAGGAACCTGTAACCCACTGGGCCTGCCAGCTTGTCACTGCCCTCTTTCTTTTCTTTTCCATGCCCCATTTCTTTTTCTTTCCATAGCTCTGTAAGTTAGGGTTGGGCTTCCGTGTGTTCACCAAGTTTTTCTGTCTTTACTCAGCTGGAGTATAAACTGTGAGGCAGGGACGTTTCTGCCTTTCGTTCACTGATGGTCACATATGAGGCTTTCAGGAAAACACCTGCTGAATGGATGAATGAGGGCTCAGAAAGATGCACCCTGACATTGTGTGTGTCTTACAGTGTTAAAGAGACCTGTCACTTCTGAGGAACTCCTGACTCCCGGAGCACCATATGCAAGGAAGACATTCACGGTGGGCTCATTATTTGGTTTTTCTCAAGTGCTACTCGTTTTTCTGGGCCATGTCAATGTGTCAGTGTGTCATTGTGTATTTTACAGATAGACTCAAAGAACCTCTTAATTTTCCTTTTGTTTTTGGCATAATTAGTGGGCTTTCTTGAGCCTTGAGCACTAGATTACTTTTAAGATTTGACATGATTTATTATTAATACGGCATTTTAAACTCCTTTTGATGTGTCCTTAAAAAAGATTTCTATTGTGTACTTACTATAATATAATTACAGATTTTAGGGCAAATGGTAGCACAAACACTGTCAACAATTCCTTCTGTGTTACAGTTAAGTCTAAAAATCATTTAAGATAGGAGGAGAGCCTTTAGGCAGAGAAAGAAAACTGGGATAAGTTGTTCTACCATAAGAAATAGTGCCTTTGACAATGTGAGCATGCTTTGAGTTATACAAGGAGCACCTGATTGGATGGGAGGCACTTCACACCTGCGAGCACCTCCTGACCACCTGCGCCTTCTTGGGGATCCTTCAGCCTTCCTCCCATGCCTCCCGACCTCACTGGTTTTCTTCAGACAGAATCCAAGTGCTCTGCTTAACAGCGCCCACTCTCCTTCCCCTGGCCTTTCTTCAGTCTGTTCACGTCTACATTGACTTCCTGTTTCAAACACTTCTCTGCTAGCTCTTATTTTATTGGCTCAGGGGAAAAAAAAATCTTTGCACACTCACTCACACTGCAAACATTTGTCAAGGACTGCTTCCCATTCTGAGTACTGGGGAATTAGAATAGGATGGTCCCAGTCACAGACAGTCCACATGAAAACACACTGCTAATCCATGTGCCTCAGGGGAAGAGGTAAACTGCATTTGGAAGTGAAATTAGGTATAATGTGCTAATAACGGCAAACCCTAAAGCCAATGAAGTGTCTAAAAGTCTTTTTTGAGAATGTCCACAAAAACTTCATTGGTTTCCCTGCCTTTCCTCAGTCTCCACACATTCAAGAGACAGTTGATTGTATTTTTGGTTTTAAATTTCAATGCCACTATTGCTAGGAATTGAATGTGAATGTGTTTTATTTGCATTTCAGTCAAAGACATGTCTGGGAGCTGTCCCTAAACATAAGTGCCTACAATTTCTAATAACGATTCTATAGGAAAAAGCATCCTCTAGGTCAAGACAAGTCTTGGGCCCTGGCTGGTGTAGCTCAGTGGATTGAGTGCCAGCCTGTGAACGAAAGGGTCACCGGTTCGATTCTCAGTCAGAGCACATGCCTGGGTTGCAGGCCAGGTCCCCACAGGGAGCACGTAAGAGGCAACCACACATTGATGTTTCTCTCCCTCTTTCTCCTTCCCTTTCTCTAGTAATAAATAAATAGATCTTTAAAAATAAAAATAAAAAAGACAAGTCCTGGACCAGCATCTACTTGCAAATTGTGAACTTTGTGGACTTTTTCACTTTTTTGTTGGTAGAGAAAATTATGTTTCAAGAAAGCCAAGACACTTTATATTTCTCATGATTAGTAATTTAAATTGTTACTTTAGACTTCAGTGAAGTAGCAGGAACAACAAGAATGTATCATTTGGATTTAGGGGAAAAGAGCACACTCAATAGAAATTAGATCTGGAGAGAAGGTTCACACATGTGTTTAAAACCTCCTATACTTACCATTTGACCCCGATATTAAATTGCAGGGCAGCCTGAGGAGGAGGCCCTCTGCCAGCTGTTTACTGAGTAGTGCCCTCACAGAAGGGGCTTCTTTTTGCCGAACAAGTGTTTCTTGACCACATTTTCCACATAGATATGCCCGTGTTTATGATAGAGGCGAAGTGTTCCTTCCGTTCCCCTGACAGCAGAGATATGAAACAGGGAAGAGATATGTCGTTTCACGCGCTTAATCCCGGGCGGGCGCCCTCTCTCGGAAAGGGCGGCAAATTGCCAGGGCCTGTCTGCGGACGGCTGATTGTGGTTTTCCTCCCTAGATCGTGGGTGACGCTGTTGGCTGGGGCTTTGTGGTGCGAGGAAGTAAGCCATGCCACATCCAGGCCGTGGACCCCAGTGGCCCTGCAGCCGCGGCGGGAATGAAGGTACCTGCGACAGGGGAGTGTCTGAATGCCTCTCGCTTGATTTTATCATTGGTGCCATCTGTCCTTTCTCACCCTAGGTGTTCGGTCCCATTTTTTCAAGTTTCCTTTTTCCTTTCTGAATGGGGTTGAAATGGAGCCGAGAATGTGTGATGCAGCAACTAAGACAAAAGTTTTCCTGTCCCTCGCAGGGAACCTCCTCGGTCTCCAAACCTCCACTGGCTCTTCATGTTCCTTCCCTTAACCAGCACTGAGTGTGAAAAAAAAGTTCCCTTTGGCTTAAATCTTATATAATAACTGTACTACTTCTGTTCTCTATGAAGCATATTCCTGGGGGGTTTGTGCAGCCAGGAGAGCACGCTCGACCACAGAAGGAGTGAACAGTGAGAAAAGAAAGTGCCAGTTGTGGAATTTGGAAGAACTCGAAATTCACATTTTGGTTCTGCTGGTTCATTGACTTTGAATGAGTTCCATAATGTCTCCAAGTCTGTTTCCTCCTCTCTGGAATGAGAATGATATTCTTCTGCATTTTTAGGAATTAAGTATGTAGAAACACTTAATGAAATACAAAGAATGACACCAACATCAAAAAAATGGAGTGATTTTAAAAACAGTTTTTATGTATTTTTAATACTAAAGTAGTGCATACATAGTCAAGAAAATTTGGAAAAGACAGATAAGCAGAAAAAGACAATTGTTTATAATCTTTCCTGACTCAGAGATAAGCACTGTTAACATTTAAGCAGCTTTATTGAAGTATAATTGACATATAATAAAGTGTAGCACTGTTAACATTTTGATTTACATACTTCCAGACTCCTTATGTGTAAATATGCATATATATGTGTGTTATACATACACATATATGTATACATACATCTATACACAAACACACACAAATTGTTTTTATTTATACCAAAATGTGATATAAGAGGACATTGACTGCACTGGTTTTCTGCTTCAAAACACTTTTATCTAGCATGGCCTTTTTTTTTTCCATCATCTGTAAAGCCTTCCACAGAGGACATCTGTCACATGATTATCTGGGACCATGGAAGGATGCAGAAGGCTTGAAGGCTACAGACTCTTCCCCTGTTCATTCCTTCACCACTTTTACCCTCTGCCACCAGCCCTTTTCCTAGAGCGGTAGACCAGGAAAGCACCAGGCGTGACTTGGATCCACAGAGCTAATTTCCAGCACCTTCCCTCTGGCATTGCTTTACTTACTGGAAAAGAAAGGCGGGGGCAGAGGTTGGCTCACAGGAGCGCAGAGCACAGGTTACCACCAGTCTGGGTGATCAGTGCTGGTAGGATTCGAGGGTATCCCTGCCCACCCCCCAATTCAAGCCCCTTGGTCACAGAGGGAGGCACGGATTCCCCAGGTCCTGTGCTGGGGGCAAGTTACGGAAGCCTTGTTGGCTAAGGGGGTCTGTGTTAGAGGCCCTTCCTGCCGCCTCAGCTCTGCAGCGGGCTCAGCACCAGAGGATCCCGGGGCAGGAAAGCTGGCCGGGAGCGGCAAGGGCGAGCGTTTGTGTCTGCGCCGAGGCGGATTTGTTCATTTTCTAGTGGAACTCTTGGCTGGGGGAAGAGTTTTATGTTTTATTTCCATGGTAAAGTACCTAGGGTAAATTAGTTTTGGCAGAGCGCGTTAGTCCTGAGCTTGCACTCCCTTGCCACGGGGCTTTGATGTAAGCGCCTTTCCTTCGGGGAAAGCAAGGCGCCGATCTTGCGGCTAGACGCCTTGTTTCGCTTGGCCACGCACGTTTCACTGATTTCAGTGCGTCTTTTCTGTTTAGCGTGTATAACTGTCTCAGGCATGGTCAATCGATTAACGAATTAACTCCTTAATGTAATATACCCTGGTAGATGGGTAACCTGGCATACTTTTTTTTCAATTCCGTAACCTCATATTTTATATGGGTTATAGCCTTAGTTTCTCAGGGGGGGTACACTAGTTTTCATATGACATACAGCAGTGTAGACTGCAGTAGAGGAGCATTCCCAAAATTGGGCCAAGCAGCTCTCTGGTCCAACAGAATATCCTGCCCTGAGTTTCTGTGGTCAAAACAGTTTAAAGCTACTGCACACTTTATTCTTCTCCTGGAAATTCATCGAGGACATTAGTACAGTATAAACTCTGTTACATCTAGCAAAGAAAAAACTGTTTATATTGCCTCTCACAACATCTTATCATTTAATAGAAACACACCAGTGGAATCTTAAGATCGTTGAGACATAGCACTATAAATGTTTCAAGAATCTGCTTTTGGTCAAACTCAGAATTGGAATGAATAGATAGGTAGATAGGTAGATAGAGATACAGTTTTGAATTGTACTATTGGTTAAGTGAAAGTGACAGGTAATATGCCCTTCCATGGACTTTACCTGTGTGTATTCATTTAAATTGCCCAGTACATTATTTTCTTATAGAAAACACTGAATAAATTATTTCCAATTTTTGCCATATATGTTGATTATAGAATAACTCCATTTACGTAAAGACCCAAGCATATCATCCAACCCTAGAGGTGGTTTCCACTCACCTGTTGCTTCTGCACAGCCCTTGTATGGGAGGCTACCATGTGGTGTGTCACACTCAGGTCATGGCCCGGCTTTCTCCAGCTCTCCAGTGTGAGCAGAGCCTGCAGGTGGGCCATGGGGCCTTTGCCTCCAGCGGGGTTTTTATACTTTCTCTGTGGCTGCGTCACTTCACTGCTTTCCTTGCCAAAAACAGGGATGATTTTGTAACTGGGTCTTTCATGTGTACCATTTGTCTCTCTTTTATCCCACCTGCTCATGGGGATGGGGAAATTTTACGATGCAGGTGACTGGTACACCAGTATGTGGACAGGACAGGCCTCAGACTAAAGAGGCCGGGTATCATTTTCCCTTTGTTAACACTTCTAGATCATTCCATACCCAAAGGAGAGCTCTTCGTCTGGTTTAAATGAAACGCTAAGTCCATGATGAGGGAGACCCTCATGTACCTACTGAAATTTACATCTGTAGAAATCTGGAAAAACTCTAGAGAAAATGGGTTTTTAGGGAGAGTGATAATATCCGTCACAATTCTTTCCTTGGTTGGAATAGAGAAATCTGTGACCTTTGTGCCTAGACCACCTGACCCCCGTGACCCCCTCGCACTTCGTGCCTGCAGCCTCTGCTCAGTGGACTTAGGCTGGTGGGGGCTGGGCCGGCGGCCGAGACTGAGGGTGGGGTTGCTGAGACGCAGGTGAGTGGGCAGCGCAGGGAGGGCTCCAACCTGACTTCAGTTGTTAGTGGAGTTGAGTATAGGTGTTCTGGTCAGATACTAGACTTTTACACTATTTTAAGCTTGTTTGAAAATTTTACCTTAACTCCGCTACTTTTTCTCTTTCCTTCCAATGACCTTTTCATCTTCATCAGTAGTAGCCTATTTGTTCCTGGAGACTGAAAAGGAAGCCGATGTTACAAGGGTCTCCAAACTATAACCTTTTCTTTACTGTTGTCTGAATCAACACCCACATAAAAGAGAGAGCGATTCGTTACAGCTTTTCTAATAAGTTACTGTATTGTTTCATAATATTCTCCTCTCCTCTTATGCTCAGAAAACAATGGCTATGGTGTCATTGAAATTCTCAGTGAGCAGCATCTTCGGATTTGGAGTTATATATTTTGAAGGTTCTTTTTCTTTAAAAAAAAAATGAAATGTGTAGATCTCTGGAGTCTCAGTGATCTTTCATTGGCATTACAACTAGAACGGAGCATGAAATATGAGAACCGTCAAAAGTTGAGTCAACCCATGCAGTACATTTTTATCTAGAAGAGGGTGGTTTCCAACATTTTTTTTGCTGGCAACTCTCCACCCATCCTTTAGGAATTGCATGCCAGTAGCTTCTGGTCCAAAGGGGAAGGCAGGAAAAAAGAGAAGGAACGAGAATTTATTGAGTGTCTTTCGCCTGCCTGACTCTGCACCGTGCTGGGCCCTTACGTGAATTCATTTAATGGCGGAATAGTGTTTCTAAACACTGAAATCCTGGGGGAAGGAACCTGTTCCAGGAAAAGGAGTTCTATTTCTTACCTTTTTTTTTTTTTTCCTGCCTTGAACGGAATAAAGTCTCTTCCAAAAAAAATCACTTAAACGTGGCTTCACATCACAACCTTTCATGACATCTTCTATTCATTCTTTTTTTTAAAAAATCACATCAATTCTAAACCCATTTCTGGACCACATTATCTATCATAATTTTATTTTACATGATCCTCTAGTAGCTATTCTTCAGACTAAGAAGGGCAGATTTTTTAAAATTTCACAAATAGATCATAATTGTGCCCGTGCCCGCCCCTCAAACAAATCTAATTAGGAGACTTCGGCACTCAAAATCCTCTAATGACGTCTCATTACAATAAGTTCCAGACTCTTCCTATGGTCTACAGAGTCTGTGATCTGGGCCCTTCTGGCCATAACCTTACCTGCTGCCCTGTTTCGCTCACAGCACCACTGGCCTTGCCTCTGTCCCTCCCTGAGGCTGGATGTCTGGTGCTATTGTTGTCATTCAAGTCTCAGATTAAATGTCAATTTTTCAGAGAAGCCTTCCTTAAATACTCTTTGATATTCTCCCTGTCTTCCTACAGTTACTCTTTATTATATTCTACTGTTTGATCTTTTAAAAGCACAATGTTTATCAGAATCTAATAATAGTATTTAGATGTTTGGTATCTCTCCACCTCCAGTAGCTCCATTAATGGAGAGACCTTGTCTGCCTTGACTGCTATATTCCCAGAACTTGGCACGATTTCTGGCATTTAGTAAGTGCTAGAAGCAAGTTTGCTGTGTGATCCAATGAATGGGTGATTCTGTAGAAAGGCTAAGGAATTCACGCAGTGAACACCTGCGTTGTGTCCCTAACTATCTCTCATGTGTCGTCTCTTATTCTTCGTACAGCTCTTGAAGTTGGGGGCGAAGTAGTGTTCCCCCTACTTTGCAAATGAGGAAACCAAAACCCAGTTCCGTCTCTTCCCCAAGGTCACCCAGCTTGAAAATGTCAGCACTAGATTCAAACCTGGTCTCTATCCCAAAGCTCTAATAATGCTTCCTGTTGCATTATTTAAAAAAGAAAAGCCCATGAGGCAGAGGTCAATAGATGATAAGTTCCAACAAAACCTTAAACCCCTTGTAAATAGCTGAGGGATGCATGACCTTTCATGTCTCTTACAGGAGAATTTGTGTTCAACTCAAAAGGAATTGTTAGGTGGTCACATGGTCACCTGTGCTGGCTTGGAGGAGGTCAAATAAATAACTTTTATTCTTGGACCCAGCCCCTTACTTAGGTCAGGACTAGAATTCACAGGTCACCCAACTGAAAAAAATACTCACTTTTGTTAGTTTAGTCAAACGCTTGTCAGAGCAAACCATTCGGCCTTCAGACTGTGAAGAAATTTAAGCCCACTTACAAATAAGAAATGAAAGATAATCCTTGCTCTTTTCTGGAAAGTTTATTTTTTCTGGTGGGAATAATTAAATCCTGTGAGAAGCAGCATTCAAGTGTTCACGCAACCCGCTGCCAACTCTCAGAGGGATTTCGAAACTCCTGGCTCCTTTTCTTGTTTCCTGCCGTGGTAAATTGATGGATGTGGACTTAACGGGACCTCCTTTCTCTCTTTCTTTGTTTCTTTGCATATTTATATAGAAACAGAATTACCTGAGTCCGAGTAAGAAATTAGTGGTCATTGTGTTCTTTTCCTCCCCTTTTCAAAATTTTTATTTCTCATCTAGAGGAAAAATGTTAAAATTCTGCTGTTGGTCTTTCCTCCCCATGGCAACAAACCTCTATATGTTGTGGACTTTTATTCCTGAACCAAGAGAGCCCAGGTTGGACAAACCATCTGAAGTTTCTAATTAATTTAGCCAAGACAGTTTAGGCACTGCAGTGGCAAATTGTGGGGTAATGATCAACACAGATGAAAACAAAAATGCATTCTGTGATGTTTCAAAAGTAGTTTTTTTCCAGTTGAGTTCAGGAGAGTCATACGTGGGGATAGAGGAGCTGTCTTCTGCACAGTGGTATGTCTCACGCTAGCGGCGTGTTGTTTCTCAGGCAACTGAAAGCGGTAGGGTCAGTGTTCCTTTGCTCACCATTGGGCATGACGGGTAGTGAGGAGAGGGCCACTCTGCCAGCACGAGAGGCCACTCTCAGGGTCTCAGCTCAGATCCATTTTCTGCTCTGTGCCCCCACTTAGTCATCCTTCAGGTCCAACTCTGACGGCCCTCTAGGAGACAGGACCACTCTGTACAGTTCTTGCTCCATCAGGATTCACTGACCACCTACCATGTGCCAGACATTCTGTTAGGCCTTCTTGGGATTTACATGGGAAATAAATGCTTATCAAATAATTTCACACTTAAACATAAAGATATAAACTGAGGTAAGAGCTTCTTATTTTCGTAGGGCCATGGGAGGGAAGGAGGGAAGCACTCCCCTGAGGAAGGGGTGCTTGAGCTGAGCTCTAAAGAATGAACGGAAGTCAACTGAGCCTAAGCGTCTCTGTGCCCCTTGTGTGTGTATACGTGGGTGTTGTGTGTACATGTGCATGCACATGGTTGCAGCGTGTTCACATGCATGCGGGCACACACGCACACAGAGGATTTAGTCCATACAGAAGAAGCCTGGAAGGGACCATGGTTCCTTAGAAGAAAAGAATGAAAGCCATGACTCGATCGCAGTATGAAGAGAATTTTGGGCGGACGGGTCACAATGAGTTAGGGCAGGGCCTCTCAACCTGTTTTTTATGACCTTCCCCTTAAAGAGACTTTTTAAGACATTTTCTTTTCTTAATCATCCTTCCCCATAATATTCTGGTACTACAGACATACTATATACCTGTTTGTATACTCTGTGTCTTTATATGTATGTGTAGATGTATGTGTGTGTGTTTTCCCCTTTTGGGGGCTAGGTCACCCCCAGTGAGAATGAACACGTTAAGGGAGGAAAAGTCAAGAGCTTTGTAAGGTTGTGTTTTAAACTGAGTTGTTAACTTTCATATGACAAAACACACAGCTTGTTAAGTTTGTGGTTGGGTAAGTCTGTCAAACTTATACACCTGCGTGACCACCAGTCCGCACATAGCTCACTTCCAGCACTTCAGAGACTGCCCTCATGGCTCCTGCCGGTCAGACCCTCCCACCAGACGCAAGCACTGTTTTTATTTCTGTTACCAGAAATTAGTTTGGGATTTGGGAGTCAGACAGAATCCTGGCTTCGCTCCTCAGGGCTCTGTGATGTTTGGCCCTGGACTCAGCCCTTCCAGTCTAAATCGCCTTTGCCCTGTGCCCCAAGAATTCTGCCCACCCCTCCCATTTGCCCCATGTTTCTGCTCCCAAGCTAGCCTAGACAGCCACTGCCACACTCCGCTGGGTGCTGAGGACACCAGGTCCTTGCTGACCTGTTGCGTCTCACAACCCCAGTCCCAGAACCCCCTCGACCCCCACTTTCAGAAAGCTCCAGAGGCACGTCTGACCCCTGGCTGGCGATTCCCTTTCCCTTCGTGGGACTCGTCACATTCTCTCTCTCTCGGGGCCACCAAGGGCTCTTAGTTTCCAGTGTGTGCCTGGCACTCAGTCATGCGATAAAGGCCGAGGCATGGTGTTAGACACTGGATGTCTGAGTCCCAACTGCACCCCTTCCATAGGAGTCAGGATAACTACTTAAACTCTAGTCTAAGCCTCAAATTCTTCGCCTCTCGGGTGACACTTCTAATAGTCATCATAGGTCACAAGGTACCCAGGAGCCAGTAGCGGCTTTTCAAAAGGGACGTGCCTGGGTGGTCCCATCAGGGAATTCAAAAGGCCAAACTTTTAGGGGTACAGCTGAGCAAAGGCTACCTCTGTTTGCCAGAAATTCCAGTTGGCAGAATCATTAGTCACAGTGACAGCTCAGTGGGTCAGAAGAGCGAGTCCCTACGGACACAGCGCTTCTCTGCAGGCAGCTCTTCCCGATGAGAATCATCCCCTGGGGGGCTAGAAATACAAGCTTATAACACAGCATGGGACCTTGGCTGGTATCTATTTCTGCTTGAGTCCAGTCATGAGAAAAAAACCATACAGTAGTTTAACAGGGAAAGTTGAATGTAAAGAATTAACACCTAGACTGTGAGATTGAAACAGGGAGGCACTGGCGATTGAAAAGAGAACCCCGAGGAATGTAGAGAAGGCCAACAGAGGGAGCAGCCTCTGCACTTACCTGAGATGGAACTCCCTCTCCCCAGCCCCCGCCACTAACAGGTTAAAAAAGAAATCATAATAAACATTCCATAAATGTCTGTAGGTGTCGATTATTATATTGATTGTCACAGTCATTGTGTTATTCTGCGTCTTCTGCCCAATTCTTGCTTAAGTCAGTTTGTATTTACAAACTTGGAACACAAAAATAACAAAACAGTGGCCGACTTGGGATGTCCTGGGGTTCGGTGTCATCATATGCTTCTGCCTTACTGCAGTGTGCTATTGCAACTCTGTCACTTTCTTAGAAATCCCAAACCTCCGATTTTCATCTTAAAATGGCAAGGAGAATTGCCTCATGACATAACTGTGAGGATAAATAAGAAAATGTGTATGAAGGATCAAGCCCATGCCTGTCATGTGGTAGATATTCAGTGAGCATCATCTAACATATTTCATCAAATGCAAGGTGCATGGATCATAAGATGTGACTCAGTTTCAGAGCTGTTCAGATGTACATCTGAGAATCAGCAGTAACAGGCATTACACAAAGTCCCAGCCCCACTGACTACTACACTCATATCAGCGGGTTGCTTCTTGTTTACACCTAAGCTTGTTTAACACCAAGTTGAAGCTAAACATTTTTATTCACAACTGTAGCAAAAGTCATCTTTAACAAAGCAAAGACACGGCAGATTTTAGGAGGAACACCTTGGTATAGTCGTGAGCCGCTCCTAAACTGATCTGCTCTGCGCTCTACTACTGCGTTCTTTCTGCTGGGTCCCTGGCGGTGCTTCCAGGTGTAAAGTCAGGGAACACCTTCCCCCTCCCCACCAGAACCACCATCCACACCACCAGGATGACTTATACCTGAGAGAAATTCAAAGCTGTCCCAACCAAGGCTGGACATCTCTTTCCAAAGCCGTACTCCCGATTTTATCCATGACCAAGCCAAGTATCTGTGAAAGTAAGGATAAATATTAGAGTGTCTTTACTGTCACCACTGGTGTGTGACGCGCCAAAGATTCCACAATTTGGAGCCTTATATCAACCCTAAGTAGGCTCCTTTATGAGTGACATAAAATCCTTCAAAACAATGGTTACGGCTAGTATTTCCTTGTCATGTAAAAGCTGGAAGGAAGTCAGCCCACAGCTCAGGTGTGTTTCTGTGGTCTCTAGTCTCCTATTTTGTAGTTTCTCTTGGCTCAGCTGCCGTTCCCAATGTCACATCATGACCTTGGATGGCCGCTGGAACTCTAACCATTAGATTTGCATTCCAGTCACTCAGAGAGGAAGAAGGGAGGATAAGGGCACTATTCTTCCTTTAAAGAGACTTCCTCGAAGTGTCTCTTTGACCAGAACATGACCACACATGGCCACATTTAGCTGCAAGGGAATGTGGGAAATACTGAGGTTATTCTGGATGACTGCTATGGGTTGAATTGTGTTCCCACAAAAAAAGATATATTGAAATTTTGACCTGGCTGATGTGTCTTGGTTGGTTACAGTGTCATCCTGTGCACCGAAAGGTCATGGGTTTGATCCCTGGCTGGGGTACATATGGGAGGCAACCAATTGATGTTTCTCTCCCTCTTTCTCTCTCCCTCACTCTCTGAAATCAGTAAATGTATCCTTGGACGAGGATCCAAAAAAAAGGTATATTGAAGTCCTAATCCCTAGTACCTGAGAACGTGATCTTATTTGTAAATAAGGTCTTGACAGAGGTAATTAAGTTAAGATGAGGTCATTAGGTTAGGCCCTAATCTCATATGACTGGTGTAGTTGAAAAGGGGGTGGGGGGACTTGGAAATAGAGAGAGATATGGCACAAAAGACGGGCAGTGTGAAGACACACATGGAGAAGGTAGCCATGTGGCTGGAGTGATGCCTCTACAAGCCAGAGGAAGCCAAGGATCGTCACTAAGCACAAGAAGCTGGAAGATGTAAGGAAGGATTTTCCCCTAGAGCAATCAGAGAAAGCACGGCCGTGCTGATAGTTAACCCCACACTCCTGGTCTCTGGAACCATGAGACGATGCATTTCTGTTGTCTTAGGCCGCCCAGTTTTTGGTATTTGCTGTGGTAGCCCTAGAAACTAATATAATGGCCACATGTCCAGAAAAAAAATAGAGATTCTGTTAATAAAGAGGGAGGGGATAGTGAATCCTAGGGACAGCTTCTGTTACGGACCAGAAAAAGATGTTCAATAAATATTTATTGACTCTCTCTTGCATACGATGTCTCATGGGGTGAGCAAAGTCAGTGAGGTCCCTGCCTTCATGGAGCTTCTGGTCTAGTGATGGGTCATATGCTAATTATTCGCACAAGTATTTAATTATAAACTGTGATATATATGTTTGGCAGGACTATTACTGGGTGCAAGACTTGGAATCTCAGATAGAAATTTTTGTGTGTTTGCACAATTCATTTATTTTCAAAATTCCAAAATTTTATAAAGTCATGTGCTGAGTCCATGATTTTGCTTTTAGCTGCGGTTTCATAATTCCACCCACCATTTTTTTTTCTGCCAGATAAAATCAAACACTGTTGGTATTGCAGTTACGACAGTGGTTCTCCGAGGACAGCAATTGGGGAAAAATGACATGACGGAGAGCAAAATAGGAAAGCATTCATTGGACAGGGGCAGATCCACTGGAACAGGAATTGTGGTTGTTGAGTTGATTGAATGCTTTGTTTTGCACATTCCTTGTCCCTCCTCTGGTCCCTTCCCTCTCAGTAAATAATCATTACCATCCTCCCAGTTGTTTGGACCAGAGGTCATGCTTCCTTTTCCCCCTCCAATTCAAGATACTTCCAACATGTATCTCAAATGTATCTGTTTGTCTTCATTTCCCCAAATCCAAACCACTGCCATCTCTCCAGGGCTACAGTGGTTCTGACTGGTCTCCTGATCCATCCCCCGCCCTGCAGCCAAAGGAAATCAGGCTCCGCTGCTCTGCTGTTTGGGACCCTTCACTGGTTTCACATATCCATTTAGGAGAAGCTCTACAAGCCCTACCAGGCCCTACATAGACCCACACGATCTGACTCTACCTGACTGTCCTATCTTCCGTCACTCACCTCTTCGCTCACCTCCATTATCACCTTTCAGTTTCTCAAACCCGTGAGTGTCTCCTCCCAAGGGGAAGAATTCTCTTCCCCTGGCTTCTCCTGGCATGGTTCCTTATCTTTTATACCTCGCCTTACTTGTCTCCTCCTTTTGTGTTTTGTGTTTTGTGTGGGATGGAAATTCTCCATAGCATCTCCGTTCATGTCTCATTGGCTGGAACTGTGTTGTGCGGTCACTTCATAGGGGGCTGGAAATTTGAGTATTTCATTTTCCAGCATTTATGAGGTATTGGGATGAGGTAAGGGGGATCAGACCTACAGTATCTGCCTACCGTATCATTTCTCTTATACCTCCCTGTTTATTTTTTTTTTTCATAGATATATGTTTCTTTTCTTTTAACCCCTCTAAGACATATGCTCTATGAGTACAGGGATAGTATGTAATTCTATTTTACTGAATGCTCAATAAATATTTGTTGAGTCAATAAGTTAATGTCTGCAGCTTGGGACAGTGGATACTTTGGTTTAGGCACTGTTTTTACTTTACTAGAGTAAGAAGACTTGTTAGCATAGCAGGTAGCTAGTGAATTTCATTCCAGCACCTTCCAAATTACATGACACTTAAAGGTGCTCAAAATTTGTTTTTTAGAGTTCATCGAATTGTTTCAATTTATTCTTATTCAAATCTTCCTGTTTCTAAGATAGTAAATAATTCTTGGAAGTTATTCCCAGAGCCCCATCATTATATTCTAAGACAGACAGGCAAATGTAAAATATATTACAGCCTTTAGCTGCAATAAGATAATTCACATGAAAATCCCTAGCCTTTTGCCTGGTCCAAAGTCGATACTTGTTTTTATTTTTTAAAGGAATTTGAGCATGGCTGTGGATGTTCAGACCAAGTAACATTTCAGTCAGATACAGAGGCAGACGGCAATGAGCGTGTTTGTGTAAAAAGGTAGCTTTTCCATTTAACGTTTTTGGGCTCCTGTGCCACCCCTTTCAGTAGATTTAGTGTAGAACTAGGGAAAAGAGTTATAAGATAAATTTAAGCAATATTTGTTAATGACAATCCTGGGACATAGTTATTTTCTGCATTTTTACAGATGGAAAAAATGAGCCTCAGGGGGGTTAAGAATTTTTCCTAAGGTTAAGATTTGTGTATGAATTCAAATACGCCTGGATCTAAATCTCATGCTTTAGGGCCATTGCTGTGTATGTGTGGAACTGAATGTACCACGAGAAGATACAGACAAAAAGAATTCTCTTAATGTCATAGGGGTTTAGATGGTCTCATGGACAGCACAGTATTGCATTTAGGACCATTCTTCATTGGCTCTCATTGTCTTGCTCTGTCCTCCAAGAACGTAATACTGATAGGTGGCATTCTGGCACAGTAATAAAGTCAAATCCACAAAGTGCTTAAAAGTGAGAAGACTGAGCTTTGGAAACTGGAAAGAGTATGTCCTTGACTCTGAATGTTCTGTGTTCCAAGGACCTGAGCAGCCCAAATCTGTTGATCTTCAGGACGTAAAAAGAGACTGCACATCTGAGCTGTGCTCCTGAATGGGTGTTTTCTGTTGGCAGGAAGCCCAAAAGCGTGAACTCTAGATGATCACGGCACCGAGGGGAGATTCTGGTGAGGTGACTATAGATGGCCTTAGGCAAAGTCCGTACTCAGCATCGTCAGATGCCTGTTCCACTGGGGGCTTTAGTTTCTGGGTGTTCCTTATTCTGCGTTTTGTCTGACATCGGTTCAGGCTCTTGTTCTGGCTGAGTCTCAGCTATAGACGTGTCTCCCTTTGCACCAAGACCTTATTTTCCGCCCCACCTGCCTTTCCGTCCCCAGGCACAAACGTATTCCTCTGACTAGCCCTACTCTGCAACCAGAGTGCAGGGTCTGTAGAAGGCCTGCAGATTGGCAGGGACCCAGAGATGCTCTGACCCCCCGCAGGACCTCTGTGGATCTTTTGACATCGCCTTCCAACTACTTGGAGGTGAAGGAAGACATGGACAATGTTCAGTGGTTGTTAGTTAGCTTTTCTCCTTGGCTTTTACCTAGGAGTTGCACTGGGTAGATTTATAGATGAAATGTGTTTGAAATTCACCCATATATAAATGTCTGTTGAATCGCCGACATCGATGGTAGCATTGCTTATAGTACCGATAATCAGAAGCTTTGAGCCAGAAAGATTTTGCTTGTTCTTAACATGATTTGGGGGTTATATGCATCTTTGGGAATCCAGTAACAGCTATGGATCCACTTTCCAAGATTTTAGGAGGGTGTGTGTGTGTATAACATTGCATGCAGTTTAATACTATTTGTGATTGTCTGAAACTTACGCATGGGCCCCAGAATGAGAATCTTCCAATAACACTGAAAGAAAAGAAAAAGAATCTCCCAGTCTGACCTCATCGCTTTATACATAAAGAAAGCGAGGCCCACAGAAGCGAAACGACCCACCTCCAGGGGTGAGTGAGGTCACGCGATCTCAGACCTGGTCCCCCCTGGCCTTGCAGGTAAGGCAGGCGTATGTATTGTACTAGATCAACTTCAGCGCTTGGCCCATTGGGCACCCACTTAAATTATTTCCGTCCCTCCTCTACGCCACCCATACCGCCATCGTCATTTCAGTAACAGCAGCTCTTTGAGTTTATATTATGCTCAACTGTTTCTCAACAATAATCAATACCAATAATGGTGCCTTGGTTTTGAAAGACATGTGTCAGAGAATGGTACCTTTATGATTGAATTCTCACAACTTCCTGAAATAGAGGTTAAGTACCATTAATTCTATTTAACTTGTTAGAAAAAAGATCAAGACCCAAGTAGGATGTTCAGGGCCAAGTGAAGAGAGAATTCCGGTTCTTCCTGTGCCATGACTTGCTCTTTGGGGTACGGAGCTTACATCGAATTCTCTTGCATTAAACAAGCATGAGCAAGAACACAAAGACCCTTGAGTGTTTCTTAACCTCCACCATACCTCAGAACCACCCAGGGAAGATCCTCAAAAATACCCAAGAAATGGATTCATTGGTCTGGGGTGAGGTCCCGGCATCAGCACTTTTCAGAATCTGCCGGGCGATTTTGACCCGCAGTAGCTGAGGATGCCAACTACTGTCCCAAGCCTCCGAACAGGCAGATGCGATGCTGCCTAACGAATCCCTGCATGTTGGATGAGGGGCTGCATGGATTTTCGTGCCTCAGATTCAGATGAAAGGCAGTGCCCAAGGTTCGATTTTGAAACACCTCGCGAAGCCATACGGATGGCGGACTTCGAGTATTGAGGTATCTCCTCACAGCGTATGATCAGCGACAAGCACACTGGAAAATATATTCATTCCAGTTGATGTCAGAATGGGCACGGAGCAAAACAAACAGCCAAGCCTCAGCCTTCGAGCCCGCATTGCTCACACTGTCATCTTTGAATCCCTGTAGCTGTGCTGTGTGCTATTCGAGAGAGCTGGCCTCGCCCAAACCTGGAAACAACCCCGATGTCCTTCAACAAATGAAAAGTTAAACCTATTGTGGTACATCCACACGTAAACTCCTTAAAAGGAATAAACTATTCAGACTTGTAACCGTATGAATGAGTCTCCAGAAAACTATGTTGAATTTAAAAAGTCAACCTGAAAAGCTTACGTACTATATGATTCCATTTATATAACATTCTTAAAATGTCACAGTTACAGAAATAGAGTACAGATGAATGGTCACTGGGGTGGTTAAGGACTGGAGGGGGAAGGGAAGTGGAGACAGATAAGAAGGGCAACGTGAAGGATCCTTGGCATGCTGCAAATGTTTGGTATTTTGACTATATCAATGTCAGTGTCCTGGTTATGACATTGAACTGTACTTTAACAAGATATTATCATCGTGGGAAAACTGGGTAAAGGGTTCACGGGATCTCTCTGTATAACTTTTTTCTTTTTTTTCCCCTCTTTGTATTATTTCCTACAACTGCACATGAATTTATCATCTCAAAATATAACATTTAACTAAAAAAAAAAAAAAAGGAAAGGAACCTGGCTTTCCCCAACTGGCAGCATAAACACAGCTCCTGTTGCCTGCCGCGTACCTGGAGGTGGAATTTCAGGATGGGGCTACAGCCTCATTTGACAGTGAGGCTGCCAGTGAGCAGCTGTGGCCTGTCCCTTGGGAAGGCTCCACAGAGCAGCAGAAGATTTTTAAAAGAAAGAATAACATATTGCATTCTGTCACAAGGCAAGTTTAAGGGGTAGAGGTCAATTTCATGTTCAAATATACTTTGGGTCTTTAGTTTTAAGAGATGGAGGAAAATGTTTACTTTCTCCTCCCTCTTCATACCTCACCCTGGAGCCCCCAGATTTGGCAGAAGCCGTGCGGACTGATGGAAAGTTCACAGAACAGAGTTTTAAATGGGCCTCTCCTGTTGGGGTGAGGGCAGCCAGCAATCTGCATAAGGAGAGCCCACGGAGCCCCTCTGCACCTCAGAGAAGAAAGCTGTCTTTGTCAGGGCCACATGCGACCAGCGGTGTTACCACAGGGACCACTGTGCCCTAACTGAGCTGCGTCCTGGGCTAATGGCTGCCTGCACACACTTGCAGCTGGTGTTGAGGAGAGGTTCCACCTCTCAGGGCTGGAGTCGTCAGGGGCAGCCACACGCCACGTCTTTGAAGGCATGGCCGTCTCCCCCCGTCGCCAGGTTGGGGGAGGTGGAGGCCCATGGGGCCCCCTGTCTGTGGACGCTGGGATCTAGGGCTGCAGGACGATGAGTGAGATGTGACTTAAGTGTCTCAGATTCTGGGGATTCTGAAGTTCTCCTCTCAGGAGCTTTTGATCTTGTGAAAATGGGATATCTATGGAGAGAAATACCTGGAAAAAATACAGTTGTCTATAATTAAGTGTTTCCTTGTAGTAACAATCCCTTGCCCAGCTGCCACTGCTTCACCCACCCCCTCTGTGACCATCACCCCCACAGGGGACTCTACCCCAAGCTCTCTCAGACCTCCAGGCCCGTGTCCCAGCTCATCCTGGACACTGGGCCAGCATGCGTCATGAGCATGCTGTTGTCTCCAAGTCCCTCCTCATCTTTGCCTTAAACTTGCTTCTCTTATGAATCCCCAGCCTCTCTCCTCACACAAGCTGCTGTCTGCCATTTGTAGGCCTCCCTCAGGTTCCACCACCACAGCTTGGATCCAGGCTCTTTCACACCCTCTGCTAAGCGCGCGTGACTGACTCCTTTTTCACACGTCTTTTAGAGGGTCTGGTGGTGGGCGTAAGAGTCCTTCCTGTTAGCCAGGCCAGCGGTGGGAGGCAGAGGTGGACACGGGGTTGGGGGCAGCAAGGACAAGCCGGGAGCAACCGGCCCTCTGCATTTCCCTCTCACCTCACAGGAAAGTGAGAATGAGATGTGGTCCGCCAGCATCTCTGCACATGTATTCATAGCTTCTCTTTTCTACTAATTTCATATCCCTGCACCCTCAGCCAGCACTTGCATCGTTTATGGTTCCCAAACCTTTATTCTGGGTTGGGTGACCCTAGCTTTCATTCCCAAAGGGTCTAGAATGGGGCTGTAAGGGAAGCACATGAAGACCCCTCTAGAAGGCTGTGACCTCATCGGCTGGTGGGGAGCTTGAAGACACTGTTGGTCATCAGGGCAGTCATTCAGGCAGGAGAACTGGGCGTAGAGCAGTGCAGAGCAAGGACAGGCTGGAGCGCCCCCGCCCCCGTATCAGCCTCTCACGGTAACCATGGCCGCCGTGAGCCATGTTCGCTGCTCCCACCTTCCAGATACTATGCTGATTGCCCCTCGGGGTCAACTTGAACCTGGAACTACACTGGAAAGGGAGTCCGGGACACATACTTCTAGCTTGGTCACCACAAAGCTCCGCCTTCCTACTCATATTCATGTTCTTCCTAATACCTGACCCACAAAACGCCCTCAGGACAGCATGAGGAAGGAGGGAATATGAGATCATCCAGGAAGGGCAAGCAGAGGATGGCCTGATAGAGGGGCCGAGGGCTCTCCTTGAGTACTGTACCTTGTACATGCTACTCTGGATGGAATTGTGTGACATTATCTAGAATCTTCTACCACTGTCTAAGCAGAAACTGCCTCTTTCTTGTACCTTCTTTCTGGCTCATGGGGCAGAGACTCAAAATGGACGAAGTGTTCAAGATAGAAGTTCTGGCCTTTTCTCTCCAGACTACTAAAACGAACTGGCTCTAGCGAACTATAGTTGTGTACACAGCATGGCTTAGTTCAGCTACTTTATAAAAGACAGAAGAAATATGATCAGGCTAAATATGGCCATCTGGAAAACTTTTCTGGAAGCATTTATCTTTTTTTTTTTTTTTTTTGATTAGTAGGATTTTTTTTTCTTATGATTCTGGAGACAAGAAGTCTGAGATCAAGGTGTTGGCATGGCTGGCTTCTTCGGTGGCCTGTACCCTTGGCTTTACAGAGCCACCTCTCCCTGTCTTCCTATAGTCCTCCCTTTGTACCTGTCTTCAAATTTCCACTTCTTTTTTTTTTCTTTTTTATTGGATTCAATGGGGTGACATTGGTTAATAAAATTATGTATGTTTCTATAATACGTATTTCATCTTGGAAGCATTTTTTAAAACCCAGGATGGAAGTCAATTTTCCAGGGTTAGCCTATAAATTAATCACTTTCTTGCGTAAAGACTTTGCAAGGGCGTTTGGTCCTGGCTGAGAATCCAGTGGTTTGGCATCAGAAGTCAACATTCACAGGCTTGGGAGCTGGCCTGGAGGGTGGACCGTTGAATGTAACTCAATGTCTACAGGCATAATGGGGAGAAGAGGCCAATTCTTGTTGAGCATCATGCTGGGTGCAGTGGTAGTTGCTTAATATGTGTCATCTCCTCTAATCTTTGTCACAACCTTATGAGCTGGATATTAGCTGTATTTTACATTTCAGGTTGAAAGAGTTTGAGTCATAGCCTCTGGCCGTGCAACTAAATGTCTGAATCGGGAGCCAAACTAGCCCAGGTCTGTCTGGATCCAGAGACCTTGGTCTTGCCATTCTGTCATAGTGTCCCTCAAATGTGTTGACTTGTTGTTTTTCTCGTCCTCAGTTTCTGTCCAACTGGCTATTCTTGGCAAAATTTGTTCCCAACTCTGCCAGAGGGTGGGTGTTTCTCTAGGAAAAGAGATACTGGAAGGAACACCGGTCTTTTGAGTCCATGTGGTTCTCTGGGACTGAAGTGTGAGGCACCGGAAGATGAGGGGCTCCGGGGCGTGTCCCCGTGCCGTCCGTGCCCGTCGTTCATTGCTGGACCGAGGGAAGAGGGAGGTGGGAATGTGACTCCCAGCCTTTAACCACGTCAGTGGGAAACCCTTGACCCTTCAGGACAAGCTCTTGAACTGAGACAGCCCCGATTAGCCTGATGGGGAGCCCATGGCCCTGGCCCACAGATGGCTTGGTCCTGGATCCTGCATACAGCCCAGGTACTGGTAGGATAAGGACGAGGTTCTATAGAGCAGAAACCAGAGGCTTGGCTCCCTCCCCTGGAGGCACTCGGCTCCCATTAGCCTTAGCAAAGAACGTCAGGTTGCTCAGTCCAGGTCTTGTCATACCCGTGCTCAGTCCTGTTTATAAATCCTTTTATTTCTCCCACCGAAACACTATCAGTGAGATAGGGGCCTGTGCGTCTCTGCCAAGTGCGTGTGTGTGCACTTTGTTCTTAGCCCAGCTCAGAGCAGCAGCCCCACTTCGGAGGTAGAAAAAGGGGACTGAGACTTGGGCTCACCTTTAGAGGGTAGATAATGTCATACCTTATGAGTGAGATGATAGATAAAGAATGCATTGCATCTGTGGGAACAAAGTTGTAATGCAGTTATTGGCCTGATGAATTATGTTGATGTGTCCTGCATCTCATCAAATAATCTATCTTTTAAAGTCCTTGATGCATTACATAAAATTTTGCAGTTTTAGCATAATCCAGACAAAAAGCGTGAGAGCTTACAGGTGTTAAGCGGCTAATAGTAAACATTCTAAGGATGAACAGCTGACTGGGTAAGAGGTTCTTGTGGAAGAAAGAATTTGGGTCGAGGTGGAAGGCTGACCTGGAACCTCTTTCCTTTTTGTCGCAAGCGCCAGCGGGAGGTAATGTGTTGAGAGTGTGTTTCCTGCTGTTGGAAACCCCAAGGGATAATAACAGGGAATTCTAAGGAACTTTCTGTATACACAGTGTAAGCCAACTTTGTAAGGGGAGCAGGCGAGGGGGTGGGATAGGTAATTTGCATGTCCCCTGTGGTATAAATGCTCCTGGCAACAGGTTCCTTTCCTTCCATAGTAAAGGAAGTCCACGGAATCGGAATCGTGGGGTTATAATGTCAGATGTCGCCGCTCTTCGGTGCCCAAACACTTCTTATAACCTTAGAAGTCACCAGCTCAGGAGCATGTGGTCTGTCTTAGCACCGGCAGATCTTGGAAGTGGTCCCACCGCATTCGTGAGCTGCCTGTGGGAAGGAGGTGGGAGTCCCCAGGGTAAGCTGCAGCCCTCCGTTCCACCTTTTCCACAACTCCAGAGAGAATCCCCAGGAAGGCAAGTTTTCTTCCTAATTTGGGGAGTCCAAGTACTATGAACTGCACCAGGAGGGTTCCCCATATGTCCCCTTGCTTGAAGTGCACCACAGTCTCCTTTTGGTTGACCCCCATCACCACCAACAGTTGGGCAGAATGGACCAAAGTCCAGCCTGGCTCTGAAGTAGACCTTTACTCCACCGGGGCTGGAAAGGCAGGTTCGGTTTGAAACCAGCACTTTGAATTGCTCAATTTGAGACAAAAAGCCTTTAGAGTTGCTTTTTGTTGTTGTTTTATTGTGAAAGAGAGTCATTCTTACATGTGGTTGGCTTTCCCTCAAGGCTAATCACAGTCTGTTCTCCGGGGAACCACACCGCCATGCAGCGTGCTTCCAATGCGTCAGTCTTAGAGGAAGTCCGTGATTCTCCGGAGAGAGGATCCTGTGTTTGTCCCAGGACTGGATCTCTGCCTCCTCCCACAGCCTCACTCCCCAGCTAGTTGCATATTTGGTGGAGAGATTTATGGGGCTGAAGTCACAGCTGCAAATTTTCTTTTTTTTTCCCAAGAAGTGTTTCCTGATGTCAGGGAGGGCTGTCACACGCTACATAGACCCACCGTTTATTTACTACAGCAGTGACCCAGAGCCCTGAGTGGTATCCACGCAGACTGGGGCGTTTCTGTAAATGTGAAGCATTCTGAGATGTAAGGACTTCTTTCCACAGCCGTAGCTAGCACGTCTTGACTCAGCTTCTGTCCCTTTGGTGAAGGACCATCCAGGGGTCTCGTTACACTGTGCGACCCCTTCAGTTCTGAAGTGACTATCTGAGTGAATATCTCATGGACAGGACCAGGGGTTTTTTAATCCAAGTCCACTGCTCCGTTTATTGGACTTATGGTGCTGTTTTACAGTGGCTTCTGGAGTCTCTGTCCCTGCAGGGTGCTCTTGGATGGGGAAAATTTCTCTCCTATCGCCCTGCATTATTTTTGTTTTTATTTTTCATTTCCAATCTGAATGAATAATGCCAACACAACATCATTTCTATTTCCTGAACCAAAACCCAAATTGACTTTCTTAGGTCTGGACCCATGCAACGGTTTCTCTCGTTGTCAATACTGCATTCACTGGACTGTTTGAAAGGGAGAGATTGTGCAGGGAGAGGGGTAGGAGAGAAACCCAGTAAGGATTTAACATTCACTGGAATTAAACACTGGGCTTACTAGTTAAGCAGGTATGATGCTCATAGTAAACCTGATCCTCATTTTAGAGATGAGTAAAATGTACTCAAAGAATGTGTAACTTGCTGAGTCACATGACTAATACATTATAAAAGGTAGGTTAAAACTATTTTTATTGCACTAAATAGAAAATGTACAAATTATTTTGTATACCTCAAGCTATTATAAAATGAGCTGCTATCCAGGAATTCTAAGACCATTGATTAGTTGTTTACTTTTGAAATTTATACATGTGGTAATTGTAACATTAGCTACATGTCTAAGAGTGGAATTGCTGGGTCATAGGCTATGCCTGGGTGTGGCATGGGTTATGCCTAATTGTTCTATCCCTTATTGAAAGCGGAGCAGAATAGTCTCAAACTGTTATTGTTGAATTGTCCATTTGTCCCTCGAATTCTGTGAATTTGGCTTTCTGTATTTTGGGGCTTTTTTTGTTAGGCATGTATGTTTGGTATATATATGTGATAGCTACAAATGTTTATAATTTTAAATGTTTTGATAGATTGAAACTTTTATCATTTTAAAATGCCCCTCTTTTTTTTCAAGGATATGTTTATTGATTTTAGAGGTGAGGGAGAGAAACATTGATGTGAGAGAAACATTGATTGGTTGCTTCTTGTGTGCAGCCCTGACCAGGAACCAAACCCACAACCTTTCGGTGTATGGGACGAGGCTCCAACCAACGGAGCTACCCGGCCAGGACTAAAACGCCCCTCTTTTCTTCAGTGCTGCCTTTGTCATAAGCCAGATGCCCATGTGTGAGAGCCGGTTTCTGAACTTTCAACTCTGCCTCATTGGACTATGTGCCTGTATCAATACTATTGTACTTAAGTGTCTTAATAGAATATAGATTAATAATATGCCTTTTAGGTCTTTTTGTTGTTATTGTTTATATATCTAAAACATATAGGTGCCTGAGACGGACTCTCATCTTACATCCTTTTATTTGTATTGTTCTGAACTTCAGTTTGCATATCTAAAATAATGTCTCCTTTCCAAATTTAATGAATGCAAACTCCTAGCCTAGTTCTTGGCACATCAGTAACCAGTGAACAAAAGTTGTTAATAGTTCAATCACTGATAAATAGAAGTGGGTTTTTTTTGTTTGTTTGTTACTTTGTTTTTTATTTGTTTGTTTTGGGGACTTTTTTGCATGGGCATTTAGAGCTGAAAGTCACTAGTAAATACAAAATTTTTCAGCTCAACTTATCAGACGAAGACTTAATGCTTGGAGAAGTGAAGTGACTCAGAGAGACTCAAAGTGATTCAAAATGACTCAGCCCCCTGGGTGCAGAGCTGAGGCTACAACTTATGTCCTGGTGCTTCCTACATCCCTGTGTGCCTAACTTTACCCTAGCGGAAATCCTCACTGGGGAGGGAGGAAGGGAGGAGAGCATTCCTGGAGAAAAACTTTTTATGAAATCCATTTTTGCTGTGGATAAGCTAAGCTTTATAGGCAAGTGAAGGGGGTGCCTCACATTGAGCATGATGACACCCATGCTGTGTTGATCACCTGATACCAACATTCTCACCTCCCACAGGGACAGATGGTATATTGAATCTTCTGCTGTCCTGTTTCTATTGTGAAATAAAGATTGCATACCAAAAATGGCATGTGGGTAGAATTGGTAACACCAGATGAGGTGATGTAATCACCATGACAAACGGCGTGGGTTGGGACTTGCTGGCTGGATTATATGCAACCTCGTTACCAAGGGTGATCATGCATCCAACATTCATGTCATGTCTTTCCTCCTGGACTCTAACATCTTCATCTAGGAGTCATGAGCCTTCACCTCAATCTAGCAGTTGATCAGCACTTTCTACAGTGAGAGGGACATTCCCACTTCCCCAGCAGGTTATAAGGAAACATGGTTATTTGAGCACTGGCTGAGGCTAATAAGATGACATATACCTCTGCCAGGGCTGGCCCACATGTAAAGGTTGGCCCGAGTTATTCTTAAAAGAGTAAAAATGCCCTCTTACTACTCCCGATCATGGTCTTCCCTGATAACGATGATGGTGGTAGTGAATATGATGGCCTGGTAAACATTATTCCATTTTCAAGGGTGTAGGAGGAAAACATCAAAAGCCACATTCTTAAGACATTCAGTGTGTAAGAGGTGCTTAAATACCAGGTGGGATGTTTATTCGTGTGGTGTCAGTGCCAATTTTAGGGGAGCCGATTATCTATTACTTGGAGGAGGAGTAGCCTAGGGCTTAAGTGTAGGCGTTTGTAGTTAAAGTCCTGGCTCTCCTACTTACTAGCTCGTTACTTCTCCGAATGTGGACCGTTGACTGTGAAATGGGAATAATAATAACAGCCCTGGCTTGAGTGGCTAAATGGATTGAGTGCCGGCCTGAGAACCAAAAGGTCACCAGTTCAATTCCCAGTCAGGACACATGCCTGCGCTGTGGGCCAGGTTCCTGGTTGCGGGTGTGTGAGAGGAAATCAATCAATGGGTCTCTCGTGCATCGATGTTTCTCTCCCTCTCTTTCTCTCCTCCTTCCCCCTCTCTAAAAATAAATAAATAAGATCTTTTAAAAATATAATAATAGTAGTAATAGTACCTACTTCATAGGTTATGTTGGGAATTTCAAATGAGAAAAGAACTTGGGAAAACATTAGGTGTTTTTTTAGCTATTAGAGTATTGCTCATGTTAACTGGCAAGTTGTGACCTAAGAAGTGGTTGGCTGTACACCTTAAACTTACACAGTGTTATATGTCAATTATATCTCAATAAAGCTGGGGGAAAGAGAAGTTATGTAATCACCCCCCCTACCCCCCCAAAATAAAACAAAAGAAGTGGTCTGGGTGTATGGACCAAATGAATGGCTGGCCAGGCTTTCACAAGCCTGGTTAACAGGAGAAATAACAAATCATCCGTTGAAAGGCAGAACGTTCTTTAAATAATTATGCTGTTGCTTTCCCAGTCTCATTTGTCAGAGTATGAAAACCAGGGTGTATGATTTGGAGCAAAGTTTAAAGAAATGCGATCACGATATAACTTTCTAAGCTTTAAAACATCAATAGCTTTCAAATGCTTCTTGATGCACTCATGACGCCCATTGGCTCGGTTCCCCCTCAGCCTCCTTGATTTTTGATACCGTGGCTCTCAGAAGCCTCTGTCCTTACTCATGGCAGGCCTGGGCGTGGCATGTATTTGCCACATCAGCAGTCGAAAGACGGTGGCTCGCATGCGGCTTTAGAAGTCTGTGTGCTCTAATACGCCAGCAGGTTTGGTTATTTTTGGTATTGTGTTTTGAGCAACTGGGGTATTATCTCTGATGATAGTTCTGAACTTCAGCATTTTATGCATTGTTATTATTAATTTTTAAGTCTAGAAGACAGCAAAATGTGGCTCTAAAAATAGTAGACTTCAGGCAAGTAATAATTATGATGAAAACTAAAATGTCAGTCTCCCTTTTATACTCGAGGCGGTTGATGCTCGTGGTCATAGAATGCCTTATTATAATAACAGGTGTGGGATGAGCATGTAAAATAACTTTTGGTAGGAAAAATTCTAGTGTATACTTTATAGCACCGCTTTTCCACGTAGTGCTTTATTAGACTCACCTGATATATTCAGGGATCACGCAGATTCTTCCCGCCCCTCTCTTAAAGAACCTGGTTGGGTAGGCCTTGGGCAAGATCTGAGAATTCACATATTCAACAAGCCCCCAGACGTGACTCATATTTGCACTACAATTTGAGGGCCATTGTTTTATATTTGGGTTTACTTTCACTTAAGCAATTGAACAGTGATACTCATTTGAATAGTGTTGACTGTAACTTCTAACATGCAGCTGTCTCCCTCAAAGCTTTCTCATTAATTGGTGCATTTCCTGTCATAAGTAGCACTCAAGGAAGATAGGTTGGATGCCTGGCATGGGTTTGTAGAAAAGAGTTCTACTTTCAGTGGGAGCTTGATAGGACGATCTTTAGAATACATCCAAGTGTTCTTTTTGACTAAGAGCCTAAGTATTAACTTGCCCTTAATACCTTGGCTCTGCCTTCTGTGTCATTTGATCAGATAGGGCTTCCGTGCCCTACTAACCAGGACTCAGCCCTCTCTGTATCTGTCCCTGTGTCTTCCCCTCTTCTTTTTGTGACTCTTTCTGTCTCTGAAACTTTCTCTCTTGGTCTCCGTCTTGCTAAATGTTTTGTTATTTTCCGGGAAAGCTCGAAGCAGCATTAACCTCTAATCCTTTTCCCTTCAGGATGAGAGAGGGAGAGCGAGACAGAGACCAAAGTAGCATTCACAGGAACACAGGGTCGCCGCTTTTTCTGGGAAATGTCTTGGTGGATACAGCTTTCCATGGCAGTGAGAAGATTACTTACGTAATCACAGGTGTAGTGTTTCTCCTCAACCTCCCTCCCACTTTGGATGAAACAACTGAATATTTGTGATCTCTTTCCAGCCATACAAAAACCCAGGCACAGTTGCACAATCCCGTGGGCACTCAGTCTGTCCGGAGGGTTGTCAGACATCTGCCAGGACTGGCGCAGGGAGAGGAATTAGAAGCAAGATTATTTGGTTGGTTTGGCTTCTGATCAGGAGGAAGGCTGGATGGAGTTCAGCCTAGGTATTTATCCCAGCTGACCACACCCTGAAATGTGCTGAGTCCTGCCTCCCTTGACCTGTTAGCTCTTTCCAGTTCTACTGTGGTTTTTAGTACTTTTCTCCCCCGCCCTGTTGCTCAGAGATAGCACTTGCCTATAACTTAGGAAGGTTTTGTCTTTCCTTCTCATTAAGGATAATGTCCTCCATATCCCTTCTTTAAGAAGTTAAACTACTATGTTTTTTGTAGATTCAGTTTAAAGAAACCACATGAGCTCACAAATGATCTCTTGCCTACGAACTGGGAAAATGAGAGAATTGTAATCAGATCTTTGAAAACCAATCTGATAAAGCAGAAAAAAAGCATCTCATCCTCATGTGAATTTTCATTGCCGCCTATGGGTGACATTTAAGTGTCCTGAGCCCACCTAGGAGGTAATATGTAAGTAAGGTAGTTCTATTTGGAGGCTGTCATGTGTTCTGGTTGGATTTGCCTTTTAATATCAAAGAAAAATAATTTCCTCCAAGCTGTGTACTTCCTGTGGTTACTTGTAATGTGTGTTTATTTGCAGAACATAGTGTGCCATCGATGCTAACTCAAAGTCCATTGTAACTGAATATGTGACAGAGTTCTACCTGTATTTCTTGATCATTTGGCACATCCTTAGTAACAGGACATTGGAACTGCTGGAATCACAGCAGTTGTTGGGACCACAGAGGGAGAGATGACGTCTCTCCTAACAGCCTGACTCTAAAAATATGACCTTGAAAATAGGCATGATAAAATTTCTTTTGCCTCACTCAAGGAAACAATTTGAAATAAATGTCTAAGTTTACATATTGCTGAGGATTTTAAGTGACACGGAAAGCAACCCAACCTTAACTGAGTAAATTGTGGCATTCTTTTGTGTTAATCAAGCTATTATATAATCATCACCTGCATATCTTTTTCCATCTAAACCACTGGAAACCTGCTTTCGCCCACGCCTGTATTTGAGTGGACCTAGACTTCCTCACAGTTACATATATAGATATTGTACTTTATTAATTTGTATTTATGGAGGACTGCGGCATGATATGGAGTTCAAACTCCAGACGTGGCATTTAGTTGTGTGACCTTGAGCAGATACCGACTCTGAGATTCAGTGTTTTTATAAGGATTGTATTGGGGATCATGGATTGCCGATGACTGAAAACACCTATTGTAAGGAAGAAAAAAAAAAGAAATCAGTTGGAAGGATATCAAGGATGTAGCAGTCTAGAGAACCTAGCTTGACAGAGGACAGGAACCAGGGCCAATCTGGGGACCTGAGTCCCAGGGCAAATAAACTTTGTCTCCTGTGCCACTCAGCTCCAGGTTCAGTAGTCCAGGAGAGAGTCTGATTGGCCGAGCTTGGGTCAGGTAACCGCAGGGATAGGGAGGGCACCTTGATTGGCATTCCCATCCCAATTGCTCACCACGAGAGAAAGGGGATACCCAAAAAAGATTGCTTTCAGCAGAATGACAACTGTGTGGCCCAAACCCAAGAGATGTCACCCCATGGCCATTTAGGAGGATTTTTAATAAAGTAGTAAAGTACCTGGATTGGTGCCTGGAAAAGAATGGGTTTTTAATAAACAGCAGAATTTATTGAGAGCTTGCCTGCTCCTTTGAAAAGGACCCACCTGTGACACTCTGTCTCCTGAACTAGATTATAAGCTTCATGAAAGCAAGGACTTGGCTATTTAAATCTTTATTTTATTCAAGTTCCCCACATACTAGTTGGTACACAATGTTTTAGTTTTTTTCCCCCTCAGCACCCTATGGGCCTTCCCGTGATCTTGATACTCCCAGAGGAGTGCTCAGGTGGCGTGGCACAGGGCAGGGTTACAGGATAGGAGTGGTTCACGGTGCTTTGGCTCTGACCCCACTCTTGCTCTCTGCTGCTCTGGGGAGCCTGCGAAAGTGCAGGGGCGAGACCATTTGTATGCCTAGGGTAACTCTGAATCAGCTTTATTTTGTGTTTTTGTTTCTGCAAGTTCAGAGTTTTAATTATACAAAGATGAGAAGTCGCTTTTAGAACCTAAAAATATTTACTTGTTAAAACAATATTAATACTTTCATAAACTATACAAGAAGTTAATGAGACAAACATGTGTGTTTATAGAACTGCATATCAGTCATGCCAGATCCCTGCAAGAGAATCCCTAAGACAACCTCGTTCATCTCTGAGGACACAGAGCAATTCTTGTTCAGATGTACACGTTCATCAACTCGTCCAGCACAGTCATCCCTCCACTGCTCAGTGGTTTCCCTCTGTTATGAATGTGCCTGAGCAGATATTTACCTTCCTCATCCACCAGCCATTGGAGGAGGACTGGGACCGCGCAGATGAATAATTCGACCCATTCTTCTGGGGGAGGTTTTCTGGGGGCCCTCTTCCATCATCATATCTGGAATCAGATGAGTTTCCGTAGCCTCTTTTCTTTTTCACATCTTGATGAAGCAGACCTTTGAGAAACAAAACCACAAATTCAGCTATTCCCCAGAAGAAGTCTGTTATCAAAGTTAATCTCCATGGGGGCTGACTCAGTCTGTCCAACACTTGTCCATTCGAGATATAAATCACCTTGCTCCTTGTTCTCTGCCACCGGAGTGACTGAGTGGCCTCTCCCCTCTCAGCTTTATTTTGTAAAAGAGCAAATCAGTCAAAAACTTTGGCATTTGAAAAGTGAGTGTGTGTGCACACACATACACAAACACAAACACAAACAAATGACCTTTTAAAAAAAAAATTCAGTTCAAGTTGCCACTCTCCAAGGTTGGTAAGAAATCTAATACGAAATCATTTTGGTACCCCTGGCCTATGCTCTTCCCCTTTAGAAAGATATACCCTCCTGGCCCCCATCCTGGAGTTCAGGCAGTCCAATAAAATGGACCTTGACCAGCATTGGTCACTCTTGCCACTGGCCCTTGCACAGTTGGACCTGCCGGCTGCCCCTTTCCCACCCCTGAATTTCTGGGCATGGGTCCTGAGCACAAGTTACTTGAATGCTCAGCCTTTCAAGCACATAGCTCTTGCCATTCAGAGTTCTGCAGTGCCCCCTCCCCAAACCCCACAGTCAAGAGGTGGACAAGATTCTCTCTTAGAATCAACCCTGCAACCTGTTCTCCAGTCCACAGAGATCTGTGCACTGCTGGCATCAGGCCCCTCTTTCTTCCCGTTAGCTCTTTTTTTTTTTTTTTAAATAATAGCTTTGTTGAGATATAATTCACATGCCATACAATTTACCCATGAAAACTGTACAATTCACTGGTGTTTAGTATATTCTCAGGGTTATGCAACTATCACCACAATCAAATTTAGAATATTTTCATCACCTCTAAAAGAAAGTCTGTATTCATTGGCAGTTACTCGCATACTTCCCCCTCCCCAGCTCTAGGCAACCACTACTGTACTTTCTGTCTCTGTGGATTTGTCTGTTCTGGACATTTCCTATAAATGAACTCATACAATATATGGTTTGTTGTGACTGGCTTCTTTTACTTAGCATAACATTTTCAAGGTTCGTCCATAGCATGTAGTTGGTTTCATTTTATTGCTGAATAATACCCCATTGTGTGGATGTACCAAATTTCATTTCTTCTGTCATCAGTTGGACATTTGTAGTCCTTCAGTTCTTAAAGCAACAAACACCTCTCTTTTCAGCTGGTGGCCCCTGATCAGGGATTATAGACACAATTGCCTGTCACCTAGAGTAAGAAAAATAGGAAGTGATAAGCAATGAGAGAAGAATGTGCCCATCTAAAAGGTAGTAAACCTTTCTCAGTCATTGCCAAGTGCCCATCCAGATTAGATCATCAAACTGTTCCAGAAAGACTAGACATTTTTTCCTTTTTTGGGCCTTAATGACACATTGGACCAAATGGGGACATAGTTGACATTTACAGAGCCTTTCATCCTAGAATATCAGATTATGCATTCTTCTCCAGTGCACATGGAATATTCTCAAAGATAGATCATATGATGGGTCACAAAACTAGACTCAACAAATTCGAGAAGATTGAAATCATACCAAGCATATTCTCTGACCACAGTGCAAAATGACATTCCATTAACACTCAGTGACTACTTGAATCAGTGGTTATCATTTTCCCTCTATTTTTGTGCAAAATAATTAGCAGTGATTATGAAATCTATAGCAAGCTTCAGAGTAAGGTTAACTAAATATTATTTCTCGTTATGTTTAAAGTGATGGGGGGAGTGTTTGTCAACAAAGGTTGTTCCTTTATGTAGGGGACATGTAATCTCACATGTATTAAGTAATTCTTTGCTATTAGTCCTAATAGGTTGATAATAGTATTTTTTTCAGTTGTTCAGCTTCAAAATTGAGAGCCTGCTTAGAACACACCCTAGACATATCTCCTACCTTAATGGCTATGATACAATGATTGTAATCAGGTCCAGTTGAAGATTGGATGGGGAATAGTAAACTAAAAATTATTGACAAGTTGTGTAATATCTAAAGAAACAAAATAACGTTTTTTCACTGTAATAAAAATGGAAATTTTTAATGTTAAAATTTCCTAACGCCTAAACATTGGTCAATTAAACAAGCACTGTATGGGAGAGATAGAATACAGTTCTGGTTAAAACTCAATGTTCAAGGTGACGCATAAGTGACGCAGAGACACATCTCACCTCTGAGTGCCTGTGCAGGGTGAGCTGGAGCGTGAGCTCACCTGGCAGCTTCTGCCCCCTCATTTGGCAACCCCAAATGGTGGTTTTCAGGTGTTTCAGGATTTTCACAATATTTGAGTTAACATTAATTAATTAATCATTGGGAGCAAGTGTGCACGTGAATTACTCAGACATTATACTTAAAGAAATGTTATAACAGTAGAACAACAGATATGGGAGACATCATTAAGTTAACCAATCTCAACCAAACTATCACCTTTCCCTCCCCTCCCCCCACTTTCTCTCCGTTCTTCCCATTTGCCTTCCTTCCTTTCCTCCTCTTTATTTTCTTATTTTCCCAGTAAATAAGGGATAGTTTTTCTTATAAGGACCCATGTGATTACACTGAGCCCATATGAATAACCCAGGTTAATTTCTCTATGTTAAAATCAGCTGATTAACAACCCAATTCGATCTGCAACCTTAATTCCCCATTGCCATATATAAAACTAACATTCTTACAAGTTCTGGAGATTAGGACATTGGCCATGGGTGTTGCAGGTATCTTTCAGGGTTGGGGTATTACCCAGCCTACGAGAAGTACCTGCTATGGGTCAGGCATTATATCAACTTATAGTCTGTTTGATTCTATTTTGTTCTTATCACTGACAGCTGGAAATGTGTGTTCTCTCCATTTTTCTACCTGAGTGAACGTAACCAAATCACTCATATTGAATATCCACATCTTTGGACATACAACAGATATACCATCTGTTCATGAAATACTTTCATTTGGGGCAGTGGCTGTGGGTCAGTTTCAAGCTCCCTATGACATATCCAGGGAGGCCTCTCATTATTGAACGCTGCCTTTTTACTGTCTTGTAATTCTCTCTCCTATCACAGGTTAAGTGACACTGAGTTAATACAAAAGCTGACCTTTGTTGACCTAATCCATTTTCATAAGGATGGGAAATAGGGAAATGTGTGGAATTTATTATCTCACCTGGGACACCTTGGCAAGTCAAAGGAGGCACTACTAATAATTATGCAGGAACAATAGGTATAAAAGAGGACTGTCCTGGGCACACTAGGCCATGCAGTCTCCCTATACACTGGGTCCAAATGAACAGCAACAGCCACAAATACTGGGACTATGTTTTGAGTACCCCATAGGTTCAGAGCACGGTAGTAGAAGCCTCACATATTTTACCTCATTTAATTCTTAACGCAATTTTATAGGCAGTATTATTGTCATTACTTTTCATCATCCCTATTTTAGAATTAAGGAAAAGAAAGCTCAGAAATGCAAATACTTAGCTTAAGCTAGTAAGTTGCCAAGTGAGGATTTAAACCCAATTTTGTAAGCCTCTACAACAAATGCTTTTTCCATTATATTGCCTTCCAGAAAAAAGTGTAGTTTCTTGGAATTGATTGAATTGCAGCTGTCCGCTGGGTATGACATGATCTGTGAGGACTGCCCAAGACCTTTATGAGAGGTTTGTGAAAAACCAGGAACTGTGTAACAGGTGCTTTTTCTTCATCTTGCCTTCAGGTCTGTCAGTTTGTCGTCTCTGTCAACGGGCTCAATGTGCTGCATGTAGACTACCGGACTGTGAGCAACCTGATTCTGACGGGCCCACGGACCATTGTCATGGAGGTCATGGAGGAGCTGGAGTGCTGAGTGGGAGGCCCTCGCAACCCTTCGAGTGGCCTGTGGATGAGCGATGCCAAAACAACACAAAGCAGTGCAATGACGAGCCCTCCATGCCCATGGATGGCTTTGGACTCACAGATCTTTTCCCCATGCACACACATCTGAAAAGCAACAACATATGTCAGTGTAGAAAATATCTGAGACAGAATTTTCTTATTGCGTAGAATTGCTCTATTTGATTTCTCCTTGCAGTTCTCATCTACTGTTTTTATCTTAGTTTGCAGAAAGTTGTTGAAATGCTTCTCTAGCCAAAATAGCAACATGCTAAAATCCCCTTCTTAGAGGTCAATAGAGTAGTTTTTACAAACTTTAAATTGTAGTCTCACCAAAATGAGCATGGAACTGCTTATTAGAGAATCTAGATTCCACTGAACTTCAAATCAAAGCAACAGTCAAAGGAAAAGTACCTGTGAATTAACATTTTCAAGGAGGGTCTAAAGTGTTGGAGTGCTTAAAAGCCATTAAAAAATGGCTTTTTCTTAATTCCTGCCTTTAGTATCAACTTTTAACTTAACATATGTTTTCAACATATGTTAGCAAACAAAAATATTGTGGAGATATGGGTGGGTAGATAGGGAGATACTACTTAAAATTGTTTCCTGTTTTCTCTAAGTCTAAATCATTTTGTTCTACCAGCAACCACAGCTTTCTAGAATTAATGCTGAATGTATTGAATGTCAAAATAGAGATGTTTGTATATACGCATATAATTCAGAATCACTTTGAGGTTGCCCCTTTTTAGGTGAAGTATTCTAGAACTTGGCCCATATGTGATTAAAACTTGAAACTAAATTGCCTTATTGGCCTGCATTTTTACTAGCTTTCTAGTATAACATATTCTAGGGACATGACATGCTGCTTATTTGGCGAGATTACAGTATTTTGCCATGTATAATACTTACTTTTTGCCCAAATTTTTGAGGAAAGAGTAAGGATGTGCATTATACATGAGTACAATGATTGCATAACATGGGTCTGATAATCCCGTGTATGACGCACACAAACCCATGGGTGTGCGTTATACACGGGAGCCCGTTATGTGCTGCAAAATGTGGTATTTTTCACCGAAAGCAAGTCTTGTGTGTTGTAACTTTTCAGGTTACTTGTATATATGCATGTTTCCTTCTTTGTCATTATTATTATTTTGATCTAGAAAAGAATGCATTTTGGGACTTGGTGTACAGAGGAAATTCCTCAAAGTGCCAAATTAGGGAGTCAGGGAATGCTGAATTCTTTATTTTGTATAATGAATTCTGAATGATGCAGTTACATTCTTATTATGTATTAACAAAATAAAATATGAATGGTGTACCTCAGCCATTTTTTTTGTGACAGGTTATCATAACCTATTGGTACTGGTGGAATCGACATATCACATGAAAGATGTTGCATATATGTTTGTGCAATCCATCTTTTCTGACCTGTAACTGCAGCCAGAGAATAGGATTTTGAAGTAAGATACAATGGCTAATATTGTTGATCTACATTTGAGAAACAGTATCATCTCCATCCATATTCTCGTATGTGCGTTTATACTGTATGCCAGTGTCTGTGCTACAGATCCTAACAAATATGATCTCTTTCATCCTCATCACAACCCCACAAGGTAGGTAGTCTCATCCTCACTTTCCAGTTGTGGAAACTAAGTCTGAGCAAGTTTAAAATGCTCTCGAAGTTCACCCAGCTGCAAAAACTACTAAGTGATGGGAGCCTGGATTCAAACACGGGCTTCTGTCCTGCTAAAGCCTGTGTCACCACCCCCGCCCCCAGCCGTCCCCTCTTTAGGGACCTTCTGTTGAAGGCGTACTCTGTGCCAGGTGCTGTGCTAAAGCTCTTCGTTACCTACCCTTACTGACCGGTGAGGTCAAGATCATTGCCCTCATTTTACCGCTGAGGAAACTGACCCATAAAGAGGTCAGTCAGTCTTATGCCCAAGGCCCACACAACTAGTAAGTGGGAGGACTAACCACTCCGCTTTAACAGATTTTTATAACGTCTTGAAGAAATGAGTCTTAAACGATTTCTATCCCCAGGTATTTGTTAATTGACAAGAGAAGGACGGCCTTTTGGGAAATGGCACCTTCTTGCCTGCTACTTACACATTTTACTCACGTCCTAATGCCCGTCGTCATGGACCCTGGAGTAATGTCACTTCCCTTAGCTGATCTAAGCCCCAGGGAAGTGAGTGTCTGGCTTTATTTACTCCCCACAGCCTCCTGCCTATGAAATCTATTGGACTGAGGGTGTCGCTGAGATCTTTGGACCTATAAACAACAAGGTGAAGGGAGGGAGGGAGGCAGGTAGGGAGGAAGGAATGGTTCTATTTTGGCTCTCATCACTCTCAGTTTAAAGGCCCAATGCTAGAGAATTCCACTTGAGGCCAAGAGAGCTTCATCTTAGCTGCCCCTCCAGCCCACCTGTGACCTCCTCCTACTGTAATTAAAGCGAATGCTCCCCCACCCCTGGGGGCCTGTCTAGCTGCCTCCAGCCTTCACACATGCAATTTCTCTTCCCTGGACTTTCCTCCTTTCTCTGCCTTTGCTTGGAAAAGTCTCTCTCATTAACTCATAAGGCTTGTTGGGCCAAACACCAGCCTCCTGCCCGCACCCTATGTCCTTTCCAGTCCAGTGACCTGCAGCGCAGGGTAATTTGGTGAACACAGGCCTTTGGCTATGGGGTACTTACCAATGCAACTGGCACCAGGTACCTGTACAGGTGAAGCGTATACATTTTAATGGACTCAGGTGGTTAAATCGTATCATTAAAAAATAAGTCCTTTGTGTGGTATGTTGGCAGTAGAACTACTTGAATATTTAGAAATTCCATTCCTAAATGTAACACCAAGAATTATTCTAAATTAATAATAAGCAGTATTTCTAAGAACTTTTACTTCAATGTAGGCATGCACCTGTGTGTAGCAGTGTACGGTGTGTGAGGCTTCCCTCACTGAGAATCCCTGAAATGGCTCCTTCGTTCCCAGAGAAGATACTTTTGGTTTTTCAGGTGTTGGTGTAACGTGTTTGTTTTGGTGATGGAGTTGGAAGTAGTTTTTTGTTTCTTCATTATCATTGTATAGGCTATCAGTGCAAATCCGAAAGCCATGTTTGTTAAATCTGTTGTATGTAGAGAGGAAAATGCAGTTGCCTTGTGGATTGATCCTATTGTGTGATGTTTTATTTTTAATCTCTGTTAAATAATTATATAAATTGATCAGGGGACTAGTTGAGAAATGATGGGTAACATGAAGAAGACACCCATGTCGGAGCAGACCAGATGGGTCAGCTTCACACCATCTCAACGGGGAGTGGCGCCGCAGCAGTGAATCACTTAACAACGGTAGCTGTCGGTTCAAAGTGGCGTCTCATGTTTTCAGATCCTCATTCCTTTCCAATATTCTGTGCAAATAATCTATTTTCAAGGCCTATTTTAAGCTGATGATATTAACTATTCTCTCCTGTTGAGTATTGATCCCGTTTCATTTTGTTCATAAATGATCAGAATAACTCTTCAGCTTTGCTAATTAGTTAGAATCTACTATATCATTGACTATGGATTTACTCATTTGATGCAGAACTTCAGATGGAATATGTTTTTCCTCAGTTCGATACCAAAAGGACAAGTCTGCAGTGTACCAAAACGAAGATCACCATCCAAGTTAGCGTATGCTGTTGTCAAATGCATTAATATATGTACTTAATATGTTTATTTTAAAATTAGATTGAAATTTATGTTCTCCCTTTATTAAAAAATTGTAGCATAACACTTAAAAGTGTAAGGTGAAAATAGATAGCATAGCATGAAATAAATGTTAAATTTTTAAAACAGTGACGTTAGGGTTTCACTTTTCCTGTCTTTTAGAACAAATTTTCTATTTTTTATTCTAAGAAAGGGTTGCATTCTAAAGCTGATCTACTACCAACCTATCAGAAGAGAACACATGGGACTCATCTCCAATTCTCAATGTAGCCAAAAGTGCCATTTGTAAAACTACTTAATGATGGATGTTTTCTGAAGCTCTTTTGCCTGAGGCGGGGAAAGTGCATTAAAAAGCTTTTTCTGTACTGTATTTGAGTTGGAATCATTTCGTTCCCTACACAGCCTAGTATTGATGAGTGTTGTGAAATAATCTACATGGAAAATGCTGGATGGTTTTTTACTACTCTGGGAGAATGTCAGTAGTTTTACTTTAATTAGGAAACTGGTTACATAATTCATTATGTGTAGGGTCCAGGGTAGCGTCTGGGGGTGAGTGGTTATTTGGGCTACACTCAACATTAATGAAAAGAACTTCACTTTTTTTCATATTTATTCTCTTATTTATTTATTCAAGAAACCTCACTGAGGATTTGTGTTTCGCTGGACAGCACACAGGCCTTGGGGGTACAAAACTGAGCAGATGTAACCCTGGATCCAGCTTATTCTTTGAGAGTGCCCTTTGGCCACAGCCAGTGTGGTTCAGTTGGTTGGAGGGTATTCCTGTCTGTGGATGGCTGCAGGTTCGATCCCGTTCAAGGAACCTACGAGAGGCAACCAATCGATGTTTCTCTCTCTATCTCTATCTGCCCCCTCCCCCGCCACTTCTCTTTCTAAAAACAATGAACAAATATCCTCAGGTGAGGATTTAAAAAAACAAGTCACCTTTGGGTCTATCTCTTATAAGGCTGTCCACATATAGATAGGAATATGAAATCACTGTTGAAGCAGGTGATTTAATGCCAGAAACTACCCAAGAACCAGAACACTGACAATAATTTACTTTGAACTGTATCCTCTTCTCAAGGTGTCCCAACATATGATATTCTGAGACTTCTTAATTTTTGTCAAATAAATGCCTGTTGGTCAATGACACTGGGAGTCCTGATTTGCTGCAAAGCTCACAAAACTTGAAGCACAGAAAAAAGTAAGAAGTAGTTTGTAATCCTAACTTACCACTACATCAGTACCTTTGTGATGCTCAGGATGTCTTCCAGCTTTGTCCTACAATGACTTTGTGATTCCAGCGAGGAAAGTGTCCTTGGAAGTCAGTATCACATATTCAAGAACACCCAGAAATAATTTATTAAGCACCTACTATGGGCCTGTCACTAAGTCTTTGGCAAACAGCATTGATTAAGACAAGTCCCTGACCTTATGAAGTTTACATATTCTTCGGGGAAGACAGACAATAAGTAAGTTATAGAAATAAAACAGTGCATTTTAGTTAGGGGCAAGCGCTAAGAAGTAAAAGGAAACCAGATAGGGTGATAGAAAACGGAGCTGCCACCAGAGGCGGATTAAGGTGCGTTGCCCCGGGTGCGGAAGAAAATATTGGGCCCCTTAAAAAAAAGAGATGGGGAAAATAAAAATATATGTTTAAAAATACATATTTTTAAAACTGTAAATGAAACAAGTACATATCCACAAACTAATTTACATCCCTGCGTATTGGCGTATATGGTAAGCCTGCAGTGCAGGAGAGCCTTTGTAAGTACAAAGTAGCAAATGTGATTCTATTGCTCCGACGAGCGGTAGCGCAGCCGCGCGGGGGCCCATGCAGCGTATTGTGTGTATAGAATGCAGTGTAGTCATGAAATAATGAAAATAAGCGAACATAAACATACTATCAGGTTTTACCGCAGATTATAAATTTGTACATAATTAAAATTGCGCATATGAAACCAAACTTGGTGTCCTTAGAAAAAAATGTAAAGTTGGGGTTTTGCGGAGCCGTTCAGAAGTTGGGGCCCAGGGTGTGTTCCCGGTGCACCTGCCGTGAAATCTGCCGCTGGCCGCCACATTACTCAATTCCTAGGAGGCACCATTCACATTACATTCTTCATGAATAGCGCCCCCTGGAGTTATTCAGTGCAACAGCCCTGAGCAAAAAACCAAACAAACCTGGGCAAACCTGTCAGAAGGAGTTAATGCCTAACATGTGACTGAGCCAGCCTTAGAGGAATCTGGAAGAAGAGTATTCTAGTTAGACAAAACGGCAAGGCTAAAGGTACTGAGGCTGGAAAGGTCATAGGGGTTAAGAGCACGGGCTCCGGAGACATGGAGACCTGGACTCAGATTCCAGCTCTAGCATTCAGGAGTACGTCCAGCTGTGACTCAACCTCCAAGGAGACATGTGTCCTTCTCTGTTAAATGAGGACAGCAGGACCTACCCCATTTGCCTCCTGTGAGGATGAAGAGAGAGAATGCGTGGCAAACGCGTATCCTTCTGCCTGACCCATAATAAATAATCAATAATTAGATGTTTCTTTTGTTTTTGTGCCCACTAAACAAAGGAAAAAGAGCCCTTGGGGAAAGTCATGACTTGACTCAAAACTCACACTGTCTAATGTATCCCCAGGTCTGGACCCCAGGCCCAGAAATGTTCAGCCTGATGCTTTTCTTTAGCACATCTTTCTGTGCCTTGGTTTTCCGGATTTTTTAAAATGATATAATAATACCTCATACAGCATATTTAAAGGTCAATACAGTACCTGGTACATAGTAAGAGCTCCAAAAATTACTACTGATAGCTATTTTTACTATTATTACTACACCATGCAGATGCCATCATCTTATAAGGCCCACACTAATTCATGAGATTGTCTCTACGTACAGGTGATACCGTCATCACCAACAACATATACTTTAGCTGTTGTAATTGTGATTGACTATGTATATCCGAAGAAACCCATACATTAATTCCAAAAAATACACGCACCCCCACATTCACTGCAGCAGTATTTATAATAGCCAAGATATGGAAGCAACCCAAGTGCCCATCAAAAGAGAACTGGGTGGAGAAGTGTGGAACATTTACACAATGAAATACTACTTGACCATTATAAGAAAAGAATGAAATCTTACCTTTTACCACAGCATGGACGGACCTAGAAGACTGATTTTCATGGCACCCATAAACTCAGTACTAACATTCTGTGGTGCACCAAACAATGCATTTTTTGCCAATCTGACAAAAAAAAATAGGCATAATTTTGATTCATTCACACTGGATGCTATTATTGTGTTGGCTGTTGTCATTTTTTTTATTTGCAGTCTAAGGGAAAAGAAGTCAGTGCCCCTGACTAAATAGTCAGGTATTGCATGTTTTAAAATTTTTTGTGACACACCGGCGTGCCTCTTGTGGCATGCCTGCTGAAAATCGCTGACCCAGAGGATGTTATATTCAATGAAATAAGTCAGACAGTGAAAGATAATACCATATGATTTCACATATATGTGGAATCTAAAGAAAAAATTAAACAAAACAGAAAGAGACTCAAGGTTACAGAGAACAAACTGTTGGTTGCCAGAGGGGAGGGGCCTTGGGGGAACTGGGTGAAACAGGTGAAGGGATTAATAACCACAAATTGGTGGTTACAGAATAGTCACAGGGATGTAAATTACAGCATGGAGAAGATAGTCAGTAATGCTGTAATAATTATGTGTGCAGCCAGGTGGGTACTTGAAATATCAGAGGGACCACTTTGTAAAGTATATGATGGTCTAACCACTAAATTGTACACCTGAAACTAATACAGAATAATATTAAATAGAAACTGTAATTGAAAAAAATCATCAGAGACTAGGTTGTAGTAGGGTTAGAAAATATATATATGATCAACTCTTTGTTCAATTAAGTACATTAAAAGAAATCACCCATGCCATCATTTTTGCTATATTCCTCAGATACTGAAGAGCAGGGAGATTCCCAGGTTGGTCAAAAATATACCTTTGAATTTGTGGCTGTAGGTCCGGAAAGAGCAAAAACAATTTTGCATTGGATCCATATCTTATTCAGCTACCTAGTTTTTAAAACTGAAAATTACACGCAAATGACTTACCAAACATAATCTTTAAAACTCAAGATTTCATAGGAAATAATTCCACCAAATTGCAAAATATTGTCTAGCTACTCCCTGATCACGCCCCACAGCAGTTTTACAGCCTGTTCAGAAAGCAATAAAATAATCAATTGTGCTTTACATCCCACTGCAAACCATAGTTCTCAGGCTAATTGGAGATTTCATCTCCATTAATAAGGGAGCCACTGCCCCGAGCACATTTTAATGGAGACGGCATTGCATTCGTCTGTTCTGGGAAGCTTCCGAAGTGCAGAGGCCTAGGACCTTTATGCTGGCGCTGTGTAAGCGGCGCCCCCGCCCCGTGCTTCTGTTAGCACAAGCTTCTGCAGGCAGCGAAAGGCACAAGCTGCTGCTTGCCTCCGTCTGTGAATGTCCTGGGCAACTGAAAGGACTTGGCCGAGGTGCCTTTGCTCTTACACCGGGGGCTTGACGAGTCTCTTCCGTTGCCTGTCATTCTATGTGCCTTTCTCTCTTTGCCTCCTGGGACTCCAGGTCTTATTCTAAATGCCCTTTGCTCCTTTGGGGTTAAATATTAAACTAGTTTCTTCCTGAAGTCTGAAGTGCCTGGGTCCACCGAGATAATTCATAACAGGAACTTCATGAAGGTGAGTAGCGACGCTTCTCCAAGTCCAATCCGAGTGGATGGGACTGGGCTGATAGGAGAGTGAGGAGGAGAAAGAACGAGAGAGGAAGGCCCTTGGTTCTGTTGTGCCAGCTTTGAAAATGTGTAAGTGTAGCCAAAACTGTGCGACGAGCCCAGATTTGAAAAGGCCTGAATGTTTCTGCCACTGGGAAAGGTGTAGGAGTGTGACAAGGGCCATGTGACATGGGAATGTGAAGGTTAGTTAATTATTAAGCAGAGAGACTGCCAGGTCTGGTGTTTATCAGCAGAAAGGGACGGAAACAAGTGCTGTGAGCTCTAAGGAAGGTTGGAATCTGCAAATGTCAGACCAGTCCGCCTGTTAGACAAAAGAACGCCTGTTTTTTCAGACTTTTCATTCAGCCAGGCTGATGGAGCTCACATGTGAAAAATTGTTTCTTGGGCTTTCCTTGGCTGACATGGAATGGGAGGTAGCATACCATCTTTTAAATTACACATTGTTTCTTATCACAAGCAATGATAATTCTCCCATTTATTGCTCTATATCCTAAGTCCACCTTCTTTGCTTTCCTGCTTCCTCAGAGAACTGGCTTGCCCAGACTCCACACACTCCCATCTTATTTCATAAATGGAAACAAAAGCACAAAATCAAAATTAGAGCCCTTTTTTTTTTTGTCTGTAAGAGACCTTGCAAATTTGCTGATTCGCTCTGTTACTTTATGGAGGGAGAAACAGTCTCAGAAAAACTAATAATAATAATACTGTTTATTGTGATCTAAATACATGCCATCTACTCTAACAAAAGTTTTCTATGGATGATTTCATTTAATTCACACACAGTGCCATGAAGGAAGTTCTGGTAAAATCCTTACTTTATAGGCAAGGAACTCAGCTCTCTAGGGAGGTGGCACCAGGTCACGTACAGGCCAAGGTGGTGGGGCCAGAATTGGAACCCAGGTGCTCTGACTGTATCTGCCTCCTATGGCCACCCAGTTGGTCCAGGGTCACAGGATCGCACACGTGGGTGGTGTCTGAAAAGCATCAAAGGCCAGCAGCGGCTCCTCGAGAGCATTCTGCTTCCTCGACACACTGTGGGAGGCCACGCCTGGCAATGATCCCGGGACTCGGTCCTCACCCCTGGTGGCTGCCATTCCATCCTACAGACATCAGGGGTTGCCCCTGCTTTACGCTTTCTCAATATCACTGCCTGTCCCCTGGTTCTTTCTTAGGGTTTCACTTGCTGCTAAACTGGGGGTGTAAACCTATTTCCCCAGCTTCCTTCTTAGATAATCTGGAAGCAAACACACACACGTTTGCTTCCACGTGTGCATTTCGTTTCACTCATTCAACATAGTGTTGATGCTTCCTGTTGCTATCTTAAGTGGGAATCACTACAAGTGGGCAACCGAAATGTAACTCGCAAGCCTGGTAGCTCTAGAGGATAAGAACTACATCAACGAATCCTGTAGCTCCAGGATCTAATAAAGTACCCAGCACACAATAACCTCTCAATTAATCTTGGTTAATATAAACATATGTTCGTACCAGTCTCTTCAGTTTTACAATGGGCTTTCCTGAAATGGAAGTGAGCCTTCAACAGAAGCGTTGCTGACGAACCCTCTTTCCTGCCTCCCCTGTTAGATGGCCTTTGAAACACACTCCACCTTCCTGCAATCCCTGGAAGCAAGCTCGCGTGTAACTTAGGTTTCCCTAGGCTCTCCAGGAAGTCCAGGCTGACACCTGCTGGAGCACAGGAGACCTTCAATCTGGCCCCTTCCATGTAGTTAAGAGAGAAGAAGGTGGACTTATGGCAAGGACAGCAGAGGGGCAAAGGGCCCTCCTTCTTTTAGAAGGACACAGGCCCACCATAAAAGGAATCAAAGCAAATCCCCAGGACTCCAGGCTTCTAGAAGTGATAGCGGATCGTTATTAAATGTGCCACATGTGCCAAATGTTTTATATGTTTACATCACTAAGTGTTTGCCTTATGCACAGTATCCCCAGTGACCACTTAAAGGCAGGTCACCACTTTCTAATGCATCTCACAATGTCTCACCAACCCCGCTTCACTTTTGAGCCACGTCCCTTACAGCCTTCATCGTGAAGAGCAAGCAGGTTTTAACACCAGGGCTCTGTGATAAAGCTGGACTCCGCTGTGTTCACTCCAGCACACATGCCTATACACACACACGCAGGAAAGGAAGCTCTCATCTGAATGCAAGATGGGAGAGTTGCTGCTGTCTTTTAATTCCTGACAGAGTCTTCATTCTTGCCTGTGCAGTGCTTTTCTTACACGAATCAGAAGTCAAGAAGAATGTGTTGAAGTTCTCACTTAGAAATGTGAATGTGATAACGTTCTAGCTAAATTGCTGACTAGGGCAGATTTTTTTTTTCCCTCCAGAGAGAAAGCGGCAGTTAACAGCCCAAGATTACTAGGGCCCAGAACAAGAAAAACTCAATGGCTGGGCATATTTACGGTCCCTTAACACAATGCGCCTAATTGTTAGGGGGTTTTCGGGCCTCAGCTCCCAGCTGTGCACGGCAGGGGCAGCAAGAGCGCACAGCCCCCTCAGCCGCGCTCGGCCGCAGGCTGAAGTGCCCTCTTCTCACTCCTCAGCAGCGGCTTCTGTTCACAGCAGCTACATCGCGCATGCCTTTGGATGTTGTCAACCTCTGAATATGAAAAAAAGCAAGTCCGGAAACAAAGCCCGCATTGGGGCGTCTGGCGGGTCCGGCGAGCTCAGACACTGGGAGGGTTCTGTGAGGGCTGAGACCGTCCCTTGTAGGGGGCACAGCGGCGGCCTCTCATTTGCCTGCTGGAGTCCCCCCATTCCTAGCCCCTGCCACCCCAAAGGGAACTCTACTGCAAAACATAAAAATAGCGCTCTCACCACTTCTCATTCAATACTCTCCTTTCTTGGAGAAACGTTTCTTTAGTTTGTGTCTAGACTCTAAACGGAGGTCAAGCAGAGCTTCCTTTTTAAAAAATGTATGCGGACTGGGAGTTAATGTGCAAGGTTATTTCCTTTTGATCCTCCTTGCCTTTTGTTCCTTTAACCACCAACTGACTTTCCCTCTTTCCTTCCCCATTTTGACTTAAAATCCGTTATTTCTCCTTATCGTCTTCTAGCAGCCTCTTCCAGCACTCACTGAAGCTTGACCACTATCTCTGGAATGCTGGCTGGGACGAGGCAAGTATAAACTTGACTGTGGGGGCGAAGCCCTGTAACTGAAGAAGCGCTAGAGAATTCACAGGGAGAGGCCTACCCGCTGGGGAGACCGCGGAGGATGGCCAACCGGAAGTGGAGCGCGAGATCAGCACCTGGGCGACAGAAAGAGGTGTTGCTGTTATAGGGTCTGAAATAGGGGTTGGGGCCAAAAGTCAGAATCTAGACAAGGCAAAAATGCATTAGAAATAAAACTAAACAGAAAGAGAGCGCCAGATCTTCTGTCATGAGTAACGTTGTTCAGAACCTCCTCCTATTTCATGTCAGCTAGAGGACATCTTGAGAATCATCCCCAGGTAAACTAAATCACAGAATTCAAGCAGATTTCTCTTTATGCCCTCATAATTGTCTGCTTCATATTAACTCTATGTACACAGTTGTTCTGTCTTAACCTTGAAGACAATGGACTCTTCTTGGTTTACTCCACAATCCCTAGAATGTAACTCCATAACAAAACGATTTATCTTCAAAGCACATGAATTAAACACAGTACCAGGGTACTATTTTAATATCCTAACTTGAGTAGTTACCCTGTAGAACGTGAAATGCACAAAACAATGAAATGAGTAATTATCAGCACCAGCCATTTCCACATTTATCTTGTTTAATCCTTATAACACCTCATAAGGTTGTTATAAGAGTTAAATTAAATGAGATAACGAAAGTGAAGAACTTGTTCTATGCTTGGCATATAAGTGCTTCATATTATTAGACATATTATAAAAAGCGCAAGCTACAGGTACCAGCGGGGAAATGTGATTGTAGTAGACAAACTAGATGCTCACTGACTTTGCTTCCTGTTCCTGAGCACACAGGAGGTCTACATTTTCTAGTGTCCCCACCCCCGCCAAAATTCTGCAACAGAGGAGCTGCACGATGGAAAGAGACGGGACCCCTGAGTTGTCTGTGGAGAGAAGCATCCTGAGTCACACTGGGCTATGATGTCAGCAGAAAAAACAAACAAGCAACTTCTATTGTTTATGCCACTGAGAATTTGTGGCAGGGGCGTCCAACCTGCGGCCCACAGGTCGCAAGCAGCCCAGGATGGCTATGAATGTGGCTGAATACAAAATCATAGATTCACTTAAAACATTATGAGATTTTTTGTGATTACATGTTGTAATATATTTAATGTGCGGCCCAAGACAACTCTTCTTCTTCCAGTGTGGCCCAGGGACTCCAAAAGGTTGGACACGCCTGCTTTGGGGCTTCGTTGTTATTGCAGTATACACAGCTGACCTTATCCTAATAAATGGTGTTGAAGAAAAGGAATACACACGTGTGCTTTAAATTAGTTATTTGAAGGCAAACAATCGATTACCAAATAAGGCCCAAGTAAAATTGTAGAGTTTTCGGAAAGCTACAGGGCATCATTCTGCTGAAAAATTAAGTTCCAGGTTTTGACATCGACAATAACGGTAGAGCTGGGACATGAATCAAGTGAGTCTGACAATAGAACCAGTATTTTTCGTCACTCTATCCTTCATCAGTTTGGGATGAACCGGTGGAGGTGTCTCTGGCAAGAGTCCGTAGGAGATCTCAGGGGCCAAACTACATTGAATGATATGTTAGCCAAGGGCTTTTGTAGGTGAAAGTGGGAAATAAAAAACCAGAATGCAAAGCTAAGGAAGCCCCGCTGAGTTCAGAATGGTGCGATGTGCCATCTAAGGAGGAAAAGAATTACAAGGCCGGAAATCAAAGGTGGGGGAAAAGGCAGACGTGCAGAGTGACAGAATTAGGAAGGGAGCCGCAAGCTGGAGACTGAATCATAGGAGGGTGTTGGAAGCTGGTTCTAATATAATGTCGGCCGAGGGGGCAGCCCCGAGGGACAGGACCTAACAGGGTGACTTGAGGCGAGAGAATGGGTTCAGCAGGAACCCCTCCCCCCAAATCCGTACCAATAGCTGACAGAACTACTGAATTGTATTATTAAGTACACATTGTTGAACATGTTTTTTGGTCTCCTGGTACCATTCCCCCCCCTTTTTTTTGTTAACGACACCTGCATTTTCGAGATGAATTGCCTTTACCTCATTTTATACATTTATAAGATGTCTATTATGGTTCCCTAGTCTCTCCTAGGGAAAGAATGAGCCCCAAACCCAAGTGAAACCCACACCCTCTTCCAGGACTTTGAATTTTGAGGAGAATAATGCAAGGATAGAAAAAAAGAAAAGAAAAAACCAGTCTAAGGTCATTACCCTGGGCGGTCCCTCAGGCCGACCCTGGCTCCCTTCTTCTCTGAGCACGATCCCAGAGTCTGCAGATGAACTCTGTTGGCTAGGCTGACCTGTGGTGAAGGTGGGGGTAGGGGTCTCAGATCAGGACAAGGTGGTTGGGTAACCTTGGAAGAGCTCAAGGCGTCAACTCCACAGAGCAAATGGAAGCCTAGAATGAGTTATCTGCAAAGAGTTTAAACCAGTGGAAGCCATCAGATGTAGGCATTGTGCTGTGGAAAGATTTCCTGATTACGTTAGAAAAGGGTGATAGAGCATTCAGAGTGTTTTGGGTTGCAGGTGACAGAAAGGCCACTTGAACTAAGTTAAGGGGGAAAGACTTCACTGCTTCATTGAACCACCCGGCAACAGGAACAGTAACGAGGCAATTTATCGTCCACCTGGAACACTCCTGAGACCGAAAGAGGGAGCTGTTCCTGGTGAAGCTGGGACAGCAGGTATAAACCAGGGTGGCCTTAGGCAAACTGGGATGTCTGCTCATCCCAGTGTTAGGAAATCGGCAGTGAATTTTCCCTGCGTACTCCTTCTGTTGTGTGGGCTTCCTTCCCATAAGCTTATGTAGCTGGGAGGGGACACAGCGGCCAGAAGGTTCGGGCTCAGACTCTTACAGCTTGATAATTAGCCAGGAAAGGACTCTCATCCGTCTGCTCCAGTGAACCTTCCTGCCTGGAAATCCAAGTAGTCTGGCCTGTGTCACGTGATCATCCCTGAACCAATCTCTGTGAACAAAGCAATGAGTCCTACCATTGGTTCATCTTGGGTCAAGTGCTCATCCTGTGCTGAAGACACAAGAACAGGATGCACCGATAGTCCCAATAGTTTAAAGCAGCATTTCCCCAAAGAGAATAGCTATTCTGGGAGACGAAACCATGCACATCCACTGTGACAGCCTTTTATAGAGCGCCTGCTGCCAAGTCTACTGGCAGTACCGCAACATAAAACACAGCTGTCAGATGCTGGGAAGTGGGTCAAACTATGAACTCCGCAACCCTGGAAACCCTTGGCAATCCACGTTACCAAAGTGGGTTGCTCTATCCCTTTAGAGTGTAATATAAATCAGTCTGTTAGAGACATGGGAAGCCTCAAGGTTCAGTGTTCCTATGAGCCTCTAGCACCTCACAAATGAAGTGACCTTACCCCTAAAAGCCATTGGCAAGGCCATCAGGGCACTGGGCCCCTCAAGAGTGAAATGAGGAGTTAGGGCACATGGAGTGGAAAGTGAAGACTCCATAGAAAACAGCTGCCGAAGAGGATGCTAGAGGTGGACTTCCCTCCCACCCCAGCTTGGATATGCTCCCACGCCTGCTGCTTCTATCAGCCCCATGGTTAGGAAGCACAACCATTTATGATGAAACTTGGAAGAGAGAGACACTACCTTCTGCCACCCTGGGATGACCTTCTCCCTCCTTGTCCCCAGCCCAGCCCTTCCCCAGGAGAAAAAGGAGCGGATAATGTGGGGAAGAGCTGACTGGGTGACTGTGGGCTCCCACCCAAAGAAGACACTGAGCCCAGCAGTACCGTGGAGAGTGGGGACCTAGCAGAATGCGATTTCGAAACGGGCCCCGTACCACCACTGGGCACAGTGTGTACTGCAGAGAGCTCTCTAACCTCAAAGTCACCTGCGCCTTCTAGCAAGCAGCAGCCTTGACGCTAATAAATAACGGACCGGCTCAGCCTAAGTCCTGTGGGGGCAGATAGGGCTATCCTGGCCACCACGCTGCCCAGCAGGAAGGTTGCCTGCAAGCCCCGCCCTTTGGAAACAGCCAGCAAGTCCTGAAAATGCGGAAGCTATAAACCCATTCCGTGGAGCTCCACATTATCAACGGGAGATTCCACCATGGGCTGAAAACTGGTAAATTCTCTCTTGCTGGGCTGTAAGTACCTGGACAAGTCATAGGAAGTTCCTCTTGGGACTAAAGGGTTTGTGAATAAATAAACATTAACATCGAGTTTAGGATAAGCAGGTAATGAACTATGGCATGGCCCACCTTGGTCCAGATTTCAGGGGAATGAGACAAATTCCTGGGAGCTGATACCATCATTTTAGGGCTCGTCTGTGGTCAGGGTACGTATTGCTTGTCTCATTTCATTCATGTGTTCTTTCAAATGTTTTCTCTTTTTTCTTTCATTGCTCAAGACAGAATGTTTCTTTTTTAACTTTTAATTCAAGTATATAGTGGTTGCATTGGTCATACTCATTCTTGAGGCTGCTGGGAGGGCTTGTGTCCCCAGGACAAGCCCTTGGCTACGGAGAGCTGCAGGCATTATTCACAATAGCTATAGTATGCAAAGGTGCGTCCACAAATGAATGAATCAAGAGACTGGTATATTCTCGAGGTCCATCCATGTCGCAAATGGCGGTACTTCATTTTTTCCTGAGGCTGAGTAGTATTCCGCTCCACAGTGGAATACATGTACCCCATCTCCCTCACCCAGTCCTCCACCGAAGGACACTGGGCTTGTCTCCATGTTTTGACCGCACACTTGAAACCTGTATGATGTTATTAACCGAAGTCACCCCAGTAAATTTAATACAAATTAAAAAAAAAAGAAACTATAGTATATACATGCAATGGAAAATCATTCAGACTTTTAAAAAGATGTAAATTTTGCCACTTGCCACAAGATAGATGAAACCTGTGGGCCTCACACTGAATGAAAGCCAAACAGAGACAAATACTATTTGGCAGCAATCATATGCAGACTCTAAAAAAAAAAAGTTGAACTCATAGAAACAGAAATTAGAAAAGTGGTTACCAGAGGTTGTGGTGGGGGAGAGAAGGGGAGGTTGGGAAAAGGGTGCACAATTTTAGTTATAAGATGAATAAGAGCTAAGGATCTATTTTATAATCTGGTGACTACAATTGATAACACTGTACTACACAATTGAAATTTGCTAAGTGATTAGAATTTTAATGTTCTCTCCCCACAAAAAAATTTTTAAAAAGATTTTATTTATTTATTTTTAGAGAGAGGGGAAGGGAAGGAGAAAGGGAGGGAGAGAAACATCAATATGCAAGAGATACACCTATCAGTTGCCTCTTGCACGCCCCCAACCAGGGACCTGGCCTGCAACCCAGGCATGTGCCCGGTCTGGGAGTCAAATGAGTGACCTTTCAATTTGCAATTTGCAGGCCAGCACTCAATCCACGGAGCTCCACAGCCAGGGTTTCCCCCCAACAAAAAATTCTTAAATGGTAAAGGGTGGGGGGATACCTCATTCAAGGTCAGGACGCCTTCCCTAGGGGCAGTCCATATCCTTAAAGAGAGACCAATTTGCTGAATAGAATGTATGCAGTGTTGAAGAGACACTTCTCAAAAGGGAATATGTGGTCAATTTGGGCATATAAATACCTGACACCTCCTTTCCAATTTGGGATGCCTCTGAAGGGCCGGCCTAACTCCAGAGCTCCCTGTGGGATTGGCAGACACCTTTGATTCAACTGTTCCCCAGTCCTACTCTCTCTGCTCAATTGCTCTTTAACCCTCATAAATATGTTTCTTAGAGTACCCCCCCCCCGCCTAAAAAATTTCTTGCATATAAATCTCCACCTCGGCTTCCAGACATCCCGACCCCTGAGAGCATATAACATAAACACAGAAAAGTACGTTGACCGTATTTGAACAGCTCGATGTATTTTTGTAAAAGGAGCACACCCGTATAATCATCACTGAAGTCAAGAGATATCCCACGTGCTCCCTTCCCATCTCTGAGGGTAACTAGTGTCACTTCTGTCAGCACAGGTCTGTTTTGTCTTTTAGTACTGTATCTAAGCAGTAGCACGTGGCATCTACTCCTTTAGTGCCTGGCTCTAGTGTTCAGCATTTTGTGAGATTCATTCATGAGGCAACCTGAGGCTGTACATAATCATCCCTGTTGCTGTATCGTATCCCATTGTAAAAATATAACGCAGTTTATTTCTCTACTCTGGTTCATGGGTAGACCCAGCCTGAGGACATTATGAATGGCACTGCAATGGAAATTCTAGAAGATGTCTTCAGATGGGCACAAACACTCATTACTGCAAGAACCACAACTATTTAGGGTCAGTAGGGTGTCAGACAGTGTTCCAAAGTGGTTGCAGCAAATCACATGGGCATTTGCAGTACAAGAGCATGAAGACCAACCCCTGACCTTTCCCATCCTCAGCCACAGCAAATGAACATGTGTTGATAGTAAATTGTGTTTTTTATTTCTATTTCCCTGGAGGCCAAGCAAACAGAGTATATATAGTTTTAAATGTTTATTAGCCATTTGGATATTCTCCTTTGAGGATGTCTGCTCAAGTCTTTGCCCATTTTCTGCTGGGTTATCCAGAAAATCCTTTCTTTGAGACACTACAGACCATCACTGGTGGCGAAGGAAAGAGGAATGGTATTTTGTCCAAGGACAAAGTAAGGGACAGATGAAGAAAGCCCGCCGGGAAGTATGTAAGGGATGATCACCATGCTTCAAAGGTGCTGGCAAAGGAAGGCAGAACTGAGATTCATCACTGCAGAAAATTGAGGAAAGTAAAGTGATGTGGGGTCAAAGAAGCTAGGGACGCAGACAGATTCTGCTGTTGGACTAGGGAAGCCAAAGTGATGGCTCTGAGGGCGGCCAGCAAGAATCACAAGAATTCACTCAACTGATGAGACTCTGCATACAAGAGAACTGTGGGGCATGACTGCCAGAAAAGTTAGAAAGGGCTCTTTCCTGGGTAGAGTCCAAAAAGAAGTTAGATAGAATGAAACAGAATGGTAATTGTTAGTCACGTGTCCCCAGGCAGAGCTGTGAGATCATTAAGTGGATAGCATGGTTTAGAGCAGAACAGAGGGTGCCCTCTTTTCTCAAGCTCATTCAACCACCACATGTAAGAAATAACAAAACGGAGTGACCTGGAACACAAAAACATCATTACCCAGGCAGCTGCGTTCCTGGGCAGCAGCCCACAACTTCAAAGAGCAGGAGGGAACCAAGTCAGATCTACGGTGACTCTGCAAGCCCTTTCCGCCTGTCCACAGAACCAGCCCTCCTCCCACCCCAGCTCCAACACCACACCTGTCCTTACCTGCCCCAGGGAATTCTGAAGGTGCTCTGGGTCCTACTTTTCAGTTAGTTTGACCTGAAAAGGGTTCTCTGTGCTGGCTTTTGGGTCCCGATGGTTGACCCTAGAAACTGGAACGCCGTTTTGCCCTTTTCAGACCCCCACCTGAGGTCGTTTGTTCTGGAGAAGACCTCCTTACTGTTTTGCAAGAATAGGCTTTTATTTTAGAGATGGGGTCAAGATGGAGAAAGGAGATAGTGTCTGCAAACCTCGTCTAGCCTATGGATCCTGCAGGAACCTCATGCCTATTAGTTAGTAGGTAGGGACTGCAGAAAAAATTACTTTCATTTATTCATTCAGTGATCTTTCTATTGTGCATTTGCTATGTACTTGGTGGTGTGCAACCTGGAGACACAGCAGGGCATGAGACAGACACAGTGTCTTCATGGAACATTGACTGTGATAATGCCATTAGTTTGCATTTTAATAAGGTTTCGTAGTTTACAAAGCTACTGTCACAAGATCATCTCCAAAGCATGGGTTTATGGTAAAACATTAAGTCTAATGTGTGTTTGAGTTCTAGTCCTCACACCTCAGGAAAATTACTTGAACTCTTTCAGCCTCAGCATCTTCCTCTCTAAAAAAAAGAGCATTGAATCAGAAGATTTCTCAGGGCATCCCCAGTTCTAACCTTTTTGCTGAAAAGTGATTTAAGTTAAACCCGCAGTTGATATTACTGGCTATCAAACTTCTTGATAATAACAGACAGGAAAAGGTTCGTTTTGCATTATGACTCAGAACCCACACATACATATATCTGACTGACACATAAGTTGTACGGAACATATTGAAGTGATTAGATCCATAGGTTATGGTACGGTAATCAACAGCCCTCAAATATTAAAGCAACAGAGTTTTGTTCTGACTCACGGTGTGTGCATCGCGCGGTGGCTGGGGGCCCTGCTCCTCTTTGTCCTCATTCCAGAACTCAGACTGGTGGAGCAGCCTCCATCGCAAAGGTCACCTGTCTCATTGGCAAAGGAAAAGAGACTGGTAGAACTCAATGGTGGCATTTAAAACTTCCACCTAGAGAGGCACATGTCACTTCTGCTTGCGTTTCTTGGGCCAAGTCACTTGGCCACACCTGATTTCAGGGGGATGGGGAAATGCAATTCCACCAAGTGCCTGGGGAGAGAATCAAAATATCTGGTGAAGAGCATGAATGTCTACCACAAATACACACTGTGATGGGTAATTTATGTGTCAGCTTGGCTGGGCCATGATGCCCAGATATGTGGTCAAACATTATTCCAGATGGCACTGTTAGGGTGTTATTTTGATGAGATTTACATTTAAATGAGTGGACTTTGAGGAAAGCAGGTTGCCCTCCCTAATGGGGTGGGTCTCGTCCAAGCAGTTGAAGGTCTGACTAAAACAAAAGGCTGACCATCCTCTTAGCAAGAGAGAATTCAGCCAACAGCCAGCCTTTGGACTTGAAATGCAACATTGGTTCTTCCTGGGTCTCCAGCCTGCCGGCCCATCCTGCAGACTTTAGGTCTGCTGGCCTCCAAAATTTTTGTGAGCCATTCCCTTAAAATCTCTCTTGCTCTCTCTCATGTATAGATATAGATATATAGATAGAGATATAGCTGTCTATATAGAGCGATACAGAGATAAAGATATCTGTATCTCCTATTGGTTACCCTGGAGGACTCTGACTGATTCGCGGCCTCACACTAAGTAGAGCACAGGCTGACTCTTTTTTCTCAGTTTGATTGAGTTCTATTCTATGCTACTCTATTCTATCCTGTTCCATTTTTTAAAAAAAATTCTAGTCACCATCCAATCAGTCAATTTCAAACTCACCCATTGATCACAATCATAAATTTCAAAAACACTGGCTTATATCCAGTTGTAAGTGAAGGGGCCTTCATTTTAGCCAACCAGAGATTGTTTTACTGCTTTGACACAGAAAATGTTATAGTGGCCATGTTTCTGCTCAAAGAGAAAACAAAACAAAATGCCCCTACTTTATAGTGACATAATGCGCAAGGTCCCCTTCTCGTCAAAGCAAGTAGACTCCCATCACATTCACTGGTGCAGCGGGAGCAGGTCGTCGATCTGGGAGGACAGGTGCGAGCCCTGGGACTGAGGTGCGCAGACATCCAGAGTCAGGCCGCAATATTTAGCAAACAAAGAGAAGCCGTCCCTCGGATGATGGGTGTTACGGGCTGAATTGGTAGGAAATCCCCAGGCTTTATAAAACAATAATAGAATTTGCGGGAATGGACTGAGCCCACACTCTAGGATGAGAATTATTTATACTTTACTACACAGTTAACATGCTGTAATTATATAGTCAAACTCCATTTACTGTACAATTATATTCTGCCAGAGAATACCAATTACTCCTTACCAAGGAGCTGCTGAAAATTGTTAGTTTGGGTACGTCTGTCCCAACAAGATCTATTGATGCTTCATAAAGTCCAGAGTTAGGCCCTCTAGGAATTATTAAAGATATATGGAATGGGCAAGCTTTACCTATTTAAAATGGATCTATTCAGGTGCGGAGTAAGTAAAACCACACTTTACAGGGCCAGTGCATATAGACTATGCTATCCGCATACCACATAACTCAGGGGACACATTCACACAAACCTTGAGGAATGGCGCCCCCTAAAGTTGTGCCACATAGTGGCCTTGACCAGATAAGCAGTCTCCCATATGGAGAATGTGGCCTGTAGGGTCTTTTCCCCTTGGATCTTCCAGGTAGCCAAAGCTCTTAGCATCAGGTGGTGACCTCAAAAATATTACTTGCTTCTACTTTCATATGAAGAAAATAAGGCTTTGTGAAATGGCAGTGGGGACCCCAGCAAACTGTCACGGCTGAAAGGGACAAAGCCATTACAGTAATTTACATCAGTACTCTTCTGTCTGCTCCTGTCCACCCCTCAGGATATTTCACTCCTTCTGATTGAAGAGCAAAAATAAATGAACAATACAAATTAAAAAAACACATACAAAATAAATGAACAACAATACAGATTTAAAAAACACATACAAAAGAACAAATAATCTTTGAGACAATGCAGTCATGGAAATTGTAAAGCTGGGAATATGTGGTTGAATATAAATGTCTAAAGTGTCTCTGCCCTGACTGGTGTTGCCCAGTGGGTTGGGCATCATCCCACAAACCGAAAAGTCGCTGGTTGATTCCTGGTCAGGGAACATGCCTGGGTTGTGGGCCAGGTCCCTGGTTGGGGCTTGTGAGGGGCAGCCAATTGATGTTTCTCTCCCTCTCTTTCTCCCTCCCTTCCTTTCTCTCTGAGAATAAATAAACAAAATATGTAAAAAAAAAAAAAAAAAAAGAGTTAGCCACAGCTGGTGTAGTTCAGTGGACTGAACATTGGCCTGCGAACCAAAGCTTCGCCAGTTCGATTCCCCAGTCAGAGCACACACCTGGGTTGCGGGCCAGGTCCCCAGTAGGGGGCACGCAAGAGGCAACCGCACATTGATGTTTCTCTCTGTTTCTCCCTCCCTTCCCCTCTAAGAATAAAAATAAATAAAATCTTAAAAAAAATTAAGGGTAGAAGAAATGCCTACATTCCAGTGAACGTAACAGCTCAGCCTCAGGAAGCCTGAGCTGACTTACTACTCCTGAGGACAGGGATTAAAAACGGTGTCTCCGAGGTGTCCCGCTCTGTGTGAAAGGCCAAGGAAGAAAAAACGGGCCCCAAAATCCTGCAGCTTCTCTCTCCCAGCCTGCAGCTTGGGGTTGCCTGTGAGTCAGAAGACATCTGAAGGCTCAGATGTGCCTGTTGCCTTTGTCGTTTACTTAGGACAAGTCCGAGCCAAGAGCCCCATTGTTTAAAAGCCGTGAAAAGAAGCAAGTAGTTTGTCTAGCCTCTTAAAAAGGTGAGAAACACTGCAAAGATTAATAGAGCTGCCTCCCTTGTGCTGAATGCAGCCCTGCAAACCAAGTGGAGAGGTGAAAGTCAAGTGTGACAAGGAGAGAGGAGGAGGGCAGGTCCCGGGGCTGGACTGCAGCTGGGGCTGGATTCTGTGTTTGTGGGAGACGAATCCTGCAAGGCGGCCTTCCTGCTCTGTGGGGACGGGACGGAGCTCCAGGCGGGTCCTGGTCCATGGAGACCTTCTGTGTCTCGAAGAGTGGCTAACCTGAAACGCCTAAGTGACCGGCGGATCGTGGAAATGTGTGGAGAGGCGGGGCCTGAGACAAGAGTGAGGGGTGGGGTGAGCCCAGTGCAGGATGCGTGCTCCACCTAAGGCCTTCAGTTCACATCATCGCATGTTTTAGAGCAAAACAGAGCAAACTCACTGCGCCAACAAAACAAAACAAAACACCTCTGCAGGCCCAACGCGGCCTTCCACACACCTTCACGATCCCTGACTGAAAGCGTCAGAGGCCGGGGAGAGCGGCGCCTCCACATCTTCTGAAGGCCACGGTCCTGCCTTTCCGTGCTCCTTCCACTTGCCACTCCAGCCTTGCACAGAAGGACAGAGGCCTTGCTTGGGCAATTTAACCACGAACACAGCGAGAGTTCTTTCTGGAGACGAGGGTAAAGAGAAGCATATTAATTACACCCAGGCATGGCTATTCGGTAGCTTAGGGTTTAGAATCTACACCAAAAAATATCAATTGAGGATGATTTTGAATAGATCACTGCAGTCTGGGTAGGAAAATGTGTTGATTTCTAGAGTTATTTAAACTTGGCCGCTTTTAGCGAGCTAAAGCCATGAAGAGCATGTGAGAGTCCTATTAGCATGAAACCCTGGTGCATGAATTAGGACTGATGACTGCTCCCCAGGCTAAGACCACCCTCCCATCCCCCCCAAAAAACCCGAGGAAACCTCACGGCTGCATGCTCAATGTGAAAGGCACAACCCTGAGAAGTAAACATGTTTGGAAGTGCAGAAGCTTGGGGCACTTGTCATTCCAGTTGTTTTCGGGCTTCAGTACTGTTGGGGCTTGGTATCAGGCCTCTAAAGGGATTATTAATGAGTCAAATCGCAAAACAGAGCTGGGATAATATACACCCTTAAAACAGGGCCGGAGCAAAGCTCTCTTGCTTGTGACTTAAAGGAGTTTTGTCCAGATGGGAGGACATTTCAATACCTTCAGCCTTTCACAGGCTGTTGCTGTTGTAATTTGTGATTTGCTCTCTCTCTCTGTCTGGCTAGGGCCTGAGTTCCCCTTTGGCTGTCTTACTCTCATGTTGGCCCTACCTGGGCTCTACCCATCACCCAAGTTTCTGCCACGCCTTCTGCCTAACCTCTGTCTCTATCCCCCCCCCCCCCCCCGCCCCCGCCCCGGCTCTCCCTGGGAGTATCCCCATCCTTTGCCTTAGGGCAGCTCTGCAGGCTCTCCGTCAGTCTCCTGGAGCTTCAGGAACTCCTGGACCCTTCCACAGAGTTCTCCTGGAGGAGTTCAAAGTCAAACCCTTCCTCTACTAACCACAGTGGACCACCAGATTCCCAAGGAGTGGCTCTCAGTTTGCAGTCGTCACTGAGAAGGAAGGTGGAAAGTTCTCTTCCTATTGGCTTTCTTCTCCAGGTTTCAGGTGTTCAGCCGGAGAGGGGAAATTGGCGCACGCGCTGAGAACGCATCCTCTTCCTCTTTCTATTCACTTGCTTCCCACAATCCCTGCAGTTACAAGAGGTGAGCTTTTGTCTTATTTCCCTGACATGGTAACCACCTTCACACATGGAGTGGCAGGCCTCAGGTCCGGGCTGTCATGGGCAGAAAAAGAGTTTTTTTTGTACGACAAGAACTCTGTGAATTAGTCCACAAGGCCTGACCATAATATAGTGAAGAGATCAATAGCTAGTAGCTACACCAAACCCTTATTACCTTTTCCCACAAAGCCTGATTTTATTGTCTTTTAACAGGGCAAGTACACGACTGTCTACCGCCCGGAGGCATCAGAACAGCTCCTCAGAGGTGAGAACATGATTCAAGGGTGAAATGAAAACAAACAGCTTTTGCATTTATAAAGCATTATTTTTTTAAACCGTCACAACCCAGGGCCTCCTTTCTGATGGAGATTAGCACATAATTAAATTGAGAACAGTCTCCCATTCTGGAAGTTGATTCATGATGTCCTCGAATTGAATTAATTATCTTCAGTAACAGGTGTCCGGCACCTAATTAGGTGCCCTAGTCTGTGTCCACAGGAAATGGAGACTTTATCCACGGGTCTTTTGGTGAACAGTCAATCCCTTTTAGACAAAGTAAGTGCTCTCTAGTCCAGGAAGACCACCTGAGACAATATGGGGCGAAAAAACACTCGATCCGCAGCTGGGAAAGATTAACTATAGTCCTTGTTTTGCTACCCTTGACCTCTGTGATTTAAGGAAACTTAATGCGACTCACAACCTTTTTGGACTTAAGCTTTCTCCTTCGATAAAAATCTTAAGATCTGCTCTGCATTTTAAAAACGCTCAGTCAGCATTCTTCGTTTATAATGTTATGAAATGCTGCCCCCTTGTGGTTTCTCAAAGTTCATCTAGTTCATAAAAAATTTTTAAATGCTTAATTTTAAATTGATTAAAATTAATTTAAAACTCTTAATTTAAAAATTAATCTGTTATGCTTAGCTAATATTAGGCCAAATATTCCTGATACTTTGAATATTAAAAATAAAGTCCCCTTCTGAATGCCATCACTATTCCACTGAAGCGGTCATCCTTTCCTTTGGACTGCTAAAGCCACTCAGGTGAACTCTCCTGTTATAGCCCGTATGTCACCCAGGGACACCTTGTTCTTGCGGAATTGTGCAAAGCATGGTCAAAACACAAATTCCAGGGCCTAGGTGCACATAAGGACTTTAAAATGATTCTTATTGTTCAGTTCCCTCGGTGAGGCTCAGTATGAATCAGTTTTTATATTACTGTTTTATCAGGAGTATAACATACATGCAGAAAAATTACACCAATCATAAGTGTATGGCTCAATAAATTATCAAAAAATGAATCCAATTCTATAACCAAGGCCCAAGTCAAGGAAAGGGACATTCCCAGGGCCCCAGAAGTCTCTCTAGGTCCCCTTCCTAATCTCTCCTTTCTTTCTTCCCAAATCTAACCGCTCTCTTGACTTCTAATACCATAGTTTTATGAGTTAAAGGTGAGTGAAGGATTCTATATCCCACTCAGTGTTGTGTAGAGAGATGTCATAGGGATATATTACATATACTTGACACATGTATTGTGCTGCATGTAAATTATATTTCAGTAATTTATTCCCGCTTTTCTAGTTGTTGTTAATGGTAGAGCTGGCCTCAAATAAGCTTCCTTTTAGGTTAACACCTTATCTAACCATGGTAAAAGTACCAAAATGAAGACATTAAAATTGGCACTATGTTATTAATGAAAACGCAGACCTTATTCCAGTTTCATCAGTTTTTCAAGGACTACCCTTTTTTTTTTGTCCCAGGATCCCACATTGTAATGAATGGCTCTTTCTCCTTCCTCTCCTCCAGTGTGTAATAGTTCCCACTAGAAGCAGAACTTTCTACCCTTTCTCCTGTAGACACACAAATCCAGTCACAGCTGGAATTTCATGATGTTTAGCCGTTTCTCTTTGATTTCCATCGTATCATTAGGTCTCTTCAAACTCCACTTTGGTCCAATACGATAACCCACTGTCACCAAGGAAAAGTGGCCCTGCCTCCGGGGTTCAGTGCTTCTCCCAAGGAGGAGCTGTGTCGGGCCAGGCTGACCACAACTCACCTCCTGGCGTTCTAGTAAATGACGTTGTCTCTGTCTTGTGAGCTTAGAAATGGAAAAGGCGTCTTCACTGTCACTTCCAGTCTGGCAGAACGGTGGGCGGATGTACCGCTAGCCGCATCACAGTTTACCTTTATCAATGTCTCTGATGCGTGGCCGGCGTGATGAGCTTAGAGTCATTACTGGAGCCAGAACCATCTAGTTGTGTACGGCCAAGTTCGATAGGGCGGTGGGAAGGCTGCCCAAGTGCGTGTGAGAGAGAGAATGGTGAATGCGGAAAAAGGAGAAGACTGAAAGAGGAAGGGCAATAGCTTGGACAGAAAGGAGCTCACGTGGGACCCTTACTGCATGCCAGGTGTGTTACAGGTCTTGTCTCATTTAACCCCACAGCACCTCTACCTAGACAGGTATTTCACCGGCCATTTTAGTAATGAGTCGCCCGAGAGAGAGTGTAAATAATTTGTTTAAGGTCAGACAGCTAATGAACATCACTACTGGGGATCGAAGGCGTGTGGACTGACGCCCCATTATGGACGTGCTTTTTCTTTTGCACCTCTGAGCTTCCATGGATATAATGAGCTGTAACCTGACATGATATAACATAATAAGTGAGAAGAAGCCAGAGCTGATCTTCCTATGAGCACTTGCTGTATGTTACCCAACTTGTGTACCTGATCTTCCTTAGTTCCTGTGGCATGGACAGGACCTGACCACTGATTGGTCTGTAAGCTGGATGGAGGCAGTCAGAGGCTTCCATACGTCACCAACCCCCCCACCCCGCCGCCCCCGCCCGTCTCTGTCCTGGGAATATGCGCTTTACCCACTGTTCCCGCAGCGGGAGCCGTTGTCAAGAATGCAGGCTTGAGAAAGCAGTGCGTCATGGAGACCATCTGGGTGGCATATATGCCTGAACCCAATTAAGGCCTCTTGTAAGCTCTTAAGATCATGTCTCAGAATGAACTTACGTTGTGCCTGGCTCTGAGGCCAGCACTTTCTCTGGACTCTTTTCTGTAAGGCGCAGAGATGGCACCATCTTACAGGTGAGGAAACCGTCACTCAGAGAGCTTAATCACTTCCCTGAGATCACACAGTAAGGAGGATGCCTTATTTTAGGAACATGCTATTGTTCTGACCCACTCTATACGGATTTCTTAGATACCTTGCTTCCTGCCTTGCGGGCTCCACAAATATTAATGACTTAGATATGCAATGCCTCCAATACTCATGCAATGCCTATAATGTTCACGTGATAAGGATCCTGCACAAGCAGTTAAAGATGGAATATCTAATCACAAAAGGTCAAGAAACTTTTATCTGAATGAGACGCTTTAAAAAAAAATTTGGACTAACAGAACAAACTTGTTTTTTTTGTATCGATGATATAGTATTGGGAAGTATGGGGCGAAGATAATTTTGGATGGGAAATAAACCCATCCAAAAACCCAGCTCTTAAGTTTTCATTTAAAAGCTAATTTCAGAAAATAAAATTGTGGGAACAGCTTATGTAAATGATGTTGGCAGGTTTTGACACATTACTGGGTTGTGAAATATAGTGAGTCGGTTAAAACTAATACCAGAAAAAGAAGAAATAGAATAGACTAGAAATGATCTTTTTGCACAGAGCAAAAGCATGTATTGTTTTATGAAGTTCATGTTTGTCAGTGTGTATGTTAGGGCATATGTTTATATGGAATCATAATGTAAATTTTCTTACGGTGGTGAAAAGGGTTTGAAAGCACCAATATATTTGGTGATGGTATGGCATATTTAAAAAACAAAACAAAACATGTTTTTGGAGTCAGAGACATCTAGATGCAACTATTTGCCCAACTCTAATTTTTGTAAGAACCTAAGTCTGCCTCGTCCACTTGCTCACTTGCTGCTCTTCAATGGGAGATCTTATGAAAGAAGTGTACAGAATCCCCCGTATTTTCTTTTCATAAGGAAGCCTCTGTCTTGTCTTTTTTCTTTTAAAAAAAGATTTTATTTATTTATTTTTAGTGAGAGGGGAAGGGAGGGAGAAAGAGAGGGAGAGAAACATCAATGTGTGGTTACCTCTTGCATGTCCCCAAGTGGGAACCTGGCCCTGCGCCCAGGCCTGTGCCCTGACTGGGAATCGAACTAGAGAACCTTTGGTTCACAGGCCAGTGCTTAACCCACTGAGCCACACCAGCCAGGGTGGGAGCCTGTGTCTTTTTAATGTTTACACAGCATCGCTGAAATGCATTTCTCAGAAACTGTGTTCCAAACATGCTTCTATGCATGATGGATGGGGCCCCACAGACAATTGCATCTGGTTTGTAGGTACCATCCATCACGGCATCTAGGCATCTCTCTCTTTCCACACCTGGGAGAATCTTAAGATTGTTGCGAGACCAAGAATAACATTTGAGTCAGAGTCTGACACATCTTTGGTATGATACATTTTTATTCTCAGAATCATTTCTTTTCAGATGGGCCACCCGAGGCTTGACTAACTGCCCAAACTTTAGGGAGATTCTTGCAGAGGAGAAGACCAGGGGGCCATCGAGTTGTGGTGAAAAGGAAAACAAACCCAGAAGGAATCTGAACTCCCTTTTGGCAAGTACTGTCCATTTTTCCAGGCTCGCTGCCCACACACGGACTCCGTCCATCTCCTGCGGGTATAGTCAGTTCATGGCATGAGTGGGGGCTGGAGAAGACCTGGTTTCCCGTCAGAGCGGAGAGTCTGGGGATGAGGCAGCGGGGCTGCTTCTCGAAGTTGCCCCAACTGTTCCGCTTGCAGCCAGAATCCTCAGCCCGGGTGTTTGACTGCAGCTCCTGAAGCAGAGAACATTTTAAAGTGCTTTCAAACTCAGAAAAGACCTACACACACATTTTAAAAAGTAAAGATAACCTCAGTAAAAATTATAAAAGCAAGGCATAATAATTATAGAGAACATGAGCAATAGCGAGAAAAAAAAAAAAGAAAATTTATTATCGCCTCCACACCCTACAAATCATGGCTCACACCTTGATCTATGTTCTTCCAGACCTTCTTTATCATGTAAGACATAATTTGTTCATTTTGCTGTTATGATTATCCTTGTCATTTAAACTTCACATAGAGCCATGACAATGCCTTAGGATAACTCCTACAAGGGTAATTACTGAATTTCCCGAGTCAAACAATACATGTACTTTATTATTAAACATTTTTTTAAATTGTATTTTCTCCATTACCATTTATCTCCCTTATACCCTCTTCCACCTCTCCCCACCCCCCGGCCCTCAAAGCACATGCATTTTAAAGGCCCTTTCTTTAAAAACCAGTTTTCATAAACATTCCTAGTTTTCCCACTCCGCTCTAGCCTTCATACATAGCCTGGGCAGATGTCAAGACTCACAGCACTACTGCTTTTCTGCTACCATATATTACACCCCCATTCGCTGAGCAATTATTTGATAAAAGACAGTGTCTGGTCATTTCCCTGAAGGGTGGCAGAATACGCCACCCCAAAATATGCCACTTTGGTATAAGGATTATTTTGAGCTGAAGGTAATTGAGTAGAAGCAGCAGATACAGAAAAACTCTCTGCCCTCCCCCTACTTGACCATAATCAGGACATGCATTTGTAAAAGTGTTCCCACCTCTCCTCTCTTCCAGGGAGGACCGAAGTTAATCCCCACTGACAGCTCTAGACTTTTATCAGCCTGCAGATGGCACCAGACGCATCTACCTAACACACCTTGTTGACACCAGCCCTTATCTCCCATTGGCTTCGCCATACACCTGCCTTCACCATATACCTGCATTCCCACAATTTGCTCAGCCTAGAAGCACAAAGTCCTGTTCTTTTGTCTTGCCACTTCTCTAAACATTCATTATTTTTTGTTAAGACACCATGTAAGTCCAAGTTCTGACCACCCCTTCAAGGTACTCATCACTGGGCATGCCCAAGTGTATGCACAATACACCTGTTAACATATTTCTCTTCATTTTTCTCTGTTAACCTGTGTTTTGTTAGTCTGATTGATAGGCTCCCAGCTGGAGGAACTAAGATGGATAGGGGAAAATGCTCCTTTCCTCCTATAGATCTCCAAATGCAAATATTTTTACCTGTCTGCTACAAGATTCACACGAGCTCAAGGGGACAATCTTGGTAAATCTTAGATATACTGTGAACTGAAGTTCATGAATACAGTGCTTAAAAGTGTAAGTACAACCAGTAAGCAAAGAGGAGTTAAAGTTTTATGGGATAACACATGACCGGTGGTGAAAGGGGGACAGGGGACCTTGTCTTCTAAGAGGTATCTTTATAAGGCAACATTTTGGGAAAAAAAAAAAGCCTTACAAAATAGGAGAGGTGATCGTTTTGCATATTCATACTTAATGAAATTTCACATGACAAGTCCAATTCATTAAACTTTGAGGGAGAGCTCAAATTTGACTTCCATAGCAGAGCCTTCTGTACCAGTCAGGGGGCAGAGAGGCTGAACCGCTAGGACATACTCACGAGAGCCAGTTAAACAGTCTTTGTAACACTCCTCTCTGAATGGGGAGCACGCCATTTTGCACACCCATCATCAATGTATTAGATTTAGAAGACAGGTCACCCTACAGTAGTTTGCCAACAGAATATATCATCATAATCAGTAATTTTTGCCACTCTGATAAGTAAAACATGGTGTTTCTTATTTTAGTTTGAAGGTAATTATGAGTGAGGCCGAAGATATTTTTATGTAAGTGTAAGAAACAGTTTGTATTTTTCTGGGGGCTCTTTTTCTTTTTTAAACATATGTTTATTTATTTATTTGTTTATTTATTAAGAGAGGGGAAGGGAGGGAGACAGAGGGGGAGAGAAACGTTGATGTGAGAGAGAAACATTGATCTGTTGCCTGTCGTACAGCCCCGACTGGCACTGAACTTGCATGAGGCACGTGCCCTGATCGAGAATCAAACCAGTGACCTTTTGCTGTGTGGGATGACACCCAACCAACTGAACCACACGGTCAAGGCTCTCGGCGCTATTTTTCTGCTTCATGTGTTTTGTTCGTTTATCTATGGGCTTGGGTTTTTTTTTTTTTATTTAATGGTTACAAATTCTTTACATATTAGTGGTATTAGTTCTTTATCTGCAACATATGCTACAGATTTTTTTTCCCACATAGCAATTTGTCTTTTGACTCTGCTTATAGAGATTTGTGCCACCCAAACCTTCTTTTAAACAACTTTAATTTTTATCTAGTTGAATTGGTGAATCTTTTTATTATATCTGAATTTTTAGACACATTTAGAAAATCTTTCCTTATAAGCTTCAAAGGAATCAATCTCAGTTTTCCTTTAGTACTTTCATGCCATCATTTTTAGAATTAGGTTTCTTGTCCATTTGGCGATTTTTTTCCCCCCTTGTGCATAATGTGAGTTAGGAATACAATTTTATCTCTCTCTGAGCAGTTTCCCGGTTGTCCCAACACAATTTTTGGTCCCAGTGATTGGAGATGCCAACTTTATCATACATTAAATTTCCATATATATTTGTTCCTTCTAGTCCATTCCACTAATCCATGTGTGTATTCATGAACTAGTACAACCCTCTTGTACTTTTAAGCAACTTTCTGATAAATTAGACGATTGGTTAGAGAGTTTGTCTCCTCTAGTGTCTTAATGGCTTTTCCTCTTCAGTGTGTCACTGGCTATTCTTGCATGTTTATATTTTTGTGTGGCTTTTAATATTTACTTATCTCATTTTAAGTGAAAAGCTTTTTGATAGTTTTTGGAAGCCCTATGAAATATTTATTAAATTAACTTATGGAAAACTGACGTCTTTATGATGTGGAATCTTTTTTTCTTTTTCCAAGAATAAAGGGTGGCTCTCTGTTTATTTAAGTTCACAAGTCTTTCAGGAGTATTTTTACATTTTTTTCATGTAGATTTTGCAAATTTCATGCTAAGTTTATTTCTAAGCGTTTTATCTTTTTATTGCTATTGTAATTGGGATTCACTCTTCCATTATTTTTGTGTATATGAAGGATATTGATTTTTATATCTTAATTTTATATCTTGCTATCTTTCTGATTTTGTAAATTGTATATGCTTTAGGATTGAGTTTCTAGATCCACTGAATTTTTAATTTGTTAAATACTGGGTTTTTCTTTTTCAAAAGCTCCCTTTTTCTTCCACATCTGCTTAGCCATTTTTGAAATCTCTTATTCTTCCTTACATTCTCAATTCCATTTTATATTTCAAAACCATTTTAAATATACTTTGTGTGTTTATTAATTTCACTATCTAAAAGTCTTTCCCAATCCAATGTTATTTTCCATTCGTTTTATTTCTGCTGGCTGTCGCTCATGGTCTCCTCTTTCCCGATGTGTTATGTGATTTTTTTTTTTTTACCATGCAATCCATGTTCCTTGGAACTCTATCCATGGAATCATTTGAGACCCATGTTTAATGTGAGTTCCTCTAGAGAGGGTCGATTTGCTTCTGCGAGCTGCTACAGACAACATCAACAGGTGACCAATTTAAAATAATGCTTAGCCTTGAGGCTTTTTAAATTAACATGGATGGTAGAACTCAGGCCTCAAACCTGGACGAAGGCTCTGTTAGGCCTACCATTCCTCAGGGAACTCCCTCCCCAAACATTCACCCAGTTCCAAGATTTCCTTAAAAAAATTTCTTTACCGTCTGCCTCTGACAGTGAGTTTATTCCTGGGTCTCCCTTTCATGGGTGGCATAGCCATTCAGGTTCCCGGCTGTATGTGGGCATCTCCTAGAGCTCCCCTTTGGGGGGCCCTAGCCTTGAACCGAATTGTGCAAAATAGACAATTAGACTACAGGGGTTGGCAGGTGCCCCAGGACAAAAGGCTGCTTAATAATTTGCTCATCTCTGTATTACCGCTTTTTGTTAATTTTTGGCCTTTAAGAAAAATTTTAAAAACTTTCTTATTAGCTTACATATATATTTTTAAAGCTTTTATTTAAATACGTAGCTTTTTTCTCAAGTGGAAAAGTTGTTAAAAGTGACCAGAATGTCCTACTTCCACCAGACTTAGGGATCTAAGGTGATTTTTAAGACATCAAATGCCTTTCAAATGAATTAAAATTAGGATGTAGCTACCTATTTATAAACATGGAAAGATGGTGGCATAATGGTCAGCGAGAAGCAAGAGTTTCAAATTGTAAAAAGTATGAGCTCATCATAAAACGTTCACAGAGATCCTTACATACAGCGGGAATAGCTTTAAACAGTGGCTGTTAATAGTGAACAGTGGATGTTTCAAGGAGGTTGGATTTTGAGTGATTCTTTTATTTCTTCTCTTACAGTTTTCCATAATGAGCATAAAATATTTGGTTAAAAATGTTTTTAAAAAAACTGTTAAAAAAGTATGTGGATCTGCACTGCAAGCATGTTCATACTAAAGGAACGGCTCTTAATTTTTCAAAGTCATCTGAGTATCTTTTATACTTTATCAGCTCTGACTTAATGTCTCTCTCTCTCTCTCTCTCTCTCTGACACACACACAGACAAATGTGTTTTCTTTTTCTTCCCATTGGGCAAAAGCACTGGGCGTAGGCTCCTATCCTCTGTAGAGCTATTTGGTTTCTAGGAATGAGAGACTTTCCCCCGAGTGTGGCTGTCAGTAGAAAGGGAGCAGATGAGGGTGGTTCTCCCTCAGCGAAGTCTTACAGAAGTTTGAGGGTAGTTTTACGAGTTGAAATGACTGAGCTGATGTCTTCTCTGGAAGCAGAAACTAGAAGAGATAACCGACCCCTCCCCCCACTCCTTTCCAGTGACGATTCCATTATTTTGCAGGAGTGTTCCCTGGCTGGAAGGATTTCTCATTTTTTCCTCCCCTACCTCATTTAACGAGCTTAAAATGAAGAATCTTACAGCTTTCAACTCTTTTAGAGTCTGTCTTACTAATGGGTCTTTCTACAATTGACTGGAGAAGCATATAGGCAGAAATTTAGTATGGAAATCAGAAGACCATGAGCTCTGAGGACACGGTAACAGACCCTTCTCTGGGCAGATGAGCAAGAAAATGCCACCCCAACAAGATCAACTGCACCTAAAAGCAGCTGCTGTAATATGATGAAAAAGTTTGGGAAAATGAAAACAATACACCTGAGACTCCAGGAGCATTCCATTTGCATGCATCATAAAATTCGAAAAAAAGAAAGGCTGTCTAAGTCCATCCAAGCCAATTCTTGTCTTTCAGAAACCTCTGCAGACTTGGTGAGGACCAACAATCAGTTAAATTATGAAGTACAAATGTATAAACTATAGTCATAATTTTTTCAGTTATTGCAATTTTTAATTTTTTCAATTACAGTTTACATTCCACATTATTTTGTGTTAGTTTCAGGTGTACAGCATAGAGGTTAGACAATCATATATTTTACAAAGTGTTTCCCCTGATATTTCCAGTATCCTCCTGACACCGCACACAGTTATCACAGTATTATTGACTGTATTCCCTGTGCGGTACTTTACAACCCATGACTGCTTTGTAACTACCAAACTGTACATTTCAATCTCTTTACGTTTTTCACCCAGTCTCCTAATCCCCCTCCCCTCTGGCAACCATCAATATGTTCTTTGTACCTATGAGTCTATTTCTGTTTTTGTTTGTTCATTTATATTAAATTCATAATCTTTAAAAGGAACTACTTCCTGAGACATACTCCAGGCTTATCGGAATCTCACACCCTCACCAACAGAATTTTTGCTGCCTCTAGGCGTGGTTGGGTTTAAATATTGAATAAAATCACTAAAAGCTCTTACCAGCGTTCTAAAAGAATATAATTGCATTCCAGTAGCAAATCAACCAGCCAGCATCTACTTAAAGATCAGAAAGATACATATATTTTGATCATGGATGTGAAACCTCTTAGATGAAAACGCAATTTTCGTCCTGTGTCTTAAGAAAAGATTTTGAAGTCTCATTCACCTTCCATCATCACGGGTCATCATAATTTACCTCATTATCACACGTGCTGACAGGTCAGACTTGGCAAGTTCACTTCCCAGGAGGTTCGGAAGGAGTTGAGGTTTGTCAGCATTTCTCCCCTGGTTTAAGGCTGGGTTCTCTGCCGGATCCCTCAAGGCAAGCAGTGTCTGTAGCCCTTTATGGTCCCAGGGTCCTCTCTGGGTTTCTAAATGGAAGTATTTCGTGGTGTTGGAGAAATCTAGCGAGTTAATTATGTAGCAAGTCAACTCCTTCCTGAAGAGGTAGTGCTTCCTGTGAGTCTGCCTGCAGGAAACCTGATTTAATTTCTTTATGCCTCCATTTATTTTTCTAAATGGATGATACTATGTGGTCTGTGTATAATCACATGTCTGTGGTGAGAATCCCACATGATCGCTTATTTTAGGAAGCTTGGAAATAAAAATTCTTCCTATCACTTAAAAAACCAAGATTTTCAGAGAAGGGAAGCTGATAAAAAAGACAGATCTGGATGCTTGCATCATCCTCTTGGCAGTTAAATCTGACTGTGTCACCCGTGTTCGGAACTCCCCTTGTCAGGCAGAGTGAACTCCAGTCGCGACCTGTGGGCTTTACTCGGCATGGACCCGCCACCTCTCTGAGCTCATCACTCAAGCACACGTCCATCTTGCTCCCTCCTCTTCTGCCTCACAGGCCTCCCTGCAGTTTCTCAGACGCTTTGCATTTTGGGTTATCTCCGACCTTGTTCCAGTCAGTTCCATGGCTGGCTCCCTGCCGTCATTCAGCCTCTGCTCCAATGCTCTCTCCTGAGACCCCTCCCAGAACTCCCCCTCTGAAAAGGCAGCTTTTGTCTGTTTTCACCCCTTGTCGTCTTCTTCTTTCCAGCACTTACCAATGACTTCATGTTCTAAAGGTGTTGGTTTTTGTGTTTTCTGTCTCTGCCCTCTCCCACCACAAGTAAGCCCCAAGAGGCAGGAACTTCTTTTCTTTAATGTGTATCCTCAGTACCCCTAATATCACCTGGAAGGGCAGAGGTGATGGACAGGTATTTACTGACTGAATCAGTATGTAAATACGTGGACAGCTCCTGAGGCTCCTGTCACCTGCCCTGTTTGTCAGACAGCCACATGTGGCTTTAGGTGGATGACGTGAAGCTGATGACAGCCCGGGGGAAGAACTAAGGAGGCATAACAGGTTAATTTCATTCAGTGCAATGCAACAAACACTTGCCAAGCTTCTGTTATGAACCAGGCCATCTGTCTGAGTTGATAGTAGCACATCTGCTTCTCTGAAGAAGACTTATAATCAACAGTTTTTACACAGCAAGAACCAAAGCAGGAAGACCTTCTCTACATGGCCAGGGGTGTCCAACCTGCAGCCCGCGGGCCACATGCAGCCCAGGGTGGCGGTGAATGCGGCCCAACACAAAATCGTAAATTACCTTAAAACATGATGAGATTTTTTTGTGATTATGGGTCGCAATGTATTTGACGTGTGACCCAAGACAATGCTTCTTTGTCCAGTGTGGTGCAGGGATGTGAAAAGTTTGGACACCCCTGCTCCGCCAGACTTCCTCTTCTGCTTCCTGTTGAAATCAATTTACGTTAACCAGCCTTTGTGGAGTCCCTACCACAGGAAGGTGCTAGAACGCTGATCAACCCACTGACGTGCTTCACAATGGCATCGATCTTTCTGGCGTAAATAATGGAGAATTGGATACTCAGAAAAATGCATTTTGTACAGCAATACAGCACAAGATTATAGACTTTTACAAAGCTATATTAACTGGAACGCTTCTTGAAGTACAAATGCTGAAGTTCTTAGAATTCTGCTAGAGTTGTGCACTCACTCTGCTCGTTAATGTGGACTTTTGATTAAGACAAGAAAAAAGTACATGTTACGAATTGGTCAAAACCATATATTTCCTCATTATGGTTTGAACATTGAGGACTCACTTCTGTGAAAATATTTATTTTGTTCACGTCTGGTGTATTTTATCTACATAGTTTCATAGGGAAAATTTTAATGCATGCATGAATATCAGGACCTTGTTACACAAAATGATGGAATAAAAAAGAGGATACGAAATGGTACCTGACACAGTTAATGTCAGCTAACAGTACCACCTCACTAGGTGCCTGACTGTCTTCAAAGGGCTTAAATGGGTTAATTAGATTCGATGGGTACGTTCGTTGAATAGCCACGACGTACCCATGAGGCGGGCACTCTTACCATTCCCACTAGAAATCAGGAAACAGGAGCAAAGAGGCTCACTAACTTCCCCTCGGTTAGAAGAGGCACCAGACTGCGGAATCCTTGCTCTTCGCCACTGTTGCGTGGCCCCCCAGGAAGCGCACATCCCACCTGGGCAGGTGAGAAAGAAATGTATTGACTCTTAGAGTTGGCGACAATAGAAGAGCTCCATCAAAGTAATGCATGATTTTTTTTTTTTTTGCAAAAATTATCAATAATTACTGTAAGTGTTCAAAGGAGGGAACGGCAAGTTCTGCCTGGATGAAGCTGACCAGCAGTCAGCATGGCTTCTTCGTCACACAGAACCGCAATGATGGGAGTAAGCAAAAGGTGGCAATGCCCTCAACATTTTGCAACAAAATTACTTTAAGCTAGAATTTGATGCACAGTCAAAATAGTGATAAAATTTGAGGGTAAATACATGCAACATCTCAAAAATACGCCTCTTCTTCCCCATGCACCTGCCTTAGGATACCACTAGAAGATTCCTCCATCAAAGCAAGGGAGTAAAAACTGAACTAGGAAGATGTACGACATTGAAAATAGGATATTGGGTGCAGGGGAGAAGTAGAGTGACCTCCCAGAAGAGTCACCATGCTTCAGGGATGGAGGCCAGCCCCTCAGGTGGCAGCAGCGTGACTCGAGAGACAAGCAGTCGAGAGCACCATGTCTGCTGCTGTCGAACTGTCTGTCTGACCAGAGAGAACTCCTGGAGGGATGTACTGAACTGAAACAAGGGAATAAAGTAAGAAAGAGGAAGACGCGAGCTCCAGGAAATAAGGAAGCCAATCCTGGAGAAAGGCAGGGAGAAGTCCAGTCATGGTAAAGAGCAACACCGGGATGCCTGCTGAGCAGTGGGCCGAAAGGGGACCTGCCCACGGAAGGAGGGATGCTTAAAATCTTTTTACTCGATATGTGTGACCTTATGAAACATTGTACTGAGATGTTATTGGAGGTAGTAGTTCTAAAGATTAGGGGGGGGAAAGCAAGGTAATTCATAAGTTTAGAACAAACTAAGAGTAGAAAGGCAAAATAATCATAATACATTATGGTGGTCTTTATAATATTTGTATAGCATATGAATAGAAACACTATGGATTTTACCAGAAGTCATAATCATATTGGGATGATAGAAGAGCAGATGGCAGCCTAAAAAAGCTACATCCTTTTCTACCATAATAGAAAATCTATAAACAATGTTTAAAATTGATTAATGAGCACGCATCAATACATGCATTTTATTTAGAATTATAGAGATTTGAAAATGTCAGAGAAAAGTTGCTACAAGGATCAAATGTGGTTACTTCTGGCAAGCAAGACAATTTTTTAAACAAACTCTCAGTAATATTTGAATTTTAAAATTACGTGCATGAATTACTTTAATATATAATAATTTAAAATGTTACAATTGTCCCTGTGAGGCTTTCCCCAAATGCCTGGTATGCGAAGGACTCTCAGTAAAGGTTCCTCTTCTTTCTATGGTATTATTATTATTGGAAAGAGCCTTGGCTTGTTGTCAGATGATACTGAGTCTAGTAACATCTGCCACTGACCTTTTCTGGGCATTGGGACAGGGGAGTTAATTCACCCGACCTCAGCTTCTTCATTTATAACGCGAAGGCTTAGCACGTACGTGTGCTCTCTTAAGCCTGCTCCAGCCCTGTGGCACGATGAATAGAACCTTTCAGGCAACACGCACACACTGACAGGGCGCTGTCACACATGAGAAGCTGGGCTGCTTTAAAGTCCTGACTTTGATCCGGGCCGTGGAGCCGAGAAGATGAGGAATGTCTTAATCACTGAGTTGAGAACATGAAAGGTGACTGTGAGGAAGGGGTGCCCCAGCAACAGGACGGACAGGAACAAACAATGTGATGTTAACCTCTGGAGTGACTCGTGCCTTGCAGAGCCGATGGGTTAAAATAGTTTGATGTTCTTGAGTGCGCTTTGTAAAGTGAAAACCCTACGCAACCGTGGGTGGCATCGACAGCTGTTTAGGAAGGGGCCAGTGCCCACTGGTGAGAAAAGCTCAGCCCTGGAAGTTAGGACGTTTGCATTCTAGCGTTCACTTGGCTAGTCACCCCCCGGGTTAGCTTGGATGAGCTCTCTCATGTCGCTTGTCTTAGCCTTAGGGTCCCTAAAACGAACAGCAACTTGGCTGGGGTTCTTTGGTTAGCTGGAAAGAAGTTGGATTTGTCAAAAATGGGGTAGCTCACAGAACCGAGACAAAGCTCCAAGGAAGACAGGAGCCAGGGATGTTCTGGAGCCCTGGGCAGGGCCAATAATGAAAAGATCGAACACAGGCACAGACCAATCAGAAGGGATGCCAGGGGCCGCATTTGAGCAGGGACGAAGAAGCCCTCTGTGGATGGATGATTCTTAGTCTATATGGGCTCCCATAACAAAATACCACTGACCGGTGGCTTATAAATGACCAAAACTTATTTCTCACATTCCTGGAGGCTGGAAGTCTGAGATCAGGGTGTCAGCACTGCTGGCTGAGGGCTCTGGGTTCCAGACTTGTCCTTGTATTTTCACCTGATGGATACAGTCAGGGATCTCTCCGGGGCCTCTTGGATAAGGCACTAATCCCATTTGGCAGGGTTCCACCCTCATGACTTTAAGCACCTCTCAAAGGCTCTCTCTCCAGCACTTATGGGGGTTAGGATTTCAACATACGAATCGTGGAGAGACACCAACATTCAGGCCACAGTATAAGGATTAATGCTTTAATTGCTGGATGAAAGGGAGATCTAGGATAGCTGTCCCAGGAATGGGATGGGAGAGAAGATATTTGGGGTTGTGGGGAGACAGCTCTTTACTGACTGGTGTGAAGTTTATCAATACTTTAACGTCTGGTACATCTGTGTTTCTGCTGGATGTTAGAGCCCTGTCGGGTATAAGGAACTATTCATTTTTCCTTCAGGCCTCTCTGCTAGGAGGAAATAAAAATTCAGTAAGCGCTTGTCTCCGCCCTCATGTCCCACCACTTCATGCTCACATCTGGGGGGCTGACTGTCTGGCTGGCCTGGGTTGGCACGCATGCCCACCCTCGGCTAGGGGAGAACAGAGCGCTTCCACTTGACAGCCCTGCCACAACCACCTCCAGGGGCATGCAGGAAGCTTCCTGACGAGCTCAGAGCTCTGCTACTCCGGTGTGAAATACAAAATACTTCACAGCTGGTGTGGCAGGGACGCCAGTCCATTAGAAAGCACATCAGGGTCCTGAAGATTCCCTGCTGTGCTGGGGGTCGACTTTTTTTTTTTTTTTTTAACCAGCTGTTCTGCTGCAAAATCAGGGCCAATACTGTGAGTTTTGAAAGTAGAAATGGGATAGTCAGCCTGGAGGGGAACTTGTAAGTGGGAGCTCGGGCCACGGGGATTGCTCGTGGGTATGGTACTGCCACCAGCTGGTGTCTGGTGAGGGGCCCCATATGAACGCTCTGTTACCGAAAGAAGGGGGAATGGACTCAAGCTTGAGGAAAAATCCTAGGCTGCCAATAACTTGTGAGGCTGGGAACTGTGAATGGCTACGGAGGGTATGAATAAGTGCCTGGGAGTATCGAGGTTTTCTCCATGAGTAGGAGATGAGGGATTTGGTGAGGGAGTTAGGAATAATAAATATTCTGCAATGTCTGGGCAGTCATGCTGTTCTACCCAAAATGCCAATAGCACTTCTGTTGAGAAACATTGCAGGGAGAATTTTTGGAAGTGGCTGCTGAAGGGAGGATAACCAGATGCAATGGGAAGGGAGACAGTCCCAGTTTGGGTGACAGAGATGCCATTTATTGGTTTTTATGGATTAGGTCCATAAACACATCTGTCCTCTGATCTGCATGACCACCCGCTAAGATATAATTAATTACTCCCTTTTATTTGACCTCTCTTAGGCTCAGAGAGGTAAAATAACTTCACCAAAGTGGTATAAAGGGGCCTGAAGGAAAAAGTGGTATAAAGGGTATTGAAGGGGCAGAGCTCCTTCAATTCAAGCTTGAGACAAAAGTCTTCTGGCAAGGACTCAGGGGCAACGGGGTGTGTGTGAGTGCTTCAAAAGAGACAACATCACAGTCATGTCACCAAATCAGGCTGAGACTCTGGGGAGAGTTGTTGAGTCCTGGAATGAATTGCCACGGGAAGCTGGAATTTCTGGATATGTTGAAAAGGCCCCAGATATTCACTCACACATTTGTTCTGATGTAATTTTCCCTAGATGGAGAGGGGAGGCCATTCATGGGATCTCCTGGTCTTGTTTCAGTGAGTCAGCTCTCCACACTCTCCCGGGGGCTGACCCAAGGTAAGTGTTGATGAAACTCCCCTGAAGGGGTTGGAAATCCACACACAACTGTAACTTAGTAGAAAACTGATTAAACCCAGCTATTTGGATTCAACATTAACTGAGATTTATCTACACTGAAAGTGAAATGCAAGTAGTCAGAATTAAAGAGAGGCCCTGGCTGGCGTGGCTCAGTGGATTGAGTACCAGCCTGCAAACAGAAGAGTCACTGATTCGATTCCCCAGCCAGGGCACAGGCCTGGGTTGTAGGCCAGGCCTCCAGTAGGGGCTGCGTGAGAGGCAACCACACATCAGTGTTTCTCTCCCTCGCTTCCTCCCTTCCCCTCTCTCTAAAAATAAATAAATAGAATATTTTTTAAAAAGTTAAAGGGGGGAAGGATGAGTTAGAGTTTGAAAAAAATATTTTATACCATTGCAAAATCAATATATATATATTATTGTGTAAGATTGATATTGAGGAAATATTATGCTTCTTTATTTGCTGTATATTGATTTTTTTACACTTATTACACTTTTTAAAATCTCCCAGTTCCTCATTTTCAGTTCAGTATAATTCCATCACAAATATCCTTTCTCTACCTTTACCTAAAACTTCGTGCTAACAGGCCACTACCTCCCGCAAGGGATTTATAAGAAAAGCTAAGCTTATATTAGTTATCTACATTAGGGTAAAAATAAAGGCATAAGAGATTTTGTTAGTGTAAAGGGGGAACAGACTATAATGATAATAGGACTTATATGGGTGCGGGCAGAAGAAAAGAAACCTAATCAAAGTGGTAGTTGTCTCTAGGAATAAATATTGCATTTCAGGAATTCTGGTCCCTTTGTGTCCACCTAGGGTGGATGGGGATATTTCCAGGTCTCGCTCTATCCCAAACGCCCAACGCAGACACCAGATGGCGCTCGAACCCTTGCAGTAACAACTCTGGAGGCCTTGGAGTGTCTCCTAAAAAGCTGCGCTGGCGCCTGACCCCAGAGAATTGCGTTCAGTGAAGCGCAGAAGCAAAACGGCGCCTCGCTTGGACCCCTCCTGTGGCTGAGCTGAGGCCAACTTGGAAAGGGACCAGTGGACCAGGGCGACGGTGGGGCTGGAGAGAACCCTTTCCACTCCAACCGTAGGACCAGTGGGGAAATTCAGAGCAGGGGCAAGAGGATAGAAACAAACACCACGCAAATTCTGGGAAAGTAGAAGAGGTGGCTAACAACTGTTGGCAAGGTTAGAATGTCGGAAGGACCCCTCGAGAGGCTTCAGACCTCACAGCCTCTCTTTCTGCATTCTCAGCTGGGCATGATGAAAGCAGATTCGTTTTAAGTATTACCACCACCTGCCCTTTCTCCTCTCTCCATCACCACCCATCGGCGGTGGTGAAATACCCTCTTTTCAGTTTTCCCAAGAGAGAAAATATTGTCTCGCAATAATGGGTTCTTTTGAAATTCTCAGTTTCTATACCTCCCTCCGCAATCTTTGTGCGCACATACAAGCTCTACTGTAAATAGCGCTGCGGGGGGTTTGTTTGCACAGTTCAAGAAACAGTAAAGATGATGACTTTCTAAGAGGGACCAGGGTGACCATGCAGGGCCAGTCAGTCACTAGAGACACACGAGGGACTCTGGTGCGCCTTCTGTGTTTCTCGTCTCAGGGGTAGATGTGCTTCACACTTCTAACGGTGACCTGCATGGATCAGAACCACCAGGGTGGTTGATAAATGCAGAGTCCCTGGCCTCAGCCCAGACCTGTCCATCAGGATCTCTGTGAGTGGGGGATCTGCAGGTTGGGAAGTCCAACCACAGGAAACTGCCGACGTTTTTCTTTTCAATCTGCGAACATGTCTATTGCAACACCCCAGATCATTCTCCGGTACATTAAAGTTTGCAAGTCGCTGGCTTTGCATTTCACAGCCCTTGTTAAATGTTCCGTAAAAGAAGGAGGAAAGAAGGAAGCGTGCTCCTTCACACTGGGGACCGGCCCTCGAGCGCAGGGTCCTTGACGCGAGAAGGCAAGGTTGGTCTTTGGGAATGTGGAGTGGGCGCGCAGCACCTGAGTGCCGGAGGCCTCCTGACATTCCCAAAGGACCGCAGGGCCGGGTTCCGTAGCCCCACACTAGCTTCGGTGGGAGTGGAGGGGCAAAAGCGGTTCTCTCAGCGCCGAACGTTCCGCGGCACACCTGGGGCGACCCCCTGGGTTGAGGGAGCGCGCGCGCTGCGCGGGGCGGGCTCCTCAGAGCATCTCTTGGGGTCGGGGGTGGAGATAGGAGGAGGAAATAAAGTGGGGGTGTCTGGGACTTAGGCCTGCCTCCCACCACCCCAACCTCCGCCCCCGGCGGCTCTATAATTGGCCGCCGACCGGCCTTCCTTGCCTCTTATCTGATCCCCGGCGCCCAGCAGGAGGGAAGCGCTGGAGAGCAGGAGGCAGCTCGGAGCCGGCGGGAGTGGGAGCAGGAGAGGGTGAGGGTGAGGGGAGGGAGAGAGAGAGGGAGAGAGGCTAATTAAAAGGGGCACTAGGCGGGTAGCAAGCGAGAGCCGTGCGCTGCCAAGAGCCAACTTGCTGCAGAACTTGAATCTTCCTAGGCACCGAGAGGTCCCCAACCCGGGCTGGAAGCTTGCCCTGCACAGGTCAGTTCCAGTCTTTCTCTGCTCCTCGTCGGGGTTGGGTTTGAAAAGTCTATTGGCGAGGAAGGAAAAGTGGCAAGGGCGAGCCACCTGCAGATACAATGCAATTCCTTGGATCTTCCCTTCGCGCGCGCCCGGGATAGCCCAGAGACCTTCGGGGTGGGCTGAGACGGCGCACACCGATGCCTCCGCGCGGGGGGTCACTGCGCAGAGAGATTGGACGCGCGGCGTGATGTGAATGCAAGACAATGACGATGCCTTGTATTGCTCCCGGGAGCTTTTCTCTACACTTGGGTGCTGGGAGCGTAGGGCGAGAAGCGGGTCTAATTGCGAGACCTTGGCTACACCTGAGTTTCCCAGTGGAAGGGTTTCAGTAAAGGCGGCAATCTGGTGAAAAGGGGGCTTAGGGACTTGCCTTGGAGAAAGAGAAAGCATGCTGTTTTTATGTTGGTTGTGTTGGGGATCGCTTGGCAGAGCAGTCGATGGAGATAGTGGGGACAACTCACTCAGCCACTGCTTGGTACGGCCACAGACTAGTGCTGGGGACTAGGCACTAGACTAGGCGCAAAGAGGACCACCAGGCAGAGCGCCTTGATGTAGGATTTTGGCGGCAGCCTGCTTTGACGTCTCAGCGTCAGCAAACCCTGATGCTTGGCGCGTTTTATTTCGGGTGCAGCTTTGAGATACACAACCAGGCTGTGTGTTCTTGGAAGGTCCTCTGCCCCGGCCTTTCCACCCTTCACCTCCCCGCATTTTATCTCTCTGGACCCCTCCCTGCCTCAAGCCTCCCAGTACGCGGGCGGCGTCAGGGCGAAGATGCAGCCTGTGCGCAGAGCCGAGCTTTGGCGTGCGGCACTCACAGGCAAGACAGGTTAGGGACGGGCCAAGAGGAGCGCGCGTGGGGCCACTGGAGTGGCTCAGCCTTAGGTAATAGGACTGGACGACCAGACCACGGGCACTCGCTTTAGGAGCTGGTTTCTTGGGTCCTCGATGGCAAGCACGCCCTCTGGCGTGTGAGCTCAGGGTTGACCTGGGGTCGCCCCTTCTGCTTAAGTGCCGTTTCAGACTTGTATTTAGGGAAAGAGACCAAAATGGAGCTTGTGTGCAGCTCTCACAGGGGCCCGAATTTCCCGCTGAGAATTGTTTCTGGAACTGCCAAGAGCCCCATTCCCTTTGGAAGTTTTGGACTCCCTTCTGGAAATTTCTGAGAGTCGGCTGCCAGCCGCAGCTGAAGATGGGAGGGGTCAGGAACAAAGAAATACGGGCATAAGACTGGTGGTTCTGTAAGGAGGAGAAATGGAAAGGAGCTTTCCTGACGCCCCCCTGTTAAAAGTTCTGGGGCTCCTCACCTCCAGAGGGCCGAGGAGGCACTTCCTAGTCGCATGTAATAAAGAGACCCTACCCGAATGCAGTGGACAAACAGGCTTAAGCTGGGTACAGTGAGGTGAACTAGTGTTCCGTTTCTGACAAGGTGACCCACTTCTATACACCGAGGACTTACCGGTAAATTTAGATGAGTGAGTGAGTGAATGAATAGCATTTGGGTTTTTGGTTGTTCCAAAGAGGAGCTTGGATGGATTTCCTCTGAACATGGCCCCAATGTGTGGTTAGTGTAAGACAAACTTTAGGGTAGTATTTTTAAAATAGCTTTATTGAGCTATAACTCATATACCACACAGGTATACCATTCTGTGGTTTCTAATATATTCACAGAGTTGTGCAACCATCACCACAATCAATTTTAGAACATTTTTATCAATCTAATAAGAAAATTGGTACCTGTTAGCGGTACCTCCCTGTTTCTCCTCAATCTGCTCTCCCTCACCCCACCCAGCTCTGGCAACCACTCATCTACTTTCTGTTGACATTTCCTATAAATGGAAGCATGTGGCATGTGTGTGGTCCTTTGTGACTGGTTCCTTTAACCTAACAAAATGTTTCTAAGGTTTATCCATGATGTTCAGGATCTCATGAGCCACTGGACCTCTGCTCCTCCTGCCTGGGAGCCCTGAGCCAGGACAAACCTGAACCTCCACTGCAGCCCTGACCTCCCAGGGGTCCCTTTGAAAGGACAGCAGTCACGCTGGTGAGGCTTCATAGTAATTCCCTGGATAGAATTAGTTGGAACCCATTAGAATTCCTGGAGCAGTTTTGGGTGGGTCCCAAGCCTCAGGATTGATGGGAGGAGCCCTTTGGCCCCTATCCTATTGCTAATGGACCAGCTGAGGATTTCAGAGATCTTTCTGTGCAAGACTGGGTTTTCAGAATCAGTCAGGACTGGCCTTAAGAATGGGCTGAGCAAACTGGTATTATTTGAGGGGCACTGGGACAGCCCCAGCCCAGCAAAAAGACCCTTTGGAGATGTGCTTTTAAATACTTCCTAGTGTCACTTAGTAAAACGCAAACCCTGTTTTCAGATGACAGTTACATGACTCTGGAGACACATTTGCTGTCATTAAGCCAAACACAGCCATGTGATTGCTGTTTCCTGGCCCTTTGAGTGTGACCTAAGGTCCCTTTCAAGGACGAGGTCCTTTTTGCAGGCTGAGGTGCTGTTGTTTGAGCACCACTGATCTCACAAATTATCTGGGATTGTGACAGTTTATAAAGAACGAGGTCGTTGGTAAATACACGGGATGGTTCCTGGGGGAAACAGAGAGGCCAGCCAGGTGGGAGGAAGAGGTAAACGGAAAATGACAAACACCGACTCCCTCTTTTGGGACTGGATGCCAGAGAAACAATCTTCTCTTGCTACCTCTATAACTAAATAAAAAGTGGCAGGGATCCAGTTATTTTTTTATTTTTTAAGGATTTATTTATTTATTCTTAAAGAGAGGTGAGATTTGTTGCCTCTCATATATCCCGGACCAGGAACCTGACCAGCAACTCAGACATGTGCCCTGACCAGGAATTGAACTGGTGACCTTTCGGTTGGTAGTCCAATGCTCAACCCACTAAGCCACACCAGCCAGAGCCCAGTTACTCTTCTATATAAAATAAACCTTGATGAAGACCAAACATCCTGTTTCAGTGGGGGTGATGGGTATGTGTGTGGTGGAATTGCTGACTTTTTAAAAAAAATTTTTTTTTGAGGATATATTCAGTGTCTACCTTTTCCTTTTCAGAAACACAGTTAAGTTGCCCAATTTAGACATCTGTGAACTTCAGAGACATAAACTACCTTGCCTGGGGTCACAAAACCAGCAAGTGACAGCTACCTAATTAAGAAAAGTCTGCGTGAGATTTGAAATCAGATCCCATTGGACAGTGTTTCCATCAGTTTCTCGGCAGACGGTGGGGGAGTGGTGTGACCGGAAGTGGATGATGTCCATTGTGACCATACAATCTAGTGGCTGAGCCAGGGGATGGAAGGCAGGCAGATATGGATGAAATCTAAACCGGCTCCTTCTGGGCCCCGGTCCACGCTCGTTAATGTCTCTGAGCTTCCGTTTTTCTCATCCAGAAAACAGGAGAACTGTAGCCACCTTAATAGGGCTGTTATGAGATGTAAGACATCTAGTGCAGAGCCTGGAAGACGAAAATGGCTTCTCTTGTCTCCTGGTTCTTTTTCCTTCCTTCTACTTTTTTTGCTTTTCCCATTTTCCCTCCTTTTTTTTCACTGCCTTTTTTTTGGGGGGGGGCAGAAATTGACTAGAAAGGCAATGGGAAGTTCTAGATCTCAGTGTCTATTTAAGACAGGGCTTGGAGCCTAGTCTCCCCATTTTTCTTTTTCTTTTTTTCCATATTTACTGATTTTTTAAAAAAGATATTTTATTTTATTTATTTTTAGAGAGAGGGGTAGGGAAGGAGAAAGTGAGGGAGAGAAACATCAATGTGTGGTTGCCTCTTGTGCGCCCCCCAGTGGGGACCTGACCTGCAACCTAGGCATGTGTCTTGACTGGGAATTGAACCAGTGACCCTTTGGTTTGCAGGCCCTCGCTCAATCCACTGAGCTACACTAGCCAGGGCATAGACTTCCCATTTCTTCAAGGTGATTTTTTTTTTTAAGAAATTTTTAAGAAGATTTTATTTATTTATTTTTAGAGAGAGGGGAAGGGAGGCAGAGAAACACAGATGTGTGAGAGAAACATCCGCTGGTTGCCTCTCATATGTCCCCAACTGGGGACCTGGTCCATAACCCAGGACATATGTTCTGACCAGGAACTGAACTGGTGACTTTTTGGTTTGCAGACTGGCACTCAGTCCACTGAGCTGCACCAGCCAGGGCCAGACAATTCTTTATCAATGTTTTTGGCAAACATCTATGCCAATGGGTGTTGGCTGGTGGAGTTAGCCTGGCAGGTGTCCCTGACTCGGAATTTTAGGGAACAGTGCTTTGTCTCTATCCTCCCAGAAATTATCAGATTTGTTTATGAAAACTGATCCAGAGGGAGACTGGGCTTTGCTGCGTCCAAGTGTCTCAGGAAGTGTCTATAACCAGGGATACTCAGTTGCTTTTGGATGGTTTTCTGTGTGATTTTATAGAGAGGAGCTCGCTGAATTGATAGCTAAAAATGACATTCTACTCCAGGTTTCTTTTTGCTTCCATTCTTCCTCTGCTTCCTAGTCCTGCCTCCTGCCATGTACTGAAGCAGTACTAAGCACTCAAAACACAGTGGTGAATAGGTAGAAATGCAAATAACCAATTACGACGCAGTGTTAAGGGCTCCAGAGTGGAATATAAAGATCAGCACTGAAGGAAACCCAAGAGGAACATTGGTCCAGGCTCTGAAGGTCAGGGAAGCCTGTGGGGAGGATGAAATATCTTTGCTGAGGTGTGTGTGTGGCTACCCTTTATACTGCTTATAGGGGTCGAGTTTAGTATAGGTAAAAAGCAATTCCCCATGTCTTTGACCTAGGAGCTATGTCAGTACTTGTAAGTGGGGTGTGTGTGTGTGTGTGTATGGGAGAGAAAGAGAGAGACAGAGACAGAGACAGAGAGAGAGAGAGAGACAGAGACAGAGAGAGAGAGAAAGTGAAAGCCAGGTAGCCAGGTGTTGGAAGATTCTTGAGTCAAGAAGCTGCCTGTCACTCCAGTTGGCCACACTTTCAGAATGGTTCAGCCTTCTATCATGTAGAATTTACAGCACCTAGTTTAAAAATGAGCAGCTGCATTTCTGTGGCTGATTTGTAGTCAAATCCCTTGTGCTTGAGTAATTCACAGGACTGCGCTTAACCTCCACAGAATGTTTCTGTGAATTAGAGACAGGTGGTTCCTCCGGGCAGGCCCATGCTGTTGGGAGAAGGAAACAGCACCCCATCCTCTGGGCAGCACAGCTTTGCATACAACTTTGAGAACATAATGCCTGCCAATTTCAAGCATCACTCACCCTAGGCCAAGAGCAAATTGTGCAGTGCATCAACTGTGAACTGTGCACATCACCCCTGATCACTGAATTATTGATCATTAAACCCATCAATATTTATGGATTGCCAGTTATGCACTTTGAAACTTTGATTATGGGGTAAACTGTCCATATAGATGTCTTATGGTACCCAAGACCCAGAAGATAATAGTTCCCGAGGCCATGAAGTTAGCTGGAGAGTTGCCGTGGGATGAGGGGCAGATACAATCCAGGGGAGGTCTGGTTGGTGAGGGATCTCGACCTGTGGTACTTGAATTTGTCATCTGCTGGGTGGTGCCCAGCCGCAAACTGTTACTTCTCCTTAATGAGATAAAATGTCACCAGGATATAAATCAAATGTTACTAAACACACTGTTAGCTGGAGATCGTTTTTCTTAGCAAAACTTGTTTGGTGCAGGGAGCTAGACAATGTGTCGATTTACATTTTTGTATAGGCCTCCTATCTCGTTGTAGACCCGAAACAAACAGTTCACAGGCTGGCTATTTTGAGTGGCGCCCACTTAGGCAACATTGGCCCGTATTTGTCCAGGAAGGCCATCTTGGATTCTTTCCGTCTTTATGCTATTTTCTTTTCTCTCTTTCTGATTTTTTTTCTTTGTTTCCTCTGCCTCCTCATCTTCATCTTTATTTTTTTTCTCTCCTCCACCTTCCTTATTACCGTTTTACTAGTTATTTCCCTTCTTTGTGTGTGTGTGTGTGTGTGTGTGTGTGTGTGTGTGTGTGTGTGTGCGTGCGCCCAAACCTGGGAATTTCCTTTCCTTTTTGATGCTGCGACTTTGAGGCGGTTTTTTGTATTTTAACAGCAGAATGACAGGAGCCCAAATACACAAGATAAGTAATGGGAACAGAAAATAATCACAAAAGTTGAGGAAATTTAAATAATTACATAGTAATTAAAATAATAGTTGCCAATAAATTAGAATTTTTATATAAAATGGATTATTTTTAAACAAAATACAAATTACTAAAACTGATCCTAGATTATATAGATATTATGAATAAAACAGTGGATATAAAAATTTAAAGATTTTGTTAAAAAGTGGTCTTCCCAAAATGCCAAAACTCCATGGTTTTACAAATGAATATTAATGAAATATTTTAAAAATAAAGAATATTGGTGGTATTATAAGTGTTCCGGAGTAACATATATGGAAAAAAACACGTTATTTTTATGAAATCAGAAGATTATAAAAAATGACATAAATGATATAAAAATGACAGCATAAAATAAGAGAGCAATAGACTAATCTCACATATTTATATCAGTGCTCTAACATATTAGCCAATAGAACCCAGTAACACATCAAAAGAATAATATGCCTTTCTATTGTCATTCCAGTTGCTTTATAGTAAGGCTTGCTATCAAGAATTGTTAGTCATTTGACTTTGTTCTTTTTAAAGGCTGCCCTGGCTGTTCGAAGTCCTTTGCATTATTTATGCAATTTTTAGAATCAGTTTGTTAATTTCTACAAAAAATGACTTGTTGAGGTTTTGATTAAGGTTGCTTTGAATCTACACATTAATTTGAAGACATTCTAACAATGTTGAGTTTTTCAAATCCATGAACATGGTACACTGCTTTATTTTTTAGGCCGTCTTTAATTTATCTCAGGAATGCAGTTTTGTATTTTTGTAGTTTTTGCAGCAAAAAGTATAGAGGACTTCCATATCTTACTAATTTCTAAGCATTTCATTGAAGAGTGCAGAGGACTTGATTTCACACAAAGTATTCACACACAAAGTATTTTGTGTTGTTTGATGTAACTATAAATGGAACTTTTAAAAAATATATATTTTTTGTTTGCTGCTCTAAGAATATGACTAATTTTTGCCTATTGATTTAGGTCTTGCAGCCTTACTAAATTTACTTATTATTTAAAGTAGGTTTTGTTCCTTTGGTAGGTTTTTTAGGATTTTCTATGTAAAAAATCACATTGATTGTAAGTAAAGACAATTTTACTTCTTCCTTCCCATTCTTTCTGCCTTTTATTTCTTTTTCTTACATTATTGCATTGACTAGGATCTCTAGTACAATTTCGAATGAAATAGTAAGATGTTACAATGTTGACATTCTTGTCCTACACTTCATCTTAGGAGAGAAGCATTCAATATTTTACCATTAAATATGACATTTGCTGTGAGATTTTCACATATGCCCTTTATCAGGTCGATAAAGTTCCCTCCTTAGTTTGGTGAATTTCTTTTTAATCGCAAATGGGTAGTAAATTTTCTCAAATACTTTCTCTGCATCTATTGAGAAATCTATCTATCCATCTAGCTATCATTTAGTCTGTTAATATGTTTTCTAAACATTCTAGGTTTTCTAAAATGATTTGTGTCTGATTGATATCATAATCGTCTTTAAATATTTGATTAAGTTTTCCTGATTAATTGACCCTCTATTCCGAAATATCCAGAATTTAAGGTGAGTTTTTATGCAGGTTTTTTTCCCCCTCATTGCGGCTCACTCTTTTCTGACATGTCTCTTCTCAGTTGCTAGTCTTTCTGGCATTCCTCAGCTCTTCTACCCTTCCACACTTATGCTAATAAGATTGTGGCTTTCCACTTGATTTCTGGTCACAGTGCCATGTACAATGGGAGTTTGCTTAGGGGGAAGAGGGCTAGTCACCAAGCTAACAGTAACAAAACTAGGTTTTAATTCCTAATTTAGATTTGTTTTCTGTTACGTCATGATGCTAACAGATAAGGGTAATAACCACTAACTTTGTCCAGGGCTTCCTTTTAAGTAGGCCCCATTAGCTGAACCTGAAAACCCCTTTGATTATTCTGGATGTAAGGAGAGTGATATTTTCATTAGAGAGAAGGCATGAAGAATGCTAAACAATGTCAACACACTGAACCAATACACTAGACCTGTTTTTAGTCTTTGTTCTCTTATCTAAACATCTGTGTGACATAGATCATCAATTGACTATTAAATTCACTTTCTATAAAGTAGATATTAAAGTTTTAACAATGTAGAATTGGGGAAGACATCTTAGAGGTGATTTTGTTCAATTCCCCTGCTCACAAACTCAGGAATCCCTTCATAACCTATCTTACATGGGTATGACTTAGCCTACTTCACCCTCAGAATTTCTAGTAAAAGCGAAGAACATATTCTAAGTGTTAAAGAATTTTTATATTCAAACCCACATTTCTGTGGATCAGTCCATTGATCCAAGTTCCATTTACAGCAGCAGGACAAAATAAGCTTGTGTTATCTTCCACATGAAAGCTCTTCAAACATTTGAAGATATCCCCTATGTGCATCTGATTCTTATCTTTCCTAAGCTTAATTAAAATATGCTTAAACATTCTCATTTTTTCCACATTTTTTTTGCATCAATCTGTCTACTACAACCGCTAAGTTTTTTTCTAAGTCTATGCATTACTCTTAAGTCAAATCTTCTACATCTTCATATGGTTGATTATTTTGAACCTATATCAAACTGTCATCTGGAAAATGATAAAAATGGAGAGGAATGTATTTAGAAAAGTTAAAGTTGTTCGCCCATGGAAATATGGCACCTCTGTCATTATCTGGATCTTCTGTTTTTGCCTAAATCTTTATGCGAAGTTAGTCCCACAACCTTAATATGATGGCAGAGATAAAGACTTCTTGATTCCTTCCTCCTTTAGTATCTAGCCAAGCAGCAAACTCATTAATCATTACCATTCCCTTTTCCTTTGCGTTCGTTCATCCCATTGCCAACATGCTACCGGTGAGAACATTTGAAAGCTACCTGTGTTCTAAGTATATTATTAACAGGATCACAATCATTCTGTAAGGTAAATGTTAATTTGCACACTATATTGATAAAGGAACCAAGTCACAGAATGGTTAAATCAGTTAACCAAGGACTGTTAGCTAATTATGGGGAGAACTGTTTTCCTAATTTCTAGTTTTCTATTTATACTGCCACTTTGTGCTAACTCTTTGTTCTATTTCACATGTACTTCATTTCTCTTTGCAACATATTTGCTTGCATCCTTCCTTTTTAATAAAATTGTAAGTGATCTGACTGAGGGCAGTGATCATAGAATGTAAATTTTTGTGTCTTCCTTAGTACCAAGTAGAGAGCTTTGGTTACCATATTTCGCTGCATATAATGCACACCCACGTTTTGGGCCCAAACTTTCAGGGGGAAAAAAAATCTTTCGATTTAATTTTTAAATTCAATTATTTATTTGTTTATTTCTTTATATTTAGATTTTTTTTTAATTTCACAGGAATTTTAGCATTAGTTTTTGAACATATTATGGTACAAGAAATTTTGTGTAACAGATAATTACAAGACACAAGAACAGATACGAGGTCTTTCAGGTACTACCCATGCATAATGTGCATCCTTATCTTTCCCTCAGAAATTTGGGCTGAAAGGTGTGCATTATACACAGTAAAATGCAGTATTAGTAGGGCTCTTAATAAGTGATTGTTGGAATGAAAATTGTAGTACTATAAGTACGCTCTCTCAGGGCCTGGTATGCCAGATGGCCAGCTACAATTTTACTTAAGTTTATGGGGTTCTTTTGTAAGTCAACACTTGATTGAATAGAGCATTATCCAAGGTTTGGATATATATGTGTGTGTAAGTCTGTGTGTTCATGTGTATGAATGGTTTACAAAAACTTTAGTATAAATATTTTAAGGAATTTTGATAAAACAAGCTGTACCCAGGACCCCTTGTTAAATTTAACCATACAAATGAGATTAAATAAAACAAACATATGAAGGAAAGGAAAGACAAATTCACCCTAATGATGATAGTTTTAAGTTACTGATTACAGAATTGTGACAGTGTTTTGAGAAAACCTATACTAAACATTACCAACTTTATCCAAATGGGTTTATACCCTTTGAACTCAGAGCTAAGGAGCCATTTCTATCATGATGTTTTAAATCACACATAAACATACACACACACACACACACACACAAATTAAGGCAGAGCTATTTGTTTTGTGGAGGCTTTTGGGCAAAGTTTCAACAAATTAGGCTTTGACATTTTGGTCAATGTTAAACTATGTCATGGCACTTTAATAGGAATTGGAATTTATTTGGCTGCTATTTCAGTGTCCAAAAATTTGGGGACTTGGCAGAAAACCTTGGGAAAACTAAATTTCTACTTCTCCCAATATGGTATTACTCTTCCAAATTTAAAAAAAACAAAAAAAGAGGAAGAATTTAAAGATATGCTATGGCTACAGTAAATAATACCCAGGTTTAAAAAAAAAAACCAAGACTCAGCCTTTATTTATCTATGTATTTATTTATTTAAATTATTTGAAATGCAGATTAACTTCTGCTGCTGCATGTTAAGTGTTGCTTTAAAACACCGGGACACAGGAACTTCAGTGCTTTAATGAGAACGGAGAAAGGCTATTGGATTGTGCCTCATCAAAGGACTTTTTCTCCTCTGTTAACGTACCATCACGTGATATGTGATAAAAGTCCTCTGCACTTGAAGTGCATGACAAAAAGACAAATGCCTGTCTCCTTTGCTCTCCTCTTCGTCATGTTCTGATTGAAACCTATGGTTATAATGTTTCTAGAACAAGATCTAAGGAAGAATATTTTGTTTGAGCTGAGATACTGATTCCGCTGCTGTCATTTTCTTTGGGTGTGTGGGGCAGCCATCTGGTGACAGGAAGATTTGTTGATGTCTTTTTATTTAATTAAAAATTTTTTTTATTGTTCAATTACAGTTGTCCCCATTTTCCCCCATTGCTCTCCCCTGCCCTTCCTAGCCCCCACATTCAATCTTCCCCTGCCCCCCCATTGTCCTTGTCCATGGGTTCTTTATACATGTTTCCTGACTTAACCTTTCCCTTTCTTTCCCCTATTACCTCCTTTCCCATCCCCCCTTCTGTTCACTGTCAGTTTGTTCTTTATTTCCAAGCCTCTGGTTCTATTTTGCTCTTTTGTTTGTTTTGTTGTATAGGTTCCACTTATAGGCGAGATCATATGGTATTTGTCTTTCACTGTCTGGCTTATTTCATTTAGCATTATGCTCTCCATCTCCATCCATGCTGCCACGAAGGGTAGGGGTTCCTTCTTCCTTTCTGCTGTGTGGTATTCCATTGTGTAAATGTACCACAGATTTTTGATCCACTCATTTACTGATGACCACTGAGGCTGTTTCCAGCACTTGGCTATTCTAAATAATGCTGCTATGAACATTGGGGTGCATAGATTCTTTTGAATTGGTGTTTCAGGATTCTTAGGGCATAAGCCCAGCCGTGGAGTCATCAGGTCAAAAGGCACTTGTTGATGTCTTGGTTGTGATAGGGCCTCAGCCTGCTCCCAGAGCTTGTCAAATCCCCTGTATTCACGCCTGCTGACCACATGAGAATTACTCATGCTCCTCTGGATAATCTCCCCAGCCTCATTCTGCTTGCCTCTGCAGGGTTAGTGTTCTATAGATGGCCCGGGGCCTTTTCTCATGTATTTTATCAGAATTTACTCATCATTTGTCTCATTTCCTCTGTGCCCTGATGAAAGGTTGGTTTACTAACCTGTAATAAATTAATCCAGGCTAAAATACCATACGTATACAAATTATATATAATTTAATGTGTTTCTGATTCCATTGGGAATTTTAAGGAGTATGTTTTTCAATTTTTATTTTAAGGTCTTAACTTGATTACTTATATGATTATCAAAGCACTTGCATATCCCTTTAACTGGAAACACAAAAGAGTGATTGCTTGAAAGAAATACAAATGTTTATTCCTCTGGATACACTATATTACTATTGAATAAAACAAGAATATCAGTGGTTTAAGGGCCTGAGTCATATTTCTTTGAAGCTTCATAGACTTTTGCTTTGCTATACTCAACTGAAATAACTCTTGGGCTAAAAAGAAAATTAATGTTTATATGATACTGCCAAAGCATATTCAGAGGAAAATTAATGGTCTGAAATAAAAGATAATATTGTATTAATTGAGGGTTTAACAAAAAGTCACCACCAACAACACAAAAAATAAAGCAGAAAAGGAAAAGAAAGCAATTATTAATGATAAGTGCAACAATAAATCAGAAAAAAGATATTGACAAGTTAAAAAACATTCTCAGAAATGCAATTTGGACAGATATATAGCCTTTCTATTCTGGAGAGAAAAGAGGAGTCAGAAACACATAAATTTAATACTGATAATGGAGATACAACCAGAAAAGATATGTTTTAAGTTGAGAAATCACACAACTCTGCTAATAAATTTGAAAATTAAAACAAAAAATATAATTTTATTGGAAAATATCCAGGCCAGAACCAAGTAGGAGAGGTTAGGTAGATTTATAAACAAGAAAAAATAATTAAAGTTGTGCAGGATTAACTTCAGAAAAGGGAAATATGTCATGTGTGTGTACATATGTCAGAATTTAGCCAGTCGTATACTTCATGTGCAGTTTTTTGTATGTCAACTGTATCTCAGTAAAATTGCAAAAAATTATTTATAGGCCTTCATAGAACAGGTCATTCTCATGCTACATAAACAATGACAAAACAGTGAAAATATGGAAAGATTTCTAACTAATTTTTTAAAAGATTTTATTTACTTATTTTTAGAGAGAGAGGAAGGGAGGGTGAAAGGGAGAGAAATATCAATGTGTGGTTGCCTCTTGTGCGCCCCCCACCTGGGACTTTGCCTGCAACCTACGAACTGGTGACCCTTTGGTTCACAGGCTGGCGCTCAATCCACTGAGCCACACCGGCCAGGGTGATTTCTGACTTATTTTAAGAAACTAGAATAATCCTGACACCAAAACCTTTAAAGAAAACTAGTAGTCAATTTTGGTGACTAATATGGATTTAAAAATTATCTATAACTAGGCAACACTTTATAAAAACAGTGATATGTGAAGACAACAAAGATAAGTGAGCCTGGGAGGAGGGTCCCATGAGGAATCTTTAGATTCTGGGAAATGTCTGATTGGGAGACGTTAAAGGGATTCTCCAGTAACTCAGCACATCAGTGAGCTACACAGATTCAGTCCAAGACTTGCACAAGCAGATCCAAGATGGATGGAACCTTGGAATCCCTGAAGCACATCATTGCCCAAGTCTTGCCTCACAGAGACCTGGCTCTCATCTGCACAGCCTTGGTTGTAACATTAATGTTACAGGAAATTTGGGAAAGCAAGCAGCAGGGAAGGATGGCCTTGCCAAGTGATGAGATGGTGGTCTACAAGTCAAAGCCATTTCGTGGATCTCCCTTTGTGAATTATGTCCCCTCCAAGGGAACACTGTTTTGGGCAACTTTCAGCGCTGCTTAAGTAGAGCAGAAACCTGAAGGAATGCAGCTAAAATGGCTCTGGTCAATGCCCTCTCGCTGAGCTGCCCTGTCACAGGATCACCTAGGAATTCATTATTTGAAGTGTTTAGCAAACTGTAGCTTGCACCAGTGACCCCCTAGATGTGCTCATGACCCCAGCCCCAGCATCAGACCCCATCACTTTAAACGTGGAGAAGATCATGCTTGGGATTTCAGGAGCTGATGATCATTTTCCAACTATTGCATCAAAAGAGAAGCCTCAAAGCCATTGTGAAACAAAGTGTTCTCACCATCTCCTATATTTCCATCTCCTATATTTCCAATATTCTCCAGATGAAAAGATGAGTAGCCACTTGGCCCTGGGCTGGATCATGATGAGCATGAGTCACCAAGAATCCTCTCTCAAGAGCAATGAATGGCCTTGGGGGAAGGGGAGGAAGGCTGGGAAGGAGGATAGCTATGGTTTTATAGAGAAAATAAAGAAATCAGAGCTTAGCCTTGACTCAGCTCTACAGGGGCCTTGACATTTCCTCACCCAGTGATGGTCTCGGAGCCACATGGCCCTGTATGGCTATCACAAGCAAGGCCAGGTCTCAGGTGCCACCAAGAATGGCAGAGGCTGGACTTTAAAATTAGGAAACTCATCAAAGTAGGTCTCCAGAGCTTTAGCACCTAGAGTTAGCACCTAAAGTACCTGAAGGCCGTGCTAATCCTCCAACCTGTTCCATTCACTGAATCTTAGAGGAATCAGACTCTAACGGGACCCAACCTCCACTCAGTTATACTCTCCAGACTGGAAGGTTGGAAACAGGATTGTCTGAAAAATATTTTCGTAGGATGGCTTCAGCCTAAAACCTGGCTGGCGTGTACCTCACTAAATTACATGTGGTGTGCCGAAGAATGGGTCAGTGTAGATGCTCTCAAAAGAACAGTAGCCATGACTGGGAGAAGTAGCATGGTAGCAATTTAAGAAATACTTGGGATTAAATATGCATCATGGATTGTTTTTAAAAATATGCAAGTTTCAGAGTCTTCCCAACCTTTGCAAGTAAGAGGTACCTCACACTCCACTAGGTATAATCCAAAGCTATAGTAATGACAGGGGTTTTACCTGGATCTACCAAAGTTCTTCAAGTGGTAATAGTATATAAAAATAGAAAATAGTGGATAAATTTAACGTAGCTTAAAACTGCCACTGTAATAATAATTTTTAAAAAGCCACACTCATTCATTTTGGGATAAATGTCACCTTGAATACTACTCCCACTCTTTTCCTTAAGAAGAATTAATATCCAATTTTTATGAGTCCTGCAATAAATCATATTTATTTTAAATTTAGAAATAGGTAACTTGAATTGATTTGTTTTTATTTTATTTTTGCCACCATAGACATATATCTATAATAAAGAAAATTCAAGGCATTTTAAGTTTAAAATATTTTGAAAATGAATTAGCATGTAACAAAGAGTGCTTGAATGTGATTAGTTCTTTAGGAATTAGAGAGAAGGAATCTTTTATTGTGTTTGTTGTTCAAGAGTATAAAAAATATGATGTCAGATATGGTGTCATTATTGAGTTTAGGTTATTAAAATCTTTAAAGAAGTAATATGACTTTGTCATCTTATTGAAAATGGCTTGGCTAAAAGCTAAAACCATTATAATTACATTAAAGTAAAACAAAACCCACAATAATTGCTACGAACAGGTGGGATTTATTTCTGTATTGCAAGGATAGATTAATAATAGGTATTATTAAAAGGTAAAGAAGAAAAACATGCATATCTCAATGGATGAAAAACCATAAAAGCAAGGTTCAGCATCCATTCCTGAATGAAAAAAATACTTTGTAAAAAGTCAAAAAGTATTTTTTATTTTATTCTTTAGATTTCACATGTAAGTGAATTCATATGGTATTTGTTTTTCTCTGACTGACTTACTTCACTCAGCATTATACCCTCTAGGTCCATCCATGCTTTTGCCAATGGTGAGGTTTCTTTTATGGCTGAGTAACATTCCACTGTATACAAGGTTGTCCGAAAAAAGTCCAGCCATTGTTAACATAACAAGAACAGTTTGTATGATGTCGATGTAACCTGGCAGCCAAGTGGAGTGGACTAGAGTGTACATGTGTGAACAATGGCGACTTCACTGTACTAGTCAGTGGGGGTGGTAGGTGTCCATTGAGTGAGCATGTGTTCTGTGTGGCCATCACATTCAAACTGACTGAGCAAATAAAGCAAAAAATCTGCATCAAATTTTGCATTAAGTTTGAATATTCCTCCATGGAAATTATTCAGATGATTCAGAAAGCTTTTGGGGATGATGCAATGAGTGCAGCATAAAGAAAAGGGTGGCACAAACACTTCAAAGATGGTTGAAAACCTGTTGAAAGTGATCCACATTCTTGAAGGCTGGCAATAAGCATAACACCTGAGAATGTCGAGCATGTACAGGCTGCAATCTACAAAAATCAGTGACTGACAGTGTGAGAACTGGAAGCTGATCTGAGGATTCCAAAATCTACTGTGTCTGAGATTTTGACACAGGATCTTGGCATGAAACATGTCACGGCAAAATTCATTCTGTGGCTTCTGCTACCAGAGTAGAAGGAACATCGTGCTGCAATTGGGAGAACTGTGTGAGGTCCCAAGGCACCTACTTTGAAGGGAACTGAGGCGTCATTGTCCTATGTGCAATGTTTGTTGTATCTTATATCTTCTTCAATAAATACCTCTATTTTTCATAACACATGGCTGAATACTTTCTGGGCAGACTTTCATATATGTACCACCACTTTAAAAAAATATATTTTTATTGAATTTATTGTGTGTTACATTGGTTAATTATAATTTGTCACATTGCATTGGTCAAGTGCAATTCTACAATATGTCATCCATATGTTGTGTTGTGTGTCCACCACCCAAAGTCTAGTCTCCTTCCCTATTTATCCTCCATTTATCCTCCCCTTGCCTTCTTCTATTTGGAACAGTTTCATAGACCCAGAGAACAGACTGATGGTTGGTCACAAAAGAGGGGAGCTGGGGGACTGGGTGAAAAAGGTGAAGGGATTAAGAAGTAGAAATTGGTAGTTACAAAACAGTACTGGGGATGTAGAGTACAGTATAGGGAAAATTGCCAATAATATTGGAACAACTCAGTATGGTGCCAGGTGGGTAATGGGAATATCCGGGGAAACACGTTGTAAAGTATGTGATTGTATAACCACTACGCTGTACACCTGAAACTAATGCAAAGTACTATTGATTGTAAACTGTAATTGAAAAATAAAATTAAAGATAAAATGTCAAAAAAAGAAGTTTTGTTTTTTTTAATAGGAAAAGAACACTATATCTGAACCCAACTACTAGCAATATATGTAATGGTGAAATATTTGAGGCATTTCTAGTGAAGTAATTGTTTTAAAACTACTAACCTATACAATAGGATAAAACACATTGATTGCAAATGATGTGATTGTTAACCTAGAAAATTCAAGTGATTAAATTGGAAAAATAAAGAGCTAGTAAGAGTTCAGAATAATGACCCATCATAAAATAAATATATAAAAATCAATATCTTCTCTATAGTTAAAAATAATCCAAGATCCCATTCATAATTGGAACTAAAAAGTTAAGAAAACTGAAATAAATTTTGAAGTGGGATGGACTATTTTACTCAGGATACTGAACCAGAACCCATAAAGAAAAGATCAAGTCAGCTACCTTAAATTTAAAAAAAATCCTTTCTTTAAAAAAAAAAAAGATTTTATTTATTTATTTATTTATTTATTTATTATTTCAGAGAGAGGGAAAGAGAGAGAGAAAAACATCTGTTGGTTTCCTCCAGCTCGCCCCCAGCTGGGGACCTGGCCCATAACCAAGGCGTGTGCCCTGACCACAAATCGAAGTGGTGATCTTTTGGTTCACAGGCGAGCCACATCAGCCAGGGCTAAAAAATTCTCAACCTGATAAATGAAACTGAAAGACGAAGAAACAAAACAAATGGCCCTGGAAAAATACTATAAAATATGAGTTAAAATTAATAGTATATAAAGAGTTCTTACAAGACAGTGAGAAAATGGGTAAGCAATATGAACAGGTATTTTATAAAAAGTGTAAATAGCCAGTAAACAAAATGTTACATTTTCCTCATTACAAAAAAATCAAATTAGGATGACATTGTGATAATCACATTTTACCTATCAAATTAGCATGTGTTGAAAACAATTAACCCCTGTGATGGTGGTGGTGATATGATTTGGTACTTACATAATATACTGGTGGAACTGAAAATCCTTGTAATTTTCTGTAGGGCATTATTAAATGTGTTTTAAAAACCTTACAACACACATCTTGTTTTACCTAGCAGGTCCGCAATTGGGAATTTAGCCAAGGAATGCAATAGTCATGTACCCAAGGAGGTGTGAACAAGGTGCTCATTGCAGTGTTACGTGTATTGGGGAAATTTGGAAATCAACTAAATTTTCAAATAAAGGTAGATAATAAATAGTTATACTGCCATATATATTGTAACAGGATATTTACTGTTATCAGGGAATATTTGCACTTTAGTATGAGAAAAATAAAAATAAAAAAGTGTACCATCTATTGTGCTGTCTTGTATTTTTAAATTTTGTACAAGTAAAACTCACCATTTTTGTATCGGAGCAAGAAAAGATGTTTTACAATGAAAAGAGAATGTTATGAAGTGTGATGCTATAAAAACATTTTCCTAAGATGCTTCTACCAGGCCTGATTATTGTCTGTGAGGGTAAAATCCTTGGACCCTGAACTCACAAGATATGTGACTTGGAGAACTTCTTGCCTCCCTTTCCTCCTCTGAAAACTGCTATTAAAAATCATACCTACTTCAAAGGATTGCTGTAAGGATTAAAGGAATTTAAGTATATGTAAACTACGTACAGTAGTCTTCACTCCTAGTAAGGGCTCAATAAATATTACGGTGAATAAATTAGTGACCTTTTTGTTGAATGAATGATGGGTAAACTCTACCTAACTCTTAGTATCAGGAGAAGCAATGCATCTCCAGGAAAGTTTTAAAATTGAACCTAATAATACAGTAAACCTTAAAGCTTAGCATGCTTCCTTCTTTCTTGGACTGCTAGTTCCTAGTAAGTTTTGTGCCAAATTCATGGTCACCTCTATTAACAGAACCAGATGTATTTTCTCTGCTCATTTTACTTACCATTCTACTATTTTCCCACCAAATTTCCCCTCATAAGGGTTTCCAGGACACCTACTTAAGTTTAATTTCAGATACAAATAATAAATTTGTTTTAAAATTAAGTATCTCAAATATTGCATGTGACATACTACAAAAATTATTGCTATTTATCTGAAATTAAAATTTAACTGGGAGTCCTGCAGTTTTATTTGTTAGGTCTGGCAACTCTACCTTATACATTATGTTCATTTATTATTGAGTTGTCTTGGAACCTTTGTGGAACAATAGTGGGAAACACATGAGTGGAAGAGTATATGAATGAAAATATACCCTGTGTAGAAGAAAACCTTTGTGATGTTTTAGTCTCCGAGGAAGGGACTCTATGATGGTTTGTAATAGAATTGTAGTCAATCATTTGTAGATTGGCCTTTTAAATTAATACCAAACATTTATCATTCCACCCTTCCCTTTCTTCCCCTCTTCCTCCCTTTATTTCTCTCTCTTTTTTTCCTGTAGCTTTTCTTTCATTGATATTCTAATGAAAAAGAAAACTTGGAAGAGTTTTAGATTCACGGATATGAGAAAAAAAGAGTTATAAGGAAAGATTAGGCATCATTCAGCCCAGTGATGTGGAAGCTGAGTACTGATTTGCTATTAGCATGAAGCGGTTTTTCAAATGCTCTCTGAAAAGCAGGCAAATGGAATGCAGCAGTAAGGCTTCTAACTGTGTGTAAAAAGTACTGGAGGGGCTGAGTAGAATTTTTCCTGTGGTTCATCCAAAATTACTGTCAATGAAATAACTAGTGTCTGATTTTAACGGTTATTTCAGGTAAACTTTTGAAATTTGCCCATTTGGGAAGTTCACTGCAATTAATGCCTTCCGAGAGTCACAAAGTACCTTCTGAATTTCTCTCCCAAATACTTCAGGTCATTCTCTCCATTCACAGCATCATTTCAAGCACCTTTCTCCTTATCAGTTTACACTTTGGAGTGAAATAGATGATGCCTACTGAACGAATTAGTTCCCAACAACACTCATCCACGTTGGCTTGTTTGCCTGTCATAGATGACTACACATGCCTTCTGTTTTCAGTCTTCTTAAAATATCCCTGTGCTCTCTGTTTCCAGGACTGGTGGCCTCCCATGTGAAAAGCCGGAAATAAAATGAAGATTTTTCAGTGCAAGATGCAGTACTGGCTGTTTCCAGCTTTTTTGGCAACTGCTTACTTTTGTACCGTTGTCCAGGGTCAAGGTAATGGAAAGCTTTAAGATATTTCATGAAAGTCTGAGACTCTAGTCATCTTGGTTTTGATTGTCGTTTTTTCTTTTTAATCTTACCCTAGTAGTGCTTCACTGGTTCAACTGTTCATAAGCAGGGTTGTATGTTGGTTTTTACTCAATATTACTAACTATTGACATTGTAGAAATGTGCCATGACTTTGATGAGGGTTACGATCTCACCAGTGACTAGGCATAGTAATTTTGTGGCAATTGGTAGCATAGATCGTTCTTAAGTTGCTTCTTTTCAGAAGTTTCTTTTCAGGCGGTGCATATTTAATGAGTAACATCAAATTTGCATATTATAAAATCAATTCTATTAATAAGGAGCTGTAATGGGTGTGTGTATCCCAGCCATGCTTTGTTATTTAGATTGTCTACAAAATATTCTTACCACTTCATACCTGGCCTTGAAGTTTGATCCTTTTAAAAAAACTGAGCACATAGTCTAAAGTTTACTAAGGGTCTGACAGAGGGTGCTAATATACCATTTTAAGCATTTCTAGCTTTGTGTGAATTGAACTTAGTTTTTGAAATCTACTCTTGGTGTTATTGGGATCTGCACTTTTATTTTTGATTTCCATTCATTTTTATAAAATATGTCAGGAGTTGGCAAACTACCACATATGAGCCAAACCTGGCTCACCGCTTGCTTTTATAAAAAATGTTTTATTGGAACTCAGCCATGCTCATTTGTTTCTATAGATTATCTGGCCTCTTACAGAAAAAGTGTGCTAAACTCCAAAGTAAACGCATAATGTGAACAGGTACTCAGAGTGACATTACTAGATACACACGGCAGTCCTGTAGGAGCAGAAAGGTCGGTGCTGATGGAGTCATTCATCAGCTGAGCAAGGACGTCTAAATGCGATAAAGTTGTTTTAGGAGTGCTAATGTCTTATGTTTGGAATGTAAAGTTGTCAAGTAAGTCAAATGCAAGAACCACACCCTGGTTCCCTAGAGTGAGGCATACTTGTTTGGAAAGGAATGGAACTTGACTCTTTCCATGCTCAAATAGTGTTAAAACCCTTGGAGTTAAGGACTGTATTTCCAATATCTCATGCAACATAACAAGATTAGCTGTGTAGACAAATTCTGCTTCCTTATTCACATTGGTAGAAGGATGCTTTCAGCTGTGGCAACTAGAGAAGTGATAATAGAAATCCTAGCTAATTGACCCTCTAAACCAGGGGTGTCCAAACTTTTGTCATCTCTGAGCCATACACAGGAAGAAGAAGAGTTGTCTTGGGCTACACATGGAATACATTAGGACATGTAATCACACAAAAAAATCTCATAATGTTTTAAGTAAATTTATGATTTTGTGTTGGGCTGCATTCTTAGCCATCCTGGACCACATGTGGCCCGTGGGCCTCGGGTTGGACATCTCTGCGAGTCTAAACTCTGGGCTACACTGTACAGGTCCTTAGGAATGTAGAGTAGGCAGATCGCGAAGCCCTTCAAAATTGCCATCTCAGTCTTGCTTCATTCAGAAACAGTCATTCCTGGAGCAACTGATTGCATAGAGAGCTCTCCTGGGGTACTTTAATGGGCGCTGTCTACCAGATATAATACACAGGAAATTCTGTTTGAAATAAACTTTGGCGTGGGCACATACTGCGTGTCAGGTTCAGGATACAAAGATGAATGAAACTTGACTCTTTGCCTTCCAGCAGGTTACTGTCCACTAGGGAAACAGAAGTATAATCAGGTACATTCAGTGCAAGTTCTGTGGGGGTTTGGGCAACAGACAAAGATGGAAAGAGAGACTGAAGCCAGATCGTGGAGGGTTTTAAACAACTTTATTCATCAGAGAGATGCTCTGATAGCAATATTGCTCACACTCATCCCTGTGGCTCATAGGGATTTGAGGGAATAGGAATACCTAAAGCAAGAAAGACTGTTAGAAGATTATATTGTCCCAAAAATAGGTGCTGTGGGCATGAAGCAGGCAGAAGACTAGAGAGAGGAGGATGAATCCAAAGAACATTTCAGAGGTGGAAGAGACGGGGCTTGTTGACTGGTTAGATTTAGCAGGAGCTGAAAGAGAGGAAAATACAGTAGTGCCCGTCGTCCACAGGGGTATGTTCTGAGACCCTGCCCCCTGTGGATGCCTGAAACTGAACCCTATGTATGCTATGTATATACAAGTATACAGACTATGACAACATTGATAAATTAGGCACAGCATAAAAGATGTTAACAAAAATAACAAATAATAAAATAGAAAAATTATAACAATATGCTATGGATAAAGTTATGTGAATGTGGTCTCTCTTTCTCTCTCTGATAACTGATGTGATAGGCAAGATGGCTACTAAGTGACTAATGAAATGGGCGGGGGGCGTGTATAGCCTGGAGACACTGGGCAAAGGGATGATTCACGCCTTGGGTGGGACAAGCAGACTTTGGGAGATTTCATCACACTACTCAGAATGACACACAACTTAAAAGATGACTCTGAGGCTTTTTACTGGAGAGTTGAGGAGATGGAGCCTTTAAGTTCAACTCCTGTGTTATTATTGCTTCTATATCTTTGTGTCATAATTGCTTGTTTACCTAAGCTCATTGAAGGCAGTGGTTCTCCATTTAATATCTCTCTCCAGTATAGGACAGAGCCTCCTCAGAGATGTTTGGCGAAGAGATTAATAAGATAATAAAAGATGAAGCAAGTATTCAAAGCTGAAGATAATGAGTTCAGTCTTAGAATATAAGTGGAACTTGAGGTACTTATGGGATATCCAGGAAGAGATGTCTGATAGTTTGGAGATTAGGAACAAGAATTCACTTGGGTATTAGTTTATGGGGACTGTTGACGTCCTAAAGGCAGAATTAGGAAGGGATGGCCCAATGAGAAGTGAGGATGAAATCTGGCAAACATCAACAGTTAGGAGGTTAAAGGAAGGTAAAGAACTGGTCGAAAGTGTCAACAATTATAATGATAAGGTGGGTCAAGGTAATGTAGTGGCCTACAAGTGAAGGCTGGAAAAACTTTCTAGAAGGAAGGTGGGGGGCAAATGCTGGAGGAAACCTCAGAGAAGTCTTCAGAAGTCACTGGCTTTGGTTTTTCAAATGTCACTGACTTTGGAGAGTGTGTGAGGCATTTGAGAAACTGAAGCTTATTTCTACCATGACGCCATTTATTTATGTAATTGATTGAACAGAGAATAAAGAATATGAATTACTTTATTTGATTGATTTTCTACTTTTAAAGCTGATACAGTAGGAGCTCCTGTGGGTTGGCCAATTATGTCACTAATTTGCAAATTCATATGCGAACATGTTCGATACTTTGCTAGCCAGTGTGTTGACTTGCTAGCTAATACTAATTACTCTCACACCTTATATTCTTATAGACGTTTTTGGAGTCACATTTATGCACCAAATGGCAAAAAGGTCAGTGTGGTAGGCAGAATAAGGTGCCCACAAAGATATTCACATCCAAATCCCTTATATGGTAACGGGGAATTAGGATGTCAGATATATTTAAGGTTGTTAATCAGCTGACCTTCAAGCAGGAAGATTATCCTGGAATATCTAGGTGGGTCCAACTGGGACCCAATCACAGTTGTCCTTAAATATGGAACAGGGAGGCAGAGGAACCAATGTCAGAGTGATGCCACGTGAGACAGACTTGACCAGCCATTGCTGGCTTTGAAGATGGAGGGACCTCAAGTCCAGCCTCCAGAGGCTGGAGTAGGCAAGAAAGTGGATTCTCCCCTAGGGCGCCCAAAAGAAACTGAACCCTGTATGTACTACGTCCCATATATACATACCTATCATACCATTTAATTTATAAGTTAGGTACAGTATAAAAGAGGTGAACAACAATAATAAATAATAAAATAGAACAATGGTAACAATATACTATTTTAGCCCAATGAGACCTATTTCAGACTTTTGACCCCAGAACTGTAAGATAATACATCGTTGTCGTTTGAAGCCACTTTGCGATAATTTGTTACAGCGGCAATAGAGAACGAATGCAGTCGGTATTGAAAGGCATACAGGAAATTAACACTCCCCTCTTAAATTGCTACTTACCAGATTATGCTTTGCCATTTAGTGTCTCCAGGTAATATTTCATGAAGTTCTTTTCCTCTCCAGAGAATGTGAACCCGCATTGGCTCAAGTAACTGTTTATACCTGGATTAGTCCAGCGTCTTATTTTCAAGACAAGTTGTTAAATGAGCTGGAACACAGAAAAAGTAATGTTGTGTTGGCTGGAGGGGGGCAAATGTGTAGCAGGACAGAATGGTGGCACCAATACTCGCTCAGAATTTCACAGTAAATCTGTACTTGGTTCTAGCAATATTTGTTTTGGGTGGTTACTAGAAGGAACAACTGAAGGTAAAGTAACTGTCATTTAAAAACCTCAAAGCATATAAAATTGGAGACCTTGCATGGGGCTAGATTTAACTTTATAAAGACCTCTATGTTAACATATTTACACATATTATTTGCTGTTATTAGTAGTCAAACATGTTTGGGAGTTGAGAATATTTTCCTTACTTCTGTTTTCAGCATCTTTGTAATAGATCATGAAATTATAACATATTAGGTTCTCAGCAAGATAGAAAGGACCCTCTAGCATATCCCACAGTAAATTTCTCTCAAATTTTAATTTCTGCTATTTACAGAACATTTGGGCAATGCATGTAATTGAAAAATGACTGAAATTAAAAAAAAAAAGCTAAGGGTTTTTGTTTTTTTTAGATCACTTGGAAAAGTTAGCTAAATATTCCTCTACTGTTTAAAGGCCTTTTACATAATAAATATTATGGGCTGTTCCACTGACATTGCACCCTGAACTATATTTTGAAGGAGAAAACACTCTTAGTGGCCATGCTGCTCCATCTCTATCAGTCAGAGATTTTTGGTGCCAAATAAAAGAAACTTTCTCTGGTCAATTTAAGCAAGAAAATGTATTTACTATATAGGTAATGAAGTAGTTAATAAAAAGTCAAAATTAAACAATTAAGCTTTGAAAAGGATAGGAATCTGGGAACATCCGGGACGTAAATTCTAGAAGTAGTGTCCATTTTTTTTTTTTTTTAGGGCATGTCTTTGGAATGGAATGACTGGACCTATTTTCCATCCTTCCATCATTGGACAGATTCTTGGGAGAGTCAGCCTGACCTCCCACCCTGAGCCAGGGGAGGACGGCTGACTGATAGCACAGCCAAGCCCCCATGCAGTGGGGAGGGAGTGTTATTCCTTGGAAGGAAACCAAAGTGCAGTTAGAAGAAGAAGAGGGGGGGTGATCATGGGTAGTGGAGAGCAGAGAATCTCCATTTCAGTGTTCCTGTGTAAAAACAGGAGTTTCAAGGAATTAATGAGGTTGTTTTATTAGAGGCAAACCTTTGCATATAGGTCGTCATTCATCAAAACAGCAAGATTTCAGTTGAGTTAAAGTTAAAGAAAGGAAGAAAGAAAGAAGGAGGAAAGGACTGTAGGAAGGAAGGAAAGAGGAAAGGAAGGAAGGAAGGAGAAAAGGAGTAAAAAGGAAAGGAAGGAAGAAAGGGAGGGAAGGAAGGAGGAAGGACAGAAGGAAGGGAGTGAGGAAGGGAGGGAGGGTGGGAGGAAGGAAGGAAGGAAGAACAGAAAATTAGCTCTTTAATAAAGTCATATTAGGAAGTAAAATTTCCAAAGTAACCGATAACAGTGAAGCTTCACTGGAATCACACATTCTTTTTCTGCCCATAAAAATGGACTTCTATGAGAGTGGCTATAGTGAAATTCTTAGGGTTTAAAGAAAATCTTCCCTCTCAAAAAAAATTACAACACGATGAAATAAAAATACCCCCATATTTCCAATAACAAGCCTAATCCTGCACTAGAAGGAAAACATCGAATGGACCGTCCTTGGTCTTCCTCCTCAATCTCCCTCAGGGATAAAGTGCATGTGTTCACAATGTTATATTTGGCCCAGTCTCATATAGGAAGTCTGACTTCACCATACAAAGAAAGAGTTTGTTAGCTTGCTCTTGGTTCTTGGAGTGGGCCAGATATCATGCTTTACACTTGATTTTTGTCTTTTTAAAAAGCTTAGAGGGGAGGAGGGCGGGTGGAGCTAGACGAGGTTATAAAGGGGATAAATGATAATGGAAAAAAATACAATAAAAATAAAATATTTTAAAAAGCTTAGGATTGTAACTTACACAAATGAAGTTTTGAGTCAAGTTCATGCAAGCATTTATAATTATTACTGGAAGTTAAGTATATGTATAGAAGCTTTGTGCTCGCAAAAAGAAAAGTCATGCGTCTGCTATTAACTACACACAAGTTTTTGTCCCGTGAGATAAGAACAGTTATTTGTCCAGTGCACTCACGGCGTTTCTGTCGGTCTTGCTGCCCTGGCTTTGGCACAAGCCCCAGGGCCGTCCATGGAGGGAAAAAGGAGCTAACTGTGAAGTTCATGACTGTGACCTCATCTCTTTTTCTTTCTTAACTAGCATTTCTTCTTTTCAGTGTTTTCCCGCTAAAGGCAAAAACCTAAAGGAAATGTGAACGTCGTGTCTAACTAAGATTTTCTTCTAATGATTGTGAGAGCATTTATGCTTATATAGGCAGTAGACATGGGCCATTGAGAAAAGAAAGCTGTATTCAGACTGTAGTCATAGGAATCATTTGTACATTGTATAAAGAGTAGACTGTTGATGGTTTTGAGTATTGATGAAGCATTTGCTTCACAATCCACTCCCTGGAGGAGTTCAGTGGAAGCCAGTGCCCCTCTGGGTCCTGGAGCAGCATCTGTGTTGTCTGAGTGTGGTCCGTGGTGTGACAGTGTCTTATGACAGTGCAGGGTTATCCTCTCTACGTTCTCCTGTAGGTTCAGGTTAGTTATCAACTATAAACTGTGGGCTGTAAATTCAGATCACGTTGAAAGAACAGTAGCTTGGGTGAAAAAATGCTATAAAGACTTCTAATCCTTAATCTAGGGATCCTGAATGTTGTTCACTTCTTTGCCCTCCTTGAGATGTCAACACACCTGGGGTGCTGACAGAATGGGGTGTCCCTCCAGGAACTACCTAGACTGAAGTCTCCATTCTTCTTGTACTTTTCGACCTGACGGCTCCCAGGCTCGCCAGCTTCCTTTCACCAGTTCATTCATGCAAAACTTTGTGATAAGCTTGGCCAATGATGTTTCTTGGCCCACTGACAAGATTTGTCTCAGAAACCAGAATATATTGTTTACATTTTAAAAGATTCTTATTTTTAATTTTCTTCCATAAGTAAGAAGCTACCTATAAATAGATTTTTCCCCTCAAGTTCCAGACTATTGTATTTTGCCATGTATAGTGTGTACTTTTTGCCCATTTTTTTTAGGGAAAAATAAGGATGTGCATTATACATGGGTATAATGATCACGTACCATGAGTATAATAATGGTATAATAATCCCGTGTATAATGCGCACAAAAACATAGGTGTGCTTTATACGTGGCAAAACATGGTGAGCAAAATAGTAATAGTTTCTCTGTTCATCAAACGCTCAGGTTAGCCACATCCCTCTTCTCTTTCCAAGTGACTGTTCTTATGCCATAATCCAGAGAAATGTAAACTCTTCCATTCATATCAATTAGAGATTGGGAAGCTAAAGTCTTTGCTGTGGATGGCTCGCGTTCTCTACTGAGAGGCCAGGAAGGGCAATGAGGGGGAGAAGGCTTAGGATTGTGCCCTTCAGCGCTTACTGATGTCAGATGAGTGGGTAGTATGCAGGGGAGTAAACTGCCCATTCGTCCAGCTCCGGGCAGAGTGCCTTCGTAACAGGGGTCTGCTCCCAGAGAAACAGAGCCTTTTGTTTGGGGTGAGAGATCGTCGTTCACCAGTATGTGAACTTTGGCAAGTCTCTTAGCTTCTCCTTGGTTTCCTTTTGTATGAAATTGAGACAACAATATATTTTTGTGAGGATTAAATGAACATTTGAGATCACCCACCAGATGATGTAAGGGGGAAGGGGAGCCAACATTTAGTGACCACTTATTATAATGTGTTAAATCCATTGTCCTGTTTCATGTCATCTATCATGGGCAGAAAATATTGCTGTCACCTTTAAAAAAATATGACTTTGGGAGAAACAGTCACTGGCTCGAGTTTATCTAATAAGTGACAGAACTGGGAATCAAACCAATGTCCAAACTGCATATGTATTTAGAAAAATGTTTGTTCCCCTCGCCACCCCCCCCCCCCGCCACATTCTGTTTCCTAAAGTGAGACAGAAAGGCTGGGCATAAAAATGGGTAATAAGTGCTAAGTTTTTCTGTTAAACATTACCTTTTATTTGACAAACAATTTAGATATTATATAAGTCCTTTTGAAATTATGTTACATCTACGTAGAATTCCAAATATATGTTTTGAAGTTTGAATGGCTTATACAAAGAGTAATGTAGATCTACCCATTTTGTGAACTATCAGAAAAAATTAAGTATACTGAGATGATTCATGATCATGTGCTATGTAACATTCTGAAAGATATAAATCATCTATGCTTTGGAAGGCTTAATCCAAGTTTATACAACATAATTATCTTGTCTTGGGTCTTTTTTATTTTGGTTCTTTACAATCTTTTTCTCAAATGTTTTTAAATGAAGCTCTTATGACTATAATACATCCAAATGATCTTATTTTAACAAATACTGGATTACTAAAGTGAAAAACCTAAAAGCATAAAGCAAGTCCCACAAGAGTTGATTATAAAAGCTCACATGTTCCAAAAAGAAAAATTCATTCTTGTAACACAGTGAAAGCATTTTACAAGATTGGCTTCAATTTTCAGACTAGATTAGAGTATTAAATTCTAACCCTAAATCATAGTTTTTTTGTCATAAGGTCAGTTCTATTTGACAAATGCTTATCTCTTGAGTAAGAAACAAATGCTCTTAGGTCTGTGTTATTTTGTAAACTGATTAATTCATTAATGGGGTTGTTGAAAGAACACGTTTTGAGTCTGAAGAAGTCTTGTGTATTTTGATTACATTATTCTGACCTTTCAATTTAACAAATGGTATCTAAATGTTTCAACATTTAATCATTTTTTTTTCTTTCCAGTGGCTCCACCCACACGGTTAAGATATAACGTATTATCTCACGACAGTATACAGATTTCATGGAAGGCTCCAAGAGGGAAATTTGGTGGATACAAACTTCTTGTGTCCCCAGCTTCAGGTAAAAACCACCAACTGTATTTTCTAGAGTATAGAAACATTTACATATAAGTAACTAAAAATGTGTAGTGCTAAATGTCTCTTTAAAATCATCTGAAAGTTTTTTTAATGAATTTAATATTTGAACTTGAAATCTTACCTTCTAATCCAGGAAATGATGTTCCCTAAGTCAAAACAATGAGTACTGAATTCACCACAGTTCTTCTCAGGTGCAGTGTCCAGGCTATCAAAAATTCTTACCTCTGGCCCTGGCCAGTGTGGCTCAGTTGGTTGGAGTGCCTTCCATAAAACCAAACGGTCACTGGTTAAACTCCTGGTCAGGACACATGCCTGGGTTGTGGGTTCGATCCTGGTCCAGGATGCATACAGGAGGCAACTGATTGATGATTCTCTCTCTTTCTTAGCATTCCTCTCTCTCTGGAATCAATAAACGTATTCTCGGGTAAAGATTAAAAAAATTTCTTCTGTTTCAACAGAACATTAGGGTGAATACTTTTGTTCTAATGACACTTAAGAAATATACACCTGGATGACCAACAGCTGTGACTGACTGAGTACATCATGATTAATTAACTTGATAGAATATTATTCAGCAATTATACATTAAAATTATATAAGCTAAATAGACATTATAAAAACAAGTGATAAATTAAAACAGGAAAAGCAGAGTTAAACAAATTTATTGATCATGAAGATAAAGTAATTATGTTAAAAAAAGATGCCCTTTAGTATATTGATCAGATCTCATTTCTTCTTCTAGGATCCATTTGCACATAGTACATAATAAATACTTAATAGTAGCATATTTATATAATATGCATGTATATTTACATAAATATAGTCTTTTTCTCTTTATTGATGATAAAGACGTTTATATGCCGGTGGACTCCTTTCAGTTGGAGACCTTTCCCAGCTCATTTAATCAGGCGGCCAGATGCTTGGTTGTTCCTGAGTTTGGGCCTCTTACCCAATTGCGGGTTTAAAAACCTCAAACAAAACAAGCAGACAGGACACCTGGCTCCTTGCTCAGTCACTAAAAAGGAACATTGTTTTTATTAACAGATATTATCCATAGGCTCCTTCAAATGCCTTCTGGTTTCATGCTACCAGGTGCCAACTTTCCCTGCGCTGGTCTCTGCAAGTGACTCACTTGTGGAAAACAATATTTTATTCTCAAACTCTGATTGGTTCAGAGTTTTCCTTTTGGAATATGGCCCAATTTTGAAGCAACTCTGACTTTTAAAGAACAGTTTGTTTTCTAAAATAAGCCATTCTGGGAAATTTAAATTTAAGAGATTCTTGAACATTATTATGACTCTAACGGTCAAAATATAAATTGCTACTATGTGGTACCTCTGAGAATCTCCCATGTCCGACCTTGAAAGGTGAGTTTTTCCTCCAAGTCATCAGTGTTTTTTGCTTTTACTGCTTAATTGCTGATAATACCAAACTATGAAGTACCCCAAGCAGGTGCCCTTGAGGAATTGGAGAATCTCAGATGTGATTGGGTGGCTTCTGAACCAGCCGTCAGCCTGACCCATCAGTCCCCTCTGCCATAGCGCACCCAACAAGCAGGTCTCCAACTTTTGCTCACACACCTCCAGTGACAAAATAAAAACTGAGGGTGAAAGCAAATTATTTCTTCATGAATACTGGGTTTATCTTCCCCAGTCACCGGATGTCTTTCCTGCCATGGCCCAATCGAATAAGATAGTCTTAACACTCTGGTATCTACTTAATCAAACATAAAATCAATAGAGGAAATAAAGTAAGTAGTAAGTGTACATTTAGTCATAAAATGTTTGTAGACATTTTGGCACTACAAGTCCTATTCCAGTGATTGTTTATACCAGTTTTCCCTAAAAACGTGTTCCATGGTATCCTACAGGATGCTAATTGCTGTCAGACAACAAAATAGTTTAACAGGCAAATAAATTTGAGAAGTACTTTTTAAACAAAGTTTAAAGCTTTTTTTTATTGAACGGTTTTCAAAACCTTTAAAATAATATACTCTGTGCCTCTCAGAGAGGGATTCTGATACACAGTTTTCTAAGAAAATGTTTTGTTGGTCGTAGGTGAGTTTTAATTGATAGAAGTTCGTGAAACCAGGTTTACCATCTTGGACAGAAAAGCATTTGAGGAAATGGGTGCTGACAATAGAAAAGCCCAGTTCTGCTTTCCCTATAGCAGGAGGCACAGATGACAGCAGCATCAAATTTCAAACTTAGTGTCATTATATTTTATTAGGATATGATTAAAATATATTGTAATCTGTGTTATGTTTTATTAAGCCAGCACATATCAGAGTCTTCTTGCTTTAAATTAATTTCCCTTTTCTCAGACATAGTAAACGCTGCCAGAAATTGGAGACATAAGGTATATCTGAAACTCTGAATAAAAGATTGGGTGTTTAATCAGTAACGTTCTTAGGAAAGCCTTGGATGTCCATCTAATTTGATGGAGCGATAATGGGCATTTAAAATCTTTTCATGAACCAAGCTAACTTTTAAGCAGCCAGCTACTGAGTGGTTCCTTCAACGTACTGAGCCCATGATGCTCAGATTTAAGATAATTAAGTTGCTAATGCTTCAGGGATGCTTTGATTCACTTTAGAAACATCATTGGAAAAATTCCAGCACAGATAATTGCATTCAGCCTGCCCATATCTTTCCCTTCACTTTTAAGTGAAGTTCTTTTCTTGAAGAGTGTATCCGATGTTGAAAGCGTCCTGTCTTCTGATCTCGTACTATGGCTTTCCCTAGTGTAAAAAAGCAATAGGGTGTTATGATAAAAGATTTTTGTGAATGTGTTTTTGTCAAACTTAGACAACTGTGTTTCAGTTATCTAATGCCAAAAGTTTAACTGAAAATGAAAAGTATATTAAAATTTGGCGCTATGCACATAGGTACCGTGCTATATATTTTAAATTGTCTCCTTTTAAAATCTTGATTGCTGGTTAGTAAAATCTGTTAATGTACACAGCGAACCTACTTTTTAGAATTGATTTATCTTTCTGTTTTATTATAGGTGGAAAAACCAATCAGTTGAATCTCCAGAACACTGCAACGAAAGCAATCATTCAAGGTCTCATGCCAGACCAGAATTATACAGTTCAAATCATTGCTTACAATAAAGACAAAGAAAGCAAGCCAGCCCAAGGCCAATTCAGAAGTACGTATTTACACATCTTACCGTGCTGCCATGGGACCTGTCCCAGCCCCGAGTTTGAGTCTGTGGTACATACCATAACAGGTTAAAATTCTAAATTGTTCAGATTTGAAGAGATCTTAAAAGACATTTAGTACACTCTTCCATGAGCTCCTCCTGTCACTAATACTCTTCTTCTGCTTTTCGCTTCACCCATTTTACTATCCTTTAAGTTTTGGTTTTCAAATACTATCCATGACCCTGACTGCTGAACCTTACCCAGAAAACTTATCCGCCAGGCACATGGTGGATACTCAGTAAATACTTAATGAATGACTGAATGGATGATTCCTATAACTCTCTGAAAGAGTCCCTCGTAAGTGCCAGTCCAACCTGGAAAAAGCCAACTTATACAACAAGGAACGTAACTCTTTCCAATAACTAATCAGTTGACATTTCTTGTGGGCTACATCCCATGACAAACAGATTTGTGAACACATGCAACATGGTAAGTATTAGAGAGAGAGATACGTTAGGATTCTGTGAGGGGAGGTTCTCTCCCTGTCCCAGTGATGGGCCGGGAAGAGAGTGGATAGGGAATGGTTTCATATTTGAATAGAAAGTTGGGCAAACAGAGACAGGGCGGGCATGTGGAGACAGTCTAAGCAGGGAAGAGAGCTCTGAGGCAGCACCATGCGTGTCTGCATCTTTTCACTAGAAAACCTTTTCTTTTAGTGAGTGTAAAACTTATTCACACAGTTCCTCATTCTTTTGCCTTTCAGGAGATATTCATCATTCATTCAATCATTCTTTTTTTTTTAATTTAAAAAAAATATGAGATCTGCTCAGAAGATATCTAGCCATGTAACATGAAAAATAGAGACATTTATTGAAGAAGATACAAGATACAAGAAAAATTGTAAATAGAACAATGATGCCTCAGTCCCCTCCAAAGTAGGCCCCTTGGGCCCTCACACAGTTCTCCCAGTTGCCATCAGCTGCTTCACCATATTTTTCTGAATCTCATTGATGGTCTGAAATCTCTTCCCTTTCAAAGGTGATTTTAGTGCTGGGAAAACCTGAAGTCGCAGGGCACCAAATCTGGGCTGCATAGGGACTGAACCAAAAATCTCTGCACAAGACATGATGCACAAGCGGGCTCATTGTCATGAAAAAGCTGCCAGTCACCGGTTTCCCAGAGCTGCAGCCTTCTGAATCATCCGAGTAGTTTCTGCAGAGGAACGTTCAAGCTTAATGCAAAATTTGAGGCAGATTCATTGCTCTACTTGCTTAGTCATTTTCAATGTGATGGCCACACAGCACACAGGCTCATTGAACAGCATCTACCTCCCCCACTAACTAGTACAGTGAAGGCATCATTGTCCACATATGCACATTCCAGTCTACTCTCTACCAGGTTACATCGATGTTGTGCAAACTGTTCTCGTTATATTAACAAAGGCTGGACTTTTCCTGGACAGACCTCATATCGCTTGCCTACTAAGTGTCAGGCCCTAGTCTGGGCACTAGGACAAATCCCTGCCCCTATGGACCTTCTATACTAGTGACTAGAGATTACATCAACTTATTCTTGGAAATGGCCTTTTAAATATGGATGACCCAGGTTTTCGTGTCACGAATTCAAACGAAAGAGGCCTGCCCTGGTTAACTTCCTGTCTTACTTCATTATTAAGGTAGACTCTTAAAAAAAAGCCCAACTTATTATTAAGGACAATTTTAGACATAATTAAAAATCAACAGAATAGTACAATGAGCCCCTAAGTATCCATCGCTCACTTCAACAATTAGCCATTCATGGCTAGTCTTGTTTCATCCGTTGTCCAACGGCCCTATTATTTTGAAGTCAACCCTAGACATCACTTGATATAACAACAGATTCTTATATCTTGCTCTAGGATTAAATCCATAAATCTGGGAGACTATGGGTTCTAGAACTATATGTGCAGCAATGTTCTTTTCTATTTTTTATTTTTATTTTTATTTTTATTGCATTTTTATTGTCATTCAAGTACAGTTGTCTCCATTTTGCTGCCCCCACTTTCCCCCACCTCACCCACCCCGATCTCCCACCCTCAGTCCTTCCCGCCTTTGGCTTTGTCTGTGGGTCCTTTGCAGGAATGTTCTATCTGGATCTCCTATCTCTCTGTCTTCTTTTTTCCTTCCTGTTCTAACAAATGTTTGAGGAGACATATTTTTTGAATTTTTTTTTTTTAATTAAAAAAACCCCACGACTTTGTTAATCTGCTACCTTTGGAAATTCTGAACGATGATGTTTGGTAAATCTGCCTGTCAGCAGGACATACAAATGTATTTAATGTTACCTTCTTTTGAGATTTGCATTTTCTGGAAGCCCATAGAATTTTTAATGTTATTTTCAATATAAAACAGCCTTCCATCTCATTTTATTGGCACTGGGCTTCAGTTTCTGGCCTCTGACATTCCTACATGAATAAGCAAATTAACTTTTCTTAAAGTTTGTGAGAAGCAGTAAAAAGGACAAAGAGAAATGATCATTTTACAATAGGCCGAAGGTATTGCGATGGCTGATTTCACATATTCCGCTGACTGGGCAGCCTAAGAAACAGGTCGCCTTTCAAAAGTTTCCCGATAGCTATTTAGTCTCAACACTTAAAAGGACATGCCTTTGTTTTCAGCTTGCTTAGCTCTGCCTAAATAACCTTAGTGAAACAGTGTAACTGGTTAGTTGGATAAATTATATGTAAGCTTATATTTTTCAGCTATGTTATTTTTATTGGCAGGGTAGAGAGATTTGTTCTTCTCAAATAACTGTTTGTAAGAATGAATTATTAAAATAGCTCTGGATGGCTTCCTTTTCCATTTTGCATTTCAGTTACATTTTTGCTCCCTGTAAGATGGGGCCCCAGCCCGGCCTCCCCTCCCTGGAAAACTTCCATGGCTGGATCCAGGAAAATGATGACCCAGACAAGTACTCTGAATATAGGCTTGCAATTGTGCAGGGAATTGAATTTTTCCTCAGTCCGTCTTCTGATACAGGGAAGCTGGAGAGTTAGTCTTTGGTTTTGAAGACAGAAAGGTGTGTCTAAGTTTCTGGGTACTATGATTCCAAATCTGGTGTGTGTGTGTGTTTGGCCAAGCAACTCAACTGTGTGTAGCCTTGGTGTCTTCATCTGCAAATGGGGGTGTTGACATGAACCTCTGACTGTGGGGCTTATCTTGCTCCAGCCGCTTTGCTTCGGACAGTCTGTTTTCTACTGATTTCCCTCATGTGAGGGAGATAGCAGTTTTTTTGTGACATATGTGTTACTTCTTATGTGTGACCTAGGGGCCCAATTCAAGATGATTATTATTTTTTCTTGTTCATTTGTTGACTGGTCAATGGTCCTGTTTTGGCAAACTTCCTTTTCAGCCACCATTTTCCTCTTTGGAGTGACATATTGCTTATCTCTGTCTGCAAAACCTGGCTCATCTTTCAAAGTCTGGCTCAAATGTCATTTTCCCAGTGAAGTTTCCCGAATCTCTGGAATTGTTCTTTCTCAGATCTATTTCTATTTTTAGCACCACTCAGCGCAATTTTCCTCATATTAAAGTTGCAGACTTTCCTCCCCGCCCCCCACAGGATGTAAGCAATTTGAAGCCATGGCCTTTGTGTGGGTGGGATTGAAGATGTAGATTTGGAAATTATCCACAGGAGGGAGAGAATTAAAGTTGTGAGATGGTAAAATTATAGGTGGGGCACACAGGGATGCAAGGCGAATTTCTTATATGATCATGTTTTAGGAATAGAAACAGAAAAAGAATCCAAAGAATGAGAATATTAAGGAAGGGTCAGAGGAATACGAGAGAACCCAGGATGAAGCCTTTGTAGACCCTGGGAAGAGAAGAATGGAAAGAAGGGGTGTTCCATAGGATCCACCAGTTTCATATCTGGGTATCTAGCTAAAGAAAACAAAAACACTAATTCTAAAACATATACGCACCCTGTCTTCATTGTAGCGTTATTTATAATAGTCAAGATATGGAAGAAACCTAAGTGTCCATTGATAGAGAAATGGATAATGAACACACACAAACCTTTCCCTCTGCCAATCACCATACTGTTGTCTGTGACTATGAGGGCTATGAGTGTTTTTTGTTTTTTGTTTTTTGCTTAATCCCTTCATTTTTTTCAACCAGCCCCCAACCTTCTCCCCTCTGAAAGCTGTCTGTTCTCTGTATCTATGAGTTTGTTTTTATTTTGTTTGTTAATTTATATTGTTCATTAGATCCCATTTATAAGTGAAATCATATGGTATTTGTCTTTCTCTGACTGTCTCACTTCACTTAGCATAATACTCTCCAGGTCCATCTATGGACCTGGGTTAAGATTTCCTTCCTTTTTACGACCAAGTAGTATTCCATTGTGCAAATATACCACAGCTTTTTTTATTCATTGGTGTATTGATGGACACTTGAGCTGCTTCCAAATCTTGGCTATTGTAAATCCCACTGCACTGAACATAGGGGTGCATTTATTTTTTTGAATTGGTGTCTCGGCTTTCTTCATATATATTCCCAGAAGTGGAATCCCTGGGTCATAAGGCAGTTCTATTTTTAATTTTTTGAAGTAACACCATACCGACTTCCATAGAGGCTGCACCAATCTGCATTCCCACCAGCAGTGCACCAGGGCTCCCCTTTCTCCACATCTCGCCAGTGCCTGTGGTTTGTTGATTTATTGGTGATGGCCATTCTAACAGGAGTGAAGTGATAGCTAATTGTGGTTTTGATTTGTGTTTCTCTGATGACTCGTGATGTTGAGCATCTTTTCATATATCTATTGGCCATCTGTATGTCCTGTTTGGAGAAGTGTTTATTCAGGCCCTTTGCCCATTTTTAAAGTGGATTGTTTATTTTTTGATGTTGTTTTATAAGTTCTTTATAAATTTTGAATATTAACCCCTTTTCAGATGTCCTCCCATTCAGTAGGTTGTCTTTCCATTTTGTTGAGGGTTTTCTTTGCCGTGTAAAACCTTTTTAGTTTGATGTCCCATTTGTTTATATTTTCTTTTGTTTCCTTTGCCTGAGGAGATATCTCAGAAAAAAATATATTACTATGTGAAATGTCCAATATTTTACTACCTATGTTTTCTTCTAGGATTTTTATGGTTTTGAGTCTAATATTTAAGTCTTTAATCCATTTTTTAGTTTATTCTTGTGTATGGTTTAAGAAGCTGGTCTTGTTTCATTTTTTTGCATATATCTGTCCCATTTTCCCAATAACATTTATTGAAAGGACTGTCTTTACCCTATTGTATGTTCTTGCCTCCTTTGTCAAATATTAATTGACCATAAAGTTGTGGGTTTATTTCTGGGCTCTATATTCTGTTCCATTGACCTATATGTCTATTTTTATGTCAGTACCATGCTGTTTTGATTACTACAGCCTTGTAGTATAGCTTGGCATATTTGTTCTACTTCTGTGAAATACACCATTGGTATCTTGATAGAAATTGCTTTGAATCTATAAATTGCTTGGTAGTATGGACATTTTAATGATGTTAATTCTTCCTATCCATGAACATGGTGTATGCTTCTTATTTGTATCTTCCTCAGTTTCTTTCTTCAGAAGACATGGAAGGTTTTTAAGGGAAGGAATAATAGAAGTACAGCGATTGTACTTGGCAGATTGTAAATCTCAAGCCCTTTTAGCAAAGGGATAAAAGCCACTAGAAAGAAGAGGAGGAGGAGATGAAAAAGACAGGATTAATGGAACAATATTTTAGAGAAGGCAGAAAGGGTGTTTCAGAGGAAATCACTGCTTCCCTTCATAGCCCACCCTCCCCTAAATTTGATTTCCATGAAGTGAATGCAACAAATAATGGGATATCTTGCCATAGGATCACTTCTGCCTTTTCACAGGGCATTTTACTTTTTCAGAAACCATTGGCAGTTGGCAGTGGTCAACTGACTCAAACAACTTAGGGTAGCAGCAGTGTTTAAGCAATAGAAAGTAACACTAATGGAGCCCATTGGTATGAATGGGTTCAAGGACTGAGGGGCATTCTGGGTCCCAGAATATTTCAAAATGCAAGTGATAAAGAAATACTACTGTTTATTACAAGGGAAACTTTGTTTTTAAGTTTGAAAGGGAAATATTATGGGGTTCTCCATTTTCTGTCGCAGGTAGAACAACTCCAAATGATGATGGCTAAGATCTTTCTAGAACAGGGGCCAACTTATAGGTCTTGTCCAGAGACCTGAAGATATGGCTTAAATCCTGTGCCAACACTTTCTGGTTATGAGATATTTTTTAGTTACTTAGCCTTTTGGTTCTTCATTCCCTCCTGTATGATAATCATGCTCATTTTGTAGCAGTTTTGAGGGATAAAATTTATTTGCCACATCTGCCCACAATGAGTACTCAAAGTAAATTTTTTTTATTTTTAAAATATATTTTATTGATTATGCTATTACAGTTGTCTCATTTTTTTCTGTCCTTTATTCCCTTCTGTCCTGTGCCCCCCCCCAACATTATTTAGTGTCCCCCTTCCCCTTATTTCTTGTCCATGGGTCATACATATAAGTTCTTTGGCTTCTCCATTTCCTATAGTATTCTTACCCTTCCCATGTCTATTTTGTACCTACCTTTTATGCTTCTTGTTCTCTGTACCTTTTCCCTTATTCTCCCCTCTCTGCCACCCTGCTGATAACCCTCCATGTGATCTCCCTTTCTGTGATTATGTTCCTCTTCTAGTTGTTATCTTAGTGTGTTTTTGTTTTTGTTTTTTTAGGTTCAGTTGTTGATAGTTGTGAGTTTGTTGTCACTTTACTGTTCATAGTTTTGATCTTCTTCTTTTTATTAGATAAGTTCCTTTAACATTTCATATGATAAGGGCTTGGTGATAATGAACTCCTTTAACTTTACTTTATCTAGGAAGTACTTTATCTGCCCTTCCATTCTAAATGATAACTTTGCCTGGATAGAGTAATCTTGGATGTAGGTCCTTGTCTTTTGTGACTTCGAATACTTCTTTCCAATCCCTTCTTGCCTATAAGGTTTCTTTTAAGAACTCAGCTGATAGTCTTATGGGAACTCCTTTGTAGGTAACTCTCCTTTTCTCTTACTGCTTTTAAGATTCTCTCCTTATCTTTAATCTCAGGTAAGGTAATTATGACATGCTCTGGTGTGTGCTTCCTTGGGCCCAACTTCTTTGGGACTTTCTGAGCTTCCTGGACTTTCTGGGAGTCTGTTTCCTTTGCCAGATTGGGGAAGTTCTCCTTCATTATTTTTTAAAATAAGTTTTCAATGTCTTGCTCTTCCTCTTCCTCCTGGCACCCCTATCATTTGGATGTTCGAATTTTTTAAGTTGTCCCAGAGGTTTCTAAGCCTCTCCTCATTTTTTTGAATTCTTGTTTCTTTATTCTGTTCTGGTTGAATGTTTATTCCTTCCTTCTGCTCCAAATCGTTGTTTGAGTGCTGATTTCCTTCTTTTCACCTTTGGTTCCCTGTACATTTTGCTTTATTTCACTTTGCGTAGCCTTCACTTTTTCCTCTGTTTTGCAACCATACTCAACCATTTCTGTAAGCATCCTGATTACCAATGTTTTGAACTCTGTATCTGATAGGTTGGCTATTTCTTTGTCTCTTCTGTTTTTGAAGTTTTGATATGTTCTTTCATTTGGGCCATATCCCTTTGTCTCTGTGCTACTGTTACTTTGTAAAGGGCGGAGCCTTAGCTATTTGCCAGAGTGAGGCAGCCCATGTTGCTGCATTGTGATGCTGTCAGTCTGGATGAATGTTTTCTCTTGAACTCCTTGGTTGTCAGACTTCCACACAGTTGGATTTTCTGGAAGTTCTGGTTGTTTTTGTTTTTAATTTGTTGTTTCTTTTGGTTGTGCGAGGAGGCAAAGTATATCTACCTATGCCTCCATCTTGGTCTTTTTCAGGTCTTTATCCAAAGTAAGTTTGTAAGTGTTTTCCACACATCTCATGACAAGGCTGCAAAACAAAAAACAGCAGTTTAAATCTTTGGGAATGAGATTCTACCATGGAGCTAGTTTCTGCTTAGTAGTACTCTCAATACTTGCAAGGGTTTTAGTAAAACTCATTGAATATTTTCTTTTAGACTTTAACATAACATGTTGTTATATTTCTACTTCTCTTCCAGTTAAAGATTTGGAAAAAAGAAAGGATCCAAAACCCAGAGTCAAGGTGGACAAAGGAAATGGTAATAAACCATCTGTACCAGAAGGTCAGTTTTAAAAAAAAGTTTTTTTTTTGATTTGCTTATTTTGGGGGTTGAGTCGTTTTAATAACACCAGCAATGTACACACATGTAGCTGTTGGTCCCATCAGAAGATAGGATCTAGTGTGAAAATCTTTCTCAGCTCCATGTCACTCCTGCTTCCTTCCTCACACATAACTGTCAACACTTCCCTCTCCCTTGCTCTCTCATATTCAATACATCACCAAGTTCTAGTGGATTTATTTTCTGTTGAAACACTGACAGAATCTGTTCATTTCTTTCCGTGTCTACTGCCAATACTCAGCTAAGGCTCTGTTTCTTTTTTGGCATACAGTATTTTTTTTTTTTTTTTTAGCAAAATCTCAATGGGTTCTCTACCCAGAAATTAGAACACTCTTTTCAAAATAAATCTGACCCTGAGCTCTCCCCTGACACACCTTAAAACTCCTTCAATAACTTCCTACTGCTCTTAGAATAGAGGCCAGAATCCTTAGCAAGACCTGTAAGGCCCCTCAATGTCTCATAACAAAGCTACCTTTCTCTTCTTCCTCACCTCACAACTCAATGCTTCCTACCCGCTGGCTTTCTTTTAAACTCTTTAAGATCATGGCCTCTCCCATACAAAGTTATAGTATCTGCCATACCTTCTGCATGGAATGAACATCCTCCCACATCACCACTCTGCTTAAATATCTCCTTTTTCCTTTCAAAGCTCAGTTCAATCATTATTTTCTCCTAAACCTTTCCTAACTTTCTCCTCTATTACAGGTCCTCATGCAACAACTAATTTTCCTTCACAGCATTTGTCATAGCTGCAATTTTACATTTACTTATAATTTGAATGTTTGCCTTCCCCACTAGGCTGGAAGTTCCAAGAGATCAGGAATCGTGACTCTTTTTACTCCTCATTGATTCCTCAGTATCTAGCAGTTTCTGACATATAACAAATGTTCAATTAATATTTACCAAATGGAAAGACAAATAAATGGTCTCCTAAAGATGTTAGCTACTAATAGCTAAAAAATATAGTCACCCATGAATTTGCCCATGTTTCTTTTCTCGCTATGGCATGAACTTTCAGTCTCTCTTCTGTGAATATACAAACATATGTACAGTCTTCTATATTGTGCTTCTCATTCTGTGCATCACTTTGTCAAGTTAAGAACTTTCTGCGTTACAGTACACAGGAGGTGCCACAGCGTAGTGGCAAACTGCACGAGTATGCTTACCTGCCTGAATTAAAAGCTTGCTTTCACCACTTTTAAACTTGGGTGATTTATGCTGGTTATCCCAATCTCTATGTCTCTGACTCTTCATCTGTAAAAGGTGGGTTTTAAAAATTGTCTCTTAGGGAGGTGGAGAAGGGTATGGGGGGATAAATAGTGATGGATGGCGACTTGACGTAGGGTGGTGAACACAAAATACAGCGTACAGATCCTGTGTTATGGAATTGCGTACCTGAAACCTGTGTAATTTTGTTAACCAGTGTTACCTCAATGAATTCAATGAAAAGAAAAAATAAAATTAAAATTAAAATTACCTCTAACAATCTCTGTATTTTAATTGGTGACTTTGGTCTATTCTAATTGTGGACATTACTGATGTTTGCATTTGCCATTTATTTTGTGCTTTCTAATAATCCGCATTTTCCCTGAGCCTCCCCTACCACATGCCTTATTTATTTAGAATTGATCAAGTTTTAAAAAATACATTTTCCCCCTACTGACCTAGAGCATTTTCAATCCTTTTGTAATTTTTGTATGATTATGATTAAAATTTTAATATATATATAAAACCAAAGTCTATAATTAATCAATATCTGTGCCATTCCTCAATCAATACATTTTATAATAGTTTATTCATTTTCTATATTTTACATAATTCATAAAACATACATTAATTTTAATTTATTTTTGTCTCTTCAAGGTATTCTATTTATAACTATTATATTAACAGTCCTTGTCTAGATTTTCTCATGTTTATAAATCTTTTCGATCCTCATTCCTTCTTGAATCCCTGACCTTCTCTATGTGGTCATTGTCCTTTAGAGAAACTCTATGGTGGGAAACTCAATTTTAATCATACAAAAATATATTCACCCTCACCCATTGTTGGAGAATTAGCTGGGCACTAGGTTGGGAGAGCTGTTGTCTCTAATCATTTAGAAGATATTTTACTGTCTTCTGTCTCCTGCTTTTGACAAGCCGGTTGTCAGTCTAAATGTTAATCCTTTGCAGGCAGTCTCTCTTGTCTTCCTGGATGCTTTACAGGTTTTGTGTCCTCTGTCTTTAGTGTTCTGTTGTTTCACTACAATGAGTCCAGTTATAGACATCCTGTGTGCTCCTAGAATCATGATTTATCTTTCACCAACTCTGGAAAATTCTCAACTATTGGCTCTTTAAATATTCCTTTCCTCAATGATCAATTCCTTTCTCTCCCCTCTCCTTCTCTCTCTCTATTCAAATTAGGTTTATCATAGTTTATTTCAATGATCTGTGTCTCTTATTTTCATATATTCTATCTCTCTGCTTTTATCAATGACATTTGGGTAATTTCCTTTATCTTTCTATTAGAATACTAATTATCTCTTTTCCTCTTTCTAATCTGCTTTTTAGCCTGTCCTTTTCAGTGAGTGAAGATTTTATTTGTATTATATTTGCTTCTTTTAAAAATTTGCCATGAATTTTTATATATTTTGTTCTATTTCAATGTTTAAAAAAATCATTTTGATATTTTAATCATGTTTATATTCTGAACTCAATAATTATGTTATCAAAAGAATTTTGCTGTTAAATTCTTATTTTTCTTTTTATACTGGTTTTCATTTGTGGTGCTTGTTTTCTTGTTTGATGCGTCACTTTGGCTGCGAACCCATTTGTGGAAATCCTGTAAAGCGAGGGGTGCCCTTTGGTTGCTACCAAATTGGAATCATTTTATGTTAATTTTTTGTCTTGGGACACTCAGAGCTTGTCTGTGGTTACAAATTCATAGTAGAGACAGTTTTCTCCCACATGTTGTTTAGGGCAATACAAATGCTTTCTTTGTCATCTCTCTTCCTGGAAAGGAGATATTTTCCTAAGGTCATCTCACTAAGGGAATAGCCCTTTGAGGCTGCCTCCTTTCCAAGAGAGGTATGAATTCCAACTTTCCACCCTGAATACATCCAACATCTTGTCTTCTATTCCTGTGTGACTACAGGGGCTTACATTCTTGACTTGTAAACTTCTGGTTAATATGAAGTCTTCCCCTTGCAATAAAAAAGTAATCTATAAGAAGGTATTTTGAGACATGTAGATATTGTTTTACTTGTTAAAATTTTACCCACGTGTTTTAAAACCTATTGATGATTCCTTCCTGATTCAGTAACTACTGTAATGTTTTCAAATGATAGTTTTTCTAAGTCCATTGTTAATTTTACATTTATCAGTTGACATTCTACTGTAAGGGGGAGCTTTCCCTTTTCCCACATTTATTTGCTTGTTTATATCAGCATGGACTCATAGATTCTTATTTTATGTGATGGATTGTAACTTATTACTGTCATTATTTATTTTGATGCTCGACTTTTTCAGCTTAGTGGGAGCTCTTTTAAGCTGCCCACTGTGCCCTTTTCAGATATCGCCATCACTCTTCAAGCTTTTTCTACTTTCTGGCACAAATCTTACATTCCACACTCTTCTTGTACTTTTTTCTGCTAGGCCCTGGAATTAACCAGTTCCTCAAGGACTTCTGTTTCTTTTCATGGAAAATGATATTTAGAAACCATGATGTGGGTACCGATGTGCTTGTCGCTTTTGGGTTGTCATTGCTTCTAGGCTCACTTGGCTGAGAGTACATGCAGCACCCCCCGCACCCCGACACACACACCTTATTTGTCTATCTACCTATCTATCATTTATCTTATTGTATCTGAGTCTATCTTACACCCATATTACAGGGTTCATTATAGCCCTCCCCCCCTTTTTCTATATTTAGAACTCTCTTTTCAAGAGAGCTGGAAAACATGACTCCCAGTATCTTAGGTATACTATCTACTTATATGCTAAATTATAAAAATAGCTTTAGAATTGCTAATCTATAGACTCTGCAAAATATATTAACTAGAGTTCAATATTTGCCTTTAGTGAGGAGTATATACATATTTCATCCACTCAGTTTTACTCACCCCTTCTAAATAACCAAACACATTCATTTCTTACTTATCTTTACCATGTTCCTTTTTTGAAAACATAGATTTGTAAACATTTTTATGAAGGGTTTTACATGTAAGTTCTCAGCTGAGTTCTGGTTTCACATGCCTTGCCATACAGTGCTTAAAGAATGGCACTCAAGGTGAAATCTCCCACCCACCCATGGATTACAGTTGACACAGAACTTAGCTATAACTGGATCTCCCTAAAATGTCCTAAGGTCTCCATTTTTCCCCCTGATTCACTTTCCTCTTGCCCTTTTAAAACCTAGGAATGAATGAAATGAATTAAAAACAGGGAAATGGACAATAGAAAGGTGAACATAACGTTAACACCTGGAGGAGGGCCATCCATTTAGCAGTTCATTTGTTTTACTCACTAAACACTTGGTCAGGGAGGGAACTGTCATGTGGGCACTGTCTCAAAGTGTTTATTGGAGTGATCAGGACCTCAGCTAAGGCAAAAACTTGCAGGAGGTTTTTGGGAAAAAAAGGTGGCTTTTTCTATAAGTGAGGGCTCCCATGAGGAGTGTTTGAAAGCGGTGAGCATTTGAGGGCACTGATGGTGTGGGAGAGTTGTCTTAAGGAGGAAATTGTAAACATGGTGACAATCCAGGCCCAAGTTAGGACTCCCAGGAAATTGAGGGAGGGGCATGAATGGGGGGGGATGGGGAGACAAAAAGGCCTTCCCCACCCAAGCCTTAACATACCATTCCCCATAGCCCCTCTTGCAAGATGTGGCCATCCCATCACTTTCATTCAACCATGAGTTCTTTGTTTTCCCTACATTCTAAAATTTTTCATACAAGAGCCTACATTTATAGTGGCTTAGATGCAATCAGACATATTTCACATATTTGAGGATTTTAGTTTAAACACAAAGAGCCAAGAGCCTTAAGAGAAGTTGCTATGCAGTTACTTACTTGTTTTCAATCTACTGCACATGTTTCTTCAATAATCCCAAACAAACTCCTCAACAAAAGTGGTATTTGCCTTTGAGCATAATATTGGCATATTTGTATCAAAGGCTATTTCTCTTTTGTTGTCCATGCAGATTTCTCCATTTATTTTTGTGTTTGCATAAGAAAAAAAGAACATAAGATCTGATTGAAAAGGGTTGAGACAGATAGGAAAAGTAGCCTAGGGTTTCCTTTTTATTTTCCTCTTAATAATTTTTCAATTAAGACCTGTGGCCCTCTTTTTAGTAATGGAATATTTATTTATTTATTTATTGGTTTGTTTGTTTATTAATTTACATTTTCTACAGTGAGAAGATAAAGGGAGGGTTCCAGTGTTCTCTTTTTCTGCGGGGGAAATGAGATGAGCTTAAGTCATCCTTTCAAGGGCTTAGCAAACGATGACCCTCCTTCATTCTCCTCATCCTTCTCTTTATTCTCTTTATTTTTTTAATTACTATTATAGACCATTGATATGGTGCTGCAGGAAGGATGCTAAGGTGGACTAGAATATCTCTGCTCATCAGCACAGGGAGAATTCAAGGAAGCCCCTCTTCCTATGCCTGTATGTGAGTTGGGGAGAAGTCTCCAGATGGAGAATTCACACCCTGGGCCTGTGCCGTGTTCAGATTGGACATTCAAATTCATGCTCTTTAAATGCTCTGGGGTCCTTCCATGCAAAAAGTTAATATGAAAGTCTCTCAGAACTGGTAAAAGTAGGGTGCCTGGCTGAAGCAAACATGAACTCATATTTGAGGAATATGTGCTTAGCTCAAATTCGAGATTGCCACAGATAAAATAATGCCAAGGAAAACTTCATAATTCACACTCGAAACACAGAAGTAAACCATGTGCCTTGAGTAACAGAAGACACAAAAATGGTGGTCTCAGAATCCATGAATTTTATTTATGGAATGATCACATAAACACTATAAAACAAACAGTAATATTTCAAAGTTGTGAAAAATCTTCAAAACAAAAGATGGAAAGAATGAGGGTCTTTGAAAAAGAGTAGGTAGATTTGAAATGGCTCCAAACAGAACATATGAAGCTCTGAAGAGCATATATAAAAAGATAGCCACACCCAGAATAATGTTGGGGAAACTGTAGAACACCAAATTCAAATGGGAACAAAGAAGAATAAAAGTACTTGTCGAAGCCATTTCTACATAATGGAGACCTAGCTATGTGTAGCTGTCTCTTCTTCAAACCATTGTTTTTCAAAAGTGATGTTAATTAATTCAATTTATTAATTAAAATAAAAAGACCAAGAAGTTCAGCATGCTCAATAAACTGGTGACACATGTTTAAGGAAGAAAAGAAATTAATTTATTAACTTAAAAAGAAAGGTTGAGAAGCCCTGAACTGACCCAAGTATGTAACAGAAAAGCTGTGATATACTTTTGGTCCTGTTTCTCCTCACTTCTGTCTCCAGAACACTCCATACCATTTCATGGAAGTGCAGAGCAACTGCAAAAATCTGTCCTGCCCAGGGCTCTAGACACGTGGTAGGTCCTTGCAGTCAGAGTAAACATACCCTGAGACAAAATTCCATGGTTATGAATGGTTTTCCAGCCCAAAGCTTAAGAGAATAAAAACTAACATTGTAATCAGGGTATTTTATTTTTTCCCATATAGGACTTTCCTTTCTCTTCAAATTTTCCTTGGTACTTATTGCGATCAGTGTGGCTTAGTATACACCACACAGGTTTTATGCTCAAACACCTCTTGGAATGAAATCCTCCCTTGCTTTCTAGCTAGGCAACCTTGGGCATGTTAACTTCCCCAAGACCCAGTTTCCTCATTAGCGAAATGAGCATAGTCGTCAAAACGAGCATGCAGCGGGGTGAGGGTTAAATGCTATCACACCTGTCTATGAATGCCGGGACAGAGCAGGCATCCAGAGCTGTCAGTTTCCACCCTCTTTTCCAAAAAATGTCTTATTTTCAAAGAGAAAATATCAGAGTACAGCAGAGTCTTACATTATCAGTAGCTAGTTGTTGAATGTTTGGATTTGGCGTGTTTTAGACCCAAGGAGTAAGGTCCAGAGTTCCTTGGAGAAGATTATGAACAAATGTTTTTATGATAAAAAATGTAGAAGTAGATTTCTGTTTTTACCTTGATGTGAGAAAAATTTTTGTTTTCAGGAATAAAAAAAACCCATGAGACAGAATCAGTCATTCAGAAAATGATCACCGAACACTGGCAACATGAATTATACCTGCGCATAAAGTGATAAGATTTCCCTGAGGGCAAGGGGATGGGATTCTCCCAGCAGCAGACCTCCAGGTTTCTCTTGACACCCACCCCGCCACCTCTCTCGATAAGACAGTTTTAAAGGATTTTGACATCTTTTCTGTTGACCTCCAGCAAATTTGATTATTCTTGACATGTGAATTCTCCAGTGGTAAGAAATTGTAGCTCTGCCTTATGTAAGTTTTCAAATGTCCTCATTTTTTTAAAGAACTTGTAGCATATCTTTTTTTCTTTTAAATCAGATTCTTATCAACTATGAGCACTGCTATAGATTTTGGCACAGTCTTTCTCATGGAGGAATGCTTGGGCTTGCCTGATTGATACCTTTCCTCTTGTCTAAGAATTTTCTGTTAAGCATCTTGCCTTTATACCTGCAGGGCCGACTGTTGGTGTCAAGTAGAGCAGGTGTTTCAGCCTTAAAAGTTGCAAAATATCAGGAGCTGGTCGTTATTGATAACTTGGAGTAACAGGGATGATTTTGTTGCTTTTTTTTTTTTCTTCAGAAAATTACCTTAAACAATGGAGGTAAACATATGGTCAAATCATGTAGTACTGTGTACAGAGCTGAAAATAATTGCAAAAGTAATACGCCGGCTCCTGGGATGAGGAAGTGTTACTTTTAAATAGCAAGAGTTATTAGCACCCTCTCTTGGGTTAGTGTTAACTTAGCATAATCAGGAAGTAATCAGAGAATTGTTCAAGTAACATTTTAGAGCAAACTTTATATAAAAGCTTTTAAACAGGACCATACATTTTAACAGGCAGTAAAACCCATTTTAGGTGTATTACTTTGTGGTAAGTAGCGTTTTGAGAGGGTAGACAGGAAGAGATGGTAAAAGGGGAGAGTGATAAAAATGGAGTCAGAAGTCTCAGAGATAATGTCATTTGGGGGAAGAAGAGAAATTGCCTTATGATGAAGCGAGAAGTAAATATGGGAAGATTAATAAGAGTTGAATTGTGGAGAGTTTTGAAGAGCACAGTGAATAGTTTAGTCTTAACTTGGTAGGTGGGGGAGGGAAGAAATAATCTTAAAATCTAGAGTTGGCAGGCGCTTTGAGAGCCATGCGTTTCCATCGGATGAGAAGATGGCTGAGGTTCTTCAGCTTTGCCATGAAGGGGTGACCAGCATCTGCTTTTATTGCCAAAGACCTCACTGTTTTCCCAGGCAGTGGTCTATGGAAATCTAGGCTGTTAGAAAGTTCTTTCTTGAATTGAGTTGAAATCTGTCTCCTTGTGGGCATACAGAACACTCTTCGTCACCCTTCTGTATGACAGCCCTTTTAATGTTTGAAGACAGCTGTCATATCCTCTCCAAGTCCCTTGCAGTTTTATGAGTAAAGGAGAAACGTGATGTTTACAGGACTGGCACTTACTCTTGAGATGCAGGGCTCTGAGTGACTGAGTGACAGCTGAAAAGTTCTGTTGCCGTGGTTCTGGGATTGGGCATCTCGTGCCTGACATTTGTCATGGTGTTATTTATCCGAGGTTGCAGATAGCACAGGTGAGTATTACTTTGATTTCAGGCTGTCTTTAATTGCAAGGCTTAGAAATCTTTCCTCCCTCCCCGCGTCTCTCCCTCTGTCCCTCCCTCCTTTCTTTCTTCATTCCCCTCTCTTCCTCTCTCTCACCCCTCCCTCCCTTTCTTCTTTCTTTTCTTGCAGGTGCTTCTCTTTGGTGATAGGAGTCAAACAGCTCAATAGATAAGTGGTTCGGGCTATGGAGTCAATTCTGGATTTGAATTCCAGCTTTTCTCTCTGCCCAGGGGTGAGGATGGGCAAGTTATCTAACCTTTCTAGTTACTTAGCCTTTCTTTTTCGATGGTGTGAGAAGAACAACTCTCTTATAGAATTAATATCAGGCTTCAACGGAAAAGACAGATGCAAAATCCGATGAAAGTATCATTAAATGGTAGGTCTTTTCATTATAGTGAAACAAGGAAACCATGAAAATTGTTTGCCATAGTCAACACATAAATATGTGTATTAGGGTCTCTACATGGAGTGGGGATCCATTTATATATGGAAAGAGACTTATTGTAAGTAATTGCCTCCCCCGATTATGGAGGCTAGGAGGTCCCATGATTTGCAAGCTGGAGATCCACCAGAGCCCAAGGTGTAAGTTCCAGTCTGAAACGTGGTAGGCTCGATATCCAAGAAGAGCCAGTGTTTCAGCTCGAGTCCAATGTTCCAACTTAAGACCATCTGGCAGGCGCAGTTCCCATTTACACAGCCTTTTTGTGTTAGGTTGTCAGTTGGGTGAGGGACACACACATTAGGGGGTACAATCTACTTTACTCAGTCTGCAGATTCAAATGTTAATCTCATTCTGAAACATAGACACATTTGGAATAATGTTTGATCAAATGTCCGGGCACCTCCTGGACTGGTTGAAACATAAAATTCACCACCACTATACAGTATATGAGGTCTGCCCAGAAAGTATCCAGCCATGTGCTATGAAAAATAGAGACATTTACTGAAGAAGATACAAGAAACATTGTACATAGGACAACGATGCCTTAGTCACCTTCAGAGTAGGCACCTTGAGATCTCACATAATTCTCCCAATTGCCATCAGCTGTCCCATTGCATTTTCCTGAATGCTATCAATGGTCTGAAATCTCTTCCCTTTCAAAGGTGATTTTAGTTTTAAGTAAGCCAGAAGTCCAGGGTGCCAAATCTGGGCAGCAGAGGGGCTGAGTGATTTGATGTTTTGTCAAAAAATTCTGCACAAGACGTGATGCAAGAGTGGGCACGTCGTCCTGATGAACCTGCCCATCACCAGTTGCCCAGAGCTGCGGCCTTCTGAATCATCTGAATAGTTTCCGCGGAGGAATGCTCAAGCCTAACACAAAATTTGATGCAGATTTGTTGCTCTACTCACTCAGTCTGTTTGAATGTGATGGCCATACAGTACACATACTCACTCATCGGCAGGTACCACCCCCATTGACTAGTACAGTGACATCATTTTTCACACATGCTCATGCCAGCCCACTCTCCTTGCTGCCAGGTTACATTGATGTCACACAAACTCTTCTCATTATATTAATAATGGTTGGACATTTTCCGGACAGATCTTGTATTTCTAGGAAGTAAGAAGTTCTGCAAAGAAAAATAAAACAGTAAGAGAAGAGAGAGATGGGAAGTGCTGTGTTAGATTGGGTAGTCATCTGTCAGGGATGCTTCGAAAGGTAATTCTACTCCAAGACTGTATGAAATGAGTAGTAAGTTCATACTGATTAATGTGAACTCTAAATACAATGGAAACTAGCCTCCTGCTCTCCATCTGCTAGATGGACATACTGTTACATTAATACGACAGATAACTAGTGGCCACCCATGTTGCATTGTATTAGCACACCTTCCATGATATGATGGAAAAGGCACATGGGATACAACATTTAGAAGATCTGACATCCAGTTCAGGCTCTGCCAGTAACCGCGAAGCCATTCACTTGTCTCTCTGAACCTCAGTTTTATTATCTGAAAAATGAGAACAATTAACAGCTCTCCACAAGAATGTTGTATTCAATGTGCCAATGTATTGAAAAACTCTTTTAGAACCATTGAGCTCTTGGCAAATGTAAAATGATATTAACTTTTTTTTTTTAATCCAGTGATGCAGCTGAAGCCAATCTTGAAAGTAGCTCTTAGTTTAAAAACTTGAACTTAACCTCATGGGAGACTTAAGTGAAAAATTGTTCTGTGACCACAGTTTTCCTTCAGATGTCTTGGTTAATGAATGGTATACCTAGATATTTGGTTAGTGGCATAGAAAAAAATTATTTAAAGCCACTAAATGAATCAGACTAATGCTGGTAAAAAGTCATTGTGAAATTTTTCTGATTGCATATTAAAATAACCTGAGTAAAAGTAGTACATGTTCGCCTTTCATTTGGCTTTGCCTCCAGCATTGGAAAAATATCAGGGAAGACAGGCAAACCTGATACAATCTTCCTGATCCTTAAATAACTGTAATCCGGTTTCCCAGTGTGCTGGTGGAGCAGGGCGGGAGGAAAGACCACATTTCACTCAGCCATCATGCTTCATTTTTCTAGTGCCCTGCTGGCTGAATGAATTATCTGAAAAGAGGAATTCTTGTTCAACTGCACAATTCAATGTAGTTCACATTCATTGGTGAACTATGTGCTGAGAGCTGAGCCAAACAAAGGGGATAAAAAGATAAAACACAAATTTCTTCCCTCTCAAGAGTTCAGTCTAGTCAGGGAGACTGAAATGGAAGCAAATTATAATAGTCCAGTGTTAGTACAACAAACCAGGTACAAACGCGAAAGCAGTAAAGAGGGGTGATAAGGTTTAATATAATGATGTGCACAACTTCCAGGTATAGAATGGTGGCAAACTGTTAGCTTTCCCAAGCCGCCTCGCCATGGGCCTCCAGGTGTAGAATATAATGGGAATAGTTTCTTCTGATTTTTTCCTGTGACCTCAGTGTTTTAAATTTGTGATCTACTCTGTCTATTGGGTGCTTTCCTTTGACTGCAGTCAGCTGCTTAGCTTTTTCTTAAAGCATTACCTGTATTCTCAGAATTGTATTTTAGATAAAGGCCAAGTGGAGCCAAGAGTTGAATTAAAATCCAGTTCAAGAAGCCATTTTCTCTGCTTCTTTGCTTTCACTTTAAATACAATTCTAAGGTCAAAAAATTTATTTAAAACAATCGGTTAAGAAGTATTGTTTTAACAATAAAAGCATATGTACTCACCCCTTTAAAATGTGGTTTTAAATTGCATTTTGCTGCAGAGTTTTACACATCAGTCACCTGGGCTCCCAGGTGTGTTTGGTTTCTCACTGCTGGATTCCCTAACTCATTTTAAGATGCCTAATGTTTTCTTTCTGATTAGTCTCTCTCCATTTAAGAATATCGAAATGGGTAACATATTTGCCAGTAGAAGGAGATATTATTTGTCATCATTGCTGAATCTGAGCTCTTATTTTTTAAGTATCATTTGAATATACATGGTATGAGTATGAATATATCACAGTTTAACCATTAACCTGTTGACAGACATCTGGACTAATTTAATTTCTTGACTATTATGAATAAAACTAGTTATGAAAATTTGTGTACATTTTTTGTGTGTGAGTGTAAGTTTTATTTCTCTGGAATCAATGTCCAAGAGTGCAATTGTTTGGTTTGTATGGCAATTTTATGTATATATTTAAAAGAAACTGCCAGACTATTTTCAGAGTAGTTATACCATTTTACATTCCCATGGGCAATGTGTGAGTGATTCAGTTTCTACACATACTTACCAGCATTTGTTGTTATCATTATGTTTTATTTTAGCTGTTTTGATAGATGGGGTACAGTGAAAACTCAGTGTGCTTTAATTTGCGTTCCCCTGATGGTTAATGATGTTGAACATCTTTTTATGTGATCATTTGCCATTTGTATATGCTCTGATGAAAGAGCTGTTCAAGACTTTTCCCCATTTTCTATTTGAATTGTTTGGTTTTTTACTAGTGAGTTTGAGAGTTCTTTATGTATTCTATGTGCAAATCTCTTGTTGAGTGTGTGGTTTGCACATCTTTTTCCCAGTTTGTAGCTTGTTTTTCCATCTTCTTCATATGAGCTTTTACAGAGCAATAGAATTTTATTTTGATCATGTCTAATTTATCAAATTTTTGTTTATGAGTTTGTACTTTGGTGCCAACTCTAGGAACTCATTGGCTAGCTCTACATTCCAAAGGTTTTCTTCTATTTTTTCTTAAAATTTCATAGTTTTACTTACTACATTTAAGTTAATGATCCATTTTCAATTAATCTTGGTAGGAGGGTTAGGTCAAGATTTTTTGTTTGCATGGATATTCAATTACTTCAGCACTGTCTGTTGAAGTATTTTTGCACATTTGTCTAAAATTATATTTAGATTTTAAATCATAGAGGTGAGCATATTTGTATGGGTCCATTTTTGGCTTTTCTATTCTTTTCCATTGATGTATGTGCCTATCCCTCTGAAATACCAGACTATACTGATTACTACACCTGTTCAGTTAGTAAGCTATTCACCTGGTAAAATAATTCCTTCCACTTTATTCTTCTTTGTCATGATTGTTTTAGCTGTTCTAGGGTCTGTGCCTTCCCATATACATTTTAGAATAAGCTTGTCTATAACAACAACAACAACAACAACAACAAAAAACCCTTTCTGATGTTCAGGAAGAATCACATTAAATCTAGAGACTAATTTGGGGGTAATTGTTACATCTACTAAGTTTAGTTTTCTAATCCATGAACATGGTAAATCTCTCCATTTATTCATTTACTTATGTCTTCTTTTATTTCTTCTGTTAATAGTGTAATTTTCAGCACATAGATCCTGCAGATGTTTTAAGTATATACCTAAGTATTTCATTATCTTTAGAGCACTTATAAATAGTATAAAATTTATTATTTTTTTCCAGTTGAATGAGCACAAATTGTATATCATTGTGACCTTAATTTTTTTTGTTAATACAATCACTGGTGTAGTTAAAAGTCTCTTAATTCATTTGCTGGTTGTATATATTTCCTGTTCTCTGAAGTTTCTCTTTATGGTTTTTTATATATTCTTGATGCTGGTTCTTTTTAATTTTTCACATTGTACATGTCTTCTCCCAGTTGGAAATTTTCTTTTATTTTTTCCTTAAGGTTTTTGTCAATTTTCTAACTTATACTCAATTAATTTTATATCTTACTTTGAAGTTATATAGAATTTATTTGTTTTCCTTTTTATTGAATTAATTGGGGTAACACTTGTTAATAGAGTATATAGAATTTTATCTCCAGGTCACAATGACTTGAATGAGCTAAATAGACAGAATACTTTTACTGGAAAATTTTTTTAATAGAAAATACCTGTTTTCATAGTCCACTTCTATTCCTCTTCTACATGAGCAGAGACTGTTCCCTTTCTAAGACTTTAGCTTCAATGCACTGAAACAAAAAAGTGAAATACTATTCCCAATAGTTTTGGAAGAGAGTGCAAACTACTCTCCATTTGAGGCAAGTTTCCCCATTAAAAATGAAAGAAATTGATTCTTAAAGATTCATAAGACTTCAGTTTTAAATTTCTGCCCCATGATTTCTTGCAGTATTCTGCTTTAGAATATTTCAGTCTGGTGCAGTAGGATTGAATCCCTAGATGGTGGTAGCTTTGTATTTGGTTACTAAAGAAGGGAAATTTGGTGCCCCTAAATGTAATATATCAAATTTGGACTGAGCTGTACTATATAGATTTCATATAAGTATCTGAGTATTTCATTGGCAAATACATTTTTCTCCATCTGGTAAAAGGATTAGACATCCTATGCATATTTAAGTCTGGGGGTAAAAAACCAAGATCCTTTCAGCAAAATATGGCCTGCTAGGCGCAGAGATATATATTAAATTTCCTAACCAACCATAGTAATTCAACTATTTCCCCCCCAGGAAAAAATATATTTAATTTACTTATGAATACTTCTATATTTTGTTTTTTTATTACCTAAATTATATTTCAAATATAGTTTTACTGTCATTTTAATGTTAGGAAACAAACTAGGGATTTGTTGAGCAATTTCAATAAACTGACAAAATATAAAGAAACATGCACACACATACACACACACTATTCATGATCTCTAGTCTTAGTATGTAAATTCGGCAAAGTTAAATAGTTTTTTTGGAAGCGCAAACTATAGTATGAAGGAATGCTACTGAAGGTACTAACAATACCATGACATTTTTATATGTTCTTAAACACATTAAGAATATTTCAACCCTGGCTGGCGTGGCTCAGTGGATTGAGTGCAAACCAAGGGGTCTCCAGTTGATTCCCAGTCAGGGAATCACATGCACAAGTTGCAGGTCAGGTGCCCAGTTGGGGGCGTGCGAGAGGCAGCCAATCTCTCGCATGTTAATGTTTCTCTCCCTGTCTTTCTCCCTCCCTTCTCCTCTCTCTAAAAGTAAATAAATAAAATAATTTTCTTTTTTTAAGAAAAGAATATTTTAGCATCTCAGCTCCATGTGACTGTAAGTGGTGATTTTCCCCTAGTCAAGCACAGACCTACCATAAATATCAGACAACTTTCCCCTTTTGCTGCACAGATACAGCCGATTGCCCTTGGCACCGTGCCCACGATCACTGGAGGCTAGGACTTTCCGGGCCCCAGGCATCCTGTTTTCGGTCCTCATTCTGAGGCCTGCTTGAGCCATTGAAAAAAAAAAATCAATTTCTTAAGTGATGTTAAGGGACAAAATCTTATTGGCACACAGACACAATACAGTAGTTGCTCTTATTGACTGTTTCACTTTCCATAGTTTCAGTTACCCGTGGTCAGCTGGGGCCCAAAAAACATTCAATGGAAAATTCTAGAAATAAACAATTCATAAGTTTTAAATTGAGCACCATTTTGAGAACCAGAATGAAATCTCCCACCATCTCCATCCACCCCACTCAGACCACTAACCATCCCTTTGTCCAGCTTAACCACTCCGTTTCCATGTGTCCCACCTGTCAGTGACTTAGTCGCCATCTAGGTTACCAGATCCACTGTCACAGTATTGCAGTGCTTGTGTTCAAGTCACCCTTATTTGACTTAATAATGACTCCAAAGCACAAGAGTAGTGATACCAGCATTTAGGGAGCCAGGTTACACTGAAGGGAAATCATAAACTTCTCGTAGGTATGTATGTATAGGAAAACAACATTGTGTGTGTATATATATAATTTGTGATTTCAGACATCCACTGGGAGTCTCAGAATGTATCCCCAGCAGAAAAGGGGGGTACTGCTGTGAGCACAAGAATTTGAATTTGGAGAAACTCTTGGGCCCTTTCCAATTTTCTTCTTCAACAAGCCCTTCCTACTTTAGCAAACGTTGGCGTGCCTTTCTTAGACCAAATGCATGGCCCTGACATTTCCTTGAACTCAGGGCGCCCTTATTTCTCTTCTGCTGACACTTCCTTTAGCTTTCTTATCACAATAGGAGACCTGCCTCTGCTTCCCCACTATCTTCCCCACCTCTGCCTACCCTCTCACCCTGGCGTTGCTAAGACCTTTCCTGGAAAGAATCTACAGGCCGAAGCCCAAAGCTGCAGGATTTTGCACAGACGTTACTTTCTAAAATATGCAGAAGGCTTGAGTTGCCAGGATGGTGTGAACCTGCCAGTGTTTTGCTAACTATTTCCAGGACACTGGCTCTGCCGCCAGCTGTTACCATGAATTTTTCCTAGTGAAAATGCATTGAAGGGAAGAGTTGTAAAAAATATGGTTACCTTAATGGGAAATTTATTATATCCTTAGCACTGAGTTATTTGAAAGACATTAAAACAGACTCACTCTTTTCAAAGTTCTAGCAGTAATATGGGTGCTTTTCTGGTTTGTCCTTTGCAGAAGTGAAATTTTTCTGTGAAACTCCAGCTATTGCTGATATTGTAATCCTGGTTGATGGTTCATGGAGTATTGGAAGATTCAATTTCAGACTGGTTCGACTTTTCTTGGAAAACCTGGTTACAGCATTTGATGTGGGCTCAGAGAAGACTCGAATTGGTATACCTTCTACTATTAATAGTAGTCAACTGTCAATGTAAAGCTTTAGGAAAGCTTCTTAAGAAATTTCAAAAAAAATTCTACAAAATGGCTTTCAGAACTATAGGATCAACTATAGCTGTGTTCCCCAAAGTGCAAGTTTGGATCAATAAATATTTATTCCTACTAATTTTGCTGTGACTCTGTTATTCAATTAATTATTGAACACATTTTAATTTTTTGGAAGTCAAACTCTTCCCTGCCTAATAATAATAATAATAATAATTTAAAAATTAGAGTAGGTTTAAGAATTTTTTGGGTAAAAGTTTTATTTTTAAGGGAAACAGCTTAATTTAGTGAAAGAGTAAACTAAAAAACAAGTGAAAATTGAAAGTAGTTTTTTAGTACAAGATAATCTTCCAAATGAAGTCTAGCTGAGATAAAGAGCAAATAAAAAACTTTTAAATCTTTGAGCAACATGTTCACTTTATTACCAAGTAATAACTTGGTAATAAATAAATAAATAACTAGGAGGTTTATTACCAAAAAACCTGCTAGTTTTACTTTTAGATAGCCATTAAGGAAACTCCCTTGAGAATAAAAACCAACATATAAATCTAGACCTTTTATTTATAAACATAATCAGACTTTAAAAAAACATGCTAAGTACCTCATTAGATGGTCACTTCTAAATGGCTGGAGAATAGCCCTGGCTGGTGTGGCTCAGTGGATTGAGCGGCGGCCTGAGAACTGAGGGGTCACCAGTTCAATTCCCACTCAGGGCACATGCCTGGGTTGCAAGCCGGATCCCCAGTAAGGGGCACATGAGAGACAATGACACATTGATGTTTCTCTCCCTCTCTTTCTCCCTCCCTTCCTCTCTCTAAAAATAATAAGTAAATGCAATTTTAAAAAAATTTAAAAATGACTAGAAAATAGATACATTTTCTTAGCCCCCAGATAATTAATTCTCCCAATTAATTCCATAAATTAATGCCTGGGATCCCCTCCTCCTCTTGTGCTTCAGGAATCCTTCTTGAAAGTACATAGTGACGTGCGAGAGGCAACCAATCAATGTATCTCTTCCACACTGATGTTTCTTTCCCTCTCTTTCTCCCTCCCTTTCCCTCTCTCTAAGAATAAATAAATAAAATATTTAAAAATAAAAAAAGAAAGTACACAGTGAGGCAGAGAAAAAAGTGTTGCAAGAATTAAGCAGTTCATCATTCTAGTTTCTCGAATAGTCCATTAGACCTTTGAGTAACCCATCATTTCTGGGTGGGCTTTCTTATCTTTCTTTTCCAGGTCTTGCACAGTATAGCGGTGACCCCAGAATAGAATGGCACTTGAATGCCTTTAGCACAAAAGATGAGGTGATCGAAGCTGTCCGAAATCTACCGTACAAGGGAGGCAATACGCTAACAGGTATGTTTTGTTCAGTCCACATTTTTAGCAACATATTTTGCTGAAAAATAGTTTTATTTCTTCAATCTGCCTCTTGTGAGACTTAGCATAATATTTTTTAAACCAAACTAGCATCTAAATTTCTTAGATGCCTCTGTTATCAAAGTCAGTTTTAAGAGTTAAAACCCAAACATCTCATTCATATGAGTATAATGCCTCAGGAAGTTTTTGGTTGACCTAGAAGGAAACAGAGCAATCTCTGATGCTGACGGTGTTCAGTAGCTGTCTTACCCTTTGTGCATCCTCTTTTCTCCGTCTCTTTTTACGTGTTTTCCCTTTCAGCCACCCTGTCAATAAAATATAAACAAATTCATACCTTATATTCAAGAAAGGTATTTTCTTGGCCCTTATTCTGCAATCATGAAAATATAACTACTTTATCACAAAAATATTTGTGGATCTTGGGCTCACTGACATTTTTGATAAATGAAGAATGTAAGACTATTTAGGTGATAATTAGCCCCGCCACAAGGGGTTATCACAGGTTTTAACCTTACTGCATGCTATTTCCTTCCACGGGCATGCCATGTACATGCTGCACTAACACACATAGATGCCGTCATTGACTTAGAAGGAGCCTGCTGAAATCCTGACAATTGCTTGGCCAATTTGAGGCATAACCTAATGGGTTTTTTTGTTAAGAAAACTGAGAAGTTATTTAACACAAATCCTGTAACTATATTGCAGCATTTCTTATTTTTTCTTGGTGAAAAGTGTCACACTCAAAAGGCAGGAGTTCAATTATTCTTTTAGACCTGCTCCCACTACCTCCAAAAAAAAAGAGATAGAAAGAATTCTTGGTTCCTTAGGGAATAATTAGCAAAACTGAGGGTGTAGGGATGACATTTGGAATAGTCAGTATTGTGTGGGCATTCTTGCTTTATCCTAAATTATAAAGGTTTAGATTTTCTTGTACACAGATCTGTCATTGTCCATTGGCCATGAATTCAATGTTCTTTACAAATGCTAGTTTCTGAAATGATGGAGTATTCAGTTATTTTTATTACCTCTCTTCTGGTGGATTTTAGTTTTTCATCCGATCTGTCAAGGAAGAAGTTGTTGTAAAAATGAAGATGAAAGTTTGCATCTAATAAAAATCCCTTTAGTTCAATAAGTTACTCATCTTGTGGTTACATTTTGCAGAATTGGAAGGATTTTTATTAGAGGTGGTTAGTTTGTGTTTATTTTTCCTTGTTTTCTCCCAGGTCTTGCTTTGAACTACATTTTTGAAAATAGCTTTAAGCCAGAAGCAGGAGCAAGGACTGGAGTATCCAAAATTGGCATTTTAATCACAGATGGAAAGTCCCAGGATGATATTATTCCACCATCCAGAAACCTTCGTGAATCTGGTGTAGAACTATTTGCCATAGGTAAGCTATTTATAGTCCTGTTTCAACTCTGGGGACAGACACACAGCCACTGAAGATAACACGTAATGCAAAGTGCACTTCATTGAAAGCCAAGAGACCTGAGCATTTTCTAGTCTTGGCTGTCATCATGACTAGTCATGTGATCTGAGCCCAACTTCCTTACACTTGAAATGGAAGTGATGGTAACTAACTGTCATGTAACCTACAGTGTGAGAATCTCTAGGTGAGAGGCCATACATTAACATCTTGTGAAAACCATGAGGTTCAATGGTTAGGTTTATACTTGTTGCATTTTATTAGTCAGGACTTTTCTTTTTAATTATCTCTTTGTAGGCTATCTCTTTTCTGGTAGTAAATGGAGAAACCAATTTATTTTCAGGTAATTAAGGTCCTGCAGATATTTAAAGAAATCACAAAGTTCCAGATATGCAGTATTATTTCTCTGAAACTCTCTTTAAGATATACATACACACATACACACGGGTATGTATGTATATATACACATACATATATATCACACATGCAGAATAACTGCAGCATATTTAGATGATGCAACTTTGCTCTCCATTAAAACGTTTACATTTTCCTTGGCAGTAGGAAGGTCTTCTATTTAGTAGAGACCAATGAAACAAAAACAAACCCTAAAACAAGACCCAGTTCCTCTGGCCCATTTCTAGATTTGCTATCAAACTGTGGTTTATAGAATGTTTCATTCAAGAAGTATTTGCTTATTTGCTGTATGCCAGACATTGTGGTGGGTGCCGAGGCACAGAGATGACGAGGCCAAATCTGTATGTACCAAATCCCTCCCAAGCCATGAGGACACTTTCCTCTCTTTCCATGCTGTTGACAACAAATCATTTTGCTATTTTTTGGAAATGTGTGTGTGTGTGTATATGTGTGTGTGTATATATATATATATATATATATAGAGAGAGAGAGAGAGAGAGAGAGAGAGACATGAGAAATAGATGATGTGGAGCTAAATGCCATGGAAAGCATTACTGATTAGTAAGCTCATTGCTTCAGCACGCACTAATGTTATTTTGTTTGTGGACGCAGATCCAACTGTGCCTTTTAGAAGCTATTGTAGGAGTCCTTCAGGCAAGAAACATCAAAGAGCGTGACTTAATTTTCATTTTTTATTTCTCTATCCATTTCTCCAACAAAGGAAATCCCTTCAGAAGACGTAAACTAATGGGGGATTAATTCATGTGTTTACTCTCCATTTTCTGGTCTTGTTAATAGTGAATGGATGAGTTTTTAAACAAAACATTAAGTGAATTCAGATGTGATTTGGACCTTCTTTTTCTTTTTTCTTTTTTGGAAATTACCTGAAAACCAGTAGTATTTATTATCCTATGACCCCCTAAAGCAAATAGTTGAGAGACAAACAAGGCTTTGTTCCTCAGTGTGTTGAGGTTGGAAGATAAATTGTGCAGCACAGCCAGGCATCTAAGAAGTAATTCATGTTGCCCCAGGTAATCTCTCTTCCTTGCTTCCGTAGTACATCTTTAACACCCGTAGATGATTGCAGCGTCAGGGATTTATAAAGAAATGCTTCTTGTCTGTTGAAGCCCGGGAAAGAGAAATCTACCTTCACACCCATAAAACCCAACCCCGCGCCTCCCCTTTTCTATTTCTACTTTCATTGGTAAATATTTACTCATTTTAACATGCCGTCTTCTGAGAGGTAGCATAGAGGATGTGACTTTGGGTCTAGACTGCGTGGCAGAATCCCAGGCATACTCCCGTGAGCACATTAATTCACCTCTCTGTGCATCAGTTCACTCATCTTGAAAATGAGAGAGATGGTTTCACCAAACTCATAAGCTTGGTTGTGAGGATTAAATGTGTTAGTATACATAACACACTGCAGTGCTTGGGGGCACAGCAAGCACACTAAGTGTTAGCGTCCACTGCTAAGATAGGTACTGGAGAAGTTGCACGAGGGCGGAGGGTTTTTAATATCTCTCTTCTCCCTGCTGTATTCCAAACACCCAGCCTTGCTCTTGACCTGTAGTAAGGAAATTCACTAACCATCGTGGAAGAACCAGAGCTCCCCTGTTTACAATGGTTACTAGCCAGCCGCTTGCATTTGCGTATGTTAAAAAAATTTTCCCAAGCTGTCTCTTAATACTATATTATAATACTATTAATATTAATTATATATTATTTTTATTCTAGCAGTAGCTCTCAATTTCAGTAAACTTGTTTTTATAGAAATTTACACCTGAAGTTTTGGTAGTTTAGAATGCTGGGTTTGATTACTATTGTTTTTGCAATAGTCATGCAAGATAAAAGTTAGTTTCATTAGTATATCTTCCGGTTAAGGCTTACTGAACAAATTAAGACAAACCATTTAAAAATGATTCTGAAGGTGACTTTTAAAAAGCATCGGACCGGAGAGATGTGCCTTATTAAAATAGCCAAAGCATTGATTGTGGTGGAGACGGAGGGACTCGGGCTGGGAGCCGTTGCTTTGCCAAATGGGCCGTGAATGTCACAGCCCTCCCTGTTCTCAATGCAAGGGGTGAAGAACGCGGACGAGAACGAGCTGCAGGAGATCGCCTCTGAACCGGACAGCACTCACGTGTACAACGTCGCTGAATTTGACCTGATGCACACGGTGGTAGAGAGCCTGACGCGGACTGTGTGCCTCCGCGTGGAAGAACAGGACCGGGAGATCAAAGGTAAACGAATCTCACAGAGCAGCCGTTCTGAGCACGTGGGTATTGCCCTGAGCCAAAGGCTGTCATGGATTATGAAAATTCTTACCAATCTTTAATCTTGACTTTCTAAATAGAGTCCTTTATTCTCCTGATAAGTGAGTGAATTGTAAGAGTAGAAACGGGGGTATATTGGAGGCTTTATGGGGGTGAGGGAAGAACACTTGAACCACAAGATACTCTTCTCCAGGGTGTTGCATTTAGACCACCTTATTTGTTTCTTTTACTTCAACGCTGGATTTTGAGATAATTGTCCATTTACATAGTAGAGAGAGAGAGATCGTGCATACTTTTCCAGTTTCCCTCAATGGTAACATGTTGCAAAACTACAGCCCCCTGTCACGGCCTGGTGTGGGCACTGACACAATCACGATACAGAACACTTCTGTCACCACAAGGATCATTCCTCTTGTCCTTTCATAGCCACATTCATTTCTATCCCTCCCCCAACCTCTCCCTAACTCCTGACAACCACGAACCGGTTCTCCATCTTTTAATATTTTTTATTTTGAAAATATCATGTAAATGGAATTATGTAGTATGTAACCTTTGGGGATTGGCTTTCTTTACTCAGGACAAATCCCTGGAGGTTCATTCAAGTTGTTGCATGTATGGACACCTCTTTCCTTTTAATTGCTGTGTCGTATTCCATGGTACAGATGCAGCATGGCTTCTTTAACCATTCCCACACTGACGTACATCTGAGTTGTTCCCATTCTTTGGCTGTTGTTACAAACGGAGCTGCTATGAACATCCATGTATAGGTTCTCGTATGAACATACGTTTTAATTTCTCTGGGAGAAGGTCCAAGAGCGCAATTTTTGTATCATATTGTAGTTTTATGTTTAGTTTAGTTTAGTTTAGTTTAGTTTTAGTTCAGAAACTGCCAAGCTATTTTCCAGAGTGGCTGTAGCATTTGACATTCCCACCAACAATATATGAGTGATCCAAGTTCTGTACATTGTCACCAACGTTTATTGTGGTTACTGATTTTTATTTTAACCATTCTGATAGGTGTGTAGTGATAGCCCATTGTGTTTTTTAAAAAATATTTTTAAAATTTATTTTTAGAGAGAGGGGAATGGAGGGAGAAAGAGAGGGAGAGAAACGGTGATGTGTGAGAGATACATCAATCAGCTGCCTCTCTCACGCCCCACCTGGAGACCTGGCCCCACAGCCCGGGCATGTGCCCTGACTGGGAATTGAACCAGTGACCCTTTGGTTTGCAGGCCAACACTCAATCCACTGAGTCATACCAGCCAGTGCTCATTATGGTTTTAATTTACGTTTCCCAGATGGCCAATGAAGTTGCACATCTTTTCACATGCTCATTTTGCACCTGGAATATGCTCGTTGGTGAAATGTCAGTTCATGTCTTTTGCCCATTTTCCATCCAGTTGGACTTCTTTTGGTTTTGTTTTTTAACTTTAGTTTTTAACAGTTGAGTTTTGAGAATTCTTTATTTATATTCTACATACTAATCCTTTTGGGATATGTGGTTTGTTAATATTTTCTCCCAGTTTGTAGCTTGTCTTTTCATCCTTTTAACAAGGTCTTTTGCAGAGCCAAAATGTTTAATTTTGATGGGAAACCAGATTGGGCAGCCAGACAGTAGTGCTCTGAACAAAATTCTCTGAGCTTCTTAATGCAACTACTTCAGAGCACAGCTTTTCCCACGGAAAAATCTCTACATGCAGTTGCTGATATAGCATGTTATACACTTCCTGGTCATAGTTAGTGTTCAGTAACTATGTTTTCCTTCCAGTATTATGGTTACTAAAGTCCCTTGGGTAAGTGCTCCTACACGATAAGAAAAGCTAAAATTCAAGCACCCTGAGCTTAACGTGTCCTAAATCTTTTTTAGAATCATTTACTTTCACATGTATATGCACAAAGTGCTTATACAGTGTCTAGTTCATAGTGAGTATTCAGCCCATTAGTTGCTTTTTCTTCTTTTTTTACTTTTAGGTATTGGCCATTTGTTGAATTGAAGTCTTCAATATAACTACTGTACCTCCCTTAAAACACAGAATCTTGGATCAAGAAGCTCAAGTGTCAACCTGAGCTCTGATACTTACTAATTGTGAGACTTGAGCGAGTTATTTAAATTCATCGTGCCTTGGTTTTCCCACCTACGAAATGGGAAGAATAATACTAACTACTGAGAATTAAATAAAATAATGCTTCTGAAGAGCTTGGAAGATTACCTGTAGATACCCACATGCTCAATTAATGCTGTGTTTTTATTTTTTTACTATTCGATAGCAACTTTTTAAAGCAAGTTCTTTAGAGTCAAGGACTGTATCTTATTTAAGTTTATTACCTCAGAACCTTGCATAGGGATTAGTACTTAATAGACAGTTAAATGTTTTACAAATACAGGAATGAATAACTGAATCAATTTATCTAGAGATAAAAGTCTTAGAGGCAGCATAAAATCAATAGTCATTTCTGGCTAATTGGGTTTCCTAGGTCCATAAGCAATAACTTTGGGGACAACATTCATCGTATGTGTCTCTTTAATTCAGCCTTAGCCCCTGCCACCATCGGGCCACCTACGGAGTTGATTACTTCCGAAGTCACTGCCAGAAGTTTCATGGTTAACTGGACTCATGCCCCAGGGAAGGTGGAAAAATACAGAGTCGTGTATTATCCTACCAGGGGTGGAAAACCAGATGAGGTAATGAGGAGATAATCTCTTCAAACCATTATTATCATTTTCTCAAGTCTTCTACAGTGGTGAGGGCAAGACAAAAATGGCTATATAAGAAGGTTATTTTGTCACAGACATTTAAAATTACTTGATTTAAATACATTTTCACGTGTCCATGTATTTAATTTACAGCTTTCCCTCTTACCTCCATCATATAATCCTCAGAACTGGCCATGTATCCAATTCTAACACAACTTATTTTGACTTTTTTCTTTTTGAAAATTAAGGAGTTTTAAAGCAAAATAAATCAGTAGTTAAATGATCTGGCCAGAACCCTCTTTTGCTATTCATGTATTCTTTCTGTGTTGGGAGTGGTCTGCACCTTCTGCCTTAATGGAGGCTGTGTGTTTCACATTGTGTGGTCATGTGGTCTGCCAGGGCTTGGGATTTCCTGGGCGTGTGTGGGGATGAGTGCAATGGACAGGCCATAAGAAAGCATCTGGGGCGGGCCTTTTTCATGGCTTGGCCATCGCGGGAGAATACCTATTGCCGGATGATTGAATTCTTCCCAGTTCCTACCTCTGATACAGCAATTCACAGGGAATGTGTTAACATGTGATAAAGCCTCTCTTTTTTAAAGCTCTAACCTTTTATTGTTCTAATCCTGACTAACCTCAGCATGTTTCACATTTTTTTTTCCCTGTGTTATGGCAGGGGTTATACTATTTTGGTAAATGTTAGAGAATTAGATCATCGCGGTTTAAATCATCTGGACCAAAAAATTTAAAATAAAAATCAAAATGTTTCCAATGGTTCTATCTCTTTCATGACTAATAAACCTTTTAAGAGCTTCCCAAAGCTCCACGGAAAAAGATCACTTGTTAACTGTTATTAAGTAGATATGATTAGGATAAGAATGATACAATTTCCATTAGATAGTAATTAATAAGGGACTTTTGGACACATTCCATAAAAGGTACATCACTTGATGTAGGAATGGAGGAAGAATTGACTGCCACGGCGGAAAGAGGATGTGGAACAAAGAAGAACATATTTAATGAAGTGATCTTGCTAGAGATATTATTTCTTTTTATTTTTTATTTTTATTCTGCATGAGGGATATTTCATACCCTCATTCCTGAACTGTTCTTTAAACAGGTGGTGGTGGATGGAAGTGTAAATTCCACGGTGTTGAAAAACTTGATGTCTTTCACTGAATATCAGGTAGCAGTCTTTGCAGTGTATTCTCACACTGCCAGCGAAGGCCTGCGGGGAACTGAAACCACACGTACGTACTGAACTAAGCACTAAGCTTGACTTTGTCATTAGAAGTAGAGAAGGGGCTCTGTAGCTCTCCTGCCTAGTTGCATTACAAGGAAACTATGTTATATCTATTTTCACTTTTTATGTTATTGCAATGAAAACAAACTTCTGAATAACAGTAATTCCTTACCTGAGCATGATCGTGTTAACACACACCTCCCCCCAACCATCCTGGGAAACGGTCATCTTGGAAAGCGTAATTATTCACTCATTTAGTTATTTCAAACATGAATTGAGGTCCTATTACATGCTAGGTGGTATGCAAAATTGGCTTAAAAACTCTGCCTCTGATAAAGCATAAAGCAGTAACAGTACAAACAACACCAATAACAATATGGCTCTATGATAATCACTCTCCAGTTCATTGCACTGCTGGATTTATCCCTGACAGTGCTTTGTAAGGCAGATATTAATACTCCCACTTTTCAGAAATATTTTAATAAGTTAGTAATGATACCTGCCCCGAAGGAAGTTTTTGTCTAGTAAGGGAGGGGATGCAAACCAAGGACATGCACACAAGTCAGTGCAATGAAGTGCTACAGGCACTTCCATCCAAGTGTGACAGGGAACTGCACATGTAAACAAAGCCCTGAACTTGACATTGTGGTTGGAAAAGCAGTCAGGGGCAGAGTACAGAGGGCCTAGATTTATATCTGAAAACATTTCATAGTTCTCATTGGCATTGTTCAAGCCAGGAACTTGTATTTTTTCCTTAATCTCTTTCTCCCCACCTCTCAAATATGGCCAGTCTTAATTATTCCAGTTTTCTCAAACCTATGGCTACTTAGTCACGTCTCCTCACGATCCCTGATTGAATGTGTCAATGAGTACTTATTCATTCTTGTATTTGTTCATCCAGCCACCCATTCTGTCGTTTTGGTAAGTGACCCAACAGCTATTTTTAATGGCTGCTTCATGTTAGACATTGTTTGGTGATAGACATAAAACGATTGTGGGAATAGTATTCTTGCTCTTGACTGGCTCCCGGAGAAAGGTGTCCATCACCGTAGTGGGATATAAGAAACTAGAAGATCTTGTTCCTGCTTTAAACACTCATTGTTTACCCTCACGGAAGACTATGTGAACAGATTTGAGGATGAAAGGCATCTGAAAAATCAACTGTGTACTTACGGATACTTGTAAATGAGCAAGCACGCTGGTAATGGATGAATATTAAACAAAGTAATCTCCTGTTGCAGTGGCTTTACCCGTGGCTTCCAACCTTGAACTGTATGACGTGACTGAGAACAGCCTGCGGGCCAAGTGGAGCGCAGTGGCGGGGGCCTCGGGCTACCTGGTCCTCTACGCCCCTCTCACAGAGGGTCTGGCTGGGGACGAGAAGGAGGTAACCACCCGCTGCCCACTCGAGTCCTAGAATCTTTGACTTTTTCAAAATAGACGTTCTGCTATAAAAATTTAATGTGTAAAATTTATAAAATTCACATTAACTAAGACAAAAAAGTCATTTGTAATCCCACCACCCAGAGGTAGTAAGTTTGCATGCAGTTAGTCTTTTTCAGTGCATTTTGGGCACAACAAATGGGAATGTTTTTGTACTTTTCAGTTTTCATTTTGGTTATTGTGAATATCTTTCCATACCATTAAATAATATTGTATTTACCTGGAGTACTTTAAATGCCTTTATAGTATTCCACTCTTGTTTTTGTACCAGGTCATGTTCAATTAAACTCATGTTATTGGACATTTAGATAATTTTCTGTGCAAACATGCTTTGTGACCATTTTAAAAATGTAACTTTGTATGGTTGTCTGATTATTAGGATAAAGTCCTAGAAATGGAGTTTCTTATTCCAAAGGATACACCTCTTATTGCACTAGGTATCACCAAATGACTTTAGAGAAATTGTACATCATTTATATTTCTATATGCACTTCACAAATGACTGTTTTGCCCACTTAGAAATTTTGTTTTTACCAATTTGCGAGGTAACAAATGTACCTCATTGAATGGATTTTTTTCATTTTCCCTTTTCCAGTGATGAATTTTTGACTTTTTAATGATTTATGTTAGTCCTCCTTTTTAATTCAGGAAACAATTACAATAATATAGATATCTAAGGAATAAAGAGAAGTATCTGTGACACTTGGGAGTGTCCTGACCAGGCATGTGGACAAGAGAGGGAGTTCAGAACTTGATTCTTGAACACTGTCTAAAATCTGCCTCTGGCGATAGAAAATTTTAGGGCCAGCAATGTGGTGAATCTGACTGTTGAGAACAGAGCATTGGTGACATGTTTTTATTTGCAAAGTTTAGGCGACTTTTGCCCATTTGGATGTAATGTTGATTTGAATTATTTTGGCAGAAGGGAGGCTTAAAAATGCTGTTGGAAAGATGCTCAGTTTCACTAGGAAAGAGACAAATAAAGAAGAAGAGGTACCGGTTCATACACAATTAGTAAACAATGTTTAAAGTTTGATAATACTGCATATAAGTGAGCATGTGGGGGAACAGAATCACTCATGTAAATTGGTAGTGTTGTCTTGGAGAATGATTTGAAATATTTCATCAAATTGAAAATGTATATCGTTTTTGAGGTATTTGTCATACTGAAGTATGCTGCAAGGATTTTTCCATTCAGGGACTTGGTCAAAACAAAATATCACAAACAACTGACATGTTCATCAATAGGGGAATGGAAAATAGCGGCATATTTACACAAAAGAATAGCAAAAAGGAATTAAATAATGTCAACTCTGTCCCTGTGTGTCAACATGGATAAATCTTGAAATTTATTATCAACAGGGAAATAAATAGTAAAAATATTATGGTGTTGTAGTTCCACTTATGTATGTTGTTAAACATATGGAACCATATGTTATTTGCAGATAGATCCATATATATGTAGAACTAAAAAGTAATGGATCAATAAGATACACCTCAATATTAGGGGGGAGCCAGTGAACAGAAAGAATGATGAGAACTTTCGTTTTGTCTGAATATATGTTTTAAAAAATCAGATCTGAAGTCAATATGACAAAATGTCGATATTTATTAAATTTGAGTGGCAGATACATTAGGGTGTGTTACAGTATTTCCTCCACATTTATATGATGTATGTTGAGATGTCTCGAAGTGAAAATTTTTAATTTGGCATTAATAGCACAGGAAGTTGTGTGACCGGATGCTGTCTACAGGGATATTTTTCTTCCTTCCGAAAGAAAAATAAAAGCAACCTGTTACGCAGCTGTCACCTAGCTGTTACACAACTGAGAATGTTGGCTAGCTTACCCCATGGGTCAGAAAAGTCATCCCAGAATCAAAAGAGCAAATTGCCAACTTGGGCATCATGGTGAGATGATCTTTTCTGAATCCTGGAAAAGACTTGCAATCCAGGCGGACAGGCCCCTTTGTTGAACTGGGCAACAAAACTGGTCCAGCTCAGTTGGGTTTGAAGCAAAGACTGGGCCTCCAGCCAGGCAACTGGTTAGAATTAGCCAAGTGGTGAAAGATGCCCACTTGGCACTGCCCCCGGTACACTGGCCTGAAGCTTATACTCTTTCTAGAGAACATTTCTGATTCAATTCTGCCTGCACCCTTCTGAGGAACAAATATCCAACACTTATTCTCGCTGCAGTTGCCACTTGTCCAGATGTAAAGAGTTATCCTAAAACAGCACACATGGGTGTGTTTAGTTTTATATGGTTCCATAGCATCTGTTCCTAATATAAAATAATGTGACAATGAACAAATTATGGCCAAAGCCTGTTTGATGGAGGGGTTGTGAGGAGACAGTCTTGCTCTGTGAGGTCTCACCTTCATCCAGTTCTGCTCTGATTAGCATGAATAAGACACATTGGCACACAATCTGATAACGTGTGTTCTTTCCAGATGAAAATTGGACAGACCCATACCGATATTGAGCTGAGGGGGCTGTTACCCAATACGGAATACACAGTGACAGTCTATGCTATGTTTGGAGAAGAGGCCAGCGATCCTGTTTCAGGACAAGAAACAACATGTGAGCAGCTCCGTCATTCAGATGAAATACTGTAGTAAAAGCCCAAATCAACACTGGGATTCTAAACTAGAAATACTGGTTTAGGTTTCAACCTCTTAAGAGCGAATCGTAACTTAAGAAAATGTGTATTTTGGGATATAAAGTACAACATAGGGACGATAGTCAATAATATTGTAATGACTATGTATGGTGCCAGGTGGGCACTAGACTTATCAAGAGGATGACTTCTGAAATTATATACATGTCTAACCACTATTCTGTACTCCTGAAACTAATATAAAAATAATATTGGGTTTCAACTGGAATTGAAAACAATTTTAGAAATTAAAAAGAAAATGTGTATTTTATTTAGGGGAAGTAAATATACTTCTTCTAGTCTTATTATTATTGTGAGTCACACGGATGCTAGAACTGAACTTTAGCATTTCTAGCCGACAGCCTCTATCTAAATCCAAAGGCTAGGATATGGGCTTTGCAATCAGAGCAGCTGAGATGGGAATCCCAGCTCAAGTCATATTTTTACTGGGTGACAGTGGGCAAGTAGTATAACATTTCTGAGTCTGTAAGGGAGGAATAATGGCAGTATGGGTGAGAGGCAGCAGTGCGGGGGAAAGCACTGAGCGCACATGTACTCAATATTTCTTTTTCCCCAGCTCCTATCAGAATTAACACTTTTTTCCTCAAAATATCTTTTCAGTCCTTTTTATCTCAAACTATCATTATAATTAGTTTTTTTAAAACTGAGTGATATTTTACTCGCAAGACTAATTTTGGTTAAATACAAGTTCACAATATCTGTAGAAAAGGTAAATATAAGAAACTGAGGAGTGATTCAGGGCCTTGCCCGTCCCTCTGAGCCTTGGGAGGAGGTGAACAGCACAATTTCTACAGTGCGTTTGTCTTTAAGAATCTATCGGGGAGACATACATAGACATTTCATGGCAAATAAGTTTTCTCCCACATTCATTCTTTGTTAATCAAGGCCATATTGCTCTTGCTCTTTGAAGAAAGACAAATGTGATTAAAACAACAAATAAACATCCCTTCCCGCCCCTGGCAAAAAAAAAAAAAAAGCTGGGGAGAACCAACACAAAGAAATAAATGATGCTAGACAACATCTAATATATCGCTTGACTTGAGTGAACTTTTCCCAACTGCCCATCTATCTTTTACACAGAATATTCATTTGTTTATAATTAAAAAATGTGCATGACTCTTTTCCATCATTAGTAGTTGATTTTTTTGTTCATTTTTCATCTATTTTCTTTTAAAAATATTTTATTGATGTTCTAACACAGTCGTCCCAATTTTTTCCCTTTTGCTCTCCTCTGCCCATGACACCCCCCACTTCCACAGTCAATCCCCACCCTGTTGTCCATGTCCATGGGTCACTCACGCATGTTCCTTGACTACTCCCTTCCCCTTCTCTTCACTCTTATCTCCCTCCCCTCTCCCCTTTGGTTGCTGTCAGTCTGTTCCTTATTTTTATGCCCCTGGTTCTATTTTGCACATTTGTTTGTTTTGTTCATTAGGTTCTCCTTATAGGTGAGATCATATGGTATCTGTCTTTCGTGGCCTGGCTTATTTCACTTAGCATAATACTCTCTAGTTCCCTTCATGCTGTTGAGAAGAGTTCCTTCTTTCTTTCTGCTGTGTAGTATTCCATTGTGTAAATGTACCATAGTTTTTTGACCCACTCATTTACTGATGGCCACTGAGGCTGTTTCCAGCACTTGGCTATTGTAAATAATGCTGCTATGAACACAGGGGTGCATAGGTTCTTTTGAATTTGTGTTTTAGGACTCTTAGGGTATAATCCCAGCAGTGGAATAGCTGGGTCAAAAGGCAGTTCCATTTTTAATTTTTGAGGAAAGTCCATACTGTTTTCCACAGCGGCTGCACCAGCCTGCATTCCCACCAACAGTGCACTAGGGATCACTTTTCTCCACATCCTTACCAGCACTTGTTGTTGATTTGTTTATGATGGCCATTCTGACTGGTGTGAAGTGGTACCTCATTGTGGTTTTAATTTGCATCTCTCTGATGGCTAGTGATGCTGAGCATCCTTTCATGTCTATGGGACCTGTGTATGTCCTCCTTGGAGAAGTATCTGTTCAGGTCCTTTGCCCATTTGTTAATTCGATTGTTTGCCCTCCTAGTGTTGAGTCATATGAGTTCTTTATATATTTTGGACTCCAAACCCTTGTCTGCTGTATCACTGGCAAATATGTTCTCATATGGTTGCTATACATTTTTCATTTTGATGATGTTTTCTTTAGCCATGCGGAAGCTTTTTAATTTGATAGAGTCCCATTTGTTTATTTTTTCCTTGATTTCCCTTGCCCCAGGAGATATATTGACAAAAATATTGCTGCATGGACTATCTAAGACTTTACTGCCTATATTTTCCTCTTGGACTTTTATGGTGTCACTACTTATATTTAAGTCTTTTATCTATCTTAAGTTTATTCTGGTGTATGGTGTATGGTTTAAACTGGTGATCTGGTTTCATTTTTTTGCATGTACCTGTCCAGATCTCCCAACACCATTTGTTGAAGAGGCTATTTTTTCTCCATTGTATGCTCCTGTCCCCTTTGTCAAATATTGACCACAGAGACATGGGTTTATTTCTGGGCTCTCTATTCTGTTCCATTGATCTATGTGTCTGATCTTATGCCAGTACCAGACTGTTTTGATTATAGTGACCTTGTAGTATATAGTTTGATATCAGGTATTGTGATCCCTCCTACTTTGTTCTTCTTTCCCAAGGTTGCTGGGGCTATTTGGGGTCATTTTTGGTTCCATATAAATTTTTGAAATATTTTTTCTAGACCTTTGAAATATGCCATTGATATTTTAATAGGGATTGTGTTGAATCTATAGATTGCTTTGGGAAGTATGGACATTTTAATGATGTTAATTCTTCCAATCCACGAACATGGTATATGCTTCCATTTATTTATCTTCCTTAATTTCTTTCTTCAGTGTTCTGTAGTTTTCTGAGTACAGGTCTTTTACCTCTTTGGTTTTGTTTATTCCTAGATACTTTATTTTTCTTGTTGCTATAGTAAATGGGATTTTCCCCCCTAGTTTCTGTTTCTGATATTTCATTGTCGTTGTACAAAAATACCTTCGATTTCTGAATATTGACTTTGTATACTGCTATTTTGTGAAATTCATTTATAGATCAAGCAGTTTTTTTGGTGGAGACTATAGGGTTTTCTATGTATACTATCATGTCATCTGTAAATAATGACAATTTTACTTCCTCCTTTCCAATTTGGATGCCTTTTCTTTCTTTCTTTCTTTTTAAAAAATATGCATTACTCTTTATTGCAAATCCTGTATAGCCAATCGATTATTTTTAAAGTATATTTTATTGATTATGCTATTACAGTTGTCCCATTTTTTTCTCTCTTTTATTTCCCTCTGACCTGCATCTCCCTCCTACCAGCATTCACTCCTTTCCTTAGTTCATGTCCATGGGTTATACGTATAAGTTCTTTGGCTTCTCCATTTCCTATACAATTCTTAACCTCCCCATGTCTATTTTATACCTACCATTTATGCTTCTTATTCCCTGTACCTTTTCCCCTTTTCTCTCCCCCCACTGCTGATAACCCTCCATGTGATCTCCATTTCTGTGATTCTGTTCCTGTTCTACTTGTTTGCTTAGCTATTTTTTTAGGTTCAGTTGTTGATATTTGTGAGTTTGTTGTTATTTTACTGTTCATAGTTTTGCTCTTCTTTTTATTAGATAAGTACCATTAAAATTTCATATAATAGGGGCTTGGTGATGATGAACCCTCTTAACTTTACTTTATCTGGGAAGCAGTTTGCCCTTCCATTCTAAACGATAGCTTTGCTGGATAGAGTAATCTTGGATGCAGGTCCTTGTCTTTCATGACTTTGAATACTTCTTTCCAACCCCTTCTTACCTGTAAGGTTTCTTTTGAGAAGTCAGCTGATAGTCTTATGGGAATTCCTTGTAGTTAACTGTCTCCTCTTCTCTTTCTGCTTCTAAGATTCTCTCCTTGTCTTTAATCTTGGATAATGCAATTATGACGTGCCTTGGTGTGTGCTTCCTTGGGTCCAACTTCTTTGGGACTCTCTGAGCCTCCTGGACTTCCTGGGAGTCTATTTCCTGTGCCAGATTGAGGAAGTTCTCCTTCATTGTTTTTTCAAATAAGTTTTCAATGTCTTGCTCTTCCTCTTCCCTTTGTGGTACCCCTATGAATCAGATGCTGGAATGCTTAAAGTTGTCCCGGAGGTTCCTAAGCCTCTCCTCATTTTTTAAAATTCTTTTTTCTTCATTCTGTTCTTGTTGAATGTTTCTTTCTTCTTTCTGCTCCAAATCGTTGATATGAGTCCTGGTTTCCTCCCCTCCACTGTTGGTTCCCTGTATATTTTTCTTTATTTCACTTTGCATAACTTTCACTTTTTCTTCAATTTTGTGACCATACTCAACCATTTCTATGAGCATCCAGATTACCAGTGTTTTGAATTGTGCATCCGATAGGTTAGCTATCTCTTCAATGTTTTGTACTATTTTTTGAGTTTTGATCTGTTTTTTCATTTGGGCCATATTTATTTGTCTCAGCACACCTGTTATGTTGTAAGGGGTGGAGCCTTAGGTATTCGCCAGGGCAGGGCAACTTATGTTCCTGCGCTGTGGTGCTGTATGTTGGGGGAGGGGTCAGAGAGGGAACAATACTGCTTACCCAGTTCTCAGCTGGCTTTCAGTCACTTCCCCCAATACCCACAAACAAATTTGGTCCTTTTGGTGTTGATTCCTAGGTGGGTGGGTTTGTGTACATTCTAGGACCCTGTGGGTCTTTCCAATGAACTCTCCTATGAGGCTGGGAGAGTCTCCTGCCACCACAATACCCACAGATTTTTACAGCCAGAGGTTTTAAGGCTTTCTTTTCCTACACTGGAACTCTGGGTCACATGGCTTATCTCACTCCCCTGTTTTTCCTCCTGGTTTATCTTCACTTAAGCGTGGGACTACGAGCCACTGTCTCACCTGCCCCGTTCTCCAGCTGCTGCCTTACCATGGTCTTATTTGCCCCAGCTGCCCTTCTCCATCCCTCCTACTGGTCTGAATGAGTGCTGCTTCTTTAACTCCTTGGTTGTTGGACTTCCACACAGTTCAATTTTCTGGCAGTCCTGGTTGTTTTGTGTTTTTAAATTTGTTGTTGTCCTTCTTTTGGTTGTGCAGGGCAAAGTATATCTACCTATGCCTCTATCTTGGCTGGAAGTCCCTTTTATTTCTTTTTCTTGTTTGATCGGTGTGGCTAGAACAAAAAACTAATGTCCTGGGTGCTTGTCCTGAGACTGGCATTCTTTTTATTAGTCTGAGTTCTATTTTATTTTTTTAAATACATTTTTACTGATTTTTGGGGGTTACTTTGGTTAATAAAATTTTAAGGTTTCAAGTGTATAATTCCAAAACATAGCATCTGTATATTGTATTGTGTGTTTACCACCCAAAGTCAAGTCTCCTTCCATCACCATTTAGATTGGAGCTTTTATGAATTAAGGAAACTAGACATTGTTTCATCATACTACCAAATTTAACTGAACTCCAGAAAAATTTAGAACAAAGCGTGCACAACACTTAAAGTACTTATATTGCTTTTCCCTCTCCTGCAATTTCTCGGGTAAGTTTCAGAGTCACTAAGTCTTATAGGCTCTCTATTGCCAAAGAATATAATATATATATATATAAAATTAATGAAAAAATTGATATTAGGGGTAAGGAAACATTATATTTTGTACTATGGCTGACAATTTTCATTATCTTCTAGGTTTTTGTTATACTGGCTCTATTGGTACCATATCACAAGTTCTTAAATCAGTTGATCAGTTGCCGGGGCTAAACCCTAACTGCTCTTCTACTCCTACTAACTGTGACCTTGGCCAAGCAACCTTAGTTTCATGATCTATATAATTATCCCCAGACATGTAGGGATAATTGTAACTCTATCCTTGCAGTCTAATGTAAGGATTAAATGAGATAATGTATATGTCTCAGACTCATAGAAAGCATGAAATACATCTTAACTATTTTTTTTATTATAAACCTGCAAAAACTCACAAAACTCATGAAGATTATTGATAGGTTTTAGTCTGTTGATTCAGAAGGAGGCACTTGAGAAGTGCAAAACATTATGGGATTGATAGGAATCTGCAGAAATACCAACACCTCTTTAAATATTTTTTTAAACAGCAAACTGTTTATTTTATCTAGTCTCACAAAGTCACTGAACTTTATTCAAGTGGAATCCTGCTCGTGATTCAACAAATATTTATTGAGTGCTTGCTATATTAGGGGTAAGGCCTAGAACAAAATTAAACCAAATTCCCTAACCCTCTGAGATTATAATATAGTGAGGGAGATGGACAGTAGACCAGTAAGTGTGCAATAAAAAAATCAGGGATGTGAGGTAGATACCATGGGGTGGAAGGATTATTTTATGTGAGGTGATCATGGGAAGCATCACTGAGGAGGTGACATATGCTCAGAAACCTGAATCTTGGCCAACTCCAAGGTTTTTGGCCTGAGCAATGGAAAGAATGGAGTTTTTATCTGCTCAGAGGGAGAGGCAAAGAGAGAAGTTTGGGACTGGCAGCAGGAGTCAGTGGATCAGTTTTGGACCCGTTTGGAAATGCCTAATAGATCAAAGTGGGGATGGCAGATAGGTAGACATCATGCTCATTTTGCCCATGGGAAATTTTGGAGAGAACCAGTTGAATGACTTTGCCAGAATCATATGATAGATTTGTGGAATAGCTAAGATTTAATTTCAGGTCTCCTGGTTGATCTATTAGGTTGCTTATTTATACCAGGCTATACTAGCATTGACTGGAGAAGGGCACAGAAAACTTATCTAAATCTTATTAATTTCTAAGCACATGTAATTTATTATTACTATTCATTCCTTACAAGGAAAACTTCTTTGTTATCTTTTTTGCTATGTTATTATCTGGATGAAAATTTTCATTTGCAAGTAGCTCAGAAGTCAGAGATGCTTTTTAAAATCTTTTTTACCTTCATATTATTTAAAATTTTAATTATTTCCTATTCCATGTACTGCAAAGTGCCTTTAAGTCCACCAAGAAACCTGAGAATCTCCAACGTTGGCTCTAACAGTGCTCGGTTAGCCTGGGACCCGACTTCAAGAAAGGTCACTGGTTATAGAATTGTATATAACAATGCAGATGGGACGGAAATCAATGAGGTAAGTTGGAGCACCATGCCTATTTTTCCACTGGTTGTATATTAGTTGTGTTTTGTTTTTTTATGGCTGCATAACTCACCATCCCAAAACATTGTAGCTCAAAACAATACAAATTATTTTCTTTCACGGTGTCTTTGGGTCCAGAATTGGGGTGTGGCTGTGTAGTTCTGACTTAGAGTCACTCATGAGACTGTAGCCAGGCAGTGGCTAAAGCAGGTGCCCTCACCATGCCTTCCTAATTCATAGGTCTGGTGCCTCATCTGGGAAGACTGGGATGAGGTGGGGGCTGGAGCAGCTCATGTGTTTCTAAGAAGACTCTTCACGTGAACCCTTTAGCATGGCAGCTTTTTGTGTAGGCTTAGGAGTCCACGGGCATGTGTTCAAAGAGACAGAAGTGGTGTGACAGCTACATGGAAGCTATGTCACCTTGAGTTACCTAGCATCACAAGTCACAGACTATCACATCCACCATACTCTATTGGTAGAGATTTGACAAGTCCCTGATGGATTCAAGATGGGGAGAAACACAGGTCCCACCTAGGGGGGGAGGCATGTGGGAAGGGAGATAGGCATTGATGTGGCCATCTTTGGAAAATACCGTCTTCTCCATTGGACTGGGGTGGGGAAGTGTGTGTCTTCATGCAAATAGTAAACTAGAAATAACGTCAGTGTTACCCAGCTTATCTCTCTGCTTTTGAGTAAAGTGGCATCTGAAAGACCCTGGTTCGATGAAATTAAATTGCAAACTGAATAATTCAAATTTTGTGTAGGATGAAACTTTTACATAATAGAACTTATTAAAACCTATGAAAATATAGTATCTTGCACTCAGTGATTAATACTCTTTAGACATTTTTCCCTTGGCAATATGTTTTAGCAGAATAGTTAGCAAAGTTATTTTTATTCTTTTTTCCTTATCTTGGTCCAACAAGCTAAGACAAATAGGGAAATATGCTGAATTACATCATTTCTGTTTTCTGACCAAATAAAGCAAGCATTTTCATATGCAGAGACTAACTTTTCCTTGTAACTAAATTCACTTAGTATTTTTCAGAATGCACCCTTTACAGGACATTGGGTAATGAATGAGCAGTAACTACACACTGGCTAATGATATAGACATACAGATCAACATCTTTCATTAAATCTTATAAATCTTAAGGGCAAATCTGACAAAGCTGGGATCACTTGGGCTCATTGCTTTGCTTTTGAAGACATTCCTACATGGCTTGGGGTCACTCATGAGACTGGAGCCATGCAGTAGCTGAAGCTGGTGCCCTCACCATGGCTTCCTAATTCGTAGGTCTGGTGCCCAGTCTGGGAAGACTGGGTTAGCTGGGGGCCGGAGCAGCTCTCTGTGTCTCTAAGGAGACTCTTCATGTGAGCCCGCCAGCATGGCAGCTTTCTGTGTTGGCTCAAAAGGATTGACATAAAAACACTGAGCTATCAGTGTCTCTGTTATCAGTGATAAATTGCACTCTCACGGTTTACAAAATCAGGTGTGTAGGAAGATCAAACAGAAAATATAAATGAGTGAAGCATGCCATTAAATGCATAGTAATGGTCACATTTGCAAAGAAATATACTTTACCTGTTTTTCTTGAAACATGAGGCTAATTTGGACTATGTTTCATATATTTTGTATTCCCATTTTTGGGACATGGATATACAATAGAAGAAATTCTCCACCAGAAGGAAGACAGTAATTCAAGATTGATGATGAGCGACCATGGACAGTGGGGCACTGTGACAAGGAGGCTAGGTTGTGGTGGGCACCAGCATGCTAGGGGGTGCACACGTGTCCATCTAAAGCTCCTGCAGGTTGTTGCTGCACAGAAATCCAGGCAGGGCTGCCAGATCTGGTGCCCCTTAATATTTCATCCAGGGATTTCTATTTTTATGTGAAGTTTACCAACTTACAAACATTGACTCATTAAACAACCAAAAATAACAAGGCAGCCATACTCAACAATAAATACTTGTTTACTGTAGAGCATCTTTCTTTGGTAATAATTTTTCATAAAACAAAAATAGAGTGTCATAGACATGTGTAGGTGAGTTATATTTATGAATATATCATAAAATTACTTTTATTGAGGTATAACTGACATACATTATATTAGCTTCAGGTGATTTGATATTTGTATAATTGCAAGATGGTGACTGTAATGGGTACAGTTAACATTCATTTAAAAAATTATAGCTGTAGCCTCTTATATTATTTTATGTTATTTGCCTTTATAAGGAATGGCCCCAGATGAATACATTTGTTGAGAAAACATATGCTTTCTTATAGTATTTTTCAATCTTGAGGATGCATTTGGCACTTACTATTTCTAATTTTTATTGGGCTTGAGCATTACAAAAATATGTTTTGTAAAACTGAATTTAAAATATAAGTAAGTGGACTTGAAACTATGAGAAAATTTTCTTTGAATGAAATGCATGAACAATGTGTAGGTTTAGTAATATTTTCATTTTGACTGTGTGTGTATGTGTGCATGTATGTTCTTAATTTTTAACTATGCAATTGAGACAAGAGGTTGCTTGACAAGTGTCTCCTGTTTAAGTGAAGTGTTTTTTTTCCCTAATCTTGGAACATATGATTTAATGGTGAATATTCCTATTATATTTTGCTTTAACTTTTATTAATTTAAGATTTAATTTATAGACAATTCTACAATTGGGTTTTTAGAAAATTTCCAGAACATTCTGGAATGAACTTCAAAATGTCCCAACTGAAATCTCTGTTGTATGCAACATACAACGAATCACAAAAGCTTTGCTTTGGACTTAATGTGTATTTCCCTCCTTTACTTCCCCTCCCTCTTTCCGTGTCTCTTCTGCATCACCCTTCTCCCCAACTTTTGGGAGACTAAAAAAGAAAAACCAAAGTACTTAAATATCAATGATGCTAATGTTGTTAATGCTGGTGATGTCAGTGACGATGACGACGATGATGATGATGATGATGATGGCTGCCACATGTTCAGTGCTTGTCCTGAGCCAACCACTGCCCTGAGAACTTTACAGAGAGCACCTAGCGTGGTCCTTAGAGAAAAATGCTGCCAACGCATGGCTTGTCGAACCAAGGAGAGAAGCCCCTCAAAGAGCATGTGTTGTGAAAGAATTTGGGGAAATGTGCAGACATGATGGAGACCTGAAGTGCTGCCCTTTGAGTTCTGGAAAGGAAAGACCCCAGGTTTCAGACTCAGAGAAGCAAGCCCTGCTCCCGTCAGTAATGGCTCAGCGATAGAGCCCAGAGTAGAGCTCAAGTCCTTGTTCCTCATCAAGAGCTATTTCTTCATCTTGCCCAGAGTTCGGCTGGAGTTAAGCTTTTAGCTAGGCTGTTTGAAAAAACTATTCTCAAAAGTACTTGCCTAACAATGAGATCATGGTCATTTGATATCATTTTCATTTTCCCAAATTCTCCTACATCTTAAAAGTATTAGCAGTAAAACTAGTTTCAGAACTTCATTCTAAAACACAAATAGGATAACTAATAAAAATAAAAGATTTTATTTGATGAAATAAAGTGATCGATAATCAATGCATAAAATTATTCAGTATCAAATAAAAGGCTTTAATCAATAAATATCTGTTGAAAAGACATATATTTAGATATACTTTTAAGTGTATGTGTGGGTGTGTATGGAAAACTGAGTGTATATTTAAGACAGAGGTCAAGGCCTAATTATACATTTGGAACCTTGACTGGGCCAGAATTTCCGAGATGACTTCACTTACATGTCTGGCACCTCAGCTCGGGTGGCTGAAAAAGCTGGGAGGTTGGCTTCCCTTTCCAACAGTCTGATCAGGGGTTCAAAAGGATGAAAATGGACGTTCTTCCCTCCAGGGCTGACACTCTTTCTGAATGGTAGTTGATTTTTAAAAAAGATTTATATAGTTTCTGGATTGGCTGTTAGGTTAGGTGAGCCCTTTATTATTGCTTTTAAAAAGACTCTTTGTTGACTTCCAGTCAAGATGGTGGTATAGGCAGACATGGCTCATCTCTTTGCAAAAGCATGTCAAAATTACAACTAAAATATAGAACAACCATCACTCAGGAATGCCAGAAATTGACCTTAATGGAAATCTGACAACTACAAAATCAAGTTGAATGGAAGTATGACAACTGTGGAATTAGAGAATCCACATCCATCCAGCCTGGTAGGAGGAGTATAGATACTGAATGGGCTTGTCCCACACCCCTATTGATAAAAATTTGGGAAGAATATCTCAGGAATGAGGACCCCCAGATCCACATTACGCCCCCCAGCCCAGGATTACAGTGCCAGACAGATAAATCCCCATAACTTCTGGTTAGAAAAACCAGCAGGGATTGAGTCGGTGGAAGAAACTTCTGGAACCCCAAGCAGTTCCTGTTAAAGAACCCACACACAGACTCACCTACTCAGACTCACTCCCTCTGAGCTCCAGTACTGGGGTAGCAGCTTGAAAGGCACCAGTGCTATACAGGGAGAAACTGAAGTGTCTGGCATCAAGGTGAACAGAGGCCATTGACCCTTTGCTAAACTCCCCACAGAGCTGGTAAGCTGGTGCCATATCTGAGTCTCCATCAACCTGGCTAACACTGTTTGACCCACCCTGGAGATCCCTAGAGGCTCTGTCCCACCCAACTAATGGGCCTGCCAAGCTACTTTTCCATAGAAATGGCTCGTCTTGACTACTAAATCTTATCAAACAAGCAACAGCTGGCTTCAGTGAGCTCTAGCAGCAGCCAGATTAGATTCACAGTTTGACTTCACCTGGGAATCTCCACGCCCAGCACAAGTAGCAGCCTTCGCAGATTGCTTTACAGTTCAGGCATAGTTCACCTGGGCAAAACACAGGTGGGGGCTGACTTTGGCCTGTACCACCCAGGAAACCCCAGGGCCAGAGCACCCTGTAGATAGCTACTGACTACATTGGAGCACCACTACCCTGTCCCTGCACAGATGATCCTCCATGGATGGTTGAGGTTGGTGGTCAGTGGTCATGGCCAGTCCTTGAAGCTGAGTGGCCTGGGCAAATTCCTCCCATTGATCTACCAACAGAAACCAAGGCTCAGCTACAAGAGGACAGTGTACTCAGCCCACCTGAAGGGCGCACCTCGAGTACCCAGCTTAGGTGATAGGGGAGGCTGCGCCACTGGACCCCACAGAACACCTGCTACATTAGGCCAAACTACCAAGACATGGAGTCAAAGCAGCTCTACCTAATACATGGAAACAAACACAGGGAGGCTGCTAAGATGAAGAGAGAAAGAAACACGGCCCAAATGAAAGAACAGATCAAGTCCAGAAAAAGAGCTAAATAAAATGGGGATAAGCAATCTATCAGATGCAGAGCTTAAAACACTGGTTATAGGATGCCCAAGGAACTTAGTGAGGACCTCAGCAGCATAAAAAAGACCCAGTCAGAAATGAAGGATACACTAATTGAAATAGAGAACAACTTACAGGGAAACAACAGTAGAGTGGATAAAGTTGAGAACCAAATCAATGATTTGGAACATCAGGAAGCAAAAAAATAACCCTGCAGAACCACAAGAAGGAAAAATAATTTAAAAAAATGAGATAGTATAAACAGCCTCTGGGACAACTTTAAAAGGTCCAACATTCTCATTGCAGGGGTGCCAGAAGAAGAGAAAGGGCAAGCAACTGGAAAACTATCTGAAAAAACAGTGAAAGAAAACTTCCCTAATTTGGTGAAGGAAATAGACATGCAAGTCCAGGAAGCACAGAGAGTCCCAAACAAGGTGGTTGCAAAGAGGCCCACTCCAAGTCACATCATAATGAAAAGGCCAAAGGTTATAGATAAAGAGAGACTCTTAAAAGCAGCAAGAGAAAAGATGTTAGGCACCAGATGGTAGCTAGATGGGAGGGGGGAGAGGGAGAGTGGGTGAAGAGGTGAGGGTATTAAGAAGTACAAATAGGTGGTTACAGAATAGCCATAGGGATGTAAAGTACAGTGTAGGAAATGGAGGAACCAAAGATTCTCTGCATGGATCCTCTCCATGCAAAGGAACCTCTGCATGATCCATGGACGTAAACAAGGGTGGGGGGATTGCCTGAGGGAGTAGGAATGCTGGGTGGAGAGGGACAAGGGGAAAAATTAGGACAACTGTAATAGTATAATCAATAAAATATAATTAAAAAATAAAAAGGCACTTTGTTGCCTCCATCTGAATTTTCATTTACTTCTTCTAGTCACTCAAAAAAAAAAATCATTCAACATAGAGTAGTGAAAAAGCTAAACAACATTTTACCCTCGGAGAGCTTACACTCTATGTAGCAGGTAAACAATAAGCAGATTTGTAAGGAAATGAAATAATTTTGGGCCGTGACTGGTGCTAGGGAGGAAAGAAACAAAGGTGTTCTTTGAGAATAACCCTAATGAGATAGTTGGAAAGAGAAACCGCCTCTGAGGAGGTGGACTTTAAGCTCAGTCCTGACAAATGAGAAAGACCTAATTTTGAAAGACCTAGGGAAATAGGGTTCCAGAAAAAATAAGTTGCATGTGCAAAGGCCCTGAGGTGAAGAAGACTTGGACCTGCTGGAAGGTCAGAGTGGCTGGAGCCCAGAGGGCAATAAAATATGATTTAAAAAAGAGCAGCACGCCAGATGACACAAGGCCAAGAGGTTATTGCAGGGTGCCTCGTTTTTATTGGGAAGATAGCCAATGGAGGTTTTAGGTAGGACGTGACACATTTTATATTTTGGTAAAGGTCACTTTGACTTCCATGAGCGAATACAGTGAGCTTAGTCACCTTCCCCTTAACCTCAGTTAACATCAAGATTAGTTATTGGTAGCGTAACCAAGAGGTCTTAATGGTATTGCTCCAAAAATTCTCTTGCAAACATTTTAAGTCAGATATTTTTGGGCAGAGTCAGCTCTCAGGTAAATAGGTTCATTTCTTCAGTTTCCCAGAGTACCTACCTTATTGCAGTTTTGTGAATATTGATTGAGACAATGTATGCAAAATGCTTAAGTGGGAGGTTCCATTTATTTGGCCTCCTATATGTCCCCTGTGTGTAACTCAGCAGCCCAAGACCCAGCCTCTCAAAGATGAAGCTGTGTCTGCTTTCTGTCTGAGTCTGAGGGTGACTTTGCTCAGGGCTCTCTCTGTCCTCTAAATCCTGCTCTTATCACCTCCTACTTTGTTTTTTTCTTCTTCTTCAAGTTCTGTTCTTTTTTCTTCTCTTTTTCCAATTCTTCCTTCTCTTTACACCCTTGGTCCTTATCCTCAGTACTTCCTCCTTTATGTGCCTTAAAGATAGTGATATGTATTTTTCCCAGATATGTCTCTCTGTGAAAGATAACAGGCAATCTTGAGAAGTTACTGTTGTCTTTGATATTCTCTGATTCTCCCCTTGCATGGTTGCTCACCTACGCATCTCTAGGGGAGGTCCTTGGTCAAGGAGTCAGCAGAACCCAGAAAATCAAACCAAAAACCTGCTGCTCCTAGCAGACCAGCCTGAAAAACATTATATTAGCATTGTAAATTGTGTGCACTTTACTTTTTAGGTCATTAATGAGTGGAAATAATATTGGTTGCAAAGATGTCCTGAGAATTACCTGATAGGTAACCTCTTTAAGGATGTAAGAGCAGAAATGGATATAAACTGACTGGTTTTTTAATGCAGTCATTTTTTTTTTTTTTTGCAATATTTATAGCTCTGCTGCCAGCCAAGTGAACTACAGGTAATAATAAAATGACTCCTGTTTCCAGTATCGGAGAGTACCCGATATAGCTGTCATGCCTTCTCCCCTTTGCAGGTTGAAGTTGACCCTGTCACTACATTCCCTCTGAAGGGCCTGACGCCCCTCACGGAGTACACAATTGCCATTTCCGCCATGTACGAGGAAGGGCAGTCAGAGCCTCTGACTGGAACATTTACCACAGGTAAGTAAGCCTTATTATGGTATGAAAAGTTTCCAAGAGTAACTCTGTAGAAATCACACAATGGACCATCTTCTTGCCTTGGCTGGGTGGTTCAGTTGGTTGGAGCATCATTCTGTACACCAGAATATTGTAGGTTCAATTCCTGGTCAGGGCACTGTCTGGGTTGCAGGTTTGATACCCGGTCAGAGCACATATAGGAAGCAAACAATTGATGTCTCTCTCTCACATTTCTCTCTCTCTCTGTCTCTCTCTCTCTCTCTCCTCCACCTCCTCTCTCTCTAAAATATCAATAAACATATCCTCAGATAAGGATTAAAAAAATAAAAAAGAAAAGGAGCAACTTTTTCAATTGTGATTTTAAAGAGATTGTGTTTTAATTTTTGTTTAATTTATATTATTATGAACAAACCAACGATTAGTCAACAAGACTGCCTAATGGCTAATTGTTTTCTATCAAAGCAAGTAAAAAAGAGCCATCAAAAATTCAAAAAGCTTCAGTTAAATGAAAATGTACCTTGTTCTATTCCTAACCTCATATTGTTTCTTTTGTTCTATCAATGTAACATTTTCCCAATGTTCTTGTATTCCTATGTGTGTATATTACACAGAACTTCCAAAATTGTTGATATCCAAATGTTTTTGACCTACAAAATGACAGCTTTATACTATTTAACCTAATACATTAACTTATAACCAACAATGTATTTTCATGTGGACTAAAATATTAATACAATGTGGATATTTTAAATACTAAAATAAAAAATAAGGCGCGAAGGCATTCTCTTTTCTGCATATACTCTCTAGTTACTCAATAAATATAAAACATTTTTTGCCTCTGTGACCGCAGTTCTATTTTCTGCTTTCTGAACCCATTCAGATTGCACATGGAAACAAATTTAAGGAGGTAAGAAGTCATTCTGAGAGAGACGAGAATTAACTAGATTGGGAAATAATGTTCACTGCAAAAACTTTGGTCATTTCACAAAATCTCCCGAGGGCTGCCTCCAGGTGGAATTCTCATGGGGTCCTGACAAAGGGTTCTAAATGTCTCTGATTTCAAATAGTAAAAATCAGTGATGGACAAACCGTTCAGGGTACAGTTGGATGTTATACCCTCTGCTGTACGTCTCAGAAGTGTGTAAGCAGTGAAATAATGGAAGGTCTGATAAATTAGATTTCACTCCTGGTGGCTGTCATATGTACAGGCTTAAGAGAGTGAAGCTTCTTCTCCAGGACTGAGCTTATTCCTAGAGAAAACTTTAGGCATGAAAGTGAATAAAGCCATGGGAATATAGTGAATAATGTGACGACGACTGTGTGTGGTGCCAGGTGGATGTTGGAGGTGTTGTCAGGAGCAACGTAAAGCATTGCAGTGTATGCTTGCCTGACTCCTGTGCTCTCCACCTGAAGTCAGTACAAAATAATGTTGAAGGCCGGCAGTAACAGACAAATTTTTATGCACCCCAACCGGGAACTGAGCCCACAACCTAGGCATGTGCCTAGACTGGGAATTGAACTCGTGACCTTCTGGTTTACGGGATGATGCTCCAACCAACTGAGCTACACCAGTAGTGGCTGTAATAGACAAGTTTTTTAAAAAGAAAAGTGCTTAAAGCTAAAAGAGATATTTCTCAGAACTTCTAGGGCACCCTTTCATTAATTTCCTCAAAGTACTAGGAAAAATATTATCTTTGTAAAATGATGAATGTGGCACTCTTATTTTTTATAGTTAATGAAAAGAGTCAAATAGAGAACCTAGGTTTTCTGGAAATGACTGGAAAACTTGTACAGTCTACTCTACCCAAAGTCTTCCTAGCTTACACTGTGGTGAACGCTTCAAACAGAAATGTTGGGAAGGTCGCTCTGGACTGATGGGTGCTGCTCTTGGGAGTCCCTGCCCAAAGCAAGGGATGGCTCAGAGGGTGCTTTCTCTTCATGTGGCCCCAGGAGTGGTGGCTTTCTTGCCTTCTCAGTTTCCTCACAGAATCTCTTTCCTTGGCCCCCAGAGGAAGTTCCAGCCCAGCAATACTTGGAAATTGACGAGGTGACAACAGATGGCTTCAGAGTGACCTGGCATCCCCTCTCCGCAGATGAAGGGCAGCACAAGCTGATGTGGATCCCAGTCTATGGTGGGAAGACTGAGGAAGTGAGTCACGGGAAACAGGCTGAAAATTAATGCGCAGTGTTTTGTCTGGAAGTGAAGACCCTCTGCTGCATTTGAGTTGGTCTTCCCTTTAAAATAGACAGAGAATCCCAGAAATAATTAATGTATTGCACAGCATGGAGTTTTATATGTGTCAAACAAAATGATTTGACGTGCATTTTTGCTAGTGCCCTAGTTATATATTTTATATCTTTCAGATTCTCTGGCTTTCCTAAATGATATCTAATAAAACTTCAAAATGCCGCTTTCGTGATAGTCATAGTTTATGTGAGGGAACTGAAAGGAATAAAGCCTCTGGTTTGACTTTAAAATTGAGTTTGATGATCCTAGAGTCCTTTATGCTTAGCTGTTTCTTGCTTACAGCTGGAGCAACATTTTTCCTTTTAATTATTTTTTTCTTAACTTTCTCTTCTGTTACTCAAGGAAAGCCAGTTACTAAACACTAAATACTTTTCAGGTTGTCCTAAAAGAAGACCAAGACTCCCATGTTATTAAGGGCCTGGAGCCTGGCACTGAGTATGAAGTTTCCCTGTTGGCTGTCCTGGATGATGGGAGCGAGAGTGAGGTGGTAACTGCTGTTGGGACCACACGTGAGTCTTGGCCTGGCCGAGGTGGACATCGCCAGCTCCCACCACTCAACACCCTCTGCACCCACCCGTCAGCCTTATTCTGGGCTACAGAATCTCTGATTTCTCTTTGTCCCCCAGAACTCTACACGTATCTTCACCTTTAATGAAACCAATATGTAAAGCATCTTTGTAGCTTAGGTTACGACCACCATGAGGCCAGGACCTGTCTATCTTGTTCAGTGTCGTCTCTCCAGAGCTTAGCACAGTACTTGGCATGTTTTAATTGTGTAATAAATACTTGCTGCATGGATGGATGGATGGATGGATGGATGGATGGAATAATTATAAATTAATAAATGAGTAAACAAATAAACCTGGGGCAAACATGTCCACCAAGAGTTTACGGAATTTCCCAAGTTGATCTTGGTTCCAAGAATCGTGTACAAAATTCACTTGCTGATTCATTCATCCCTTCATTTTTTAAATATGAGGTATTAAACACATATTAAATTTTCTTTCATTGGGTTCCCAGGAATCAGATCCTGAAAGAGAAAATTGCATCCAGAAGGTTTATTTAAGAGTTTAGTTGGGAGATACATCTGTAAGAAAGTAAAGCTGGCCGGATGGGACATAGAAACTAAACAGTCCTTAGCTAATTCTGTTAGGAGTTCTAGACCTGGGATGACCCTTCTGAGTTGTCCCCAATTGAGTCAAAGACGCTGGGCCTTTGTATCCCTGCATCCCCCTGTCATTGGAGGTAGGCCAACCCCCGACAGAGTCTATGACCTCAGGAAAGGCGGTTCCCAGAGCTCGGAGCCACTGCAACCAGTATTCCAGAAGCTGATGGATGAACATGTTGACAGTGGAAAGGGAACTTGGTGGAGCACCGCTCAGCTGCTCTACCCACTGGTTGCCCAGGTTGGATATAAGACATAGAAGGTGCACGTGTACTGTCCTCCTTGGTGGCCTTGTTTGGCAGCCTTTTCACAACTGAATCTACAGCAACTTCCTTGAATTACCATGGTTATGCCTCATGTCAAAGTGACTGGGAGGTTTCACCACTTTACAGGTATAATTCAAATATATTTACGAAGGCTGGTATCTCTGATTAGGCACTTCAACTACTTTGGGTTTCAATTTCCTTATCTGCAGACTAGGTTCAATGTCTGCCGTACATACAACTCACATCTTCACTCTTACAACCATAGCCAAGATTGCTGTGAGAAGCAAGTGAGATAATATAGGTGGCGTTTCTTTGAAAACTATAAAATGCTCTACACAAATATATATAGTTATTATCATTACAGAATTTTAAAATAATACATATATTTTTTAGTTGACAGTGCTTGGACGGAACCAGCTACGACCATAGTTCCTACCAGACCTGTGACATCAGGTAAGGACAAATCAAAGCCCACTTACCTATAAGAAAAGTTTGATTTAAACTGAAGTTATGTTAGCCCAGTTTTACTTATGTTTGTATTATTAATTAGGAACAGGGCATGCCAGCTCAAATTTCACGTCCTCAGGACCTCTCACCCTCTTCTTACCCCTAAATAGCAATAGGTCCTCTGTCTACTCATCTTACCGTATCTCCCTTTGCCTTTTCCATCTTTGTTTTGGATTCCCATTGAATCTTTCAGAGAATGTTAACATAACAAACCATAGAGTTCCTGTCCTCTGTTTGATCTATCTCAGTGACTTCTCCTGTCGCTCTGTTGAGAATTATTCACATCATGGTTTCCTTGCATTTTTGTGGAAAACTAAGATCTGGCTGGTTTATTGGTCTTCCTATAGCAGTTATTTTCTTCTCTCAGCCTAACTTCCCTCTTCGTTATAACACATCTTCCAAATAGCTGTCAGAGTCAACTAGATAAAATACAAGTTTAATGATATCATTTATTTCCCTACCTAAAGCCCTTCTGTGGGTTTATAGATGTTCCATCATTCCTTCCTTCCTTCCTTCCTTCATTCATTCATACACTGCTTCATTCTTCCTTCAGTTAATCTTTATTGACCCTTTTTTCTTCCCCCAAATCTCTTTATCATAACACCCAAGATCCTGCTTGGGTTCTGCTTCTCTTCCTGGCCTCCAGCCCTGTTTTCCATGCTGTCCCCATATCCCCCTGATATCTAGTCATCCTAGTCCTGGAGGTGAGATGCTGTGGCTTCCTGTACCCACTGCTTGGTACCACCCCCAGTTTTGCCTGGTAAATGTCACTGTCCTGCCACCTCTGTGATACTTTCACTATTTTTGTCAAGTGTTAATCACTGCCTATCTCAAAGGCCCAACACAGTCTGACATACAGGAAAAGTTCAGTGAATGTTGGATGAATAAATGAATGAAGAAAAGGAAGAGTTAGTAGAGATGGACAGAATGAAAGGAAGTCAGCATAAAAAGGTGAAGAAAAATGGGACAAATAAGGGGGCAGACACCTTGGGAGGTGAGAAGGAATGTGTCAGAGAATACAGGTGAAGGAGCTTGGACAGATGTCAGAGAAAAAATAATCTCCGTGTGGGCTGAGTGAATAGGGGTAGCCATGGGGAGAGACTTGTGCCTCAGGGCAGGAGTTGACACAGAAGCAGGGGAACAGATGAATGGGTGGGTGTTGGATGCTGGATCGCACCCTGAAGCTGACCACAGGGGTCCGTCATGTCTGCTTCTCTAACAGAGCACTAGTGTGAGGTTTTCATGGGCATGCTCCCCTTCATGAGTGAGTTCCCCTTGGGGCTTCCCAGCCCACGGGCTCCTCCCCAGTTCCTTTTACTAGTGTGTATGCAAACCTGGTAGTTTTGAGGTGTCCATGGTCTCACCCTGTCAGCATCTCTGAAACCCATTTTTATTTACCACCAGTAGGTATCATGGCTCCCCATTAACAACTAAAGCTAAGTTGTTCTTCATCACGTGGGTCTATGTTAGAGAAATATGTTAAATGATCCTTGTGGCCATGTCCGCAGATCGTCTCTGTAGCTCATTTTGGAATATGATGGGTTTAAAATTTGTTAATCCTTGGTTGTGTTTATTCCAGTTTTCCGGACAGGAATCAGAAACCTGGTTGTAGATGATGAAACCACTTCTAGCCTGCGGGTAAAATGGGACATTTCAGACAGCAGCGTGCAGCAGTTCAGGGTGACCTACCTGACTGCTCAAGGGGACCCCGAGGAAGAAGTGGTAGGAACGGTCTGTATAAGTACGGCTGACTAAAAACTCTGAGCTTCCCTAACTAACAGAGCTAATGGCGCTATCTGCAGAGCTTGATGCAAACTCCCTCTACTGCTACTTCCTTGGTGACTCTACCATCTCCAGACGCTAATGTTTCCTTTAATCCAAACTTAAATACTGGTTTCTTGATGACCTTTCTATCTGCAAAAACTTGCTCCACATAGAGCCTGCTTCAAACTGATAAAGCCCTGGACCTTGTTTCTCCCGCTGTGTCTGCTGCCTTGGCAAGTCGCATCATCTACGTTGGCTCTTCTGTATTGGGAACCTGGGCACATTCTTAATCATGGCCTTCCACGGTTTGTTTCTTTTGTGTTTTTTTTTTTAATTATACTGCATCATTCCTTTTAGTCTAGAACCTAAATATTGTTTCTTAGATATGCTCCTTATCAGACCAGATAACCCTACTTTGCATCCAAAAGATATTTTTCCTTTTTATTTTTCTTGGGGTCATGAAACATGCTTTATTTAGCCTCATTACTTGCATTTCTTGTCAGTGCATTGTGTTTGAACCATTTTAGGAAAGAGTTCTACAAATTCATTATCGCTCAAGAATAACATCATTATCCTTCCTTCCTCTTCGTTACTTAAAGGGACTTTGATAAAAAATTTATTTTTATTTGTGTGTTTATCTAAAAAACTACTTGAGCCCAAAATTCTGTCAGGAAGCACTTTATTTCAGGCTGATAGAGGAATCATTACAGAACACAATGGTGACCCTACAATATCCACATCTACTGTGAATAGCCAGAAAGTCCCTGAAACTAGTCTGGAAGTACCTTTGGAAAGTTAACGAACACTTAAACAAAACAGGTTGAATTATAAATTGACTCAGACCATAGATTTCAAATGATTCATGATTGAAAATTTCAAAAATATTAAAACTATAATTTGGATGCTTTATTTTTTCCTGTTATTGTCCACATATTTTAATGCAGTTCCTAAAAATGAGACCCATAAAAACTTCCCAGAATGGGAATTTTGTTTTTTAGTTTTTGTTTCTACTCTTTCCAAGAAACACAGTAAGCTTCTTGCTAAATTATTCTTGCTAATTTGGAAAGAGTAACAATTTAATCTCATGTATGCACTTGGAAGCTATGCAAGGTAAAATAATAATAATATTTTCTTTGGGTTGCTGCTAGATAATTTTCCCTTTGGTAGTTTCTTTCATTTCACACTGTTTATTTCAAAACACCTGAACAACCTAAATGAAGGAAAAAAAGATCAAAAGTCTTAAAGCACATGTGCCCCAGTTAAACAAACTTTTAATAAAAATGAAAAATATTGATAAATTTGGTAGTGATTATTTACTGTACAGGAGTATTTTTACTACACAGAAGAAAGCACTCAGGAATTCTTTGAATATCTAGCACGTTTAGTGAATTCTAATTCAGTTGGAATTGTACACACTTCCTTTACAGGCATATCTTCAGGGACTCAATGGAGGATTAATTGGGAATTTATATCTCAGCGTCTTATGCAGTTTTACTGCTATGTAAATGTAATGCATTGTTATGAGAGACAGAAAATGGGTGCATCTAGATTTAAGTTATAAAACCAAAACAGGCCAGACATATATCAAAATCCAAAGACATTGAACTCTCACACACTGAAGAAATATCTTAAAATAATGATCCATGGCAGATAAAGAACGATGGCTACAATATATTCCAAAAGTGATAAAGGAAATGCTTCTGGATATGAGAAATGCTTCCTACCATTCTTCTAAATTTTCCTTAACTGCAAAAGCTGTTTAAATTTAGTTCAGGAAATGAAAAAACAGAGTATTGAAGTTGGAGAAGAGTGTATGTATATGATTGTAAACCAAAGTCAAGCATATGCTTGTGTGTGTGTGTGTGTGTGTGTGTGTGTGTGTGTGTATAACAAAGGGAACTAAATTTGCTTTTCCAGTTGAGAGGCAATATTGAGATGACATATTTATATATTTTCTAAGCATAGGCAAATCTACTAGATATTTCCAAGAAAAAGCTTTTGAATTCTTAGTAAAGATACCTGTCAAATAATTCATATGGCTTGACTTTTAACTCTGCTCTGAAATATGGAGGAGTGGCAATCACATTGCCCTGAACTTTTTGTCAGGGTGTGGGTCTCACACTTCCTTTATTTGTGAAAAGCTAATCAGTATTCCAGACTTTTCTAGAACATGGGTGTCAAAATCCATAACCGTGACCTGAATTCTGACTTGCAAGAAATGTTCTCTAGCAGGGATGCTTAGGGTGTGGCTCAGTTTCCTACAAGAGGTTTAGAGATTAAAATTAAGCTTTACAAACATGTATAGCAATTTAATATTGTTGTGGCATCCAAGGTCATGTTTCTAGCAATTTTGTTTTATCGTAACTATAAAAATATTGGTCTTTAATGGATCGGAATCAACACAACAGCACCAACACCGCCTAGTCCATCACCACAGAGCGTGAGAGTCACTGACCAAAATGAAGATGGGGGGAATCCTCTTTCGACTGATGGGATACAGGCTGTGCTGAAGAGCTCTGGGCAGTACTAGAGCCAGACATGAGGTTGCATTTCTGACAAAAATTAAAAACATGAAGTTCACTGGTCAGATTTGCATCTCATTTATCCATAAGCATCTTTTTTAGAATTGTTTTATAAACAACACCAGCGTCTGCTGTGCTCTCTGGCATCTGTTTTTGGTAGGTACCCCGTCCTTACCTTGCTTTGTGCAAACAAGCAGAGAGACCAAGCTGAAGGAACTTTGCATACCCCGGAGGAATTTACATTGTGTTCTTGTGAATGAATAACATTAGGGCGAGAAGCCTCATGCAGTGCAGTCACTGTGGAGTGGAGGGCAGTGGTTAAAACAAGGCTCAGACAATATATCCAGGATGTCAACATGGCTCCTTAACTCAATAGCTGGGTGGGCCTCAGTTTCCTCATCTGGAAAATGAGTGTGATAATCCTACCAACAAAGGGATGTGGTGAAGATGAAGCGAATTACTGTATTAGATAGACTATTTGGAGTAGCACCTGGCTTATAATAATTGAGGAGTAAATGATGACCATTATCATAAACCACAGTAACTACTTCCTGGAAAGCTGAATGCGTCCTCCCAAATGGCCCCACTGCTTTGCAGTATTACACAGTTGAAATTTGATTGGTTCTGGGGGCATGTGTTTCTCTGTTTGAGAGAGATCCTTATTTAAGGACCGTCAACATGGGTGGTTTGCTAACAAACTGCTTGGAATGAAAGTCCAGGCTCTGTGGGCCAGAGGAGCTCTATTTAAAAGAAATACCCTTAAGAAAGCTATAGCGATGGGGTAACAATACAAGTCAGGACCGCCACGGTCCTTCCTTTACACGTCCTTAACGCTAGGGTTATCTAGCCCATTCTAGAATAAAGCAAAGCTCTTTTTAAAAAATCTCCCTCCCAGAACCACATCAGTCCAACCCTGTACCCTGTATATTTCCATGTCCTTTTTCTATGAGGAGCAAAATTATATTAATCCAATATAAAATCATCTAAATCACACTTCTTTTTTATATACATATTTTTAAAAAATTCTTTTTAAAGTTTTGCAATATCTTAGCAACAGCTGCCTCTGGGTTCAACTCGAGGCTTTCGAGGGCTTATTCCATGATTTATAGATCCCTTCTCTCATCCAGAAGTAGACAGCATAGCCCCTTGCCTGCTGGCATTTGCAGCAAAAAGCTCCTCCAGCTGTCCCAGTCTTGTGACTGCCTTAAATGAGTTTGGGTCAGCTCTTACATCCCAGGGTTTTTTCCAGCCGTGATTAAGTTCCTTAAATGGCTCAAGATGTGTCAGTATCTAACTGCTGGAGCACAGGCAGAGAGGCTTGTGGTTTTTGCATTGAGAACATGTGGCTTTTTGGGTCCTCGTATTCTTCCCGGGGAGCCAGAATTTGCGCTGCTGGGCCATGTGGTGCGGTGTGGCAGTGCTTGTGAGGGGTCGACCCCACGGCTGCCTTTCATTTTTTGCAGCCTTTGAGACAGAGTGATGGTTATTTCCGAATGAGGAAAACATCTCCTTTTAGAAATGAAAAAGCTGCAACATTTCTTAGTGTTACTGGTCAATATGTTTCGACCTGGAAAACTTGGATCGAATGTGTGATTCTGTTATTTGTGGCTAACATCCATTCTTTTCCAAAATGCTGAGATTAGATTATCCCTGAAAGGGTAAAGAATAGGAGGCTAAATTTTTGAGAGGATACTTAAGTAGAATCAGACAGAATAAGCAGGCTGGGTTCTAGAATTAACCCTCTGAAGCAATGAACACCTGCTTTCCAAATAGATGATTACCGTCTCTTCTGGATACTTTACAAATGCAAAAAAGATGTTGAGAGAAGACCATTTCTGAGAGCCGAGAGCTTCACATTTAAACCGTCTGCATTAGTGATTATATACTAAGGGTTACTGAGGGGAATTTCAGAGAGAAATGCTTTCGCGTGGATGCTTTTGTTTTTTTTTCTCATCACTTTCCAAATACACCATGCTTCTGATCTTTTCAAAGTGCCCACGGTCCTGCTCCTTGTGACCCGTGGGAACAGAGGTCTTACTAAGCTCACGGCCCTTTGCTTTTCTGTGCAGGTCATGGTGCCTGGGAGCCAGAATGATGTCCTTCTGAAGCCTTTGCTTTCCAATACTGAATACAAAGTCACAGTGACTCCCATCTACGATGATGGAGAGGGTGTCAGTGTCTCAGCCCCTGGAAAAACCTGTGAGTGAAGCTTTCTCCCTGTGGATACTAGCTGGCTATTCAATTGAAAACGCTTGCCCCTTGTAATTTATCCTAAATAACACAAAAGTACTGTGGCGAAAAGAGCAAAAGAGATTGGGAGACAGAAAATCTGAGTTTGAGTTCTGTCTTCACACATTCACGCTGTGTGACTTTGGGCAATGCGCTTAACTGCTCTGGGCTTCAATTTTCTTGTCTGCAAAAGCAAAGACTTGAAAGCAACTACATCTTACTCCGTCAGCACCTAATGCATCACAAGCTCTGTTGATTCTCCAAAATGCATTCTGCACAACTGTCCACTCTCTCTTCATCTAATCGGTTCTACCCCAGTCAGAGCCACACTCTGTCACTAAAAGGAGGGCCAATAGAGTCTTTGTGATCCTACTCTTGGATCTTTTGTTCTCCTCACAGTAGCCTGAGGGGCTTTCCAAATATAGACAGTTTCATGTCCTGCCTCTGTCTGAAGCCTCCTAATGGCTTTCCTTTGTATTCAGGATAAAATCCAGCAGTTCTTCCCAAAGCCTTACAAGGCCCTGTTTGACCTGCACCCTGCTGATCCCTTTAATCTCACTCCTAAAGACAATTGCCCCAGCCACACCTCCTCTTCTGCTCTTCATTAGACCTTTGAAGCTTGCTTCTGCCATAGGCCCTTGCGCTAACTATTCCTTCCATGCAGAATATCCTTTCCCAGTTGTTTGCATTTCTGGCTTTTTCTTGTCAGCTTGGTCTCTGCTGAACGCCATCTCCTCCGACTTTTCTGACCATCTACGTGAAGCAGCTCCCGCTTTCTGTATCATCCTGCTGTGTTTTGTTTTGTCTTGTTTTGCTCATGTGGTGGCACTATTTTCTTGTTTACTCGTGTATTTGTTCACTGTCTGTCTCCCATCCTGGGAGGCAGCATCCTGAGAGCCCAGGACCTCAGCTGTGTATTCACCTCTGCACGCCAAACTCCTCCAGCACAGAGGAATGCTTAGGAAATATTTGTTTTAGATGAATTGGCCATGACGATCAAGTGAGGAGCACATATGAAAACCCTTGGTCAAAGTACCGTGAAGTCTTGTCTTCCTCATGTGTGGTTATATGTACTTGCATGAAGACAACCCCAGAATCCAGTGGCTTAAAATAGCAACCATTTTATTATATTGTATGATTTTGTGGGTCAGAAAATTAGGCAAGGGCTTGCTGGGAAATCCTTCTGCTTCTCATAGTATTGACTATGGCCACCTGGTAGCTGGACTGGTGTGGCGTATCCAAGACAACTTCACCTGCATGCCCGGCAACTTGGTGGGAAGGCCTGGAAGTCTGGACTCAGCTGAGTCGCTCTGTCTCCACGTAACCTTGGAGCTGCTCCATGTGGTCTTTCCGGCACGATAGTCATAGTTCTTAGGTGGCGACTCAGGACTGTAAGAGCAAGTGTTCCAAGAGGCAGGAAGTGGAAACTGTCAGGTCAGTTAAGGTCCATGCCTGGAACTAGCCCAGTGTCACTTCTGCTGTAATCTATAGTTCATGGGGGTCATAGAACCCACCCAGATTCAAAGAGAGGGCCGTAGCCTCCACCGCTCAATGGGAGGAGAGTCGGAAACCCTGCACCCATCTTTCATCTACCACATTTACCCAACGGTTAAGTGTGATTTGGTGCAGAATGGTGGCAAGGGCCGAATTCTGGACCTGGGCATGTAAGTATGGATTTTTCAAGTTAAGTGTGTAAGTCATTAAAACTCCATAGCTGCAGCCAAAAGTCCTGACTCTGCTCAGCTGAGCAAGTGGAGGTTAGTGCCTTATTTGATTGTGTTGGCCTCTCTCCCTCCCCCACCCCCCGCCCAAACCCATGCTCTAAGTGCTTTCACCCAGATCCCCACCAAGGCTACACATTTTGCCAAAGATCACCCAGGGTATACTCAGGGTCGTGTGGAAGGAGGGAAGGCAGGGGAAGAGCAGAGCAGTGGGAGAATTCCAAGCTCTTCTTGTGTTTCACCCGTACATGGGCATCTTAACTTGATCTTGGCTTTGATCAACACATTAGAATTTCTAGCATGTTTTTGGCATTTTGCTACTAAATAAATGTTTGGAAACCACAGGCTTAAATAGCAAATAAAGAAGAAAATCAAATGGTATTCACCTAACATTTATGGAGCACCTACTATGTGTTTTAAATAAGTCATTCTTATCTATCTTAAGTCTAGATTGTTGAAAAAATGCATGTAAAGATGGTTTAAAATAATATTAGTAAATTCTGCTGTTCTGAGTTGATTTTGAACTGTGTTATTTAACACTCTAATGCCTCATAAAGTTACCATAAACCCTTTCACTGCGGGGAGACTGAGAGGGGAGGAAGGAGATGGGAGGACAGGTAAAAGATCTCCCTCTAACTGCCAATGTCCTGTGCTCAAAGATTTATTTTTGTTAGAAAATATGTTTTCTAACATATGTTAGAAATTAGCTCATTTGTAAAGGGTTTCATGTTAAACACACATACATACTCACACAAATAAAAACTATTTAAAGACTATTACTATTGAAATATCACTTAAATATCATTACAGAAGAAATAGCATCACATGTAGCTATAGCCACATAGTAAAATTATTTCAAAGTGTTAGTGGATGGCCTACTTATTTTAAACAGTGGTGAACACAACTAAATTCCACCAACAACAAAGTGATAGGGGTATTATATATCAGTATACATAATAGCTTACAAAGCTCCTCTATATAAACTGGCTTTAACATTTTGATGAGAAGTCCATAAACGATAACATAAAATTTAAAGAATATAGGCAATACGAAGATGAAAGCAAAAAAATGATCATCAGAATCTTACCTTTGAGAATTAGCATCATTACTATAGTGTGATCCCCCTTGATATTACTGAGCGAACAAACTTTGATAGTGGAAGAGAATGGTGTGTATACAGAAATTTTGATCAACACGATGCAACTTAATTTTACTTAAAATTAACTGAAGAAAAAGAAACCTAATGACATTTAATGAATGGCTGATCTTCAGATCGAAGCACTTCAAGCACAATTATTTTCTATGTATTTAATATTTAGAGCTGCCATGGACTCTCAGAGGTTAGTGCATTTTCACCTGTAAATACTGTGGGAAGAGATCCTCTAATTTTGTTAATGAAGCTGTAAGTTGTAAAGATGGATACCACATGCAGTCCTGTTTACCCCTGTCTTTCCTGCTCAGTGCCACCCTCTGGTCCCCAGAACTTACGGGTCTCAGAAGAATGGTATAACAGCTTGCGTATTACATGGGATCCCCCGTCTTCCCCTGTAAAGGGCTATAGGATTGTCTACAAACCTGTGAGTGGTAAGTATGCCTTAAAAATCATTGTTAGCATCTAAAATGTCTTTTAAGACAAGTTAGTCTCAATCTCCATCTGAGATGTTGCTCTTGCCTCTGTCATACTTTCTAGCCTTTTCTGGCCCATGTAACTAAAATACCCCACCTCCAATTTCTCCAGACACATAATCTCTATGAACCATGACAATAAAGTAGCAAGAATACACCAGAGGTCATTAGCCTCCTCAAGATGGATTCCTTGGGAGTCCATCACCAACTTTTTCCTTTCTTTTCTTTAGTCCTGGGGCACGTGTTATGGGCAAAACAGCCTTGCTGAATATGCTCTTTGGCCCATTTAATAAACATTGATCAGATTTTCTGAGGGAAAAGAGCTTTGTTTGAGGCCAGTGGCAATTCTGCTGCCCAGAAGAGATACCTTTGATTGTCACCACACGGGGGGTAAGGAGTTGCTATTGGCATCTAGTGGGCACTATTAGGCATCATACACATTCACGGTGCCTCTTCCCTGCTGCTCCAGGGTAGAGATTTATCCAGCCCAAGATGTGAACAGCGCTGAGGCTGAAAAACTCTGTTCACATTCAAGGGGAAGAACTGAATGTGGGCATTGGCAACAAGAGTTTGGGGCGTGGGAAAAACACTACTGAAATAACACATAAACACACAGATATTTAAGTATATTGTTAGAAGTTCTGCAGTAAAACAATGAGTATTTTAAAAATCCGTCACTAACTCACAGCTCTTAAAGGATGAGCACATATGGGAAGAGGCAGAAGGTAAATAAATTTGTGCAGGACTTAGCAAGGAATCCTTTTAATGCTAAATCAAAGACTTCACTGGGTTGAAACAGAGGTGAAAATTTAAAGGCCCCAAGAAGCCAGCTGGGCAAAGGCCTTGGAGTAAGCATGTCATCTGTCGGTCCTGGCCCGGAAGCTCAGTGGGTTAGAACCTTGTCCCCATATGCTGAGGTTGCGGGTTAGATTCCCTGTCAGTGCACATTCCAAAGTCACGGGTTTGATCTCTGGTCAGGGCATGTATAAGAATCAACCAATGAGTGCATGAATCAGTGGAACAACAAATCAAAGTTTCCCTCTCTCTCTCTAAAATCAATAAATAAAACTTAAAAAAAAAAAAGAGTGTCATCTGTCTGGTCTAAAAATATTTTAAGAGGAGTGGATACAACTAACAGTGGTAACATACACACTGTCCCCTGTGTGGTAAATAAGAGAAGGCATGGCGTCCATGATATATTTTACTGCTACTGCCACTTGAGCATCTGCTGGGGACACACTGGTGTCTCAGAAGGGGGAATAGAAGTTGACTTCTTCAGTTTGGCAAGTGTCCCAGAGCCTATGACAACGTAGTAGCTCCACTGCGAAGGCCTCATATGTGGTGGCTGATGGATGGTGAGGTAGACCAGCTTCTTTGAGTCAGCGCCAAGGAAAGAACTATATTTGAGAAAAGGGCGAGATTCATAGAAAAAGCCCTAGTTTGGTCGTCAGGTATGCAAGTCTTAGAGCTAGACGGGGCTGGAGTCGCTCCGCTGTATAATCCTGGGCAACTGAAAAACAGTCAAATCGGTACAATTCACCTCAGGAGCGGTGCCCCTTTTTTCCGTATGCGGTTGTAACTGAACTATACTCTTTCTCCTTCCAGTTGCTGGCCCGACCCTGGAAACTTTCGTGGGAGCTAACATCAACACCATTCTTATCACGAACCTCCTCAGTGGAATGGACTACAATGTGAAGATCTTTGCCTCCCAGGCCTCAGGCTTCAGCGACGCCCTGACAGGCGTGGTGAAAACACGTAAGACCGACATCCCGGTGCCTCAGCCCCGCCCCCCCGCCCCGCCCCCTCATGTGGTTTCGCCACTGTTTTTACTGTAACTCAACTCTTCCTGCAACTCCGCACTTGCTTTTACTTTTCCTCAGCGTTGCCCTTTCTGGATGGTGTTTCATGGAAAGGAAGGTGTGTTCCTTACTCGGGGCTATAGTTCAGAGCCCTGATTGGCAGGCAGAATGTCAGAGCCTGGCGTCCAACTGTACTTGATGGTGGTGGATAGGATTTCCTTCTGGAAAGTCTTTGTTGGCATTTTTCAAATTAGGTGAAAATTTCCAACCAGCCTGTAGCCTGATGCAGCCAAGCCAGTCAAAGTTGGGCCAATGGGGAGAGAATGCCTTTTCTCAAAACTTTTACCCTTCCCCCCACGTAACACACACACACACACACACACACACACACACACACACACACCATGCCTAAAAGATACATACACCGGTCTAAGGACTCCCTTCTCTACCTTTTAAGGGTTTTCATGCCGCCTGCACACCATCTGGGCCATCTCACCGGCATGTACGACTCCCAGACACCCGTGGCTTAATGCAGCGTTTCGGAACTCCAGCATGATTATTCCATCCTCCTGATGTTTGTTATACTTCCACACCATCTGTTTTATATATTTCTTTAAATCGACTTACACTTTCTTTACCTAAATACTTTCCAAACCCACATAATTACTCTAAACAGAAGACCAGCACTTTTAATATACATTAAAGATAATACAGAAAAGACCAAACTAACGATGGCTTGGCTGTGTGCTAATGAAAATCATCCTGGGTGCTTGCCCCACCCTCGGGAGTGATAGTCATGGTGTAATCAAAAGCATGAGCCTTAAATCTGCTCCTTATTAGCCATGGCCTTGAGCAAAGAACTTAACTCTGAGCCCAAGTGTTCTCCACGCTGAAACGAAGATCATAATAAGCGTATACAAGCTGATTGTCAGGATTAAGTAGATAATATATGAAAACTGTCTACTATATAGCAAATGCTCAGTTAATAACTCCTATTATTATTGTAGTAATTGTACTTTATGCACTTGTCTCATATCTCACGCTCATCTCTATTCAAATAATTAATCTGATAAATGGAATTTTACAAGAATTGGAGTATGTATTTTACCAGGTCCCAAGCCACCCATATTTGGCCACCCATATTTTTACATAGAGACAGCTCTTAGAAGAAGCTTACTGAATTCTCTTTTAAGGAGTTTCTTCAAATCTTATAGGCTAGATTCCGAATCAACTTAATCTCAAAAGAAATAGTCTCTGTCTTCAACTGATCCAGGAGGGCTTTGGCCTGTGGCCCTGATCTCTTTCTTGGCTGTTCAAGGGGTGCTATTTTGATACCACCTTCACCCCCAAGCAATTTCCTGTTGTGCTGTTAGCGACCTCACTGTCCTTCCTTAGAAACACCTTCGGATCCCCTGCGCATTTTCCCACCCTCTACCTCCTCTCTTCTCCAATTTATCTTCATTTTCATCTTTAGATTGCCCTTGCTGCCTGTGCCATTTTTTCCGCCTCTATAAATTTTGTTTTTATTGGTCTCTCTTCTCTTTGATCTTTTTTGTCTCTTTTTATCCACCTTGTCTGCTTACCTCTTCCTTCTGTTCCATCCCTCTTCTCTCCTCAAATAAATATGTCGAGCATTCCAAATAGATGTTAAAAGACTAAACATATTAAATTGTTTTACCTTCTATTTTCAAAGTAAAAATTAGATCAGCTTATTATTAGTTTTCTCTTTTTCTCTCAAGGAAACTAAAACACTCCATATAATGGCAACTAAACTAATTTCAGATTTTTTTAAATGTAGTGTCGTTATATAAATCATTACTGATTTCCTTTTTAGGGGGGTGAGAGGGAGTGTTTAATTGGACTTAGAAAAATAGGTCACCCTTCTCTGATCTAACAAAGGAACAATGTAAAGATATAAGTTTTGATTAGACAAGTTTATGTTTATCATCTTAAAAATAATTTTGAACTTTAACAAAACTTTATGAGTTAGGAAATAGAGAGGAAGAACTAAGAAAAATGAGATGGATAAGAAGCAGAGATAATTAAAGAAAACATATTAAATTATTTTTTGCTTTTTCTGCTTGGGTTAAATGATAAACATTGCATGCTTATACTTCTATTGTCTTAGAGAAACAATATTTTTACTGTTTCTCAAAATAACTTTTTGGTGAATCACTTGAATATCACAGTGTTCTAAGATTAATAGGAATCCATATATTTGTTTTTATGTAATTTTTTGTTATCTGTGTTAAATCGTTAATTTTAAAATTTTCAATAATTTTTGCATTCTTGCTTCATCATGTTTTGAAGGCCAGTCCTTGTGAAATTGCCCTCCTTTGAATATAGCTTCCACTTTGTCCACTTTGTTTTTCCCTTTATTTAAGCCATCACTATCTTTCACTGGCTGATAAGTACAAATATATTTATTTTTTGCTATAAAGTTATAATATGTTAATTTTTTAATATTTAGAAAACACAAATAGATAAAGAGGGAAGATTAAAAGTCACCTATAATTTCACCACTCTTTTCATCTAATCTTTTTCCTCTCAATATATGTCCTCTCTTATTTATAAGTATGACAGACTATCTAATACATAATGTTTTGCAACTGCTTTTTCATGTCATAAAATAGTTATTTCTGTGCAAAAATGTATTGAGTTGATGGATAACTTCCCACCTCTCACTAAGGAATTTTAATTAGAATTTTATCATATTAAAGTTAATTTCAGACTTGGGGACATTTGTGTGACCTAATTATGTTTCTGTTTCCTTATAGTGTTTTTGGGTGTGACCAATCTGCAAGCAGACCAGATTCAAATGACCAGCTTGTGTGCTCAGTGGCAGGTGCAACGTCATGCCACTGCCTACAGAATAGTTATAGAATCCGTCCAGGGTAAGTGCACGTAATCATGTCTGTCGTTGTCAAGAACTTGAGTACTTAGTTCTGTGTAAGTCACCATGGACAACATACACATAACATTAGACAAGAGCCCTCTTGTTGAAGGGGCAATACTGTGTTATGGATCGTGCAAGACATGGAGTCACAAGGGCTGGCTACGCCAATTGCTGAATCTTTCCAACCTCCGCTTTCTCACATGTTAGTGGGTGGAACCATAGTGCTGCTGTGGTCCCATTCCGGGAGACTAAGCTGAGGTAAAGCTGTGTAAAGAACTCGCAGCAGTGCTCTGCACACGTTAAGCACCTGAGAAATGTTAGGTGCTATAGGTAGTGGGAACCGAAGAGCTGGGACTCACATACATTAAAATTAGATACTCAGTGGGGATCTAGGTTTGACTTGTATGTTTTTCTTAGTGATTTGGTTGACGTTTGGGGGTAATTGATGAGCAAGAAACTCTCATTCAGGAGATGGTATCTATGTCGTCCAGGGCAGGTTCTTGTAGTTCTCAAGTACTTCTACAACTTGGGACTTTGTTTTGAGGCTGAAACACTACATAATGTCTGCTTATTTTCATTAAGATGTCAAGATCAAAACAAAATTTTGATTGTCAAAAAGTGAGCTTCTAGGGACTGTAAATTCTCTTCTCACATTATCATCATGGGTAAGATTCAGAAGATGAGATCAAACACTGAAAATTATTTTCATCAGATTTGTATTATCAGGAGAAAAGATATGTCTTGTGTTGTGGGGATTATAGGAGACACTGAAAATCTCCAATCACTTTTTAAAATATTTTAAGCTAATAATATTGTTAAAATGTTTTCTTTCTGGAAAAATGATTATGATTTCCCCGTTTGAAAAAAGCAGAAAGAGCTAAGTTTGAAGGGTCTGCATAAGACTGGGTCCAGTAGCCTTTATCTCTGGCTATAACTACATTCAAAATGCAGAAATCCCACTTTTGATTTAATCCTGAAAGTGGCAAGCACCGTTCGTGAACAAGAGAGCTGAGAGCATTTGGAAACAGGCTGAGAATACGAGAATGGAGTAAGAGCACCATGAGAAGAGACTCTGCCCACCCCAGCCAAGGCATTGTCTCAGCAGATGCGCTCAACACTATTTCCCTGACTCCCTGTGTGTGATCCTGCGGGAATCCCTTTATCCTGACATGGGCTAAAACTAAGGGAGTGGATTTAATCCAGTATGAAAGTTGAGAAAGTGAAAGTCAGGACAAGTCACAGGGATTTTGTGATTGTATTTAATATGATTAATGGGATGTTTAAGCAGAAGTAGATGAAATATATGCAACTATTTGAGAAACAACCATAAAGTCTTGAGTTGTGTTTCATGTGTCTTTAAACAATGGCTAATTCATGCTTTAATATAGAAAGGTTGAAATTTAGTGGTATTTTTTTGCTTTAAAAAATATTATGAAAATCATACCCCCATATCACCTCATAATGCTATTATTTTTCATAATGTTTAAGAAGTTGACATGAAGAGATATCATCTTTCATAAAAATTATAATTATATAGATTGATATAAAATTGTATAAAAACTGGCATATCAAGGAATTGGTGAAATTGTTAGTACTTTAACTAAATGCTTTTAGTTTAGTATATTTGCAAAATAACATTGGGATTCTTATCAGAGGCTGTGATTGATGTGTCTGGTAACATTAATCTGGTAATCCGAAACCTCAATAAGCTCTTTCTGAAGCCAAGATCTTTGCTAACAAAAAAAAAATATGAGTCCACATTTCCTTCTTATCTTCCAGGTAAGTTAATTTGTACTCCAGTATAATTTTCAGGCTGCCAGAAACCTGTTTAACAGAGACTCAATGTCTCAATTAAATAAGAATAAAGAAAAGTATTTGTTTTTCATCAACATCTGTAGCTGAGAAAATTAAGAATCCAATTAGCCTACATTTCATTTACCTAGTTGCCTAACTGAACACTATTAACCAACTGGACGGCCGCAGACGGTAATTGACAGCCTCAAAAAGGACTGTCGAGGGTGGTGAGTGAATGTGGAGTTAGCAGTGAGGAATGTGTTTAAATATTTTAATTTACACAGTTTAGGTCAAAGAACAGCCCTTCTACTTAGGAGTGGGGGAGAATTAGGTTGAGGTTCTTTTTACCTTTTGACATCCTTACCCATTTCTCCTACCCCTAACTAACCCCCACCTCTGGCAACTACTAATCCCTTCTCTGTCTCTATGAGCTTGTTTTAGGTTGAGTTTCTTTATCTCACAGAGAAATGTGATCATCCCCCTACCCTCTCCCTTTGAAGGACTTGTGGTCAGGTGCCCATTCATCCACGGGCTGATGAGTCCGAGTCCCTGCTGTCTGACTGTAATAGCTCCCATTGGCTACATGAATTACCTCTGCAGAAACTTTACTATTTGTACACCAGAGGAGATCCAAAAGAGAAATGGGACCTAGTTCCTCCATGTGATGGAGAAAAGCTTTATCCAGACTGATCTATTTTTAAATGCCTCTGGCAAATTCCTACTGTGTGACAGGTAATTTTTCCAGGTTCGGTCTTTTTTTTTTTTTTTTTTTGAATCTATTCCCTGCGGTCTGCTCAAGTGCACTTGTGTTTTGAGATGATGACCATAGACAGACCTCTGTTCTAACCCTAATTACTGCTCATCTGTCTTCTTTGAGCTTCAGTTTCTCTAAAATTAGATCTTTTGAGGTAATACCTACACATTTCCAAGGATTTTGTGAGCAAAGTAGCAGGTCTGAATCATTCTGGTTTGTTTATTTCTTTGTAAATGGCAAAATTGAAGATAAAAGGGACTTTAGCAAAAGGGTCAATTTCTTGGCTCAATAGTACCTGGCTTCAGGCACATCTGGATCCAGGTGCGCAAACAATGTCGTCGAGATTAGGTCTTGCCTCATCCTTCTGCCCTGCTCTCCTCTGCCTTCGTTCTCAACCAAGTTCTGTGAGTTGGCCCAAGTCAGATCCAGAGTTACATCCTCCTGGCTTCTAGCTTAACAGTCTTTGTAAAAAAAAAAGAAGTCCCCTTTCTCTAGAATTCTAACAAAAGTCCAGGAACTGAATCCTATTGGGTCAGATTGGGTCAGATGTCCCTAAATCTGTCATTGAATTGAAGAATATGAAAGAAATTGACCGATCGGACCTGGTTGCCTTTACTCCTGTATCTGGAGGGGGAAGGGGGTGGTTTCTCTGTTCTTCCCAAATCATGTTTCTCTGTTCAAGATTGGTGAAGAACAATTCAAAGAAAGAGGAATGACATGCAAGTCATGCAAGAACAACAGATGTCCTTTACCCATGTAAATATTATGACCTTTTTCATAGCCAAGACTCAAACAAAAAAAAAGATTACAGAAGGATAAGGTCTTCGCAGGAGACACTGAAATAAAATCTGCTTTTGAGTCAGTCATTCACTTGCCAAATTAAATTGTAGGCTTTCGGTTAATAGTAGGACACACCAAAGTCAGAGACCTTTGCTTGGGTAAATCAGAGCCCCGTGAGAGCCTGTGTTAGTTCCGCAGGTGCTCTGGGGTGCTGTCTGCCCAGCTGTTTTGAGTTGACTTGGCATCTGTGGTTGTACATAGCATTTTCCTTTGAGTTCATGCATTTATACACCACATGGGCCCAAATAGAGTATTCCCTCACTCATCTCCTTAACTTGGTGAATTTCTTTCCAGCTTGCTTAAAATAAAAAAAAGGAAAAAGTTTCAAAGGGTGCTCAACTTGTCTTCTATCTTTAGGTGCTAAAATGTCAATTTTTCAGTATCATCCATTAACAAGGAGAGGGAATTGCAGCATAGTGGAGAGCCTACCTTAAAAATGAAAGGTCATGAAACAAAACCCATTTTCAAGATCAAACTTTTTGAAGGTGTGACATTATGATTAAGGGGGTCAGGGTATTTGAGACTCCTGGGGAATGGGAGAATTTATATCATAAAGTTCCAGCAGTGTATCCTGGATTCTGTGTATTCTTTTGCTGTGGATCTCAGTGACCGCTCTTAGGACATTTTGGTGAGTCAATTTGGTGGCCTCATCACCAGCATGATAATAACCCAGACCATGTATTTAGCCTTGCTTCATAAGAATGAATGCACAAAGACAGAATTTTTTTCTCTCTGTTCCAAAAAATAAATTAATTCCCTGCTTTTGGCACAATGGGTTGAGGAAATTAGTCATTATTTGGTCAGTATAAATGTTTTCCTTTAGGGCAAAGCCATTAGACATGAATCATACATGCCAAAAGCAACATGGATACACCCCCACTCATGTAACCCCTCTTTGTTAGTATTGGGAATCAAACTATACTGTTTCCCATTAATTTTACAGTGACTATTCCAGTTTTCCAAAGGCTTATAATTTTTTTTAGCAGTAAAACTCATTTATATTCTTATTGTCAAGGGTCTGTAAAGTACATGGGTATCCACAAGAAACAGAGGAGATGACAGAAACGTACATTTCTGGAACCAATTCCCTGGATGTCCCTGAACATTTTTATGGAGACAGAAGAATACCATTTATGCATAGGATTTAGGAAATGTTTGTATTACAGGTGGCTTACAGAAGCTTGCCAGAGCCTCCAAAGTTGTGGGTCAGGGTTAGCAAGAAGCATCTTTTGTGGGGTTCTGAGCCAGACTGAACTCAGACGTCAACAAAGCAGGGCACGGGGTTACTAACATTTCCTTTCACAGCAGTTTATAATCCCACAAGCATCTTAAAATTTTTTTATTCCATCATTTTGCAAAATACATGATAAAGAAATTATTGAGATAGAACTTAATTTATTCCTACCACATATATTACTAAAGGTTATATCATAAAGTTCACTTTTAACACTGTTCAATAGCTACATTATAAAAGTAAATTTTAAATTTTACTAAGCAAATGGCTTTATTTATATTTTTAAAAATTAGGATTTGTCCATTGACAAAAATTTAAATGGCATATGTCATGTTTGTTCTGACATATGTATATTGCAATATATATATTTGTTTTGTTCCTATATATTAAAATATGGGTTAAAATTTAATAGGTATTATACTTTTCAAATAGAGAAAAATAAATATTTAACATTTTTGCATTTTGCACTTAAAAAAGCAACTGTTATGTTCTAATATTTTTCTCTATTTTATTTATATTTAATAAACTACTGATAACATTTCGAAGGAGTTTTTTAGCCACCAAATAATATGTGTGATATATTTAATCAATGCAGTTTTTTGACACTGGTTTTTGAATTCCTAGAAATAAAGCAATGTAAGGCTTTAACTTGATGGATGGAACTTATGGATCAGATGAAAATCAATCTAGAGGAAAATTTGCATGCATAGAAATTTGCATGATGCAGTGATTTTTTTTAAAACTAATTATATGATACAATACCTCAGACGGTGTAATTCATTCTGGAGTTATCTGATTACCATGCATATTAAGCATTTTAGAAGCAAATCATCTGCTGATGACTGTTTTTAAAAACTTCATGTGTGTGTGTTTTATTTTATTTTTATTGTAGATGCACAAAAGCAAGAATCTACTGTGGGTGGAGGGACAAACAAGCATTGCTTCTATGGACTTCAGCCTGATTCACAGTATAAAATCAGTGTTTACACAAAGGTTCAGGAGACTGAGGGACCCGGTGTGAGCATAATGGAGAAAACACGTAAGTCAAGCGCCTTCCCTCCTGAGCCCCGTCTGCAAGAACAGTTTTCAGGTATCCTGTTTTGGCTCAAAATCTTTATTCCATTTAGAAAAATAGTAGCAATCGTTGCCCAGGAATATCTATAATACAAGTTTTGCTCCTCCTCTCCAGTCCCAGAATTCACTGCATGTGACCCACTGATGTCATCTGTATGGTTTTTTCCACCCTTCATATGCTTCGCAAGGAACGATAAGGCCATGGGATGGCCAAGTGCTTGAAACAATGACCTATATTGTGATCTAAATCCATAAGGAGCATTTGCGGTATGCGGAGTGGGAAACGAAGTTTAGGGACTGGGTGCTGACATTAAAACAATGGCATATGACCACAGCCATGTGGGCGGGCACGGAGCCAACGTGTTCCAACTCACTGACCCGAGAGTCATTGCCTACTTAAGAGGCTCTTGTCCCTTTCCCAAGTTGGCTGCAGATCTGATGCACTGAAGGGAAAGGCAAAGTATAAAATTAAAACAAAGCACTTTTTACATGTTCGAAAGAGCAAGGAGGGTGTCAGCTTGTTGGAATGACTTTTAATCAAGGATTCCTGACCTAGAGTCCACAGGCATTAAAATGGCTTGAACTGCAGTGAATTCTGGGGGACGTTTGTGTGCTTACCTCAGAATCTTGAATTTAAATTCAAAATCCCTGAGTATGTACGTCTGAAGAGGTGGTGTGGGCAGTGGGCTTTCTTGAATGCCCCCCATCATCTACCTGACGTTTAGAAAGTTCCACTGTCTGTGTGTCAGTCTTTCAACTGATCTGGGACATGTGGAAAGAAATCATCAATGTGTCACCTTCAGAAACAGAAAGTCAAAGTTTAGCAAACTGAGTCATCTAATTTTTTTCTAATATAGAAACTTTATTTCATAGCAGTGAAGTATTTACATTATGCATGTATTTTTGAGGTATAAGTTCCCTACCATAAAATTCACCCATTTTAAATGTACAATTCAATACTTTTTAATCTAGAGAGTTTTATAGCCATCACTACAATCCAACTGTAAAACATTTTCATCAACCCAAAGACATTTTTCGTGTCAGTTTGGTATATCTCCAGTCCCATCTTCAGCCCCAAGTAATTTACTTTCTTTTCTTATATATTTGCCTTTTCTAGACATTTCATATAAATGGAACTATATAACATGTAATCTTTTGCATCAGCATCTTTCACTTAGCATATGTTTTTTGAGGTTTATTCATGTTGTAGGATGTCTCAGTAGCTTGTTTCTATTATTGCTGATGAGAATTCTGTTTTATGGATAGAGGATCATATAATTTTAATGTTATTAGAGGCTTGGTAGTGCATGAGATTTAGCAAACAGGCCCAATTGGGACCCTTTCCAGCATTGTGGCCTAAGGCAATTCAACATCTCCGAGCTGCTTTGTGCTCATCAATAAAATTACATACCTACTCCCTTAGCCCACTGGTGGTGGGAAAGATCCAGTAAGATAGAAACCGTTGAGCAGCTTTTGATTTGTGTCTTATTAAACAAGTTCTTTTTGTCATTACTTAGAAGTCACAAAGTGATGGCCATGGGTCAGACATGTTTTCATTGGGACGTATATATATATTTTTAAAGTTGTAAAGTGTTTTGAAAATTCAAAAGCTCTGACATCACAGGGTACACATACCCTCATGGTGCCCATCTGCTGGAATCGAGAAACTGCCGTCCCTTTTAGACAATGTCTGTGTTCCCAAGTTGCTAGCGCTTAATGTTTGGACTAGTTCTTTGTTCACATTCATTATTTGCCTGACCTCTGAAAACATTTGAATTTGGGACCCCTGGCCTACTTCCCTTCCCCTAATCTTAACCCCATGACTGTGAACTACCAACCCAGGGTTAATTTGAATAGCTCTGTTTGATGTAAATGTTTTCCTTATGTTGGGGACATCTGTCTTTTAGCAGCTTCCACGCACTGGCTCATGCACTGGCTCTAGTTCAACCTTCTGAAGCCATGCAGATCAAGACTGCTCCTTTTCTATGTGACAGCCCCTCACATACTTGAAGACAGGGACCATCTGTATACCACACAGAGAATGTAAACACATGTCACTAGTTTATTGTTCTCCCTGCCCAAGGGATTCTTTGAGCAGATGTTCTGCCCAAACATATTGATCTATCTGCCATAGTCTCCCATTGATTTGTTCTTGATTTATTGACTGAACTTTAGACGTGCCTCAATTTTCCATTAAAGAAGATGCATAAATCTTGCTTTCCCAGATTTTAAGATAAATAAACCTGGCTTTAATAGCATTTTAAGAAGGTGCTTTAAAGAAGGTTTTGCAATCCTACTTTTAGTATTAAAATTTCTTATACTTTTTTCTACTTTTGAAACTTTTTAGCTTTTACAGTCACCTTTGCAAGACAAAAGTGGTGCATATTCATAATAATGCAACAGAGGTATAAAGTGCATTGTCAACCTCTCTCTTTCTCCATTCTTTCTTCCCAGAAATACTTATTTGTATCAACTTGGTCTCCTTCAAGAAAGTCTACCCGATGCATATATCAGACATATATTGATGTAAATAGAAATATATCAATATATATCTGATACATGTATAAGGTAGAATTTCTTTTGTGTTCCACAAATGGAATTATACCATAGTATTCTGTGGCTTGTTTCATTTCACATAATAATTAATGTCTAACATTTTTCCATATCAGTAATATAGTTACCTCATTCTTTCAAATGTTGAATCATTTTACTCAGTTTTATTTACTTGGCTCTTAGATTTGGAAAAGACTGTAAAATCCATCTCTTCCAACCGTCCTGCCAGTGAAGGAATTCCCTTTACAGCACTCGCAGCAAGCCGCCATTCCGCCTGAGCTCAAATGCCTCCGGCCACTTGGCGCTCGCTGTCCCCAGAGGCTGAGCATCCCCTCTGCGAATAGCTGTGATCAATCGGGGTTTTTTACCACATATTAAACTGGGATAATAAGAATTTTCTCAGTTCTTCTTAAATATTTAGTATTAAATAAACATTGAAAAGAACACATTAAAAATAATATTTGAGATGTTTGTCTAATGATGCCATAACTTCCCTGTGATTTGCCACATGAAGTGGTATGATCGTCACTGCTCTGATGAACTGTCCCCAGATCCTTTAACCAAACCACACCTGCACATATCACACGGACTTCTCCTCTCTCATCATCCACATGGAGCTGATCTGTAGTCCCCAGATGTCCTGCCCTTGGGCCCTCAGAACTGGAGGTTTTCCAGATACAGCCTGAGCAGAAGAGAGAGCGAGTCAGATTCCAGTGGGGACCACATCCCGGGTATGCAGGGTGAGAAGGGGGAGGTGTTATTGAGCAAGGATCAATGGTCAGTCCTCACTTAGGTGGAATGGAAATGAAGTTTACATGTGTAAAGCAACCAGAAACTAATGTGAAATCAGTTCACAGGGCTCCTGCCTTAAATCAGCATTAGAACCACTTTGTAGTGACAGTTTGATTGCATTGACTCCCGCTGGGTAAACTGAACTGTGGCAAAATGGCATTTCAAGCCTTCCGTTTAAGGTTGAAGGGATGAATGGAGTCAGTTTCCACAGGTCGTGGTTGATTTATAGCAGCCACTACATTCTCTAAGAAGAGAGCTGTCCCAGCCATTGGGTCCCATTGCTGCACGACCTCCCTCTCTCTACCACAGATGAGAAGCCTAACAGATGTTCTTTCTCTCTCTCCTTTACAGAATCACTTCCCACTCAGCCACCTACTTTTCCTCCAACCATTCCACCAGCAAAAGAAGGTAAAGGAATAACAAAATAATGATGTGATTTTACGTTTCAGACTTTGTTGATTTTGTTTGTTCACTTGAAAACTAAGGTATTAATAAATTATATTTTCTCCTTAATACAAATGCTTATCAAATCCTGATAAGGGACAAACTTGCAACCAGAGATCTGCACAATATAAACAGTGACAACAACATTTATAATAATTATGTAATGTAGTAGAGGTACTAAATATCCCTACAGTAGCACCCATATTACAATATATAAATGTATCAAATTAACATGTTCTATACCTTGAATTTATACAATATCATATATCAAATATGTTGAATTTTTAAAAATAGAAAAACATCAATGTAATTACACATTCTGTACACACAGGGTAGATTTTTCCAGAATTGCTTCCTATTTCACTGAAAATACCAGAGTAGTAAATGTTCATTAAGGAATAGTTACATAATTTTGTGAGTTAGAATTTATCTTATAATTCTGTAGACAGGGTAATAATCCCCCAGCTTACCTCTGGAATGCCTCTTCTAGTTGTTTCTATCTTCATCACAAGAGTTCCTCATCACCTCTTATCTGAGCTGTTAAAGTAGCTTTCTGAAAAACTTCTGAACACAGTAGAGATTGTTTATTTTTTTCATTCCATTAACAAACATTTATTCATCCTACAATTCATCCTCAAACCCTATGCCAGACACTTGGAGCACTGCAATAACATATGATTGCTGCTATCTCCTTATTCCCAGTGTTGCAAGAGAATGAGTGTTAGCTTAGATAATGTCCAGTCAAGGAAAGGAGTTTACAGGTGGCCATTATACTATGGTAGTTTGGAAATGAGAACAGTTAATGCTGCTGCAGGTTAATTACCTGTGAAGGAGGAGGAGAGATTTGATATGCATTTTGAAGAATGAGTTTTACAGGAAAATGAAAGGGAGAAGAGCACTCAGAGTCCTGAAATAATCTCAGCACATAAAGTGCTTGGGGAACACTAAGCGGCACGTGGAAAAGAATGAAACTAGAGTCACAGAGTGGTTTGTGTGTCAGAATAGGGGCTTTGATCTTTATCAAATGGGGTGCCATGAGACGTTTTACAAAGGGAGGCTGACCTGAGGAAACCTGTGTTTGAGAAAGATAACCATGGTACCCTGGGGAGGAGTGTTTGGGGCAGAAGAGGATAAAGGTGGGACATGTAGGGGAAGGTTGTTTTGGAAGAGTTCTTCCTTTCATCATGCATTTTAAAGTACCTCTTACATATCAGGGACAATGAAAACTAAGTGTTCCTGTCTTATAGCAGCTTAAAGTCAGTGGGATTGGGTGCTGGAGAGTGTAAGGGCCACTGAAGCAAAGAGGCAATGAGAAACTCCAGTAAAGGCCAGCATCCTTCCCAGCACAGCACGCAAAGTCTTCAAGGATCACCTACTGGGCAAACGCATTTCTCAGACTGTGTTAGGTAGCAGCAACGTTGCACAGCTCAGGGTTCCCCGAACATGTCTTATGCTGTCCTGCATCTTTTAATGCTATTTACTCTACCTGGGGTGCCAACCTATATTCTTCTGTCTTTATATGTAGCCTTCTCTAGTCTTAATATCTATGCTTATTTTCACTATTGGAGCTGGAAGCAGAATCTTGATTGATGAATTTACTATTTAAACATTTCTGATGTGCAGATATGATGAAAGCTCTCTGAGGTCAGAATATTTTTATTGATAGCTGAATAGAGATATCATTCAGTAAATATTCATGAGTGCCCATGGAAGGTGTGTGAAGGGTCTGTGAGAGTAAGGATGGAGAAAGTGGAAACATTGCTCCTGAAGTTTTCCCCAGGATGGTTTTACATGGTGGGGCTTTTGCACCTTGAATGCACCATTCATCTTAGGTTCTATTTGTGCTGAGTGTGTTTAATTAAAGAGCCTGTACACTTTTATTATTAAAGTGATACTGAATATTTATTTAAGAAATGTTAATAAGTAGAAAAGAGTATACAGGAAAAGATTAAAAACACAATTTCATATCTGGGAGGTAATTTCTTCATGCACTTTGATATCTTTTTGTTGATTTATTAATGTTTTACTTTGACTGCATATTCAAATAGATTTTACTTTCACTGTGAAGGTGAAACCTAATCCAGATTTCCACTTTCCTTGGAAACAGAGGACCAGGTTTTCCTTTTTAAGCTTATAATTAGCAGATCTTTTGTCCCTTTCAGTTTTAAATTCAAACCATAAATTTGTAAAATTTTGTAAACTACAAAGCTCATGAAGAACAGCCTCACCAGATCCTTATTGTTTCTGGAATATTACCTCACTTAGAGGTGGTTTATTTTAAATTATAAATAGATTTAAAGGAATAAAGTTGCATTTAATAAAATAAAAACCAAATGAGTTTTTTTTTTCCCTAAAGAAAGAAAGGCGTATTATCTCAATGAGTATTTGGGTGTAACTTACCTAAGATTAGAAGATTCATATTATTGAAGAGAAAATAGTTGCCTCATAAAACAGAGTCAACCACAATGGTTTACACTAATGAAGGGGAAAGGGACATCGATAATTTGAAACTGTACATGGCACCAAAAAATGACAAAATGCTTTCAGTGGAATAGGCTTTTGTTGGTGTATTGATTGGTTGGTTGTTAGTGTTGGCATCAGTCATACGTACTGATCATAGTTTCCCTGGGCTAGCGTTAGTGTACTTTTTTGACACGTGTCAATGGGTGGCAGAAGGACATAGACAGAATTTTTGCACTAGGCTGGAATTAAAGTTTGCTTATGGCCTCAGTCCAAATGTGTATCAGATTGTAGATGTCACATGACTTCCTCATGATGTTGAATCATCCTGAAGTTACTAACTTGACCAGCAGGGGACGGAGTGCCCAGCATGATAGATTGGACACTTTTCTAATTAGTACACACTAGAAAGTGTTCACTGATTCTTCTGCCTGTAAGTCACTTTAGTTCCACATATTTCTATTCTTTGGGACTGAGGTGGGTGGATTTTTTTTCCTTTCTAATTCCATGTGTTTGGTAGAAACTTCTGAGTCATGGGTGGGAAGCTTGAGTACGGAAGAGAAATGATAGTCGGTAAACACAATGGGCAAGAGCTTGAAGTGTAAACCTTAAGGACTGATACCTTTTCTTTCGTAAAAAGTTTGAGTTACCAGAAGAAAATCCTCATCTCCTTTGTTGGTTTAACAACAACTATGTTCTTCCCCTTATCTCTGGCTTGAAACTTCTTCATGGTCTTCAGTGTGTAAAACTGCCAAGGCAGACCTGGTGTTTATGGTGGATGGATCCTGGAGTATCGGAGATGAAAATTTCAACAAGATCACTGACTTTCTGTATAACACTGTTGGAGCCCTGAACAAGATTGGTGCAGATGGAACTCAAGTAAGGCTAATAGAGCAATTATTAATTCATTATGTGCTTTAAAACGTTATTCTAATGTGTTATTATGGCTAGTATTCAGGGGATCTGGATAAAGAAGTATAATGATCAGATCCAACCCTAAATGAGAGGATACAGAAATCTTCATTTGGAAGCAGCTTACCGGTGCCTGTTAGAGTTGAAGAATATGCTAATTCTTTTCTTAAATATATTTTATTGATTATGCTGTTACAGTTGTCCCATTTTTTTCTCCCCTTTATTCCCCTCTGCCCTACACACACCCTCCCATCAGCATTCCTCCCCCACTTAGTTCATGTCCATGGGCCGTACATATTAAGTTCTTTGGCGCCTCCCTTTCCTATACTATTCTTAACCTCCCCCTGTCTATTTTGTACCTACCATTTATACTTATTCCCTGTACCTTTAACCTCATTCTCCAACCTCTCCCTCCTTGCTGATAACCCTCCATGTGATCTCCATTTCTGCGATTCTGTTCCTGTTTCAGCAGTTCACTTAGTTTGTTTTTGTTTTTGTTTTTTTTAGGTTCAGTTGTTGATAGTTGTGAGTTTGCTGTCATTTTACTGTTCATAGTTTTGATCATCTTCTTTTTCTTAGATTAGTCCCTTTAATATTTCATGTAATGTGGGCTTGGTGATGATGAACTCCTTTAACTTTACTTTACCTAGGAAGCACTTTGTCTGCCCTTCCATTCTAAATGATAGCTTAGCCAGATAGAGTATTCTTGGATGTAGGTCCTTGTCTTTCATGACTTTGAATATTTCTTTCCCACTGCTCCTTGCCTATAAGTTTTCTTTTGAGAAATCAGTTGATAGTGTTATGGGAACTCTTTTGTAGGTAACTCTCTCCTTTTCTCTTACTGTTTTTAAGATTTTCTCCTTATCTTTAATCTTGGGTAGTTTAACTATGATGTGCCTTGGTGTGTGCTTCCTTGGGTCCAACTTCTTCGGTACTCTCTGAGCTTCCTGGACTTCCTGGAAGTCTATTTCCTTTGCCAGATTGGGGAAGTTCTCCTTCATTATTTTTTCAAATAAGTTTTCAATATCTTGCTCTTCCTCTTCTCCTCTGGCACCCCTATGATTCAGATGTTGGAACGTTTAAAGTTGTCCCAGAGGTTCCTCAGCCTCTCCTCATATTTTTGAATTCTTTTTTCTTCATTCTGTTCTTGTTGAATGTTTCTTTCTTTCTGCTCCAAATCATTGATTTGAGTCCTGGTTTCCTTCTCCTTGCTCTTGGTTCTCTGTCTATTTTTCTTTATTTCACTTTACATAGCCTTCCCTTTTTCCTCCATATTGGAAACATACTCCACCAATTCTGTGAGCATCCGGATTACCAGTGCTTTGAACTCTGCATCTGTGAGGTTGGCTATCTCTTCATCGCTTAGTTCTATTTTTGGAACTTTGATCTGTTCTTTCCCTCGGACCAATTTTTTTTTTTTTAGCATGCCTATTACATTGTGAGGGGCGGAGCCTTAGGTATTCGCCAGGGTAGGGCAACCCATGTCACTACCTTGTGGCGCTGTATGTGGGGGAGGGGTCAGAGAGGGAACAATGTCGCTTGTTTAGCTCTTGGCTGGCTTTCAGTCACTTCCCCTGCTACCCACAAGCAAATTGGGCCCTTCTGGTGCTGATTCCCAGGTTGGTTGGTTTTCGTACATTCTAGGACCTTGTGGGTCTCTCAAACAAGCTCTCCTGTGAGACTGGCCATTTCTCCTGCCACTGCAACCCCCACAGTTTTTTATTGGTAGAGGTTTTGAGGCTTTCTTTTCCTGCACCGGAACCTTGGGTTGCACAGTCTCTCTCACTCCCCAGTTGTTCCTCCTGGCTTATCTGCCCACAAATGTGGGACCACCTTGTCCACCAGCCACTGCCTTGTCCACCATGGTTTACCAACCATCGCATCCTCTCCTGCCCATTGGCCCATCTCCACTCCTCCTACCAGTCTGAATGAATGTTTCTTCTTTAACTCCTTGATTGTTGGACTTCCATACAGTTTGATTATCTGGCAGTTCTTTATTTTTTTGTTTTTATATTTGTTGCCTGTCTTTTGGTTGTGTGAGGAGACAAAGTGTATCTCCCTATGCCTCCATCTTGGCTGGAAGTCCATATGCTAATTTTTGAAAGCTATTGAGTTCAGCAACCTAAGACAGGTTATAATGACCATGTCAGCAGATGCACCTTTTCTACATACTAGAACAGAGTATCTCCTTTATGGACGTGCCCAGCATTTCTCCTGTTCTCAAGAACATTGAAGTCTTGAAGGAGATTGTGATCACACTAGTATAGATCAAGTAGAACATAAAACTAATTTATTCATTCAACAAATATTTATTGAGGATTTATTATGGCAAGACACAGTACTGTCATAATGAATATGACAAACAGTGTTCCTAATTTCATGGTGCTGATATTCTTAAAGGCACAGAGAGGTGGCTGAGGACAGAGATAAACAGGCAAGTAAATAAATTTACAGGTTAGGGATGTGAACTCTGAAAACAGAGTGATAGGGTTTAAATTCACTGAGAGTTACTTAAATTTGTGCATGCACGTGCACGTGTGTGTGTAAGAGGGGTATTTAAAATTCTGTGGCCAATGAAGTCCTCTCTGAGGAGGTGGCATTTGAACGGAGATGTAAATGGTGACAGAGGGGATCTGAGAGTAGAATTTCTAGAGAGGGAAATAGTGAGCACAAAGGACCTAAGATGAGGATGAGATCTGAGGCTTCAGATGCTAAAACTTGTAGCTATCATATAGCGGGTGAGCATGTGGGGGGTGAGAGAAGGGGTGGGAGAAGTAGACAAAGGCCAGATTGTCTGGAGACCTGTGGACCGTGGAGGGAGTTCGATGTCATCGTAAACACAATGGAAGCCAGTACAAAGTATGGAGAGAAGAGAAAAGACCTGATGTGCTTCTTAAAGGAGATGAGTGGCTGCTTTGTGGAGTGTGAATATTAACAGGGGTAAAAGGGGAAGCAGAGGGACCAGTTCGGACGCAACTCTCGAGGTCCGTCAGAGCAATGAGGGAGGCCTGCGCGAGGGTGGCAGCGATGGGGCGCACTGAAATGAACAGCTTCAGAATATGCTTTGGAGGAATGGCAGAGAAAATTTGGATACAAGGGGCACCATAAGGGCAGAATACATAAAGCTGCTGAGGCATTTCAGGGAGGGGAAAGTGTGTTTTGAACAGAAGGACCAGAGGAGGTTTCCTAAAGATGGCGATGTCTGTACTAGATTTTGACAAACTGGAAGCAGTTGAAGGTTCACAAAATCAAAGAAAGCAACCTGAAGATGCTGTGTGTACCACTACACCATCGTAGTGCTGAAAAACAAACAAAATCCATAAATTAAAAATGGCCCCAAAGGTCCACAGAAATAAAAATAAATGGGAGGAAATAAAGCCAGGAAGGTTTATATTGCAAAGGTTAAGAGCACAGATTTTGAAGTAGAATATACGTGGCTTCCAATGTTGGTTCTATCAGTGACTACTCTTGTGATTTGTGCAAGCTACTTGACTTTGTGTGTCTCAGTTTCATCACTTGTAAAATGGGGTAGGATAGTACTAATTACTTCATAGATTTGCTCTGTAAGGAAATCCTTATAGAGAACCCCAGTCTGACTCTCTGACCATCATCAAATTACAAGGCCTATGCTGCCATTTTTTCCATCTGTCAAATGAGGTGACAAAGGCCCATAAACCTTAGAGAGAGGTTTTAAAAAAATAAAGTACTTTCTGAAAAATACTCAGAAAAAAAACTATTTAATGTCATCAGATTTAGTATGTAACTTGTGTGGAATTTTAAGACAAGGAAATTGTAGACTGGGTTAACTAGGGCATTAAAATTGTAGGTGATATCTTGCGTATGTTCTCTTGCCCAGGGGAAGTCTACATACATGTAAAAACAAATACACCTTCTCTCTCCAGGTTGCAATGGTTCAGTTTACTGATGATCCCAGAACAGAATTTAAACTAAACACTTACAAAACCAAAGAGACTCTTCTTGATGCAATTAAACGTATTTCATACAAAGGAGGAAATACAAAAACAGGTAAGACCAAAGAAAACCCAGTTAAGATCCAAAATAATTAATTATTAGTAAATTCTGAAATTAGCTTTTTAAAATTATATTTCTTTGGTTAACATTGGTTAATGCCATTATATAAATTTCTAGTGTACAAGTTTATAATATGACATCTGTGTACTCCATTGTGCACTCACCACCCAAAGTCTAACCTCCTCCTGTCACCATGTATTTGACCCCTTTACCCTCTTTGTCCTCTCCCCTCTCCCTCCACCCTTTCCCTCTGGTAACCATGATTCTGTTGTCTGTATCTATGAGTTTGTTTGTTCATTTGTTGCTTTTGTGTTTTATACCCCACATATAAGTAAAATCACATGGTTCTTATTTTCTTTCATCTGATTTCTTTTACTTAGCATAGTACTCTCAAAATCCATGTTGTCACAAATGGCAATATTTCATCTTGTTATGACTGAATAGTATTCCATTGTATGTTTGTGTATATATATCTTCATTATCTAATCATCTGAAATCATCTTATTTTGAGGCATAATAATAGAGATTTTTTTGGAAAGATTTTTCATTGATTTAAGAACTTTGTTCTTACCCTTCCCTTTCTAGCCAAATGAAAATGGGAGGGAATGAAGTTCAACTGTTGCTTTCCTTTGTTTCAGGAAAAGCAATTAAGCATGTCCGAGATACCTTGTTTAATTCAGAGTCAGGTACCAGAAAGGGCATCGCCAAGGTCATCGTGGTTATAACTGATGGGCGATCACAGGATGACGTGAACAAAATCTCCATGGAGATGCAATCGGAAGGCAAGTTTTACGTAGATAAGCCATAGCGGCTACCAATGATATGGTAGCATTGTTGTTTTCCTAATACACGTTCACAAGCTGTATCTGTATGACTTAAATTACTTCTAAGTCTTTCTTAGTATCACTGGACAATGTGATTTTAAAAATACTCTCCAGGTTCCAAATCTATTATTTTGCTGTATTTTCTCTAATACCTTTGCTACATACAGGATGCGCTGGATAAGATATGCCAGCAATTCAGTGCAATACCATGAAACGGACCATTATAAAGGGCAAGGGGGTGGGGGAACCTGATCACAGAAACCCCTCAGCCTCGTCATCTGTAAAATGGAGGTTCTCATAACACTGGTGTGAAGATCACATTATACAAGATGTGCCTGGCAAATAGCCGCTTAATATTTCTTTGCCAGGCATTGAACCATGACCCACGTCAGGCTGCTAAGCCTATTAACATCTCAGTTTCTACATCTGAAATAAAAACAGAGATAAAGTTTCTCCGTTTCAACTACACTTCGTCTTATACATTTAAAGACAGCTATTAAAAATATACAGGCTTAAAGATGTTACCCAAATGCTAACTATTTTGTCTCAAGTACTAAGTGGGGTATTGGCCTTCCTGAATTTCTTTAAAATGGAAAATTCCTATAGCAGATGATGATATAATTATCATATAATGAAATATGCACATGCAGAACTCTGATGAAGTGTAAAGAATGCACTATCCACCCCCACTAGCCCTCCTTCACAAACTTATTTTAAACATTTGGACATGTCTTATATTGCAATATTTGTATCTTGTGCAATTTAAAGTAATCAGGAATCTGTTTCCGTTCTGCCGCAGGCTACAACATTTTTGCAATTGGTGTGGCTGATGCAGATTACTCAGAGTTGGTTAGCATTGGCAGCAAGCCCAGTGCACGGCATGTCTTCTTTGTGGATGACTTTGACGCCTTCAAGAAAATTGAAGATGAGTTGATTACTTTTGTCTGCGAAACCGCATCAGCAAGTGAGCTCTTTGAAATGTGTGCTTATTCATGTTGCTTAAAGGCTAAAATACTTCATACCAGTAAACTAATGAGTCCCATCTTGATCTGAGGAAAGAACATTGTCTTGCAGAGCTGTTTGTTATGCAGACCTTGTTTCATGTTTTCAGGCATTTGTAAGGAAACCTCCCCTCTCCCCGGTTTTGAGTTTTAGGCTGAGAAAGACTTTCCCTAATCAGATGAGAGTCTGTGTTTAAATGCAGCTCTGCTTAAACAGCTGTTGCAAATAGTTTTCAAAACTATATTAAGACTGCTCATCAGGGTAACACATTAGAAGTGAGACATCTCAACACATGCTCTTAAGTGACCACCATAGATTTTTCTTGGACCCAGGAGAGGACCAGAAAGCTATGGCCCTTTGGTTTTAATAGAAGTGAGAGCATTTCAATTTTTAGAAATCCACAAAAGACCATAGCCGCATCTGGTTTGGATTCCTTTCGGGACTGACTTCCGGAAAGATTATTAGCTCCCTGTTCTCAGGACGGGGAAAGAATACATTTGGAAAATATCTAAATTAGTGTTTTATGTTGTTTATTCTGTCTTGTTTTCCAGCCTGCCCACTGGTGCATAAGGATGGCATCGATCTTGCTGGTATGCATTGGCAAAATTTGTCCAAATAGAAATACATTAAATAACATCCATTTGGGGTCCGCATTTTTCCTTTAATTCTTACTAGGCTAATTTTGAAAGGTAAAATCCTAAAATGCCTGTTTATTCTTTTTTCTCTATCTGTTTGGGATTTTTTAGGATTTAAGATGATGGAAATGTTTGGTTTGGTTGAAAAGGACTTTTCATCAGTAGAAGGGGTTTCTATGGAGCCTGGCACCTTCAATGTGTATCCTTGTTACCGACTTCATCAAGACGCTCTGGTTTCCCAGCCAACCAAGTATGTTTCCACTGCAAGAGATTAAAACCAATCATGAAAAAATAAAACCAATCATTTGTTTATTATAGCTCAATGTGAAAATGATGTCAATGTATGATGCGTGCTGTAAGAGGTCCTGGTAGGAATTTCTATAATATTTAAAGCAGATGGTGTTTATATTTCTTTGTTTAAAAACACTAGACTCACGTATAATACATATAATGCTGGTTGAACTTTAATATCTGTCGATCTGAGAAAAATATATAAAGATAGTTGATACTTACATAGCACATAGTCGCAAATATAGTCACATAGTTAATAACTATTGTGGGGCTCCTACCAAATGTAAAGGGCTGTATTTATTGCTTGAGGGAAAATTTTAAAAGTATGTAATTGATCTACTTAATTGTTAGAGAGATCAGATGGGATAGCAGGCTGGGTTCCCCAGGACATCGATCCAGAGGTAGAGATTGGTGTGCAGGGAGGGTGTGCTCTTGTGGAAAGAGTGAGAAGGAAGTAGAGCAGGGCAGGGGAAAGAAACCAAGAGTGAAACAGCCTCAACAAAAGCCTCAGCTGATTCAACCTTGCAAGTTCCAAAAATGGAACTACCTCCATCGGCATGCGAGGCTCTGATCTTCGTATTTCCTCAAAGACCAATCATTGAGAAGAGAAACCATTAAAAAGTCGGCATTACTTTAGGAGAGGCCTCCTTCTTCTTCGGAGGCAGTTCTTGCAGGGAGCTGGTGTCTGAGAGCTGCCTAAGACATCACTGTGATCCACAGAAGGAGAGAGACAGTCTTCATTCTTAAAGATGGATCTGTATGGTGTCACCATGGCACAGAGCACAGACAGGAATGTAACGAACTAACTCCCACGTGTAGTAGAAAGTGACAATGTCTTAAGTGAAGTTTTACAAAAGGACTATAGACATGCATGACTAATCATACTAAAACTTCTGAAACTACTTGAATGTTCCATAAGAAGTGACCTGTTAGATAAATTACACAGTAGCCATGCAAGAGAAGGTTGTGCAGACATTAAACGTTATGCTTTTAAAAATACTTTAGGAAATACGAAATGTGTAGTAAACGGGGCTAAGAAAAAGGGTGCAAAATTATATAAATTGGACAAATACAGGCATTCTTTAAAAACTGGAGGGAAATGTACTGCATCAAAAATAGTGATCCCTTCTGGATGGAATTAGTGGCAATCTGTTCTGTTCTTTTCTGGTTTTCCAAATCTCATGTAATGAAAGTGTATGTGCTTTTTAAAGTATATTGCTTTCATAATCAGATAAATAACATTTTGAGGAGGGAAACAATAAAATATTATTTTCTTTCCGTTTTCAGGCACTTGCATCCGGAAGGATTGCCTTCTGATTACACAATCAGTTTTCTATTCCGCATTCTTCCTGACACTCCGGAAGAGCCATTTGCTCTTTGGGAGATTTTAAATAAAAATTCAGACCCATTGGTTGGAGTTATTTTAGATAGTAAGTATGTTTCTCTAGATAACATTTACACATGTGTGAATGATGTATGTGGCGTGTCTTCTTGCCTGTTTTGCACATATTGCAGAATAACTCACTGAAGCCATGTTAGTCAGTATTGACAATGAATTATGTAACAGTCAATTCATTCATTTATCCACTCATTCATTCAACCAATATTCAGTGAGTTACTACTATGAACCAGCGTTAGGCTCTGGGGTACAGTAGAGGGTGGGTGAGAGAGACAAGTACTGAGATAGAAAACACTACTGAAGAGCAAGGTTGATGGGAGAAGGGAGAGTCAGTCAGAGGGATGGAACCAGTTCACTTTTTGACCTGGATATATGAAAGTTGTAAGTTGCCTATTTCATATTTAAAAAATGTCAGATTGGCATCAGTATATTTGGGAAGAATTCTGAGATGGAGAAATGAATTTGGAAGTCATGACTGTGTAACGTATAAGCGATGACCCTGGGTGATACCATCTGGAGAATGAGTCTAGAAAAGGAATAGATCTGAAGACCAGGAAACTCCATTGCCTGGGTGTTGAAAAGTTGAGAAGGAACAAATGAAAGAAGCTTCTTAACCTCATACCCTTGGATGTGACACATAAAGATCACTTAAGAAGGCCATCGAGTAATTGGTTAATGTCAGTGAGTTTTCTAAAGAGGTGCTTAGTTTAGAATGCCAATGAAGCTAGGAACCAAAATTTAGTGGCTACTGTTAGGTGCTGTCTCAAACATTTGGATAAGGAAAGTATTTTAAGTTTGTTTTCAACTAGTATCTGTAAAAGGACTTTTCAGTACAGGGAATTAATCAACAACTAAATATGATATTGTGAAAGCATTTTGCATTGATATTAAAACTAAGGGAAAGCTACAGATTAAAAAGGTATAAGACACTAACTCCATACACACCGAGGACTTGGAAACAATGAAGTCTCTCAAAATGATTAAGACTAGCTTTTCCTTTTGGAAGCAGAGTGAAGAATTAAGTTGTAACCTGGGAATGAATTAGTGAGAAAAATATTCCTATTTCTATGTAATAAAATATTCCTTGCAACATGAAATCCTGAAGATTAGGAAGGCTTTTATTTGTTCATAATAAAAGACATTGGAATATCACTCTTTCAGGGCGGTGTAAGTTGCATGTCCTGGAAAAGTTGATTGCTACAGTGGGTTAATTAGGCAAAGAGTCTGGTTTCTGTTTCTTCGGATTTGATTAACGTCGTTCTCCCTTTTTGTTTGCCTCTAACCCTAGCTACAGACAACCCTCTTCAAGAGGGTGATCAACTTGGGAGCGTAGGCCAGGAAGCGGAGAGGAAGGATATGTGGGGGGGTCCTTGCCTCGCCATCATCACCACATTAAGTCAGTTAGCCTGGCCAACTAAAAGCCTGGGCAACCCCCGGGCTCTGGAGTCTTCCTTCCTTACTCATCACTGTATCCTAAACAAGCTTCAAAACAAGGGATGCATTATTTTCAGTCTTGTGTCGAATTGTAGAAAATTATGTACTCACCTTTCATTTTTTCTAAAATGTTTTTATTTTTCTTTGTTTGATTAGATGGTGGGAAAACCCTGACATATTTCAACTATGACTACAGTGGGGATTTTCAAACTGTTACTTTTGAAGGACCTGAAATTAGGAAAATTTTCTATGGAAGCTTTCACAAGGTAATGCCTGGTACACACATGTTCTTTATTCTGTTTACTCTGGGCAAAGCAACAGATAGATGTGAAAATATGCTATAGTGCTTTGGATCTCCGATTTCAACTGGAGAAAGCATTACCTGCAGGACTTGTTAATAATGCCTAGAGATTCTGATCTGGTACCCGGAAATGTGTGTTTTGTTTTAGCTGGTACCCCAGGAGATATGATAGAAGTGGTCCAGGTTCCCATCATGGGGAACAATTTAGTAGGGGGTACTGTATCATTAAGCAGGCATTATGGGTGATGGAGAAAGGATTGCTGATCTACCTGGCTACCTGTGCAGCTGAAAGCCACAATCAGTTGAACCATGTTAAAATGTAAAGATAAATATAACCGACTGCACTGATTTTTTGGACATATATACAGACAACCCATCATTGCTGTCATACAAGTGACCCCTAGGACAAATTTTGTAAAACCTGACTTGACTTGCTCTTCTTTTAGTTTGGCATCTGTGATGAGAGCTCTGTTCTATAACATTTTACTTCTCTGAAACACTTAGTCTTGGTGATCATTGGAGGTCACATGCTTCTTTCCAATAATACTGTTTCCTTTGGGTTTGGTAAATAGCCCTACTGATCTCTGCGCTGCTGGGCATGAGACACCAAGACTGCAGGGAGAGCAGAGCATTTATTGGGTGGTCCTGGCAAAAGCCTCTTAACCCAGCCCTTCTTGGCCTGTCAGAGTAAAAAAAGGGATATAGAACAGCAGTCTTCATCTTGGCTCTGTCTCCTGATGTGGAATATAGTCAAACACACAAGTTTGTTGCTTTCTGGGGTTTTTGAATACCTTAACTACACATGGACAATTGCATAACAAAATTCTTACTCTCTTTCGTGTTAAGAAGAGTTGCATTAAAATGTAATATTTTCCTGGTTAATAGGACTATACGAGGTATAATAAAAACACAGGAGATGCAGGTGGAGATCCATTAGTTTACGGTTCCAAATAGACCCATTAGCATTTCTTTGGAGTAATTGTCATTTCTTACCACGTTCCACTTGACATGATTCTCTCCTTCATTAGGCAGCGACTGCTGCAAAGTAGTCAAGAAAAACTTGTAGGGGAGAGGAAAAACATGTGAGATTTCATGAGTGTTAAGAAATATCGCCATCTTTGCCTGTGGAATAGGCATGGACTTGTAATTCTCATTCCAAAGAATCCTTTATGCATTTTAGGTAAACATTAAGCTTTGCTTACCTTTTGAGAAGAACTCAAAGATCTATAGGTAAGATTCATTAAAAGTTGGTTTCAAATTAATAAACCTTCAAGTTTTTGAAAGTTACATGAAGAAAAATCTCACTCCACTTTGCCAAGTCTTATTTTAATTTATTGATTTTAGAGAGAGGAAGGGAGGGAGGGATGGGGTGGGGGGAGAGAGAGAGAGATGGATTTGTTGTCCCTGTTATTTATGCATTCATTGGTCACTTCTGTGTGTCCTCACTGGAGCTCTGTCCCACAACCTTGACTTATCAGGACCACACGGTGCCCAATTGACCCATCTGGTCAAGGACCACTTTGCTAAGCCTTTTTAAAAAAGGTTTTATTTATTTATTTTTAGAGAGAAGGGAAGGGAGGGAGAAAGAAGGGGAGAGAAACATCAATGTGAGAGAGAAACATTGATCAGGTGCCTCTCGTACAAGCTTCAACCAGGAACTGAACCTACAACTCAGGCATACGCTCTGACCAGAAACCGAACCAGTGATTAGTCAGGGCTGCTAAGTCTCGATAAATTTAAACAGCCAAATAACATAGGAGAGATGTATCATGGAACAAACTACTTTACTAATAGATCTATTAATGAAAAATCTTGATGCAAATTCAGTTTGGGCAGATCAAATTTGATTTGTTCATAGACATGAAGTGTTCATCATTGAATAAACACTTTACCTTAATTTCTTATTGATTTTCAGTTGGCTTTATTTTGTACACTTTGGCTATGAAATATGGCCCCAACATCTCTTTCAAAAAGTTATAATTATATAAATGGATCTTTAAGTGCAATCAAAGTAGCAAAATATTTCTGAAAACTTTTCAATGTCTCTTTTTGTAAAGCAAATTTAAAAAAAAAATGAATAATCCCCTTCACAAGTTAACAGTTCTTAAACATGAAAATTATATGCTAGGTTTTCTAGCACTCAGCATGAAAATTTGTATAATTTATAATAATGAAAAATATTCCAAGGCTCAAAAACATACAAGAGTCAAGCTATACCTTTTTAAATGATTATAAAGGAGATGTTAATATGAAACAAGTAATTTATTCCAGCTGTGTTTGTCTGAGAAGGTTATGATTAACTCTTTTTTGAAGAAAAAAGAATTCTCAACAGCCTCCACTATTGTCCTAGGTCATTTATATCATGATGTAACTGAAATAAAATGTTAAAATTGGTATAAGTTTTATGCATTCAATTTTTATGCAAGAAATAAACAATAATAAATAATGATTGAATAAACCCATAAAATTAAAAGTAATATTATTTTAATTTGAAAGATTATTTTATGGACATTCAACCCCTGCCTACAATACAGCACTATCTTCTGTAACTCTCATAACCATGATTCACATCACTTTTTCTCTTTGAACTACCAAAATACCTTCCCTTATACAGCTTGTAACTTAGTTTGGCTTTCATTTAATGTGATACCATTATTTTCCTATAAATTCCACTCTTTTAGTTCACTAGACAAGTAGCCCATTACCAACAAGAAGTGCTCATGGGAGAAACATCATAAATGCAAATGCATTTATCAGCACTGAAATTTCATGGCAGAACTTGTTTACGATGTGTCTCATTTTAGTATGTACTTACCTCCGACCATCGCCTACATGATAACGCAGATTTTTACAAATCCTCACAAAGACCGTGTAGCCTCCTGAATATATCACCGTGGACCTCTGGTCTCTAGAGATTGCAGCTTTAGGAAATCAAACCGTGTGCTCAACCAAAGAGCTTCATTTGGTCCTGGAGTTTCTAGAAAGCACTCCTCCTTCCGCTTTGTATTCTAGATCTTTTCTTCTCACCTTCAATTAAATAAAATATGGAAGTGTGGTTTGCCAACTGCCAGTAGTACCATAGATAATGATTTCTGGTATATCAACTAGCATATTTTATATTTTAACACTTTTTATGTTTATTTTAATGTGCATTCAGAAAAGGCATAACATGCATGGCTTTAGAGGAAGGCTAGATTCTTTAAACAATGACTGATTTCAAAGTTACTTTAAAGAAAAATATTAATTAAATAAAAACAGAGAGGTGCCTGGCTGTGGGACGATCATGGAGGTGGTAAAATTAGAACCTTTCTCCTCTGGCAAAACGCCTAGCGCCAGAGTTCCTGCTCGTCTCTTTCATATTTTTAGTGATGGGTCATGCAATTATGTGAATTTGGTTGATATTCTTACTTTTTACCTACTAAAGCATCTTGACTTTTATCCAGCTACACATTGTTGTCAACAAAACTTTGGCCAGAGTGGTTATTGACTGCAAGCAAGTTGGTGAGAAAGCAATCAATGAATCGGCTAATATCACAGTGGATGGTGTCGAAGTCCTAGGAAGAATGGTTAGGTCAAGAGGACCAGATGGAAACTCTGCACCAGTAAGTGGGTAAACGAATGAAGCAGTGTTATTATTACAGAAGAAAATCTTTTAAAAATATAATTATTTATTGCCCAGGGGAAAAGTTTGGTAAAGGGATGGATGGGTGGATGGATGATGGATGGGTGGATAAACAGATGAATAATGGTCTTTATAAATGAACTAAAACATGTATAGTCAAAGCTCTGGGCAGAAAACTGCTATATTATGCTCCAGGAATTAAGCTAGTTTATTTTCTAAAGGCATTTTAAAATTCAAATAGCAAAATATTCACTATATGGTTTGTGGCATAAATGGTTTGTTAATGAGAATCAAAACTGTAAATGAACTTCGTTAATATAAGCAAGCATAGATTCATATAAAATATGTAATTATTATACACAGAAAATTGACATAAGCCTCTCATTTGGGTCAGGTCTGGGCACTTTACAACTAGATTTTTGCTATTGGTAATGTAAAATTTACCCTTTAATCATATAGTTATTTAGGTGATATATCATTTTAAGATAATATATTTTTCACTGTACCACATGGAATTTGAGTCTGGGAGACTTCCAGTTGGCAACAAAATCACGTTCTCTTCACTCACTACCCACAAAAAAAGAACAGCGTGCGCAAGCTTTTGTTTTTAACACCACGAGGCCATAACTAATTAGCAACATTCTCTAATTTGAGTCATTTTATAATTGGAACCAATTAGGTTGGAGAATATTTTGTTCTTTTAAGCAACCCCAACTATTTGAATCTATATTTCCCTTATATGTCAAAGAAAAATAAAATTAATTATGAATTACTGTGTTGTACAATACTTTCATAGATCAGTAGAACTAGCCAGTTATATGAAACTTTACAAAGATTTGGTGCTTCTCAAATGCTGTTTAAGCTGGAGAACACTTTGTACAAATGAAATCTTCTAGTTTGTCAAATAAATAAAATAAATAAATAAATAAATAAATAAGATTAAGACAGATCCATGCTGACGGAAGGGGAGAGAGGGTGTGAGGTCGTAGGTGTCCCAGCTCCAGTGGATCCTAAGGGAGTGCTGTTCTAATTGCACTACTCTGGTATAACCCGTTCACTTTACCCAACTGCAAACAACCCCAGAGTGGTGACGGGATTTAGGTTGAGACTCTGCTACTTTGTGCCATTTCTCCGTGTGGTAACAATAGAGACGAAATCCTTGTGTGCACTGATGCTTATGTATACATAAATATATATAGTAGTGACATTGCTTAATAAAAGTGTAAGTTTCAAGTATACAATTAATTCTATGAGACATCGTCTGTATATTGCAATGTGTGCCCACAACCCAAAGTCAAATCTTAAGTCACCATATATTTGACTCCCTTTACCCTTTACTACCTCCCCACCCCCCATCCCCTCTGGTAACCACCACACTGTTGTCTGTGTCTAAGAGGTTTTTTTGTTTGTTTGATTGTTTGTTTTATTTATTCATTTGTTGCTTTCAGTTTTATATCCCACATTTGAGTGAAATCACATGGTTCTTGAATTTTTTGTCTTGAATTTTCTGCCAGAACGATCCTATAGAAACGAGTATTTTTAAATTACAAGATGACTGTTTTCACAAGAATTATGTCATTTTTGCTTAGCATAAGTTTTGAGGTATCTTTAAAAGTGCTTTTGTTCTACTTTGCTTTGGACAACTATGGATTAGATGTTTAGAAAGAGAGAATATAAAAGTTCCAGAAGGCTCCCTTGTTTTCAGTTATGGCAAGAGACTTTGAAGAATGTTCACATGATACTGAGGAGTTGTCTCCCCTTAATGTGTGGTATATTATGCTGATGAAGAGACACACTACCTTCTGCTTCATGGAAGATACTTTTATGATAGCACACTCCAGAATTTATAAAGATTCACAATTAACAAGCTAAGGATATCTGCTATGGATAAATGGATGTATATAGATGCATGCTTGGATGGATCAGTAAATAGCCTATAATTTAAGAAAGAGAAACAATTCTAGGTGTATGAGATTCTAGGCCCAAATCACTTACCAAATTATTATTTTTATTTTCTAAATAATGTATTTAAAATCCCTGACACTTAACAGACATTCAATGGCGAGCTGCTATTATTATTGAGGGATGGCTATAATACCTTCTCCATCTCACCTTTTCTAAACCTCTACTACTTGTCTAACACTTGGTTATTTGCAGTCATATATTATTTTCTTCCTCTTTCGTAGCTCTATATTTCACCCCTCTAGGCAGAGTAAAAATCCCTTGAAATAGAAACTATGACATAGTCTTCATTTATAACCACACCCTTCTGTCCTCCATCACAGTATCTAATAAATCTTATGTGAGCAAACTAAGTTCTCAAGAAATACTTGGTAGATATCAAATAAAATATTGTCTGTTTGAATTGTATTCTGACTTTTGTTAAAATGTTTTGCACATATTCTATGCAGGTATGGTATTGACAATCATCCACTATTTATATAATACTCTCTCCCAATTTGTTTTACAATTACAGTTTTATAATTACAATTATTTCAAATTACACTCTATGTAATAATGGTACTCTAAATATATGGCCAATTAAACATCAAAGAATTTATTTCTGAAAGCAGAATTTCCTGTAGGTTTTAAGTCCTACTGGCAATAAATCTTTAACTTTGTCTGTGAAAGAAAAGCAGTTACACAGAGCACCCTCTGTGGGAACTCCCAGCCTGTAGCAGACAATGGGGAATTTATAGGAGTCAGTAATTAAAAGAGTTCTTTGTATGTCCAGTAGGAAAAAAGCTGTGGCTCTTGTTAGAATCTAGAATTCTGCAAAGGATTACCAAAGAGATTTGTAGTCTGCCCCCATATTAAAGAATTTGATTATGTTCAAATGGATATTAGATTAGATCTCAAGAATGTGATTGGAAACTCACTTGCTTTTGGGGGTGGTGGTTATCACTTAATTGTTTTAATGCAGGGTAAGAGAGAAGCGTCAGTCTTCAGTTTTCAATTTAGACATCACAGGTTGCTAAAAGAAAAATCTTCATACACATTTGTACTCTGCTACCTGGCAAAAGGGAATGTGTGATGTGACAGTTTCAGATTACCGGCGGGGGCGGGGTTGGGGGCGGGAGGCAGACAATCATCATAACATTGAGAGCAGTAGTTTATAGGTCAGCATTCCCGGGGTGAACTCAGCAGTAATTAAAAAAAAGAAAATGCCAGGTGATGGAAAAGGTCTGAATATTCAGCCTTTAAATAAAATATATTTTTTGAACCAAAGTCGAACCGGGGAGAGATTAATGGATTTAGGGATATAGTATTACTATACTGAAATTATCCACATTTATAATAAAAACAACTTGTGTTCTGCATTGCAATGTTTTATAGACAGCAAAAGTCTCTAGAGGGACTAAACTAATATACAGGCTTAATGTAGCCGTCAAAACATACGTGGGAAGAAACTTAATAGCTGTTCTTTCTTCCCATCTTCTTTGTCCTAAGAAGTACCTTCTACCTTTTCTGATACCTAATGAAATTATACCTAATGACAGTCAGAGGTGATTCTAGAAAAAAATTAATCCTCTTGTATAGGATCTTGTTTCTTAGTGTCTTTCCTCCACCTTTTAAAATAAAACACATATAATTATCCAGTTGACATTTGCTCAGACCTCTGCTGTTAAAGACAAATTGTTATGCAGCTTTTAAAAAATGTATTTACTGAGTTAAAGCTTTTTTTTTTTGTAGGAATCAATAGTAGTCTAGTTGAATGATTGTATAGAAACAAGTATTTTTAAATTACAATGAGATGACTGTTTTCACAAGAATTTTATTTTTTAGTCCAGGGCTGTCCAACCCACGGCTCGCAGGCTGCATGTGGCCCAGGACGGCTATGAATGCGGCCCAACACAAGATCGTAAATTTACTTAAAACCTGTTATTTTTTGTTGTTGTTGTTCATCAGTTTTCGTTAGCGTTTGTGTATTTAATGGGTGGCCCAGGACAACTCTTCTTCTTCTAGTGTGGCCCAGAGACACCAAAAGGTTGGACACCGATCCTTAAAATAATGAGTAGCTAATATTACTGTATGCTTACTATGGACTAGGCAGTGCGTACTTTTCTGATTATCTTATTCACTTGTTCAACATCCCTAGGAAGAAATACTTAAATAAGCTCCACTTTACAGATGCAGAAACTGAGGCTAGAAGTTAGGGAGGTTCCCCTTTCCAAAAGTGAAGAGAGTGAGATGGGACCTTACCTGACTTGCATAAGGGTACCTGCCTTCCATTCTAAGCTCTTTTCTACTGTGTCAGACTGATTATTACAAAACTTAAGGGAGAGGAGGAAGCCTGGTCTATACCAGTCACCATATGCCCTGTCTGTTCACTGACATTGTTTGAATTACAACCTTGAAAGTCAATGTGATCTAAAAGTTCCTCCCAAAGAATGTCCACACCTAAATATTTTAATTACTACCAATAAGTACACCAGCTGTTAATTATCATTTCCTAATTTAATTAGTGCCATTATGGTTTTCCTAAAATTCAATAAACTGAGAATAAGTAAAAACACTATGTCGAATAGCTGACAAGTGACATGTGCTTAATTAATCCTAGTTTTGAAATGGAGTCAATAAAAGCCGAACAACAAATCAAGAGCAGAAGATGGGGTAGGTTCCCAGTAAACTTTTCCCAGTATTCTTGTGTAATGTCAGGCTTTCTAAATATTAGTATAAGTGCAGGTACAGCTTGACTTCCAATTATAAGCTTAGTTATGTGTTGCTAGGAAAAAAAAACAGGATAAAATCTGGTCCTGAGTGGAAAGCGGAGCCAGAGATCGTAATAGCCATTCACAGATCAGAGTGGCAGCTGCTAAGGAATATTTTAATCTTATTTTCATGCTAATGTATGACCCCAAATGACTTGCCTTTTGTGCTACACCCAGATGAAAATATCCAACAATGAAAAACGAGCATTTGTGATTGGCTCAGTATCCCCTTGAAAGAGATTATAAAAAGTAGAAGCGAGAGGTTCTACACCTTGCCCCTTTTTATTTCTTGTATGTTGTGTGTGTGTGTGTGTGTGTGTGTGTGTGTGTGTGTGTGTGTGTAAAATAATGTTCAGTTACTTAAAATGAAAGAATTTACCAAAGTAAAAAGGGACTGCCTCTTGGGTTCAGTTGCTTGAAGTATGATTTATGTTTAACCATATTGTCTTGCATTTATAGGCACTTGAATATAAGAGCTTTCAATATACCATTTCCTACTTAATTGGCACAAATATGTGTACCATTGCTTTTGGAATAAAAGCCAGAGGGTTTTTTTAATCAATCTCCAGAAATGTGCCCTGGAAGAAAGTCCCTAAATAAAGGCTGAGGAATCTAAACCATTACAAACACAAAACCATTATGAATCAATTTGTTGTCCTCATACAAAAAAAAAAAAAAAAGGCTGCTGACTCCATTTCACTTGAAAAGGAAGGCAGCCCACGAGCATTCCTCAAATGATAGTATTGGCTCCATTCAGCACTTAGTAGGCATTCGACTCCTGGAACAAATAAAACAAGCTTATAAGACTCCCAATAACTCAATAAGGCAGAAGTTTAGCCAAAGGTGTATATGTAGACATTATACTGTTGCAGGTGATTAGATGGTGAATGTTTATTTGAAAAGCTTCAAGAAAGCCTGGTGCCAACTTGGGGCTAGTGAAAAGCCTTTGCTTTAAATAAATCTTCCCAGTCACCAAAAGGTTTTTACACTGAGGGTTCTGTTCAGAATGGAAAATTTCTTAATGGATGAATGACTTCCAGATTTAGCTAATTCTATCTCATGCTGTCATAATGAGTCCCATTTCATAAATATCCCCAGACAAATGGCACTGTAACGTTAGGCTTGGGTATCTGTATTTTAAATATTAGACCAAAATTTTATTCACTGCAAAATGAACTATAACAAAATGAGGTGGGCCATTCCAATCCCAACCAGAATTCAGTTTTCAGCTTTTTCATCCCAGGTATTAATCTATAGAATGGGGCTGATATTACTATTATTATGCCTCATAGTGGGGAACTGAGGATTAAAAGATATAGGGCAAAGTCCTTAGGATTGTGCCTGGCACATAGTAGGTTTTCACTAATGTTTGCTGCTGTCATTATTGTTATTTGCTAAGTTTTTTTCTTAATCAGAACATTAAATAGTTATGATTATTATGGAGACAAACTACTGTGTATGCCTGAATGATTGAAGTCGGAATCAATTCAACAAGCCTTCATGAAATGTGTGCTATGTGCTACCTATTGTGGTAGAAGACCCAAAGATGAATAAGTGGTTCTCTGTCCTTGGAAGAGCTCACAGTCTAAGGAGGAGAAAATAAAAATAATTGTATTATATGGTGGGAAATAGACTATGAAAGAGACACATGGAGTGTTGTGGGGTCACAGAACCACTTGGAATAGCTGTGAGGGGCAGTGCCGGGAAGGGTTCAGCAGGGGCGCTGAGGTTCTTCAGGTAGCGATGGGAGGCGACCTTGTGATAACTAAGGGGGTTCAGATGGTAGATGGAGTAGCTGCAGGCCAGATCTTACACCACTGTGTCGCTGAAGAACTCATTCACTTGATATTATTGAAATGACATTTTAACTTATTTTCAATAAGGTCATGTTGTGAATGTATTGGTGTGCTGTTGTTGATAAATAGTATGGCATCATGATAGTTATAAACACAAGGTATCTATCTTTTATTGAATGACAATTTTCACTTTAAATTGCAGTTCCAGTTACAGATGTTTGACATTGTTTGCTCCACATCATGGGCCAATAAAGACAAATGCTGTGAACTACCAGGCCTGGTAAGAAACCTTCAGTTATTATTTGGTCTGTTCTTTATTGCAATTTTCTGAAGTTATATTATATTTTCTCTGAAAATGACACGCTCTTTTGCAAAACTCCTCTCAGAGACAGTACATTGTGATGATGATGAAAATTAGAAAGTGACTAAGAAGGAGGTGTGTCTGAAGTCAGCAGGACACACTGACCTACTTGGTGGGACTGTGCTGTCCTGGGGGTGCCGTGTACATAGTCCACACATTCCCAGATTTCCTGGGTCATGGAACCTTTAGTGTTGGGATATTTTATGGCACCCCTAGGCCAAAAGAAACACCTAACAGTTACATTTCTAAAGTAATTAAGCCCAAATATCTTCCTAACTGTTTGTGTCCTAATATCTCGGTGGCCATATGAAAAAATTGAAAGAAAAATGATTTACTTATTTTATTCTTAAATAACCACAATTACTTAATCAGCTGCGTGTACCTATTGGGAATGTACAGTTCTTTGTATCTTGAAATCTGATTGGACATCTTTACACTCACTCTTTTTTTTTCATATTAATTTTTCTCCTGGTACTGTCTTTGCGTCATAGCAATTGCTGGAAAACCAGGTTTGCAAATATGTGATGTCATCAAAAGAGTATTTCAAAATCTGATGTTGAAACTGTGAAATACTTTGAGCTAGTTGTTCAGACAAAGTCTAACGGGTACCTAATAGCACTGTTTCTCTTGAGGTTTTTAGAACATTCACAATTGCTCTGTGAGTTTGTTATGGTGTTCCAGGGCATCTTGGTATACAGTTTTAGATCATAGTCATAAGATATATAACCTATGTGATGGTACTAGAAAAACAAAACATTTTTTTCATTATTAATTCCATGTGTAATTCATAGGAGTGTGTGTGTGTGTGTATATGCACATACACATATACATAGACATATACACACACACATACATATACAGATTCATGCCTTAAGATCCTTAAGGCCACTGAGCTGAAATAGATGACCCTGTCATGACTGAACAGTAGTCATGTCTTAATAATGGAATGGGAAGAGTATGCACAGAGAAGCTGTTATAAAGTCTCAGAGGTTTGCCTTTTTAAGATCTTACAACATATCACATCATCTGTCATGTGCAGTAAAATCATGGTGGCTGTATTTGAGAAGGAAATAACTTACTCTGCATCAAAATAAGTTTCTGAGTAGGCTCTGGGGCAGCATTAAATCAGAGACACTGATATCATGTTTATATGCAGGCAGATTGGAAATTGGAAGGGGAAATGCTCAGAATCCTATGGTGTATCAAGTAAAATGTGACCCCTACTTCCCTAGGAAGGACCCAGGCCTTCTCAGAACTTTCCTTTTGTTTCATGCTAGGAAGACATGAATAGAGACAGTCAACAGCAATGGCAAAACCATTACCGAGTCTCTGATCACAGGGAATCTGCTGTTAGCTTTATTCTGGGAATCTTTCAGGATTCTCAAGTTTGTATGTCACTCCAGCTGCCCAGATGTGTTAGCAAGGGGTTTTCTTATAATGAGCTGAAAGCTTTGATTATTGCCCAACATTTAAGGAAAAGTATGTACAGGATATACTGGTCCTTTGCTCAACATTTTTGGGATTCTGTTGTGAATATTTCAGAGACTGAGATTATTTTCAAATTGACTGTTTAATTATCATCTGTGCTCTCTATTCAGCTAACTTTTCCCCAAAGTCTTAAATAGTGAAGCTCATTCTCTCCCTCTCTCCTAAGGGACTGATGAAGTTGTATAGTTTCATATCCCAGGGTAGACTTTTTTTTGGCTGCTATTCCAAATGCATATTCAAAAAATTATTCAGTCGCTGTTCACAGGTGCTCTGTCTTCTCTACATTCCAGAAACTCAGCAGATATATTCAGCCTGACATTCTTAATGCTCCTTGTAATGTCACATGGCGACTAAAGTCTCCAAGAGAAGAAATGTGACCTCCTATCTCAAAGCTGTAGGTTGATGTCGTGATTGTTTTTCAGCTACAGAATGTGAGCAGTAGTTAAAATTATTACAGGGAACTGATGGTGTGTTTAAACACCATTTGTATTTTGTTTTGCTTGTTTGTTTTAGTATAGCTGCAGTTGTTTTGGTTGACTATTTCAACAAGTTTTCTTTTTTTTCTTTGAAATGGAAAAAACACTGTAACACAAAGAAAGTTTGCAAGACCTTTAGTTCATACGGCACTACTGCTCCAGCTGAGTTAAATAGTAAGCAGGTTTTGTGGGGTTTTTTTACACCCGCGTCTGCCTTTCTTTCTTCCCTTGGACTCCCAAGCCAGTTTTAACAACATCCTTTAATAATGATGATTATCAATGACTCACTAGACGCCCATTCATTTTTATCTAAAAAAGAAGATTTTTGTGGTCAGGAGAGAATATTCTCTGCCTTTGTACACTAATGCTCACTGTAAAGGGCCCTAAATCAACATTTTTTTCTTAGAGGTCATAAAACAGCTTGTACAGAATATCTTGTTAACAGTTACACTATTTTTTTTCTTCTCAGAGGGATGAGGAGACCTGCCCAGGCCTCCCACATTCCTGCTCCTGTTCTGAAACCAGCAAAGGCGCTCTGGGACCAGCAGGCCCACCAGTAAGTCTCGCCTAGCTGGGCTTAAATGTTCTTTAATAATATTTATAACTATCACTTGTTGTGTATCTAATCTGTGGTCTTCACTCTGCTAAACACTCACTTAATCCTATGAGCAAACTGAAGCACAGAGGTATTGAATAATTTGCCTAAAAAACACAGCTTGGGGGAGTGACTCTTCAAACCCAGGTCCCCCTGGCTCCTGGAGAGGATGGTCTGAACCACTATGCAAGGCAGCCTCTCCTGATGCTGTGTAAGCAACATCTTCCCTTATAGTCTTGTGGTTTATTCTCAGTGCGACTGTTTCAAATACTGGCTCTCCGCTTGTACCTGTAACATTTGCATATCTCTTTTTGCCCTTCGTGTATCAACGTTTATATGGGAAGGGTGGGTTTTGAAATTTTCAGGAAAAATAGCTCATTGGAGCATGAAGTTCTCCGCTACTGACTGGGATTTTCTACAGACAAAAAGAGAGGGGTCGGGGAGAGGAGCAGGGGAAAGGAAGGAGAAAGAAAAGGAAGAAGAAGAAAAGGGGAAAAGAAAAAAAGGAGGGAGAGAGGGAAGACGATTAGAAAAACATTTTGTAAAATATAAAATTACACTATCTAGGTCTTTGAATTTACCATGATAAACCCTTTTTAATATGTTTAAATGTTCATTTTATGCCTAATGGGCTAAACTGGGGTTAGACGATGACAAATCAGTCAGGGCAGAAGACAAAGGAAACAGGAGAAGGCGCACCAGCAAATACAGAAGCCCACACCTTGCAGGAGAAATATTCGATGCCCCGCCGGTCTTTGTACGTTGGCTTCCCAGAGGCGGATGGGCCCAGTCGGCCTGTGTCCAGTAGATAACCCATGCTGACAGCTGGTTTGCAGCGGGAAACTTCACTGCAGGTTGGCACCACCACTAACATAATTTCCCTTTATCTGTGGACTCTATTTCCTGAGCTGGACAAAAAAGGAAGAGAACGTGCTGAATGCATCTGAAATATATCCCAGCAGTTTCCTTTATCTTTGGCAAATAAAACATCCTTTCAGGCTATGGATGTAGAACCCAAATACTTTTTTAAAAAAGGACTCTTTATCCCAAAGAAGTAAATGTGGAGTAATGGTAAAAGCATTAAGTTTAAATCATAAGATTAGGCCAGCCACTGAACCACTGTGAACCCCCATTTCCTTATATATAAAATAGCACCCACTTCTTTAACTGGTATTGTGATGAATATACAAGATAATATGTATATAAAAATTCTGAACCTTATAAAACTTTAATCAAATGTAAAACTTGAGTTTAATCTGGGAATTGAAAAGAAAGTTTTATTTTCAACTGTATGCAGATTGTGTCCCCCCCCCCAAAAATTGTGGTTTTGAACTTTATCTAACTAAGGCTAATGAACATTGTTTAGTTTATTTGCAGTACCAGCTGTAAGGTATTCCATTATATAAACTATGTTTATTGACCCATTACCATGGAGTATTTCCCTGCAACAATATTATTACAGTAAACGTTCTTTGTATATCTCTTTGCAAACATGAGTGAGTACTCTTGCAATAACACTTAGATTTTTTGGAGAATAAGGAAGATGCATCTTCAGCTTCACGAGGAAACCCTCAAGTGCTCCTCGGCGTGATTGTCCCAGTGTCTTCTTCCCCAAACTCTGTATGAGAGCGAGTTCCCATGCATCTCACCCAAACCCTCTGATGTTGCCAAATATGAGCGCCTTCATTTTTCTGATGACTGGAAAACTCTGTGTCATTGTTATTTTAAATAGGACTATCCCTCCCTGCTAGTGAGATGGAGAAGTTTCTCACTTGTCTCTCAGCCACTTGGATTTTTTCCTATATAAATACCTATTTATAAACTTTGGTGGGGGTTTGTTTTGCAGATGTTTTTTTCCTCAATAATTTGCAAGTGGTTTTATGTATTCTGAACGCTAAGCCTTTATTAACAATATGGCTCACAAATATCTTTTCCTGCTCTGTGGATTGTTTGTTGTTCTGTATAGAAATTTATATTGTCTAGAAATTTCAATTCTAATGTAGTCCAGTTTAATATTTCTGAGAGTTATCGCCTTTTGTATTTTTATCTATCTCTTCTTTTAACCATGATTAATTTAGAGGTATCTTTTTAAAATTTCAATCATGTGTGCAATTTTTATCTTTTTCTTATTGATATTAACTTTATTGTAGTTTACCGTGGAAGATAGTCCTTATGGTACTAATTCTTTGACATTTGTTGATTCTTTGACATTTGCTCAGTGGCCTTTGGTCAAATTTTACAGATTTTCCATGTAGGCTTTAGAAGAATGTGTGCTTTCTAATTGTGAAGTTCTGCATTGTATTTTATTTTAATTTTAAAATTATATTTTATTGATTATGCTATTACAGTTGTCCCAGTTTTTACCACTTTGTCCCCCAGAAGTTCAGCATTCTAAATATAAAACCCAGTAAATGAAATTGTAAATTGTATTGTTAGAATCTTCATCTGTATTAATTCTTTATCGTCCATTTATGAGATAGATATTTAAAATCTTCCACTCTAACTGTTAAGTTCTGTTTGTAATTCTGCATTATATGTCCTGAGATTGTGTTATCATAAGCAAAAAAATTAGAACAGTTGTCTTCCTAGTGATTTGCTGTGTCAACATTTCTTTCATATCATTTTTCTAATATATATTTTCTTCATCCCTTTAGTTTTAACCTTTCCATGTCTTTATATTTTACATGTGTCTCTTTAAATAGCATATGCCTGGATTTTGTTTTTAATCTTGTTTTACAATTTGTTTTTAGAGTGTAGTCCAATTTATTGTATGTGATAATTAACCTATTTGGGTTTATACTCCTGTGTCCGACTCCTTGGTTTTTGCTTTCCGTTTTTCCATTGTGTGTGTGTGTGTGGCTTTCTTGGTTGATTGAGGTTTTATTTATTTATTTGCAATTTTTGCTTTTTGCTTTTATTCTCATTCTTTCCTTTCCACTAATTTGGAAATTATACTCATTCTATATGCTCTTTTAATAGTTTGTTTAGACATTTTAATAGATATATTTAACTTGATAAAGTAAAATGAATCAAGATTTCTACCCTTCTTTTAACTAACATGATATTCTTGGAGTTCTTTTCTCTTGAATTATTCTTTTTATAATTAACATGTTGTTGCTACCCAGTATTTCAGAAATTTTTTATCATCACCAATTAGACATTTTATTTCTTCTTATAAATTATTGGGTGTTAAGACTTGCCTGCATATTTGCTCCTTTTTTTTTTTTTTTTTTTTTTTGTTCACAATGTCCTCTGGTAGCATTTTTATTGTTCCTCAAGTATACTCTTTGGATGTTTCTTTAATGAGACTACTGGTAATAAATTTCCAGTTTTTGTTCATCTGAAAATGCTTTTATTCCCCATGTTATTAAAGGATAGTTTTGATGGTTGTTACAAAGATTACTAACTGCCGCCCTCCCCATATTCATTGCCACTGCTTCTTTTCAATAGTAGAACCCCCAGAGTTTTAGCCTAGCCCATGGTCATTCTGCTAGGGGCTTGATTTCTTAGCATCTATGACCTTAGGACTAAGTTCTGGCTAGTGACAGAGAAGGTATATGCAGTTGCCCTACATGCTGTTCTTAAATGAAAACCCAATGCTCTTCTCAACCAACCTCCCCATTCTCAACATGCTAGAACTCACGTGTGGTAGTGAGTTCACTCCGATAAGCAACACTGTGGGACACAGCAGAGCAATAGGATGGAAGCAACCAAGGTTTCACACTGCCTTGCATGGTAAAACTACTCTGTTACACTGAGCCAGTCATCAGCTCAGATTTTAACATAAGACATTAATAAACTTACTATTTTGTTTAAAAATTTAAATATTGACCTCAATTAAAACACTCAGACAGGTTTCCGAACTAAGGAACTTGAAGTACAATTCTAGGTTAACAATTATTTTCTCTGAACACTTTGTAGATGCTTTTACACCATTTTGCAGCTTCCATTGTTGCTATTGAAAAGTCAGCTGTCAGTCAAATAAATTATCACTCTGTAAGAAACCTTTTCTCTTTGGTTGCTTTCAAGACCCCTTTTTTGAGCTAAAGTTTCACTACAATATATTTTGGTGTAGATTTTTGATGTTGTTGTTTTTCATTTTGGAAAATTTGGGACTTAATGAATTTGAATACCAATGTTCTCATTAAATTTGGAATTTTCTTAGTCTCTACCTTTTTGAATATTTCCCCTCTCTCTTATCATCTCTATTGTGTTTTTCTGAAATTCCAACTAGATGTACTTTATAATTTATAATTTTACTCTCGTGTCTTTTAATCTCTCTTATTTATTTTCTACTTTGTGTCTCCAGGCTTCATTATGTGTAATTTCTTTAAATTTATATGCTGGTGTATTTTGTTTTAGCTATGTTTAATATTCCATTTAACCTATCCATTGTGTTTATTATTTTGATTATTATCTTTAGCATATCTAGAAGTTACATGTGATTCTTTTTTAAAGTCCTGGTCACTTATATAGTCTCCTTTTTTGTAACCCCTTCAAGGCTATTTTTCTTTATTATATTAAATATGGTTTATGTTACTTATCTGATAATTTGATAATTTAAATATCTCTGCAGTGTACGTGGTTCTGATTCTGCCATTTGTTTTCCTGCTGATTTTACTCTATCTTGTTTCCAAATGTATTTTGTGATTTTTTGTGTGTGTGCTTGAGTTCATATTACTTGAAACTTTATCTGTGGGACTACGTTGATCCCGAGTTTGAACGCTGACCTTCCGGAGAATACCTGTGACTATGTTTGCTAAGACCCCGAGTGTACAACCAACTGAAAACTACCTTAAGTATAACTTTGCAGTTTTGTTTGATCCCCACAAGCAGTGTGAATTCTAGTCTCTAGATCGTATAAGAATCAGCTACTGGATAATAATTCTTAGGGAAGACCGTTCCTGTTTCTCCCATAGCTAAAGTGGGTACAACATTCTGGTTATCCACCTGCTGGTGGGCCATTTTTTTTCCAGCTTATTCAGAGTGCAGACTTTCAAGTTCTTCAGTTTTAAGGAACGTTTCATAGCCTACCTTCCCCCTACCTATCGTAGACCCAAGTTCACATTTCATCGCTTTGCTTGGGCTATAAAATACAAGCTTTGCTGCGAACCTCGGCGACCTTCCCCATCTCCCCCAGGGCAGCCCCAGTGCGCAGGCCGGCTGTTCTGCTTTTTTGTTTCTCCTTCACTGCTGGTACTTAAGGGTTCAGTTCTTAATTACAATAATGCTTTTTTAAATTTTCAACAGCATTAATAAACTTTTTTAGCTGGAGGCTTTTCAAGTTTTTTCATTTGCAATACTGCTGGAACAAGTTTTACAATATTTACTTCCACATGACCTGAGTCAAACTTTGTAAGGAGAAGAAAACAGCAGAGAAGTGAAAGAAAAGGGTTGAGCTCTGAGTTGTTGAGAGGAAAAAAATGTAAAATGGAGAAAAGCTATTGAAATTTTTAAATATTTAGAGTATAATAAACTATTTAAGAACTAGTATCCCAAAGAAAATGTAATAAACCCTGTCCAATGATTAGCATAGTTGTGATTATCTTCTCATTCACAAATTTACGTAGTCATACTATGTACCAATACAACTGTAAGGAGCTACAGAGAGACCTGGGAGAAAGAACCACATTCCCTATGCCTAGACTAACCCTTTCTTATTAAAATATGGAATTTTATATCCACAAATACTTGTTGAATTCTTGTCATGTCCTCAGGGATGAAGGCCAGGGATGAGATGGAAAATAAGTTAGAAATGTAGAATGGTCCCTGGCTTTTAGACATGGTGCCTCTGGCATGAATATCTATGAGTCATCTGGTCACAATCATTTAAAATGTGCAAACAAAATTAAAGAGTTGGCCGGACTCTGTATATTGCTTGGGATGTGTTGGGCTTGCTGCAAGAAACAGAAAATTTAATGAACACAGTGATGTAACCTGTTAGGGCATTTGGACATTCATTGCTTGCTCAACAAAGGATTTAGAGGTGCCCACTTTGTTAAGGACCGAGATTGTTCCAGTTTCTCACCTGGCTTTTCTTTGGCTTGTTGCTTCTTGATCAAAGTGGCTCAAGCTGGCTAACGTGCCCATTCCTAGTTGCAGAGGAGGCTTGGAAAGCAAGTCTGTGTCTTTTTCATCCTTTATAGTAGGAGAAATAAAATGGAAAGGAGTCAGAAAAGACTCTTTAGAGTCAGCCAACAATATATGCCACACTGGGGGGAAATATTTATTCACAGTCATCTGTGACAGTTAAAGATGTACTATACAAATATATGAAGAATTTTTGCACATTAAAGAATAAAATGCATGCAATGCAATAGAAAGCTAAGCTAATAGAAATAGGTAGTTGCACTGAGATAAAATGCAAATGGACAAACATTATGAAAAGATGCTCGATCTTAGTAACTTTAAGGGAAATAAGAATAAGGTATTACTTTTATCAATCAGGTTGGTAAAAATACAAATTTTGCAATATCAAATACTAAGGGTTAGAGAAGCAGGGACCCTCTTAAACTTTTGGCAGATGCCATAGCTTTTTTTGGAGCACAATTTGAGAATGTATTTGCATATTCATTAAATTTCATTTATAGTTTTACTTGTTGCTACGTTAAATGTTAACTTTTTACTTAAATATTAATGTCTATATTTAAGAGATGTTTAAGGATGTTAATTGCATTTTTGTTTAAACAACAAAATATTGTGGGGAACCTTCTGCATTTCCAATTATGGAAGAATAGTTAAACTATTACTTATCCATGGTATGGGCAACTATGTGACTCATTAAGAATAACTTAGATCCAAATGTTGTATTATGGAAAAATCTCTAAAACATTAAGTTAAAACTCATATAAAACATTTGATGTCACACATTGCAATCTACATCCATCAAATAATACAAAAATACTATAGGTAATGATTTTTAAAAATACATAATATATCTGTGCATAAAATGAATTATGTAAATGTATTCAAAAAGCCTCAAAGATAAGCAACCAAGTAATGTTGGGGAGGAGAATGAGTTAGAGTGGTTACAAACAAGCTGGAAGAAACCTTAAAGATCATCTGATGTGGTCATTTTCCAATCAATGTGAGCAGATGGCACCCACGTGACTTTCAGTAGTCATGGACACAGCAGAAAAGAAATTGGAATCACACCATGATTCCAGTCAAAGAAAGATGCTGCATTTTCAATAGTCTTTTAATCTTTCTGCTTAGGTGAAGATAATATTCTCAGTCTGGTGCCTATAAGTATTAGAATAAGTATTCTAATACTTATTATGCCTTTTTAACGAAGAGCAAAAGGGCAACTCAAAAACTTCAATAGAAACACAATTTAGCTAAATTGAATAACATTGTTTATAGTATGTCTTTAAGGTTACCTTCTATTCTTAGCAAGTAATATTTTTTCCACTGTAGTGCTATAATATTTGCTTTTAAAATTGATTTACATGAAATAATGAGTCAATTAAAAATATTCAAAAGTCATATGTGCACACATATATTTATATGCATATATACAAGGAATATATGTTTGCGAGGAATACACGTCCATGTATATTTATTATGTGGGTACATGTACCTACATAAAGAAAACTGCTATTAAATAATTGTGCACATGGTGCATAAACCTGGCAAAAAACAGCCAAGGGCGTCCAGCCCTCAACCTGTAGGCCACATGCAGCCCAGGACGGCTACAAATGCGGCCCAACACAAAACTGTACATTTACTTAAAACATTATGAGATTTTTTTTTTGTGATTATGTATCACAGCGTATTTAATGCATGACCCAAGACAACTCTTCTTCCAGTGTGGCCCAGAGACACCAAAAGTCTGGACATCCCTGCAGGGGACATGCAAATAACTGAAGTTACAGAGAAACTAATTGAGTTAGCTTTTTACAGTGTAAATAAAGAAAATTGAGTTGTTATTATTCTCATGTGCTTTTTACAGTTTAATTAAATAATTTAATTTCAGAGTAGTGATATAAGACATACAATTTTAGATTAGTGGTATATTTTATTATTTGCATCCACTAGTCGTAGTAATCTTAATATCACTGAATTTTTTAAATCCCATAATTTTTTAAAATTTAAAAATATTTGGCCTAGAAACTTTGCTCAGATTATGAAATCATTGGCAGAGAGGCCGGGTCTGGGTGGCAAATTTCCAGTTAAGGTTCATGATGAACCTATATCATTACACAATGTGTTGGCCTTGACACAAAATGAGAATTACATAACCCACATTATGAAGGACAATGGATGAAATAAACGGCTTTAAGATGTGTCTGTGTGCTAATACTTAACATCTGTTTGCCAGGGTGGTCCAGGACTCAGAGGACCAAAGGGCCAACGAGGGGAACAGGGTCCAAAGGTAACGTTCCCTGTCTCAGTACCTCTCTCACTCTCCTCTCTCTCCCGTAACTAACCATCATGGCTTTGAAGCTCAGTACTATTTACTCTTTGCAATCTATAGGTCCTTACCTTGTTCTCAAAGTTGTGTCTAATTCTTTCCCCTTATTCTTAGACCTGTATTTTTCATCAATAAGAATCTTGAATCGCTTAGTGAAAAGAAAGGTTTCTGGGTCAGAAATAGAGTGTCAGCGTTCTGAGTGGTGGAGTCTTCTCTCTGGTACATTCTTTTCTTTCTTTCTTTATTGGAGGAGCCCTGAATCACAAGTGAGCAGCGGTCCCTCCCAGGTAATTTCTCAGGCTGTAAATTCCTCCTCCTTTCCTCCCACTACACATAATCAAATACACAACCCTATTTTCTGATCATGCTGCCCGAGCCACCGAGTGTGGTCATTCAGGTTGGACCCTGTCCAAAGGCACCAACCAAGAGGGCCAAGCTCTGCAAACCTATGTCAAGGCACATGTTTTCCTACTTTGCACAAAAGCACCCTGAGGGGCGGCAGAAGCCCAGCCACTAACTGAGTTCAGGCTTCACTGTCTTCTCTCTGACTTTTAGGTAAATCTACTAACTGCTTTCCTGGCTCCAGTGGCTTGACTTTCTGATTGATTTGTCACATCTTCCCCCAGAGTCATTCCTTGAAAGTTATACCAGGTCATAGCACACTCTTAAAACCTGTCGTCATATGCTGTTTCCCATGAGAATACAGTTCACCCTCCTTGGCATGGGATCCAAGGCCCTTTATAATCTGACTTCCTGTCTCATTTTCACCATGTTAATCCACAGGCTCTGTTCTCAGTCCATCTTGCTTGACTTACTGTCTCAACATGGTTACTTAATAAATTAACATAGTATTTATTCTTAGGGAAGAGAACATTGCAAGGTTTTTTACTATAAAATTGGAGACAAGTGAAGCAAGGTAGGAGAGAATGTGGCGGGGGGAGTAGTAAATAAAAAGAGGCTGAATATAATTAATCAGGTACTAGCCCACTCAAAACTCAGACCAGAAGATATCTGTGTTTTTGTTTTATTTTCTGAGACTGTGACACATTTTCAGGCACAGACATGATGTCTCTTGGCTTCATCTCTTATTTGCTGCAAGAAGGCCAGTGGTTTGAAAGCTTCTTCTCAGACAATGATACACTGGGGCTTCCTTGGTTTAACCCAAGGTCTATGCCAGTGAGGTCCTGTAGGTGCTGGCTCCCTCCTCCCAACACCTCTAATCCCGTTACCCTGCAGTTTCACATTCTCACTGGGTGATACTTCTGATCATGAAGACATATTAGGAATTCATAGGTGCTTGATAATCTCAAGATTTACCTCTTTTCTCTAATAATCCATTCCCACAAGCCACTACTGATGTGGTTATTTCTGTATGTTGATTTTGATCAGATGCAAGTATGTAATGTTTTTAGGAAGAAGCCTTGTTGGAGAAAGGATGCTCATATGCCCACCAAGGTGGGCAGTGTAGGTCCAGGGAAACTATGCTTTCCAGCCCAAAAGCCCCAATCCATGTTATTTTTTTTATTTTGTGGCTTTGTATTTCAGTTGCAGTAAATAGTTAATAATAATTTAGAAGCTCATATAAGCCCTGTCTCTGGCCTTTCCTAGTTATTTTTATCTCATATTTTACAGAACAAAATGGACCATCTACTTTCTGCCCTTCTACTCCATTCCCAATTCCTCAATAGTATGCAAACAATATATTATTAAACAACTGTAAATATTAAGTAATATATGTGAATCACCTCCATGTCTCCTCCATCATACTTTTAAAAATCTAGCTACCTCTCTCTCTCACCTTCTCTTATTCAATGTTTCTTGTAAGAATAGCTTTCATTCAGAGCTTCACATCCTCACCTCAAAAACAATTCTTTTTTTGGGGGTGGGGTGGGGAGGGAACATAACTATTCATATTACCTTTATCCATAGTTGCAAAAAAACTGGAAACAATCCAAACAAATGTGTCTCAACAGGTAAATGAGCAAATTTCTGCCTATCTGTGCAATGGAACGCTACCCTGCAACGAAAAGGCACATACTACTGACACACAGCACTCTGTAAACGAACCTCAAAATCCTCTAGCACGTGAAAGAAGAAGAAAACACAGGAGCACTTAGTGTAAAATTCCGTTTATATACAACCCAAATCGCTCTTAACCCACAGACGATTTCTGTTCCTCTGGGGGGCCTATAAAATTGCTCTCATTAGTCACCAATTTTCTCTGTATACATCCATGGCCTATGGTTAATTCTCACCTTACTTGAGATCTCTATGGCATTTGACGTTACTGTCCCCACTTTATTTGAAATTGCCTCTTCTTCTGACCGCTCCTCATACCACTCCAGCTCTCTGCTTTCATTTTCTTCCTGACGAGTAGGGTCTTTCATTTCAGACTCTTTCCTAGGCTTCTCTTCTTCCCCCTTCTCCCTGACTGTCATCTAATCTTTATCCATTGCTCTTTCATTCGATCAACAATTTCCTTAATAATCTCACCTACGAACACTTCTTCAGCTACTCCAAAAATCCATCTCACTCAGATTTCTGTTGACCCCCGAACAACTAGACATTTCTACATGGTGTTCCCCATACACTTAAAACTTACGATGTCTCAGCTGACACTTTTCGTTTACCCCCCACTTTACACCGTTTTGCTTTTTCTTCTGTATTGCCTGTCCCGAGTAATGGATTTATCAGTCTCACATTTAAGATGATACCCAGGTTCTGGAAGTTTTAATTTATAAGAGATTGGCTTTCAGTGGAGTCACAGAATGAGAGAAGGGGAAGGTGTTGAGGTTTTGAGGATAAGTGGATTTTCTGGGTCTAAGATGACAGATATGTGTAGTTTTAGCCAAACCATAATATGTTCCAGTATAGAAGTTAGGAGTTGCTAACATGAGAAGAAAGTCTGATTCTGAGAAGAAGGAAATTTAAATAATGTTGAGGCTAGGGAAGGTCATTCAATGACCACTGGAGAGGCATAGGGGCGGTGGCAAGATTGCGATGACAAAGAAGACAGAGGGTTGATCAGAGTCTTCAATAAATGCAGTGGAATGGCCCTGCGGTAGGTAATTGACAACAGTGAAGGTGGAGAGAACGCAGTTCAGATGGATGGTATAAATCTTTACAGGCCAAGAGGGTGGTCTTGAAGCATTTATATCTTTTGGATTTGTTATGGAGTGTGGGAGGTCTAGGAACTCACATAATTGGCATAGAGTTCTTATTTATGGAAGCAAAAAAATATAAAGTTGCAGAGCAACCCTTGCATGTTTACTCTTTTGGTTTACTGATGATATTTTGCCTGGGAGGTGAATCATCTGAGGTTTGGTGTCTTGGTATCCCATGAATATTTCACTTCTTAGGAAAAATTATTTAAGGAAATACACTATAAGTGCGCTGAGCAGAAATATCTTCTGGGTGCCAGAAGGTCTAACTTAGCTCTGGGATGACTTTCCTCTCTTGCCTGACAGGGACCAGATGGCCCTCGGGGTGAAACCGGCCCTCCAGGACCTCAGGGTCCCCCTGGACCACAAGGACCAAGTGGTCTGTCTATTCAAGGAATGCCTGTGAGTTGTGTGTAAACATTCAGATAGGTTTTTATTGTTATTATTTTTCTGTGAGTTATAAAGAATGAACTTCTGTCTTCTGCACCTTAATAATGAGTCTCAGTCCCTATCAACCCCTACAAATAAGAATCGAGACATAAAAGTGATTACTGAGTGTCCATTCATTAACCAGTTTTTTTGTTCAATGGTGGGATCTTTTACAAACACATACAAGTCTACCTGTGAGCAATTGGTTTACAGAATAGTGTTTGACTAAGTCCTTACCATTAACAAATGTTATACAGATTTAAGTTATTCATTATGTACTTGTAGTGGACATAGATTCATGAAAGTCTTTTATTTACTGCCTTTGCCTCAATAAGCATCAAAGTGCAGTACACTAAGTATGAGTTTTAGATGATAAACAGGGTATTTTTACAGCCTCATTTCTTTTTAAAAGCTGTTTGGACCACTGAAAACAAATTTTATTTCACTCACTGATTTTCATTAACTTTACCCTAGAAATCTAGATTTGTATAATAAAACCAGTCTCTGTAATTAACATTTGAAGCAAATGGATCCTTTTAAGCCATTTTTAGCAGTCGTGTGACTGTGATGTCACCCTACCTAAGTTTTCTTTTCCAGAGTTATTTTCACACTTTAGAAAGCCCCAACATGCCAATACGTGCAATTACTAGTACTAACCATATTACTTACTAACCATAAGCATTTGTTGCGTTCGTTGAGGTCTTGCTACCTGCCAGTTTCTGTGTTCGTTTTTCCATCGTTACACATTTCCAGCCGAAGCAAAACAAGAGTCTAGATGATAATGGTTTTTAAATCTAAACTGTAAACAATATTGGAATGTTCAAGGCTCCCCTCCACATATTTACTGTATGGGCTTAGCCATATCAGACTGTATGTTCTGTATTTAAGCTATTATGTATTTAAATGTTTATAGATGTAAGTGTTCAGTTTCCTGGGAATGTGTACATTCGTAGTATAGTGTATGTGAGAAGCGGAATATGCTGTATTTGGATGCCAGCATGAAAACAATTTCATGTTGAAAATACTAGAATGGTCCATGGAGGAAAAGAAAAGACTAAGAGTCGACCTGTATGAGCCTAACCCTGTTTGCTTTTGGATATTCAGGGGATGCCAGGCGAAAAAGGAGAGAAAGGAGAGACTGGCTCCCCTGGTCCACAGGTACTATTTCTGGTTTTTTGTTTGTTTGTTTGTTTGTTTAGTATATTGCTTTCGGCTCTAGCCTAAAGCCTTATTAAAGGGGAAAAAAAGACAGTAGTTCTGAAGTAGCTGGAATCTTGGCGGTAAGTGGTTTCTGTATTAATGATGGTTAGTCTGTATTCATTTATCTTATGCCCCCTCTAAGGGTCGTACTGACGGTTTCAGGGTGAGCCCTGATGGGGACTTTCCTTTCTCATGAATGATTTGTGGCTGCAGAATTCTCAGTCACAGAGGCCTCAGAGAAGCTGGGTGAGAAGGTAGCTCACTTCCGTGACTCTGACTTTTATCTTGTCCTCACACTGCCTAGGGCATCCCAGGAGGTGTTGGTTCACCAGGACGCGATGGCTCTCCAGGCCAGAGGGTAAGGACTCGCTCAAGGTTGGTTGTTAGCACAGTAGATTCCTCACTAAATCACCTTTTGCTTCTATATGTCAGGTTTCTATAAAAGGCGCTCTTTCTTTTCCCCCCTTCCCCTCCCGTTTACAGTCTACCTGTCCTGCATCGATTTGCCTTCACTGACATCTTCTACGTCTATTCCTTTCATCGAAACCTGGGAGCTTTCATCATACTTTCCCCAGTTAACAACGCCTCTTTCTGAACATTCCCAAACTTGAACACAATCGGCACTGAATTGTGTATATTCATAGAGCAGATTTTCCATTTTTTTCTAACTCTCAAGACACAAACCTAAAGGAAATCATGAATCATTTGCATCAATATTTTAATATTATGACGGTCTACAAGTGCTCTCTTTTTATTTAATGTATGACAATTATTTTTTAACTTGTTGAAATGAATGGTAGTCAAAGAAATTATAAGGATGGTTAGGCGAGGAGTGAGATAATATTTAGTCTTTGTTTAGTCAACATCTTCACTGAGCCAGGTTTAAGGTTCTTGTCCTCAAAGATATTGTAGCTAAATGGGAGGCTCTATAACCAAATAAGGAGCTATAATAAGGCTATGATGGGAGTATTTACAGACCCCTGTGATGGGAACACAAAAAAACAGATAATTAATCCAGACTTGGAGGGTCAGGAAAAGCTTCCAAAGGAGGCTGACTATCAAGGAGGAGATAGAAACCAGTGAGATGCATGAGGAAAGAAAGCTACTGCAAGCAAAGAAAATGTCATATACAAAAGACAAGAGATGAAGAAGGTGGGCATTTCCTGTGTTGCAAATATCTCAGTGTGGCTGGAGATCAGAGTGCAGTGTGTGTGTGCACGTGTGTGTACACTTAGGAGTGGGGAGATTGTCAAAGATGAAGCTGGAGAGGTAACCACCCATTCACTTATATCATCTACTTTTTTCAGACTATGGAGTTTGAACTTAACAGGAAGTAGATAAAAAGTCTGAATTTTCAGCAAGGGAGAAAGAGACTGGTCTTCCCTAAACTGTCACTGATTTAGACATGTAGACAGCTCCAGTTTCCATCAAGACTGAATTATATGGAGTGTCAGCCACTGAGATCCAATCCAATAAAGGACAATATATTTGGCATTCAGTGGTATCTTCGGTACAATTTACCCATTAGGTGAAAAAACAATTGGCTGGAAGACTCACTTCTCTACTCAAACAAGGCCTGCCTTTAGCTCAGGGTACCTCGACCACTCAAGAAGAAGGAGATTGTTTTTTTCTATAGAAAGCTACGTGTGGGACCTTAAATTTTTTCCATGTTCTTCCCCCCACCTCTCCCCAAACTTTCATTTGCTTAAAAATTCAGTTTAGTCTTAGTCTCTGTCTATCAAATGTAATTACTCAGTCTGCAAAGCACGGCCAGGTGAATGTATTTAAAGGAGGCATTCTCTGAAAGTAAGATTTATGTAGGTTTCTTGTACATGTGGAAGGAGTGTCTAGAAGTATTTATATATTTTGGCAAAGGGCTTAGGCTAAGATCCTGTGTGGTTACACACCTAGATTCTTTCGTGATTCCTAAAGCTCTGAAAATGGCAGTACTACTGATTTGGTTCAGGGAATCAACGTGATTTATCTCTGTCTGGAGCCCAGTGTTGGCAAAGAAATCCTAATTCAAACATATTGGATTAGTGCTGGGATCATTTGGTTTTGGAATTCTTTTTTTTAAAAAACCAATATACCAACACAGACTTTCTGTAAATATTTTGCTATTCCTCCAAACATGTTTTCTTTTATAAGATGAAAAGTCTTAGAGCTGTAATTAAGTGATAAGATATCTGTCTGTGAATTTTATTTTCCTCTCTCCCTCAACTTGGAGGGAAAACTTTCAGGGTATGTCCAATTCCCACTTTGACAAATTCTTAGATGGGAATGAACTCGCTTTTCAAAATGTTTTCAGAGGATACTCATTCTTTGCATGGCCATGTTAAAAAAAAAAGTGAGAATCCTGTGACAGTTATTTTAGAAAAGATATTTGAGGGCAATGCTATTCTAGTGCACAACTCTAGGGGGGTGCCATTCAGAGAGAACAAAATAGAGTGGTGTCCCCTGGAATTGTGTGATGTGGCTGCCATGCTTGAGGAAAGGGTTATGTATATATATTTGAATATCTAATATCTTGTTTAATAAAATGTTAATTGAGCACATATCTTAATTGAGCCCATAGTGGCACCTTGGTACTCATTCCCGAACTCTTGACAACTGCTGAAACTGACAAATACCGAGCACATGATGAGTGATACAGTATTTTCTCTTGTGGGGCAACGTCATGATGCATAGAAGCTCTAGCAAGTGCAACGAGTTGTGAGCAAGCTCTGAAGGCTGAAACATTTTTTTCTCATTGACATGTGATAAGTACAGGGTTTGATGAGTTCTGAAGCCAACGAGGTATGTGCCGCGGACGATGCTCAACCAAGAGAGCCACGTCCTTTTCTGCCTCCAGAAGGGAAGGAGCCAGAGGAGGAGAGACTTTCAATATCTAAAGGAGGCACTTTGTAGACCTGGAGGAGATGGAAAGATGAAGTGGTGTCAAGGGCATGACCATTCCCCTGGGCCAGGAAAACAAATGGGAAGTCAGAAAAGGAAGAGAGGTGGGTGAAAACAGTTATTTCGGTGGCTCTGATCTGTTTAGTCGAGTATCTCAGGGCTTGAGAAAAGTAAAAGGCTTAAACCAATGAATTAGATCGTTATTTAGCAACAGTGTAAAGTGGGAGTCTAGGACCACCTTTCGTGGCTGTAGGAACACATCTAGGACATGGAGCACCGTCCCTGAAGGGCAGGAATGCCCAGCTCCCTGTGGTTAGACAGGAGGAAAGGAGAGTTGTTCAGAGTATTAAGGGCAAACAGGATTATCCCTGCCCCTCCTTGGGACACCCTGAAAGGCAAACCTGCAATCGCAAAGTAATAATGATACATAATAACAACAGTAACAACCGTGGCACAGAGTGGAGCAAACCCAGTGCACGATGGGACATACTGCCAAAATGCTTGGGAAGCCACTTCCAGGAAATGGCCCCCTCGAGGCTTGAAGTGTCCAGGGACTCAGGAAGCAGAGATACTTTTTTCATCACTCTAAGCAGTTGAATGACTTACAATTACCACGACTTCATTCCTCTGATCTTGAATGAACAAAACCTACTGTAGGCATGGAAGGAGGAAGCTGGAATAAAGCTGCAGCGATGCTGTCCAATCACTGCTTCCAGCTCCTTCCAGAGCCTCAGGGGGTCGGTGAGCTAAGTGTGCTGCAGGGGGTGTGAGCGATTCCTTACTGCACATCCTCCTTTCTTTTAAAGTTTTGTCTTTGTATTGATAGGTAAGAACTCACAGCCCAAAGCCAACACTGTCACTTGGACTCTGTCTACTAGAGTTGATGCCAATGTTGTGCCTTAATTTAGCCTGGAAGGAGGGAGAGCTTAACAAAGAATAAAAAGGGGAAGATTAAACATCTCCTCCTTAAACAGGAAACTTCTTCTCTAATGTTTCTAGCTTATTCTGGCTTTTCCCAAGGAGGATCTTTGACTCTTCAAGGTGGATTTCTCAGCCTTGACCCTAGACTCCTGGTGATCCTCAGAGAAACTAAGGAAGAACAGGCAAGACAGGGCTGGCAATCCTGAGAAGTGAGAGAAGGAACTGAAAAAGACAGAAGAGAAAAAAGTGACCTCTTTTCTAGCTCCGAGGCCCACTTATGCCCAAGACCACCAGTTTTCTGTCAGGCACTCCCAACAAAAACTTTAAAAACGGTTTTCATTTTCAATTCTTAAACATGGTTATATAAAAAGTCAGAGGGATAAGAAATAAAAACAAGAAGGAGATAGATCACTTATGACACCCGGAAGATAGCAATCCCTCTGTGGCACAGAAGGTATTTGTTTCTGAGTCCCAAGTAAACTCAATTTAAATTGCTTCCTTTCCCCCAGGTTACTGCTCCCTTATCTCTGCACTCTTGCCATAACCACAGCCTTTCTTTCTAATCTATACAAGATGAAAAAAAAAATCCTTCTACATATGAATTTTGCAAAATTTGTGAGGTTATAAGAAGCAGGTTGGGCCCAGTGGTGAATATTCTAGACCTGGACTGTTGGCCAGACCTGAGTTTGAACCCTTACCATATGACATTGAGCCAGTTATTTAGTATTCTCATCTGTGAAGTGGAAAAAATAATATTTGACTCCATGGAATCGTTGTGGGGATTCATTCATATAAAGAATGTCTATATAAAATTTCTATTTTAGCTGATATTAGTACTAACTCTTTTCAATGTAAACCTAATGAGTCAGGACAGGATAATATTTTAAAATGCCTGGACTTCACATATTAATAGTTCTTTAGAAGATTTTGAAGAACTGTAAAAAAAAAAGCCTGAAGGAAAAGCAAGTAGTTTATTGTTAGTGTTTAATTTTCTTGGATTCTGTGTTGAAAAAACACTTGGAACATACTCCCTTTTTATGTGGGTTTGATGTATACAAAGGCCATATTTGTGATGAATGCCCCATTTCATCAAAGTGAGTTGGATTTATAATGTACTTGAGAAATTGAACTTGAGTCAACTCTCTGGATTTAATCCCTATCATAAATGTTAAACAGTGATGAGAGAGTCATCTAAAGAATATTTTGTTAAATACTAAGATTCATAATCACCCCCTTGAGTATCTCCCTCCTTCAGAGGAGGAAATGTAACATACCGTTGCAAAGCTAATGGAGAAAATGATTTGATTTTCTATTTTGTGGGTCTAGATGGGATTTTACAAAACCACAAGAGAACATTCTCACAGTCAACCACAGTGATGATGATAAATGCAATCTGGATTTGGCAGATTATTTGAATAAAAATGGCAGCAACCGCTATTATTCATTACTGACAAAATGCAGGTGCTCTGCAAATGTTAGAGTCTCTGTCCCTCAGAACAACCTCAAATGCTAGGCACTGTTACCCCATTTTACGGACATGGAATCAGGAGCCCAGAAAGTGGAAGCATTTGAACAATGCCGCGCAGCTAAGAAGTGTTAGAACCAGGATCATGATCCATCTCCTTGGCTCCAACGCTGCATGCTTTCTTTCCATGAAACGATACTAGCAAAGATCACTGTGGGAGTTTGTTAATGTAAAAAAGTCTTCCACAGAGATATTTAATAAGCAGGACCCCATCACTAAAGGTGCCTCACCCAGTGTTTTGGGGCAACAGGAACCCAGTTTGGGGTTACTTTCTTGGTGACGTAGAAGTTAACATTTTATACCTAGAAATATATTTCTTTGATTATATTGAAACTTGGTTTGGATGCTGGCACATCTGGGCACATCTGAGGAGAGAACCACTACTTAGGAAGTTAGTTTTATGTCATTATAGGCTGTAAAGGTGTGTCTGTTGGGGCACAGGATACATATAATGTCTGCTATGGACTCTGGTTCTAATGCTTTGCTTCAGGGTCAGGCCAGACATTTTTATATTTGTAAACCAGCAGTTTCACAATGTAAGTGATCAGGTTGTTGTTGGGTGTTTTGCTTCATTTATTTGTTTTTTAATATGCTGATTCCTGGGCTTCAATCTCAGAGATTCAGATACAAAAGGTCTTAGGCATGACCTAGGATTGTATAGTTGTAAAAATCTTAATGATTCTGATAATTGGCTAGGTTTGGGGATTGCTAGATATTATATTGTGTTAAGCCTATTATATGTTAAAGTGATTTCTTAAGTAGAATATTCCTGGTGTTTTTTGTTTTAATTCACTGAAGTCATCCTTGCAGGTTACTAAAAATATATGCATTTATATTTATACATACACATTTAATTAATATATGACTATACAAACATATATGTACATATTAACAAGTGTTTGTCTATATAATATATAAATATATGTCTATAATATATACATATTCACACACATACATAAATTTATGTGTGTGTGTCTATTGCTGAAAGTTCCCGAGGGACTCAACGTGGTATCACACGTAAGGATTGATCTTGGATCTCTGGCTGGACCAGTGTTGACAGAGTCTGTGGCTTTTTGCTGCTTGGCCTCTTAGCCTGGTGGTTGGTGTTACTCCTTCACTGCAAGTAGCAGCCTTGTTTCTTCTGGCTGGCTGCCACACTGTCTCTCCACTGTCGCTCACAGCAGTCCAGAGCCATGTCGCGGGGTTGAAAGTGTACATCAGGACTTGCTACACATATTTCTTTAGCCCTCCCTGCTTGATTTTGGTTGCAACAAACTCATCAGATGCCAGCTGCTCACAGACCCCACTCTACCTGACAGTGTAGCATCAGGCAAAGGACCTTAACAATTGGCATTCCAGAACCTTCAGGTTAGTTTCCATGGCCCACCATTGTAGGCTTCAAAGAAGACGTGGCGGACTGACGAACAGGTCCCTAGGTCTGAGTGCTCTTTCTAGTTGCTACATAAACATAAATATTCCACCTTCTGACTTTAATTTCTGTTACTGTACTCTTTGTGGGCACATTGGTGTTGTCCTTCAGACACTGTACGCATGCTACCTAGAAACTAGAAACTTTTAAGAGCCTACAAAAATGCGTTTATGACCAGGAGAAGTATATATATTTGCTCTAAAGTATGGAAAAGAAAACTGAAAAATGGAAATTTGTAAATGTTTAATTAAATGCCTATAAAATGGTATGCTTTGCCAATTACTACCATAGTTAAATTTAGTATTCATTTGATAATTAGTGATTTTGAAAACAAACTTTATGTTAGATTTCCTTTTGCTGATAAATTATCACCAACCATAACTTAATAAGTTGGTCATAGCCAAATGTTTTCAAGCAAAATTATAAAAATCCTTTCAAGTTTTTATAGCAAAAATTATTTTTAATGTGGGTTGTGGGTGTCTATTAATATTTTGAGATGGGAATCCCAAAAAAGAAAAATGCCTGCAGCTATTCATTTTATAAAACATCCCTGTTTGTGGGTGGTTCATTTCATGCGCTTTAAAAAATCATATTTGTCAGCTTAAGTAAATTCCCACATTTTGTTTATCATTTAATCTTCTGCTCCCTTATACCCATTCTTCATTGCTTAATTAAGGGTTTCTGCTTTTGGTGAGAGTGCTTAACCCATAAGCACGACTTCTCAGATTGGGCTCAGATTGGGCTCAAATCTGATATAAAATGGATAATTTATAGATATAGAAATGTTTTGGGAAATATAAACACATTTTTAGTTTAGAGGATTTAAGACCGTTCAGTGAACTTTAACTTAAACCGAATCACGAAGGCAGAACGTGCCTGTTATTTTGCCCTGTATAGTGTAGACATTTTATAACACTTTTCTTTTCACCGATTTTATTGCTTTTGTATAAACTGCTGCTATGGTGGCTCACCCTGACAGGAAGAGATGAGAAAACGAACCTGAGCCCTGCCTCAGTGCTGACGGGCTCTCTAGGATGGGCTGTGATGTGGGGGCTGGGGCAGGGAGGCTAATGCAGCGGCCAACTGCCCTGGGTGCCTAGACTCAAACTCTACCTCTCCTACAAAGTCCTTGGATCCCATGCCTGGATTAGATGCTCTTCCTGCCTGTTCCCGTGGAACTTTGTAGTTCCATCATCACAGTCCATTGCTGGGTTTTTCTCCCCCCATTGTTGCCACTTCTCAACATTGTAAACTCCTGTGTTGAACAAGAGACTCTCTTACTCACCAAGGTCTACACCAGCCTATGCAGTGCCCGGCATATAGTAGCTCTGCAAATGCAGATGTGAGGCTTACAAGTCAACCTCTTTCAAGGGGAAATTGACCAGTGTGATTCAAAAGCTGAAAAATACAGCTATTTACATGATAACATGTGAACTTTTTCATTTTCTCGGGTTAGGAAGGAATTGGTGGGGGGTGGGGGTGCCTTTGATTATGCTCCTAAAATGGTAGTAAGCTGAAGACCCTCTGCCTCTGAGGATGCTCTTTAGGTAGGAGAACGGAGTGAACAAATATGTCATCTAGCCTCCTCTTTGGGCTTGATCACACTGAAGCACTAGCCCCTCTGCCAAAGTTAGCTCCTTTGTCAGAACAATACTTCATCATCTTCCCTTCCAGATGATACATGCACATGTGGTTTCTATAAATCATGTGAATTCAAAAGTGTTCGCAAGAATATCCGTGGCCCCATCGTGGGGGAGTGCGCTTGCTTTGTAAACTCCTTCCACGTGATTGGAAGAGGGGAGTGACTCTGATATTTCCCACTGATCTCCCCTTGTGTTAAGAAAATAGGGTCTGGCTGGCCTCCCTCAGTGAATTCACAGGGTTGACCTGGGGTGGTGTGCTGACCGAGTGTTGTATGTCACGTGTTTCATGGGCAGGCTTGCACATGGCTGCACAGTTGTTCGCCAGCCAGAGTTGGAAGAGTTTTAAGGCAGGAAGCAGAAGATGTCCTTTTAAAAATGTCTTTTCAAATTATGGAATATGTTTTTCAGAGTCCATTTTTTTCTAATGTGAACTTCACCTAGGAAATGAGTAGATTTTTAAAAAATCCATTTGTTTTTGTTTTTGTTTGTTTGTTTGTTGACTCCTACCTTCTCTTCATCCCAAGTTTTCCCACTTCGGAGGGATTTGGACTGGATAAAGCCTAGGGTCCTATTTGTCTCTCACATATTCTGATTTTTTATGCTTTTCTTTGTGGACATGGTATATTTAACTCCATGTAAGATAATTTATTTCAACCTATATTAGTATTAATTTTTGTTGTCTAGTTAGTAGACCCAAGAAAGGGTGTGTGTGTGTGTGTGTGTACAACTTCATCAATATCAGAGTTTATCACTGCAGCTTTCTAACTTAATATTATTGACTGACTAAATACAGTGAAAAAAATAGTAGTAAAAGCAACAACACTAGCTTGTGTATCAGTATATAATAGCAACTATAACAAATAACCCTAAAATCTCAACCCTAAATTACAATGGTTTAGTACAATAACATAAAGTCTATTGTTTGTTCACTATCCATTGCTATCAGTGAGGTAGGCAGAGGAGTAGGGAGGTCTGGTCTCTGCTCCATATAATCATTTAGGGACTCAGGGTCTTTCCCTCTTGGGACATTCTCATCTGCAACATGTGGCCTCTAAAGTTGCTACAGAAGGAGAAAAGAAAGTGAAGGATTACCCATGGGAAATTTTTATGAGCCAGGACTGGAACCGGCCCCTTTCCGTTGGCCAGAGCTCAGCCCTATGGCTCCAACGTAATTGCTGGAACAGGAGCCTGGAAAATGTAGCCTCACGATGTGCCCAGCAAAAAAGGAAGCCCACGAATCCTCCGTCTCCTCTGGTTTTAGGAGCTCGAGTGCATGATGAAAGGGCCTTGCTGACCAATGCTTTTTCTGCATTCTAACCCTACCCCGTCTTCATGCCGCCTCTCATAGCCCGTCTCCTAACTCATACATCATCTCTTCTCATCCAGCTGCATCTTTACTCTCCTTCATTTGATACCTTGAGGTGGGAAGGAATAAAATGAACCTGGATGGGGAGACCTAAGAAGGTATATTTTCATGAGCAAGATAAGTAGAAAGAAGAGCTCACTGGAAAAGTGGGGTCTGATTTAGAAAGAGAATTGGGAGACGCCACCAAGGAAGTTGGGTGAAGTCGGTTTGGGTTGGTTCAAGATGGGAATGGATTATTCCAATAGGAGACAAATCTCGAGATGAGTAGTCAGTTTCTCTGTGTGGTAGCAGGTGATGTTTTGGACAAAATTTTCTGAGCCTATTATGAAATTTAAATAGAAGATTCCCTCTCATGTTTTTAACTGCATTGGAAGGACCAGCATCCACAATTAAGAACTATAACCACGCAAGACTAAGTCATTCCAACTGTTAAATTTTTTTAACACATAAAAATAACATACGTATGTTCAACAATTTAGGGAGATATTTTCTTTAATAAAGAATAACAATTGTTTTCTGCCTTAAACTCTTCCAACATGGAATGGGAAGCAAAGAGGTACCCAGTCGTAAGGCTCTGATGACAAATTCTACAAACCTGCCCTGCAACCTGAACTCTGTCATTGCAACAGGAAGTGCCCACACATTCTCCTGGAGGGTCGCAGAGTACGAGAAGTTCTAGTACTCTGATTTGTAACACAGAGCCCTGTGACAGGGATCCCCTCCCCGAAACTCGCCTAGGGCAGGGAATACGCTAATGCATCCTTTTGTCTGGTCATTGATTACCAAGACTCAATCTCCCTTCTCCTTTGTTACACTTCTTTGAATAAAAACACTTTCTGAAAACAAGCTCCGGCTGAAGTTTGTAAGTAGCATTTCTCACACCTAAAGTTCTTGCCCTGGACAATTTCATAGGGCCAATAGATACATCAGTCTTGCCAAGAACAATTCCCATGAAGAGTTCAAAAGCAGCGAATCCTTGGAAGTTCAGAGCAAGTGGCAGGACTTGGCCCCCAAATATTACATAAAATTAGGTGCACCTATTCTGAAAGCCATATAAAGCAACTGCATAGTTGACATGCTATGATTCGTTTCCCCAGGGCTTTCCTGGAAAGGATGGGGCCTCTGGCCCTCCAGGACCACCAGGGCCAATTGTAAGTATTTCCAGAAACTACTGGGATGTACTCTGCTTTAAAGTATTTCACTTCTTTTGAGAGATTTTCTTTTGCCAGACCTGTCACCTTTGCAGCCATCTTTGGTATAAGAGTTCAGGCTTTGGTACTGACCTCTCCCTAAAATATCTTTTAAAAATAATACATCCACATGGCTTGATTATTCTCTCTCTGAACCCCTTTGCCATAAGGTCACCTGCATTGATTTAGTTTTTATTAGATGCAGATAAGGTTAGAATTTGAAAGAACTACATCCGACAGGTAGTTTGGAGACTTTGTTTAAGAAATGTCTTCCCTGCTTCTTGGGCCGCTGGGCCCAGGAACAAGCAATGACTCTTTGAAGTCTTGGTGTTGAGGGGGAGGGGAGCTCTGTGTGTATGTGTCCTTTACTCCTTCTTGGGAGCTAGCTGTCTTCCCTGAGAATGTGGGAGTCCTCACCTTCGCTTCACTTCCCTGCCTCTCCCTTAGGGCATTCCCGGAGCCCCCGGAGTTCCAGGGATCACAGGAAGCACCGGACCCCAAGGAGCCCTCGGGCCACCCGTGAGTATGCAGCAGCAGCGGGTCGGTCAGGATGGTTGTCTAGCCATCCCTCTAGTTTATTTATGTATTTCAATTTACCAGCATCTCTGTTGGTCAAAAATGTTTTTTGCTCCTGGACGCTGTGGGAATCCATAAGGGAAAACAGAAGCTCCTAGGATAAAGGTTAAGGTCAAACTGTGCACGTGTCCGGGCTAAAGACTGAGTGTCCCAACAGGGAATAATCAGCCGTGCTGCTACTTATACGTACGTTTTATTGTTTGTTCTTTTGTATTTGGCTAAGTAAACCCAGTGGCATCTTCACAGGGATTGGATACAATAGCTCTATGTTAATTAGACCTTTCTTCTGGGGAAACAAATTACAAGGCTTGAGAAAGTCAAGGATTCGTGAGAATGGGAGTAGATTTTTATTTTCCAAATTCTACAAGAAAGACGAACGTGAGCACGTGCAAGCACGCGCGCGCGCGCACGATCCTGTCTCCACCGTCCTTTCCCTGCAAACTTCTCTGGGCTTTTCCTCACTAGAAAAGTGTACTGACGTATCCTCTCTGCTACCAGGCTTCAGTCTGCTTCCTGGGATGTGCTCCTGGGAGCAAGGGTCCCAGGATATGCCCGCAGGCATATCCTCAGAGAGCAAGGGCATCTGGTTGAAGGAGCTGCAGAGACAGCACATACTAAATCCTTTCTCAGAAAGTCATTAGAGATTTGAGGACATCAAAAACTTTGGAGACACCCTAAAGTGAAGCAGAAAAAAATCATCCAAACCTACTTAGTTGGGTCAGACCACCAACAAATGTGTTTGTGCACGAGGCGATCTTGTGTGTCTCAGGCTCACTGACACCTCTGGTTTCCTAACTCACACACCGTCTGCTTTCATCCAGCTGCATCTTTCCTGTCTTTTATTTGATACCTTGAGGTAGGAAGGAATAAAATGAACCTGGATGGGGAGACCTAAGAAGATGTATTTTCATGATAAGTAGAAAGAAAAGCTCACTGGAAAAGTGGGGTCTGATTTAGAAAGAGAATTGGGAGACACCACTAAGGAAGCTGGGTGAAGTCGATTCCCCTTAGCCCCAGCTGGGTGCTCCTGAGCCAGGAGGGACAGGCTGGGGAAGAAGGTTAGTTTCCACGTAACCTGAGAGAGGACAGTGGGATGCATGAGGCATAGAGTGAGATATGGAATATGTCAGGGAAGGAGAACCCCTCCCTGCTTACCCGCCTGGCCTTTCTGTAACTCTGGAACAGACTCTGAACAGGGAGTGTACAGAAACACCAGCGCATTCTTTTCTGGACATAAAACACTTGTTAATAATATTATCTTTGATTTGTTATAAATGAACAGAAAAGAGCCCTCGAGGGTGGCATGATTATCAAGACCAGAACCCATTTCATCTGGTTTCATAGACACTGGGCGGGGATGCCACAGTAGGCGTTGGGTAGCCTCTCAAAGACCAGTTGTTCCCTGAACTGTCCAGCCCAGACTTTTCGCTGCTCCTGGGGCCCGGAGCCACCAGCGCCTGCCGCCTGCCCAACTGGCGTGACTAGTCAAGCGGGCTCAGTGTCAAGGTGTTAAGGTCTTGGTTGTTTTCCCGTGGACGTCTGTCTAGGAAAACAGGAGGGAAAGAGACCAAGAAAGACAGACTGCCCCACTGAAAATAGCAACATGTTTCCTCTAGTCGGTGCCAGGAACACTTGCTCGCATGCACTCTGTCTTCAGCAGCTGGCTTCGCAGGGCAGACTGTGTGCCGCTGCTGCGGTCCTAACTGCTACCCGAGGTTCAAGCATACGCTAAAAGCTAGTGCCTCCCCACAGAGTAACAGATTGTGATGAGGCACATGCGAGAAGGGCTGTGCATTTAGCTTAAAATCAGTGTCGGTAGAAGGTCCAGTGCTACCTCATTTAAAGAACACTGTACTAGAAGCCAGGACACCTGGGTTCTTTCTAGATGTGGCCCTGACTTGACTTTAACTGTGCAAGCCACTAAGCAATTTACCTAGCCTCCCGGGACCTCACTTTCTTAACGTGTTCACTGAAAAATATTTACTTAGTAGCCACAATGTGTAGACAAATGGGAGAGAGGGGTTCTGAGGGTTACAAAAGGTAACCAAGATATTTTTCAACATTCACAGACAATCTGGAACGAATGTTTTTGTTCGTTTGTTTGTTTGTTTGTTTGGTATAAGTAGGTATAATAAAAGGCAGAAAGTCAGAAATGCCTTAAGGAAATACAAGGAAGTCACTGAAAGTCCCATTGAGAGAGAGAGAGAGAGAGAGATGGACAGAGGCAGGGAGACAGAGGGAGACACCCATCTGAGCTGTGGGGGTGAGGAGAGTAGTTCCCGAAGGAGGCAGCCTTTCAGTGGGATCCTGCAGGAAGAAGGCACCGTGTGCATGCGGATCGTAGTAAAAGATAAGGCAGGCATAGCACACCCTCTGTCTTGTGTGTTTCAATAGTTTTCAGCTCTTCCTCTTGCTTCTTTACCACTGCCAAATTTTATTTCAAGCCCTCCTCATTTCTCACCAAAATGATCACAAGAAGCTCTGGCCCTGGCCTGGTCTATTCCCAGCTTCCAGAAGATCTTTCTAGTACAACTCTAATGCACCATTCGCTGGCTTGAATATCTTCACTGGGTGCCTGTCCCCAGAGGATGGGTCTTAAATAGGCAGCCAGGTATATGTGGCCCTTCACAGTGGGTCCTTTCTTTCCCCTCCAACTTGATGTTTTGATTTCAGTTAACAGACATCTGTAATACGTGGGATGTGGACTATGAAATTATTCCTCTTCCCTTCGGCACTAAAATTCTGTGAATCTATGAATGTAGCCACCGTCTTGGCTTTTCTTTACATTTCTACTGTTCCTGAAATGAAAGGAAAATGTGCCCCATGTTCTGGCCGACGGTAGCAGGGAAGATGCGTTTTCCCTTAAAGCGTTCTTTGGAGACATTGCGGGCCTTCGCTTGCACCAGAATTTTTATTCTCTTTTTTGTTTTACTTTGCAAAAATCAAAGGAAAGATATCACAGAAGCTGGAACAAAACTAACTTCTAGCCGTGCAGATTGTCTCCCTAAATGGGCCTTTCAATGAGACTGCCTAGCTGGGTCCTGTGGCTACTTAACAACAAGCATCGTGAGGTCGAGTCTGAGGAATTTCAGGCCCAGTTAAACACAAAGGTGCCAACAACTGATGCTGCCTATTTATCTTGTCACTTAGGTTTGCCCTGTAATTTCCGTTTCTATGTTTCAAACAAACCCATTTAATCCATAATAGCTGGCGATGGGAATGTCAAATAGTGTATGGGGTCAGAAATAAAAATACTCAAGATAAAAATGACTCAAGTTAAAACCTAATTCTGAATGACTCACGTTAGGTTGGGGGACGATGTATGGTTGATTTTTAAAAATTATTATTTAATTAGGAAGCATAAGCCCTTCACTGGAGTAGAAGACATTGGTTAGTTGAGTGCTCTCTTTGGAGGCAGTAGTAGCGTGTATCGGGGGTGCATGGATTTAGGAGTCCAGCTGACTGGGGCCTGGTCCCAGCTCTTCCATTTTGATATTGTGTGACCTTGAGCAAGTTACTGAAAATCTCAACACATCACTTTCCCTATATGTGCAATGAAATAATATCTCTTAGGGTGGTTATAAAGAATAAATGAGCAGACTGCAGGTCAGGATGGCCGCGTAAGCAGACATGGCTCACCTCTTCTCACAGCCACCTCAAAATGACAACTAAAATATAGAACAACCATCACTCAGAAATGTCAGAAATCTAGCTGAATGGAAGTCTGACAACTACGGAATTAAAGAAACCACATCTAGCCAGACCTGTAGGAGGGGCACAGACACAGAACAGGCTGGTGCCTCACCAATGTGGGTAAAAATTGGAGAGGGATATCTTGGGAGCAAGGAGTCCCAGGGCCACCAGGCCCCCTCAGCCCAGGATTCCAGTGCCAGGAGGGTAAGTCCCCACAACCTCTGGCTACGAAAGCCTGTGGGGATCGAGTCGGTGGAAAAAACTTCTGGAGCCCCAAGCAGTTCCTCTTAAAGAACCCACACACACCTGCTCAGACTCACTCCCTCTGAGCTCCAGTACTGGGGTAGCAGCTTGAAAGGCACCAGTGGTATACAGGGAGAAACTGAAGTGTCTGGCATCAAGGTGAACAGATGCCATTGTCCCTTTGCTAAACCGTCCCCCAACAGAGCCGGTAAGCTGGTTGCATATCTAAGTCTCCATCAACCTGGCTAACACTGTTTGACCTACCCTGGAGATCCCCAGAGACTCTGCCGCACCCAATTTATGGGCCCACCCAAGCTGCTTTTCCGTAAGAATGGCTGGTCTTGGCTTCAAAATCTTTTGCAAAAAGTTTTATAATGAAAACGGGGTACTTTTTAACAGAATCAGCTCTTTTTCTAATCATCTACAGGCCCAGTGCCTGAGTATGTCATGAATATTTTTCTCTTTTTTTAATCAAGGCAGCTAAGAGGAAACACAAATTCTCATGTCATCCAGAGTTGAAGTGAAATTCATTCATTCATTCATTCAACACATATTTTTGAGCACTTACCATGACACTAACATAGTCCTGGGAACTGAGGTCATTAGCTAGAAAACTGAAGGTCATTAGCTAGAAAAGACCGCCTTAATGAAATGCACATGAGGAGAGATGTCACCAACAGTGAGGATCTGCTTTCCTTGCAGAGGCTGAGATACTTCTTGTGAACCCAGTTTCGGTATTTTTCATTAATTTCTGTCCCTGGTGTTCCCTTGTTCCAAATAATGACTGCATTGTGAGACACTGGCAAGTTACCTTTGTAAGGGGCTCCGGAGACCACTTAATTTGATGACCTCATATTACAAAGAAAGTCAAGAGAATTTAAGGGGTGTGCAGATCCCACGTTGTACACCTTTTTTCCTCCAAGTATCAGTATGGAAATTTTCAAACACGCACACAATTGAAAGAATTTAGAGCAAACACCCATGTACCTGGCACTCAACTTTTACCATTATATTATGAGTGTGTGTATATTTTTTAATGACGCTTTCTTGGGCTTTGCTGATTATTGATCTCATTTGTAGCATTGGAAAATTGTTCACAGCACACTGAAGGGTGGGTTTATACTTCTACGTGAAGTCAGTTAATATCTTTTCATTTTATTAACAAAACAAAAGGAAACAAAGTCAGAGAGAGCAGACAGAAGTCCTAGATTAGTAATAAATATTTCAGTTTAATATTGGACTTAGTTAAATGTTTGAATGACTTTTTTATGCAGAAAAGGGCTGGCTGGTTTTGGAAATAGAAGATAATTTAAGTTATGGCCCCAGCTTTGGAGCTCTTACCATCTATGCAGAGAGAAGAGAAACCCATGTATTGACTTATAGTTAAATATACACAACAATAAAAATTTATTATCAAAAAGTGATGCTTGAACTACATAAGTCCTGCATTAGAATATTCCTCTGTTGATCATTAATTTATAAGATTTATGCTTAATACCCTTCTCAGATTTCACATGTTTTCATACACTGTATAGACCAGATCAGTGGGAATGAGAAATTGTAATTTTGAGGAGCAGGGGATAGAGAGGTTGGGGCTAAATAACGAAAGACTTTGAATCCCAGGGTTTTGACTTTGTCACGTGAATGCCTAAGAACTGATGAGTGATTATGAATAGAGAAAGAGCTGCCAACTGTCACTAACCTCCGAGCTTTCTAAGTTGCATGCTGCTGGCATCTGAGGAAGACACAGCTGGTAGTTGTGTGGAGGGTGAACTGGACAGAGGTCTTCAGTTAGTTCGGGAGGTCAGTTAGGAGGAAGTTGCGGATGCCCTGGTGTGAGATGGTAAGGGTAGCGCACCTGGGGGATGGAATAAAGGGGATGGATCTCAAGGAATTGCAATGCAAAGTGTGTGTGTGTGATAGACCCGCAAGAAGCAAGAGAAAGGGGAGAAAAGGTAGAGCCAGAGGTGGGCTAGAGCTTGTTGGTACCTGCCCAGGAAGGTAGATAACATGCTTCTCTCCCCTTCTCAACCCCATCTTCAGTGACAGCATATTTGCAACTTGAAATCCGCTGTAGTAGAAATATTTGCAGCTCTGATAGCAGAAACACCGCAAGTCAGAGAGCCAGCTTACCTGCATGCCACAGGGTGAACCAAGAATTTTGAATTTTGGTTACTATTTACTGAATAGAGATTTTGGAGAAGATACCGAGCTTAGTTTGGAACCTGCGGAGATCGTAGTAACAACTGGGAACAGTCTGACAACGTGGCCGATATCGTGTAAAAATGCCACTCACTCTCCTTTGGGTAAAACTATAAACATGTTCAATGAATTGCTCTTATTACACTGTCTCAGAATTGAAATAAAAAGATGAAATCCTTCTGAGGACACGTGTTTTGCATTAGAAGTGTAATTTCATTGCAGAAACATAAAAACGCCGTTGTTTTTCAGTAAAAATTTTTACAGTTATAGTAGTTTCTTATGGGTCAAAGAGTAGCTAAGCCACAAAATAAAATAATAATTCAGCTGAGAATTCATGGTAATAGGGGCTCCCATTATCAGGGAGAAAGAATTGTGCTCTGTTCCTCTGGAGGAAAGGCAGAGTGAGGCTGGGATTTCATGGGCCTCGGCTCGTACTTGAACTGTTAGGCCGGAAGATCCACTCCTTCCTTCCAGAGCTATTCTTTAAAAAATTGAAAAAGTTTAGGATTTGTGAAATAAATTACGAAGCGTCAGTAGAGTACAATTCATAGACTAGTGTTTAGTGTGGAAAAATATGAAAGACCTATTCAGCAAAATTATGTGTTAACAAAGCCATGTCGCCGCGTGATCCCAGCTTTATATGAGAACATACTGTGTCAAAGACATTATGTGAAGTGAAACAAGCCAATCACAGAAAGACAAATACCATATGATTTCACTCTAATGAACAAAACAAACAAGCCAAATAGAAACAGAATCATAGATACAGAGAACAGACCAACAGCTGTCAGAGGGGAGTTGGGGGGTTGGGTGAAAAAGGTACAAATTGGTAGTCGCAGAACAGTCCCAGAGATGTCGATTGCCGCGTAGGAAATACAGTCAATAATATTGCAATAACCATGCATGGGACCTGGTGGGTTCCTGAAATATCAGGGGGACCGCTCTGTGAAGTACATGATGGTCTCACCACTTTGCTGTGCGTCTGAAACTCATACAGAGCCATACTGACTGCCAACTGAAATTTTAAAAGATCTAAAAGAAAAAAACCCCGTACTGTGTCCATGCATTAAAAGCCTGGAGGAGTCCAGTGTTTAAAAGAGCCATTTCTGCTCAGTGGGCTTATAGGCTGCTGTTTGCTTATTCCCGTTGTGCCTCTTTTTGCTGCAGAATTACTGGTGCTAAGAAAAATGTCTTAGTGAAATAAGAAAAGATGCACTATCCCTACGGGCAGCTGAGTGCAGTGTTACAAGTAACTTGACAATTTAAAATTTTACAGGGTGTTCCTGGAGCAAAGGGAGAGCGGGGAGAACGAGTAAGTAGCCTGTCTGACTCTGTCTACCAGCCAGAGCTAACGGCACACTTGGCGCTGCTTGGCCTGACAAATGATCACCAGTTACTATCCGGATCATTCATTGCTCTTAGCCATTTCTTAGCTCCCCACTACCTCCTCAACTCATTTAACCCTGAGCCCATTTTCAAGTGGAAAACACCTTGTGGGCTAGAAGTCAGGAGACCTGGTTACTAGTTGCAGATTTGCTACCGTCCGTCTAGATTACCTTTAGTCCATTTCTTAAAGGAAAAATAGAATTAAACTCCTCACCAAGTGGATTTGATAAAGGAATTATATCATGTGTGGGGAAAGGATTCAGAAAAATGAAAGCTCTGTAGAGATGCCAAGGAACAGAATGAGACTTATGTTTTTTTCCAATATTGGCACCCAGAAAGACAGTGGCAGGCATAGAATCAAAGAGCTGGCCATGGGACTTAAATCAGCCTCTTTTAGGGGCTTTATCTGTCCTTTGAGAAATTTCACAGCAGCTAATATAATTGTGCTGTCGGCTGTAGTGGAAACAGCGGTGACCTTGGGCTCATCCAATTAACTCTGTGAAACCCTGGGCAATGTGTTTAACTCTGTTTGTCTATAAAATGGGTTTAACACCTTTCTTCAGAGTTGTTACTCATAATAAGTAAGCTGTTTCTCGAGAAAGCGCTGCATTTTATAAGCTCCAAAGAGCTGTAAATGAGGCATTAAATAATATGCATACGCGTTTATTTCAGAACTATTAAGTTTTTTAGAATCTGGGACCAGAAATACTTCCTTGAGATTTTTAAATTAATAAAGTGCCCCAGGAAGCTTTAATAATAAGTTAATAAAGGCACCAGGAATGTCAAATTGCTTGCTCCTTCTCTGCATGCACCACGGTGGTCAATGCTACCTGCTTCTTGGAGCAATGGGCCCGGGTGGGGAGAGTGGATCAAGTCACATCTCCACCTGGAAGTCCTGCCATATGGCTGGCCTTGTGGCTGAGAGTCAGGAGTCTGCTTTTCTTCTCATCCAGGGTGACCTGCAGTCTCAAGCCATGGTGAGAGCGGTAGCACGTCAGGTGTGCGAACAGCTCATCCAGAGTAAGTGCATTATAGTTCCAGAGGCTTTCTGTCACTTGTCCAAACGGAGAGGAGCCTCTCCCGTGAGTGTAACGATGGAGAAAAACACCTCAGCGCAGACACTTAAGTTTTACAGATGGCCGTCGCCAAGCCTTCCAAGAGCCCGTGCAGATCACCCCAGATGTCTGCATCGACGGTACAGACGCCCAGCTCCTCCTGTCATCTGTCCAAGAGCTCTCTGCCTGCTCGTTTAACCTGACGGCCCAGATCAAATCTTTTATTCTTTCCTCATTTCCCCAAATGGGTCAATTTTTTTCTCAAGCACTCAGCTCATGAAAGCTGCCAGATGGAGGCATCAGAAGCTACCTGCGAAAACATGACTTAGAGTGTTGGTTTCCATTAACTCACTAGATTTAAATCAATGTCCCCTTCTTATCCATTTCTTTTGGTTAACCCAAGGTCCTTTCCTTTATTCTTAAAGATTTATGCCAACACGCACACAGTCTTCATGAGACATTTGCTATGATACTTGTGCTTTATGCCAAAACAAAACTTACCCAGGACTACCCTTGGTGTGACACCTGTCTCATTTTTTTCACTTTAAACCTGAGCTTTTCCACAGTCCAGTATTTCAATTACTGAACCCTGCTTATTCACTTACCGCTCATCCATTTTGCACATTTCCATCCTGGCCACTGATTATATTTCGTCTCCATAATCTAACTGGAGGGCCCTTCTCTTTGCCAGTAATTTGTTCAGTTCCAGGCAGATCTGAGGCCAAGTAGAGATGAAATATTCCTCTCAAACCGTGCCAGCTCTGGCCCTCTGCTGTCAAGCCCTCCACCCCATAGGGTCCTCGATCTCCAGGGCTGACCTCACCCTAGTGGCCGCCTTAGCAGCTTTGGGGCTGTATTTGATTTAAGCCAGGGAAGTTTGGGGGTCCTGTAAGTGTCTGAGAACGCCCGAAGGGCAGGGTTCAAAATGCCACATGTAGTTGATTAAACCAGATCTCTCCTTGGGAAAGGCTTGGAATAAAGGTCCGCATGAGCTTGGGAGAGGTTTCTTTAAGACAAAAATCTCAGGGCAAAAGACTGCAAAGCTATCATCTTCAGGCATAATAGTAATGTTCCCTATGTTTTAACTTTATTTCATTTCATGTTATATTGCCCAAATTGAACGTGCATATGAGAGAGAAGTTACCAGTTAAAAGAAGCTGTTCAAGTTTAATGCCAAAGTAAGAGCTTTAAAAACACAGTGCATTATAAAAGGGAAATTGAACAGTAAGTAGATGACATCAAAAGCTAACCTTTATCTTGGATTCTTTCGTAGGTTTCTCATTTGAAGTGTTCAGTGTAAATGAGATACTTGTTTTAAAGAAACCTAAGGGTTAAATCCTAGTATGACTCGCTGACCAGAGTATGTAGAAGATTTCACAATAGTTGCTGTCTTATCCCACTCAAGTATAAAAGTCTTGTCTAAATATACGATTGTTTATAACATCACTCGCAAAGGAGGGTTTCAAATTGAGCGTTTTCCCCTCAGGAATTCTCAGATTCTGGTGAACAACTTTTAGGAACTGGGAGCCAGCAGGGGGTTATACAAGAACACGAAAAGAGTTCTGTGAAATAAGGAGGCCCTGCCCGACCACACAGTTGTAGGAGAAAGAAAGAGAAGAGATTGTACAGGCAAGACCCAACCTACCCCGAGGTTGTATTTCCGCACACCTCCACCATCCCACACGCAACCGCAGGTCGCTCTGGGCTCTTTATTTCATTGCAAGGAACTTGATTTACCCGTTGGTATATAATGCCTCACATACTCAGTTATCTGGTTTTCAATCCAGAGCTGATCAGAACAATGACGCGAGGAAAGATCATATGGGAAACTGTGAGGCCAAAGTGATGACAGCTGGAGAAGTGACAGAGGACATCCCCTCGTCAAAGGAACAGACTGAAAACGTTGATGCAGAAATGCCTGACCCCACCAAACGTCCACGGGCGTGGCTGCTGATGGCCTCTGAGTCATCAGGAAGCCAATCCTAGTTACGGTCATGGTCCCCTGCTTAAGAATGTCTGAATACATTTTAGAAATAATCCCTCTAAAAATGCTTACTTGTTTTAAAAAGATTTTATTTATTTAGTTTTAGAGAGGGGAAAGGAGGGAGAGAAACATCAATGTGTGGTTGCCTCTCACACGCCCCCTACTGGGGACCTGGCCTGCAACCCAAGTCTGTGCCCTGACTGGGAATCGATACCGGGACCCTTTGGTTCATAGGCCGGCACTCAAGCCACACCAGCCGGGGCGCTCTTCGTTATTTAAGTTTGAGTGTTTGAGAAGGGATAAGTAACAGTTATCTAGAAAGTTCATTTATGTTGGAAAAGCTTGCCTCCTCACAATGCTAGAAAAATGAGGCATCCTGGTATCAAGCATTCTATTAATCTGTACTTGTAATTATTAAAATATATCCCTCCAGACATAACTGAGTTAAGTGACTATGGCAGAGAAAGCCAGATTTTTAAATAAATAAATAAATAAAGCTAGTGGGAGTTTCTGCAGCCGGGACCCCAGCGAAGGTGACTGCACAAACGCTTGGCTACAGAGAGACGCATTGAAACAGTGCTTGTCTGTGGATTTGTGAGCAAGAAGGTGGAGCAGACTTTGTGGGCTGGAAAAAAAAAACAACTCACGGAGAAATTGCTGGAGAAAAGGGGCAGCTGGGTGAGGATTGAGGGGGTCAGATAGATGCTGGGGGAAGATAAAATTCATGACCTCTGTTCAAATGATATTTATGAGATGCTGATGTGAGCTGTGGAATTCCAAACGCATGAGAAGCGACTTGAATACCCTCCAGCTGTTAATAGCATCCAAAGTGAAATGTAAAAAGTTTTGAACTGGAAATCCGCATGTTTCAGAGGAATGTGCTTTCCCCTTTGGTGAGCATCGAACGGAGTTGTCTAGAGCCTTGGCAGATAACACCTCCAGTCCTCCCTTTGTTTGTGTGACAGTCGATTGAAAACTGTCTTTGTCCTTCCTGTCTCAGGTCACATGGCCAGATACACGGCCATCCTCAACCAGATTCCCAGCCACTCCTCATCAATCCGGACCATCCAAGGGCCCCCTGGGGAACCGGGGAGACCGGGCCCTCCTGGAACCCCTGGGGAACAAGGACCCCCAGGTACCCCAGGCTTTCCAGGAAATGCAGGTGTACCAGGGACCCCAGGAGAACGAGGTAAGCCGGGGCCACCCCCTCACTGAGTGCAGTGAAGCAGAACTGAACAGTGGTGCTTATATAATGATAAAGCCCAAAATAATGGACATAAATTAATTTTACCCCATCCATTCTGCAGCTTCTTATTTATCCCCAAGGTTGAGAAAATTGAGTAATTTATCAAGTGTTTATCAAGAGCCACATCTGCTTGTATGAAGAAAAAGGGTCACACCCCTCAATTACCTCTAACAGGTTTTTGTGTTCATGAGAGAATGAGATCCCCTCTGATGGGATGGAGGAGTTAAGAAAAGATGCCCCTCTCTGGATATACGTGGCATCACGTATCTGTCATGGCTGGCAGAGAGCTCACTTCCTAGGTCCGGTGCTCTTTTTGTTCAGTGCCCATACTAGGCAATAGTTAGCAGCAGCCCTAAAGTGAGTCACGAGTCAAATTTTCGTATGATTCACATAGGCCTGTGTAGCACATGCCAGCCCTAACTTCAAATTAAATACTCTCTGTGACTCATCTTCCTATAGTATGAGGTAGAATTTTATTTAATAATTTAATGGGCCAATGTTTTATATTTCCTACTAAAATTTCTTTAAAATAGAGATACTACGCAGCCTTTTCTTCTACCCTTTACAGGTCTTAACAGTATTGCATAAGACAATAATAAGATCAAAGAGGTGTTGGAAATTGAGGCTAGACATTAATCACAAAGAAAGTGATGGGAAAAGAGGCAATTAATGAAAGTATTTTCTAAGACATAATTTATAGAATGTAGGTCTGAGCACAAGACAATTATGTACCTGTTTTGTGAGTCATGCTGCTTTCGTGAGATGGGTAGGATATATTCCCTTTACGAGACCTGGGAGGTAAAATGCTGATTACCAAGATGCTATTTCACACTCATTCTTGATCCATGCCACAGGCCAAGTGCATTTCTTGCATCTGCACTTTTGTGTCCATTGTTCCTGCTTTGGAAACGTCCTTTTCATTTTCTGTCTTTTGTACATCTTACTCTGAGTTCAAGGCCCAGCCTAACCCCTGCCTCATGTGGGAAGTTGGCTTGATCACCCCAGATCACAAATATCTCCACGCCCGCAGCCCCTGATGCCCTGACCATCTCTCTCCCCTATTTTAACACCCATCAGGTGCTAATGAACCTCGAGATTTCCGAGAGCAGGGATCAGGTCTGAATTGCTCTGCACGTAACAGGTACTCACTAGATTATGGTTGCTTTGACTACGACCCGATTCTGATTTTCCTTTCCGAAGGCTTTTCCTATGCAAGGGCACCAACGAAATCAGTGCAGGTAGAGACGGGCTTGATTTCCCTGTAGGGCATCAAAGCTCTGGCAACCAGAGGGGCGGCCCCCTCTGTCAGCAGGGCGGCCCCCTCTGTCAGCAGGGCGCCCTCTAATGGTGCTGACGACGGGTCAACTGCGACTCAGGGAGCACAGAGCCAGGGCCTGAGTCATCCTCAGCAAGTCACAAGTTGTCTTTGTTCTTTTTGGAAACCCTATCCCAGTTTTTGCCAGGCTGAGTCTTTCTTGCTCTGCAAGAGCCCTCGAATGCTTCGGCCAGGGGAAAAGCATCCAGGAGTTCTCAAACCGTGGCCCAGGCAACCCTTGAAATGTGAATGTTCATGATGTAATTTTCTTACCTAGATATAGATATACAAGGCGGGACCCCCCAAAACCTGGAAGTGTTTTCTGGAAGGTGGGCACTTGTAGAACAGGCTTCCCCGCTCAGTGAGTCTTCTGGGAACCCATCTGTATCACTGCACCAGCTGGTGCTGTCGTAAGAGTCTGCATTCAGCTTCAGTGAATTCTTTTTGAAGACTCAACACATTTGCCCATTTCATGATGGGTGATAGATGTGCACACCTGCCCACACTGCGCTGAGTGTTCAGCAGTTTCTGACCAAAAACATCATGACCCCATGCCCCACTCTCCCTACTCACCCGATCTTGCCCCTAACAATTTTTTTTGTTTTCCTGGATGAAAAAAGTACTCGAAGGGAACTGTTTGGGGGAAGAGGTGAAACAAAAAATGCCAGAGTACTAAAAGCCATCAAAATCGACAAGTTCAAAAACTGTTTTGAGCAGTGGAAAGAAATTTAAAAAAAAAAAAGATTTTATTTTTATTTTTTTTAGAGAGAGAGGTAGGGCAGGAGAAAGAGAGGGGGAGAAACATCAGTGTGCGTTTGCCTCTCAAGCACCCACTACTGGGAACCTGACCCACAACCCAGGCATGTGCCCTGACTGGGAATCAAACCAGCAACCCTTTGGTTTGCAGACTGGCACTCAATCCACTGAGCCACACCAGCCAGGGCTGGAAAAGTCTTAAAATATGCATTTCATGAAATGGAGAGTCCTCCAAAGGTGACTGAAGTTTAGACATGTAAGAATAAACACGCAATTTTTTATAAATCTGTTTTTTTGGGCCCCACCTCATATATATTCCTAAAGAGTACAACAGAGACACGAAATCCTGAAATTTACAAATACATGGAAGATGACCGTAAGACAGAATATAAGATGCCCTTTGAGCACAAGGGAAGGTGATTTTATTGATCACCAACTGAGGAGTCTGGTTTGGGGTTTAAGATTGGGGTTTATAGTCCAACGCCCCCAAAATAGTAGATCAGAGGAGCCATCCATGTAAAGATTTTCGTGTTTAAATTGTACACCCATAACAGCTGGAATTCATATCTGGTTTATTTTGTACAATAAATCAACAAACATTTGTTGAACGCAGCGCTTGTGCAAGACTTTTGGCTTGGCAGTGTGCGAGATAATACTGTAATCGTGGCTTTCACTTTTAGGCACCAAAAGCATCTGCCAACATTGTGCTCAGTCCTATATAAATGCGCATTCTCATTTGGATAAAACAGAAGACGTGGTTTGGATAAGGAATATTAACTGTTACTGAATGTACAAGCTAGGAGATGATGATAAATGCTCCCCGAGTAACGTTGAAGGCACATGCTGTCAGAATTGGGAAGAAGACCTCACATGACCTTTGATAAGAATGGGTGCTGGCATTCACCAAGCAACTATTTGCCAAATTATCAGTTGCTCAGCACATTATTAATGCTCATAAAAATCTAATGAGATGAGTATTCCCCCCAGTTTTCGGTGAAGAAACTGAGCGTCGACTGATTGTCAATTGTTCAAGGTCACTTAGCTGAACAACAGGGGACCAGAATTTGAACCCAGGTCTGTGTGATTCTGGAGTGTCTGTGCTTGCTCTGTTCTGCCCTGGTGCTACCTTCGAATCCACTGCTTCGTGGGGGGTTCACGTGAGACGCCAGACCTGGGTAGCATCTGGAGAACCTTGTTCCACGATGGCTTCTGATAACTATATTTCAAAACACGTGACCTGCTGGACCGATCAGAATGTCACAGCAGGCTGTGGTCCTGCCATTTGCAAGATCCTTATGTGCTCTGTTCTGCTGTGTTTGGATAACCTGGGGGCATCCATGACCTGGCAAATGACCTGCTTGGGGCTGAAGCCGGGTGATCTGTTGGATAAATATGAATGTGATCAAAGCATTTCTTGGGGTTACACATTTGGGCATTTGATGAGTCTTTTGAGATTGTAGCGTGTGCCCAGGCTAGGTAAGAGTCCAAGTAGTATAAGGATACTGGTCACAGGCCTGGCAGTTTGGGGTGTACCTATAGATGTTGTACTTCTGTTCTAGTATCTCGCCCTGGGGGCAAGTAGGGGAAAAACCTGGAACAAGGCAATTCAGTCCTGTTTTACTTCTATTATCTTAGAAAATAAACCATTGGTGATGCTGCTTTAGCTGGAAGCATCCTGATAGGTGGAAAGCATGGGGTTTGGGGCATCCATCGTATGTAGGTTAGGGTACCAGCTTTGCCACTTACTAGCTATGTCATTTTGGCTGTTTGGTCTTACAACATAATCTTTGTCAATCATTCTTCTAACTTACTGAGAACGTACTACACATCAGGCACAGTGCTGGTTGTTAAGGGAAAAGTAGTAAACAGGATATACACTTCCTGCTGTCATGTGTCTAGTATGGAGACAGATATTAAACAAAAAAACACATGAAAAGTTTAATATCCATTGTTATAGGTGCTATGAATAAATGCAGGGTGCTGTGTGAGCATAGAAGACGGGACCCTGACAGTCTGTTGATGTTTTAGCTGAGCAAGAGCTGAAAGTTTGGGGGTTTGGCATATAAATAAGAGAGTTAGAGGAGAACATACAAGGCAGAGACAGCGATAGCATGTGCAAAGGTCCTGAGACAGAAAAGGGCTTGAAATCTTTAAAGCCATGGTTCTCAACCATAGCAAACATATTGTTTCCTTTCTGTAATGAATAATTTTGCAACATCTCTTCTATTGTCCTTCAATGAAATTCATAGATAATAAATATAACCTATCTTCACACATAATTTGAAAAACTAGAATGCACTCTAGTTAATACAAAACAGTAAAAGAGAAGTAATTTATAGTCTAAGAATTTATTCCAAGATGCAAATTCTCAGCATGCCAATACTGAAAACATAATGAAGAAGTCAGAATGAACTTATATTTAAGAATTACAGAGCACACAATGGCTACAAATTCTGATTGATATAACTGAGCTCTATCAACCACTTAGTCTTTCTACATTTGTCTCTATTGTGTTCCCAGTGAAGATTTACTAAGATAGCAAATACATCACTGGCATTATATAAATAAATGTAAATTACCTCCTCCTACTTTTCAGGCCCATGTTCCTGGGTCAGCAGGTCTCTTGCTTTTCCGTTATATTTGTTTTTCTTACTAAGGCCTTCTCCAGAGAACCCTTCTGATACCGACCACCCCCTAAAACCAGCCGATAGTGGCAGGGTCTTTTCCATCCAGTGCCTGGAAAAAAATTGAGCAGAAATAACTGGCAGTATCCATGGGTAAAAGACTTTACCCATTGGAACTCATTGGCTCCTACAGATATCATTTGCGCTTTACATTTACTCTGTAGAATCACATATTTTGGGTGCCAAGAGCGCTAGTCACTCCAGTATTATTGTTGAGGATAAAAATAAAAATCGTGTTGGAATATCATCTTTACTCAAGAGAAAATTTCCCATTTTGTTTGTTACCTGGATTAATTTTTTGTTGTTCCTTGAGGAGAAAATCCCTGAAGGACGTTTGAAGTTGGAAAATTATTCCTCTCAAGCTTTTCCTACCACAGACGGCCACATTTCTAATGACCGAGTAAAGAAAAACAAGATTTAAGGATCCGGTTTTTATTACCCCTAAGGTTCTGCGGTTAACGCGAAAAAAGATGGACTTTGTTTCAGACAATGAGAACAAGGGGAAGGGGGAGGCGAAGAGGGAGGGGAAGACGATGAATCACAGCTGAACTTCCCCAGGCAACTGCAGGTAGAGTGGCAACCAGCCATCCTCCGGGTGCGTCAGGGACAGCCCCTTGCAGAGACACAGAAATGGCAGTCAGGGCGGAGAAATGCCACAGATTCAGGAGGCGAAATCTGCGTCCCTCGTGCTCAGACCTCAGTTCACTGTGAAGTCTAGGGAGAAGACTGGGTCCCAGATTCATTCAAAGCCGAGAGAGAGAAGGTTCGTATGTTCAGTATTCCTGTGGTTGAAAAGAGCTGTTGGCACTGACGGTACTTTTGGCAGCAAACTTTGGTCACAAGTTCAGAATGAAAGCACAGCGGTTGTGAGCCAGGAATGCCTCAGTGGTAAGCATCGGTGGGACTTCTTAATGACCCTTGTATCCTGCTTTAATTCCCAGAAAAATTATTTTTATGGGACGGATTAACTTGATTAAAGAAAGAGGGCTGGTAGAGCTCTCATAAAAATTTGTTGGTTGTTGCTTAAATATTTACAAGTCTTCCCTGTGATCTTGTGTTATAGTTGATATTGTGTTGCATGAGACATAGTCTTTTCATTGCTGTTAAAATTTTGCTGAAATAACATGCTCGCCATCTTGCTCTCTTGCTGCCTCGTTCCCTGCCTCTCATCTTCTGAGGTGAACTCCAAAGAAACAAAGATAGAGTGCTCTCTTTTCTCACCCAGTGTTTATCTGGTAAAGTCCAATTTGGATATCCATTGGAACAAGCCCTTCCCCTGAAGGTTTGATGGGTTGTGTTTTTCTAACATATAGTAACTTTAAGGCAATGAATGCTCTTTCTCTTTGTATCATCTTTTATTTTGTAGGGTTTTTTTTTTCTTATTACAAAGTAACTACATTCATCATGGCTGTAGAGAGAAGCTCTATGTGTTAATAATCTGTTACTATGTAGCAAGTTACCCTAAAAACGGCCCTTTGAGACGACACCACATACATGAGCACAGTTTTTATGGGTCAGGGATTGGGGAGTGGCTTAGCTGCGTGGCTCTGGCCCAGGGTCTCTCATGAGGCTGCAGTCAAGATGTTAGCCTGGGCTACCGTCATCTGTCTGAGGGCCTGACTGGACCTGGCCGACCTGCTGCCAAGACGGCTCACTCACCGTCCCATTGGCAGGAGTCTCAGTCCCTCTCCGCTCGCGTTTAGCATGAGAGAGGTGGGTCCCCCGACAGGTGCTTGAATGTTCTTGAAATGTCAGGGCTGCTTTCCTCAGAGCCAGTGACCCAAGGGAGACAACAGGGAGGAGTGCACAATGCCTTTTTGTGACTGGTCTCAGAAGTCACAAGCTTTTACTTTTGGTATATTCGGTTAGGAGGGAGTCCCTTAGCCCAGCTCGCCCGCCAGTGGAGGGGAATTCGGATGTACATGTCAAAGAGGGGAGTACCACAGACCTGGCGAATATGTATTTGATCACATTCTTCTAAATCAAACCAAGACCTGCGGCCTTGTGACGTAACAGGGCAATGCTTTCATTCCTAAGGATGATTTCCAAACAGGCTGACTTCTGGGGCACGTGTGAAGCTTTGGCTCACTCTGCATCTGCCTGTTTTTGCTATTTAAATGGGTATTTTTTTCTTTCCCACCACCTTTAAATTATTCAAATGCCAGATGTAGCTTTATAGAGGGAAATATACGATGTAGCAGCTTTAAGCACCTTGAAAGAGTAACACCTACTAGAAAAATGTTTTTGTAGACTAACTTTTTTTGCATTCCTGCTTCTGGAATTAGCTGAAGTCAGGATAAAATCATTTTCCAAATAAACACAGAGAATGATTTTTAAAAAGCAACTGACAAACTAAAACCCCCCTCAAATTGTGTCCCCTTTCCTCTGTAGTTAGTAGAATATGGCTGTTACAATAGCAAAAAACCGTAACCAGCATTTTGTCTTCTTTTTGCCATGAAAGCGAATATAATTGTTTCTGTAGCTTTAAAAAATTTTGAAACCCGTAATTGGAGGGTCTGTGTGGTAGGTCTTAGCAGATTCCTTACGCTGAATTTCAGTCACTCTCTGGGGTAGAGGGGTTGTGCTAGAAACGTTCCTCAAGGTTAATGCCATTTTGGTAAGGTATCTTTGTGTGGTCCTGGTTCATATTTTCTAGCCAAACCAAGCTGCTCCGTGCTCTAGGTATTAGTCAACTTTTGCTGCATCACAAACCACAAAAATCTTGGTAGCGTACAATAAATATTACTTTTTATCACAGAGCTGTGGGAGGTGGGGACAGTGGCACTCTGCTCCGGCCCCAGCTGGAGGTGCAATGGCCTCCCCTTCTCCTTGTGACAACGGCAGAAACAAAACAGGGCCACCCAACCTCCCAGTCATATTTCAGGTCTCTGTTCATGTCGTTGCCCCTGACATCCCATTAGTCAAACCAAGTGACTTGGCCAAGCCCAACTCCGAGGGCTAGGGAAATGAAAGAGTCCTGGCATGGGAATGGATGTATAATTCTATTGGGCAATAGTAAAGAATTTAGACCACTAATTCAGTTTACCATGTTCTTCATACATGCCTTTTTCTCTCCTGCCACACTCAATGCTGATGTGTTATACCCTGTCCTCATACTCCTTTGATCTTCACGTGCTCTTTCCACTCCCCAGAACCCTCTTTCTTTGTCTGGTTCACTCCTACTCGAGCTTCAAAGCTCATCTCAAGAGTCACCTCTCCCAGACCACTTCTTCTTCACGTGGCTTATTTGTTTGGCCGCTGTATTTGTTATTGCTATGCTGCTAATTCCAACTGGACTGGACTCAGTAAGGTCTTCCTCGTTTGTGCTTCTCCATCCCCAGGCACATGCCTGCGACCACAGCATTTCCTAGTATAGTGTAATTGTTGATGTACTTATCTTCCCTCTGGACTGTGCAGGCCTTTCATCTCTACATCGCCCCACAAGGAGCCTGAACAAATAGTCCCTTGATAAATGAATAGATGACGGACTCCTACCTCATTAGCATGGGAAACACATCATTTAGCACCCAGGTAGATTATAGGGTAAAATAAACTTCCCTGAATTGCCCTTTAATGCTTTCACTTCTGTTCATCCTATCTCATCAAAGAGGCCGCATGCTCCCCGAAGACCAAACTTAATGTCTCTTTCCCTTGTATTCCTCATAACGCCAAAAATACAATAGTTATTCCATGAGTCATAAATGATTTATGCTGTTGACTACCTAGCATCTTGGCTGCCCTTCCTCATTCACCCTGGAGCCACGACACAAGCAGAAACCCAAATGGTTACAGTACGTCAATCCTAAGACATCTTGCTGATAGTCAATTACTGCCAAGTTGACAATGTCAGCATTTTCGTCAAGTCATCATTGTATAAATTTAGCCCAAAAAGTAAGGTGAGATTTTTTTAAATAGGAGTTTTGGGTATACTGGTTAGGAAATGCATATAACATAGCAAATGCATTGGACATTTCAGTGCTCAAATGTACATGTGTCTAATTTAGATGCCTGTGACCAAAGATCAAAGGACTTCGTGCATATATTGTTTATGTGTGTATGTGGAGATAGAGATTGAGAGAAATTCTCTTTCTTTTAAATGTAGGAATGTTCTTTGCCATTTTCCAAATTTCTGGCCTTGAACACAAGCAAGTAAATTGGCAAGAAAACATGTACTAGTTTATGTGATGAACCTAAGCTATTTATATTAGCTTTGACAAACCATTTTCATTGAATTTTTTGATATGACTTTGAAAGCAAAAAATATAACAAATACATACACTAAAGTGCATTGGTATAGTGGGGTGAAAACATACATAGAAATAGATATATTCATGAACCCTTTTCATTTTCATTGAGTGTTGATTTAATGTTGACGTTAAATTACTATGTGACTATAGCAAAGTAGTTTGACTTCTCTGAACCTCTTTGCTAGTTTGGGAAAACATAAGGATCATAGATATAAATTGTACTTCTTTTAGTAGTGGATTCTTCATGTTTATTTTGATGACCTGTTGGTCATAGCACATTTTGTTTTAAGCCCTGCAGGCACTGGCCTTATCCCAATGCCCTGACATAGCTCTCTCCTTTTCCAAGTGTGCAGAGAATCATATCACTTTTCAGTTCTACAAGGAATGATGACCAGACCAAACTCTAACTTAATGAGCATTGTCTGGTTGAATATTTGTTCTGAACCCAAAATGGTCATTTTTTCCTAAGCCACAAAAGTTGGCTCACTTTCCCGCTCGCTTTGAATTGTTTATGTTTTTCCTAACTGTGCATGCTGAAGGAGCGGTCACAGTTTTGAAACTGGACGTGATAGGTTTGCATTTGGCCTGACGTTCGTATTATGTCCCTGGAAGGTCACAGCATCAGGGGCAAAAGCAGGTGGACAAAAAGCCAGGACTCCTCGTGCACCTTTTCACCCCTGCTCCTGTTTGCTGTGCACCTGAAGTCGTGAATAGTCAGTCTGCAAACAGCCACCCAGGTTCGGTGTGCACGGACCAGCTGTGCGTTGTCTTCCTTCCTCTCTCCCTTCCCCCTCTACAACCTCCACTCGCCCTCCTTCATTTCTTCCCGTCTTGCTGCACTTCCGTCCTCCCCTCACTACCCTAAGAAGACCCAAGGACCTCCTGCCTACATCACTATGGCACAAATGCCTGAAGTGTAAATTACTCTGTTGCCTTGTTCTTGATCTACTTAGTAGGTTCCCTTGACCCTGGGTGGCCCATTGGGTAGATATATGATTCTGCGCATTTTCAGCTGGCTTTTCCGTGGGACTAGCACAGTGTTTATTGGTGGTGTTAAGCTTCGCAGGATTCCTGCCCCACCCCCGAGCCAGTTGTACTGCGTGTTTGCACCCAGCGGGAGGCAGACCAAGGTTTTGTGGAGCCTGAAGCTTAAATAGATTGGAGTTCTCCTAAAGTTAGAAACCAAAAACTAGGTAGCAGGTATTGAAGGAGGGGCCATATCCAAACTCCTCAGTCAAAGACACAAAACTTGTCACAAGGGGGCCTAGTCTGGCCTCTCACTCTACCGCTACCCAACCTGCAGCTGCCAAAGCTGTAGTAGCCGACCAGTCCCTCAGGCAGGCCCCGTTCTCATGCCTGCAAACCTTTGCACATGCTCTGTCTGTGCCTTCTTTGTGTGGCTAATGCCTGCTTTTTAAGGCTGCACTTCAAGGATCAGTTATACTGTAAAGCCTTCTGTGATTCCCCACCGATGCCTCAGTTCTGTGCTCTCATATTTTGTAGCTACTCTCCCACTGTATTGCAGCTACCTTAACCCTACAATATGGCAACCTGCCACAGGCAGGGAGGGTAGGGAGGGAATTCTCAGATATTGGGGCTGGGCTGGGCAGTTTGCCCTTCTCTCTCCTTTTTCTGTGTGTCACTGTTTTCAAACTTCCTTACCTTTTGCCCACAGCGTTAGCCAATAGGAGGCATTGAGAAGGATTGGAGAGTCTGAAGAGGGGAAAAGTCAGGATATTTCTCCCCTCTACCACACCCCGGCTTCCTCTGTGACTCCAGTTGTGGCTACAGCCTGTGTAGCTCCTGCTTCCCACTGGACAATATCTCACTCTCATTCTAGATTCTACCCAAAGGCCCTATGCATTGGGCTCCAGTCATACCTTTCTCCCCATTGTCTTAGCCCTCCTGGTGGGTGGAGGTAGCGGCTTCCTGCTGTTGCTAAGTTACGGGTTGCCTCATCACCTTTATTTGGTTGCTTAATCCTTCTATTACTAATGTAACCAAGTCCCCATTTAAATTCCCCTCTGCCTGAAAACTCTAGAATCGTGTATGTGTCCCTGGCTGAAGCCTGGATTATGGAGGCATACTGGATGGCCAGTTGTCTCATGGAAAAGGCAATAGGAAGAGGGACCCTGAGCTATAAAGTTTGCCAAGTTTGTTTCCTTTTAAAGCAACTGTGTATCTTCCAGCCTTGGCGACCTTAGCCCCAAACATGGAGCCGCACATGCTGACAATAATCCTATAGACTAATGTGTACAGATAGCAGAGCCTGGACAAGTGCAAAAAACACTTGCTGAATTGAGTCCAATGAACGTGCTGTCTTGTAGCTAGGTACCCAGTCCAGCACCTGGTACCTAGCAGGCATTCAAGCATACCTTGAATGAAAAATAGACTCCACTAGCAATGCATTGTCAGCATTTCCCAGACAATAGACCATATAGTAACACAGTTGAAGCCTTGTCTCACAGTGCCTATGAATTTTTGGTAGAATTACAATGAAAACATTAACCAGGCATTGCCTATCTGCCTGAGTATAGATCCTGGGAGTTGTTTAGAATGTCTGGGATCATGAGGGAGTGACTGTGCTCCATGGAGTAGCATGAGACTCCAGCCTGGAGTGCTTGGTGTGATCGGAGAGCTTAAAAAATGAGCAAACTCTCCCTACTCAGAGGTCAAAAAAATGGGAAACCAATGGTTATTGGCCAGACCCTGGACATGTAGTCAGTGTAAGCAGGATAAACCCTCTACAAATCAATCCCAAGGCTTGCTCTGTCAAAGCAGAGGTCAAATGTATAAACCCAGAAAAGTAAGGTTAAGACATGTGACAACGTCAGGGTTGACTTCGGGCCAGAGAAAATATGCAGACTGTTTCAGCAGGCAGGCCAGGAAGCCACAGCTACAGCGAGCAAGACTAGAAACACAACCTGGAAAGCCAACTTGGGGCGGAGAGAGGCAGGGAGTGCCGTGGTCACCGGCACAGGCTTCAGCCCCCACCTGCCTGGGTGAAAACTTGGCTCTGTTACTTCGTAGCTAAAAACAAGTGACTTGGCCTCGCTGTGCTACAGTTCTCTTTTAGGGTTAAGAGTAGTGCCTACCCTCTTGGGTTTTTTTGCAAAGACCAAATGAGTTCATACATAAAGCATCTACCATTCAAAACCTAATGAGGTCATGTGGAAGCATAACTGATATTCCAACTAGCCCCATCTTCGGTTTGCCAGAGTCTACAATCAGACTTTGTATTTCATTCATCCATCCATTCATATGACAGATATTCCCTGCGTGCCTAATATGTGCCTGAAACTGGGAATACAATGAAGATCTAAAACAAACAGCTCTCTGACTTGGTAGACCAGTAGAAGAAAACATTAGAAGGTCAGTGTTAGGTTAGTGGTAAAGGAGAATCAGGTAGCCCCGAAATAATTTCTAATGAGACTCTTAAGGAAAACAAACATGTCACACTGACCACTCTGCTGGCGGATGTAGATATTCGGGGAGGCCATGCAAGTGTAGGGACAGGGTGCATGTGGAAGCTCTCTGTGCTTTCCACTTAGTAGTTCTGTGAACATAAGCTGTTCTTTAAAAAAGTAAAATCTATTTGTAAAAGGTTTTAATAAGGAAATAAGAGAGTAAGATATTAAGATTTTAGTAAGAGTAAGATCTAAAAGAATAGATCTTAAAAGTTCTCGTTAAGAACCTCCCCCCCCCAAAAAAAAATGAAGGATGAATAGTAGAAAACACTTTTCGCTGATTATCCTAAATATTTTTAGTAAATGCACAGAAAACTAAGGCTATTAGCTAAATCATATTTTGGTCAATTAGATTTTCATTTATATCAGTTATGCTCATTTTCTTTTAATGGCAGAAAGTGAAAGTTATTGGAGTCCATGATACTCATCTCCAAGGCGCACTAGCAGTTCATATCACCACACAGGGAATTTGTTAGAAAAAGCATTGTTCTCTTGAGCCAGATGTGTGAAAGTAAAAGCGAAGCTCCAGCCAAAGGAATTTTGCCTATTAATCCTTCAAGATCACGCTTGCATTTAACAGCCAGCTGCATGCTGATATTAACATTCAGTTGTTCAGTTAGTCTTCCAGTGTTTAATAGGCATCTGCTTACTCTGTGGAAGACTCCGCTTGGATCTGACACTGGAGCAATAAATAGGGGATGATCCCCACAGTCAACAGGCTCATAGTTCCAGACTAGATGAACATGAGGACAAGCAATGCAACGGGTTAAGTGCCAAAGGAGGTACCAATAACATGGGAGCAAAGAACTCATTCCTTTGTTCCTTTGTTCATTTGTTGACTCACTGCGTGTTGGTTCTGTACTATGTGGAAGTCTCCATAGAAGTGTTGGGGATATAGCCATGAATAAGAGAGATAGTCCTTGCTCTCTTGAATCCTGTATTCTTCTTCTGCCTGTTGTGGTTGTGGAGAAGCTTTGAGTTGGGTCTTGAAGAATGAGGAGTATTGATGGAGACAGCCCAGGTGAGAAGGGCGTGTTGGAAGGAGGGAATACCCTGGGCGCTCGGGAGTCCCAATGCTTTGGAAGGGATGCTGCCACTGAGCTCTGGGGAGCCCATCTCAGCACCAAGCGGCCCCATCTTGCGCCCTCACAAAGAGGTTTATGAAGGAAGTCCTTATGGGTGATGACCCATTTTGTCTGTGAAGAATGGCTATGCCCGGACTCCATTGCCTTCCATCCTCTCATGGACTGTCACAGGCTGACATTTTAGGACATTTGATTTCCCACCTTTCAATCAAGGCCTACAAGGCTTATCAAAATATATTCAGATCTTTTGTTTTAGAGGTCTGAAGTCTGCAAGCTTAGGCTTTAATTTCAATCCTTATCTTGTGTACTTACATATTGAGTTTTAACATTTTTTTTCACTCCAAAAATAGATTTATAACCAAGTTCATTTTACATGGATGTGGTATTCTTTCAGTCTCAGAACCATCAGTGAATCCAGGAACGAATATTTATATATTAGCCTACCTGTAGGTGGATCATAACTTCAAGGATAATAAAATCTAAAATTCTCTGATGATATAGAATTGCATTCTTAGAATTTATTCTTAGGATATGTTGAAGGGTTGGGATACTTTTGTGAGGCTTTTCCTCTCTTGACTTGTATTACAGATAATATCAACTTACACTTGTTTTTATCTACATAACTTAGAAAATTAAAACAACTAGACTTTCTACCCCACAGCTTCCATCACCCTTTGCTTCCCATATGAATGATCAGAGGATAAGTGGGGAAACTCTTCTCAGGAGTTCTTTCTGAGAATACTTTCCAGGAGGTCCTATTCAGTCTAATCACCTGTGTCTCCTACTTGTGGGGAAACACTGTTGTTAACATCTGTCCTTGAGGACTGACAGTAAAGTCAGGGGAGGCCCCTGAGTCACCCAGCAGTTAATCATGAGCAGCCTAGCATTACTCATTGGTATATTTTATTGTGTCCCCTGTGGGGAAAGTGACTCTGATTCTAACAGTTTCTGCTAAATTCCCAGAAGCGTGTTAGGGCACACTCATTTGCAAGTGAGGGAACCCCTACCTGCTACAAAGTAGTCACTCTAATTATTAACCAATTAGCTACTAGTTTAGCTAATTGGGTAATACCCAGTGGATGTACTCAAGGTGGTTTTCTGTCTGAACAACTCGACTAGCAGCCGAGCATTAAATGTTGAGTAGTCTAAGTTGCGTGATTTTTAAATGCAGATTCAACGCTCTTTTACTTCTGAGAGATCACTCTCTTCCTTATTGGTTCCGAAGAGAAGAACCAGGCCAGAAACAGGAGCTGACGGGCTCAGAGGGCTTTGCCCTGCCCTTCTTCAGCCATGCTGGTCTTTTATGAGCTCAGAAAGTACCAAGGCCATGTGCATCAGACATGGGGGCCGGGGAAGCATTGCTGTGGGGGCAGCAGCCCTGAGAACCACTGACAGGGAAGAAGAGCTTTTTAAAAGATGCCAGTATACCTTGACCCCAGGAGGTAGTCGCGAGGAAAACAGCTGTCACCAAAGCTTCAAATCAAGGGACAAATTACATGCATCGATTATGACTACATCTATCATGCTATCATGGAGAAAGAACTATTAGTGGCTCATGAGTCTTTTTTTTTTTTTTTTTGGTCAACTAATTCCAGAGCAAATACTACCTGAACACCTTCCCTTCTGGAAGTTATAAACCAAGATGTAAAAAGTGATTCTTTTCAAGGGCTGGGGCTCTTGCATATTATGTCTTCTAATTTATCTACAGTGAATATGTGCTGCATTTAGTAAGAAAAAGAAGTTATATATAATCTGAAACATTTTCAATCACTTGCATGTCCGCCACCTATCAGATTGGTTATCTTCATTTATTTATGTTCCCTTCTAGGCTTTGCCAAATCACACAATTTCTCTGTTAAGTGTAATTGCATAGAGATGGAGTTCAACGTTTTGCTATTTCAAAGCATTGTTGCACATGAAAACCAGACACCAGAGATCTTCTGTGATGTGAATCAGGGTAACCCAGACCCCGGGCTGATGCAACCCTCTCTTGGACTGGCTGGGCCTGAACACAGCATACTGTCACCTGTCCAATGATCTTGTGATAGAACCTACTTAGACAATGAGGTGTCAGAATATATGCTTCTTTGTTTTTTGAGAAAATGTATAGTTTGTTAATAGTGCTATAAATTATTCGGAATAAGAAGTCAGTTTCGTGGAAAAGACACATGAATAGGTTTAGATTTTTATGGGACTGAGTCAGCCAAATCAAACACAGGCTTTCCTGAAGCTTCCAAGTTTTTAATGGAAACTCACGCTCTTCAGAACTTTGCTGCCTAATTATAATTCATGCCTTTTGCAGATACATTACAGGGTGGGCCAAAAAGGAAAATGTTAGACATGTTCACTTCTGACTTCTATTGTGTTATTTGTGGAGTGCCAACTGCATACATCAAATGGCCTGGTTCGTGCAAAGCCTGAGGCCAGCTCCTGGAGAGCTGGACCACTTCAGTACGAAGGAGGAAGATAACCTTGCAGTATGGTAAATACAGACTGCATGCTCTGATGCCGAACCAGCCTCTTGTACATGGTTGTGCAAAAGTCACCAGTGTCAGGATTTCAGTTAAAATCCCATGGCAATCATTGCTCAGACCAACCCACATCATTGTCTTCATTATAGAGGGTTTTTTTTGAAACCCAGAAAAATGGACTACCAGATTTCATTTTAAAGAGAGCTTTTTCTTTCTTCTCCCTCTCCTCCTCCTTGTCCTCCTTCCCCTTCTTCTCTGAACAAACAGGTCTAACTGGTTTCAAGGGAGAAAAAGGAAATCCAGGCATTGGAAGCCAAGGTCCAAGAGGACCCCCTGGGCCAGCAGGTAAGTATTTCTACCTAACAGAAAATTGCAAATGAAAGTCCTCAGTTTTTATATTCACTGGATGTCACAGGTGAGGAAAATGGCCATATTACATCCTTGTATCCAGCTGGAATGACTGTGTCTCTCATTTTGTCAGGAGGTTTACTCATTAGTAGTGATCCCCCTAATACAAGTTCCCAAAGCCATAGCAGATTCTGGGATCTTATTAGCTGCATAAGTTAGGATAGGCTAGGCTATGCCGTAATAACAAATGCTTAGTGGGTTAACACCATAAAAGTTTGTGTCATATTCATGATACAAAGTTTGATGTAAGATGATTCCCCTGCCGCCCCCCCCCTCCCCCCTGCCTGCCCACAATTTGGAACTAAAGGTTCCTAGGAGAAAGATACAGGGGGCCTATAGCTCTCAAATTCCTAAAGGCAGACTGATATAAGTCACCTGTCATATTTCACTGGCTAGAGTTAGTCACATAGTTCCAAATGACCTGCAGGGGAGGCTCCAAATCTAGAGGAATGTGTAGATATTTGATGGGCGCTGATAATTTCTGCCACCATGGTAGTCTGACCGAATGAGTTTTGTGTAAAGTTTGAGTTTTGTGTACATTACTAGGTACTTTTAGAATGGTCTTCAGATGATTATTCATTATTAGAAATATAAGTTTGTGATTCTATTGGATATTTGCAGTCCTGGTCTTAGCCACATTGAATCATATACTTTATAGACTTTTCTTTCCAACCTAATAACTATTTTGGAAACCATTCATTCTAGGAGAGGTTCCTAATGTGATGGTGTCATTCTGAGTGTAAACACTTCTGTCATTTGAGGCTGTGTGACTGACCCAGCTTCATGAGTGCACAGAATGGACACTGGGAGATGTTGATGGAATGAAATTCAATGTGTCTGAGAGCGACGACCCTTCTTAAATATGTTTGTAATTTACATTTAGGTTCCAGTTAAAACATTTTATTTCTAATTGAAAAATGTTTCTTAAATACCTTTAGAATCCGGGCCTAAAAACCAACAAACATAAAAACAGATAGAAAACCTAACAATCTTTTTAAATTCACAAAAAGTTTAATCTCCATTTTCATAATAAGTTCTCAGTTGATATAAGCCAACCTAAAGGCATTTTGGATTAGTATACTGAGTCCAATTTTAGACTTTTTCTTTTTCTTGTACAGGATAATTTCTTTCAGACACAGCTTAATTTGTTTCAATTATCTGGGGCCATAAACCAATACGGATGATGAGGTTGAGACTGAGTGTGTGTGTGTGCGCCTGTACATTGGCTTCATATTGGGAAACAGAAGCTCTGTAGAGAAAACAGGGTTGAGAGAGCTGTATTCCTTCTCCTTTAGTATCCAAGAGGTGATGGAAAAGAATAGATTTTGTTTTCTAGTTCTCTGAGATGATTAAAAGCATTGCCCTCTGGGAGAACGTGTGGCTCCAGTATGATTCTCTGTCCAGGAAATCCAGTTTAGGAAGAAGAAATGAATGGAGGGGGAGAGAGAGGTTGCTTCTTGTAGGAGTGAGTTTACTTCTCGGTGGTCTCAAAACTCACCCTGTGGTGGTAAAAGACCAACTGCGTTCATTGTGGATGCTTTTTAGGACCTGCTGGGGAGAGTCGGCCAGGAAGCCCCGGGCCCCCTGGCTCCCCTGGACCACGGGGTCCACCAGGTCACCTGGGGGTACCTGGACCACAAGGTCCTTCCGGCCAACCTGGATACTGCGACCCCTCTTCATGTTCTGCCTATGGGGTGGGAGGTAAGTGCCAGCCTCAGTGGGCTTTGAGCTATGTTTTACTGTAAGTTGTACCATAATAGTGAAGGGACGCTGTGAAAAATAGACCAGATATGGGAGGCAAGCAGAACTTGAACTTCTCAGTACCTTACGTTATCCAGATGCATCTTCTATAAAGCGCAAATTACTCTAAAGATTACCGCTTTAAAAACCAGAAGAAGAAGTTCAAAATGACAGCAAATCTAAGTCTTCCTTGCTTCCAAATGGCAATTCACACAGATGTGGCCTCTGACCTCATAGCTGGTCACGGTGGGACATGTTCGAACATTCTTTCGGGTCTCTCAGTCTATGTTACTGCAGTGGTGTGGCCATGATATCTTGTAAAACATTATTGTTGCTTGGAGGAAACCTCGCACTTAAACTTCCTCATAAGTAGGATCCTCTAGATTCTTTGGGGTGACATCCTGCCCACCACGTGCATCTATGACCAAAATCATTTTAAGAAGGAACAAAAGTGGCCATGCTGTCCTTGCCTCATTGCTAACTCCTGGTGTGAGGTTCTGGAAAGATGATGCTTCCTGAAAACATCTGCAGGCTGCATGGGTTATGCAATGAGACATTTTCTGACATAGTCATTCTTGGAAGCATCAAGAGAAAGATTCAGAGACTGTTTTGAGGCATGAGCTAATCAGTCGATAAATTTAAATTTTCTGCTGTAGGAGGAATTTAACCTTATTTGCCAGAGGAACTGGTCAGAGTTTTGCTGATGTGTTTTTCTCTGTTCATCTCTTCCCTCCCTGTTCTCTCAAATCTTCCTGTCCTTTATTAAGACCTGATTCCTTACAATGATTACCAGCACTGAAGTGGAACTCCTCCACTCTGATGACATTGGCCTGGGAAATTGGCTATGGATACAGAACTGTCCTGTTGACCACCACCGCCCAGCCCCCTGCCCCTAACAACGGGCACTCTGCTTCCCTGCCTCACCTGCTTCCCTTTCTGCCCACTGTCACATCTCTGGCATTCCATGTTCCCAACACACACCATGTTAATACCAGAACTTAACCAAATCACCTATTGATTGTAATAGCCACATACTGCTCCATGTTGGCTTGGATATAGGTATATGATTGTGTGCCAAGGATTTATCCCAAACTCCCCTGTGCGAAGGCTCAGTAATAAAGTACTTATACATGCCTTCTCCTCTGTCCTGTCCCCACACAAGATTGATGGGCATCTTTCACCTGGACCGCCCACTCCTCTTATCACCTAACCTCCCTACTGCCCCCTGGTGGTGGATTTCTAACATGAGCTCGGTTTATAAAATTTATTTTTCATAATTCTGCTGCGTTTTCAGGGTTCCTTTTGTAAATAAAACACATACTATTTAATCATTTGGCTGTGATTCTGGTTTTCTAACCATGTCTGTAATGTATCTGTCCCTGTCTTCTTTTACTAACCGTCTGAAACTTCATGGGGAAGGAACAAGCAGTGTGGTGGGTAAAAGTCGCTACCGCTTTCTACCCAAGTGGGATACCTCTGTAGTTTAATGATCAAATCTACGTCTCTGTGGACCCACATCAGCGAAGAATATCAGCTTATGGTTTCTGGGTCCTATCAAGTCCCCACCCCCACTCTTCCTCTCTAGCTCCCCATCCTGACCAGCCGGAATTTACTCCTGTCCAAGATGAGCTGGAGGCCATGGAACTGTGGGGCTCCGGCATCTGATAGCCTCATGAGGAATTTGAAGGCCAATTGCAAGAACACTTCAGGGACCTTATTCAAGCAGAATGTCATTACGTGGTTTGTATACTACCTTTCAGGTGCTGTGTCAACAGCCTCAATCTCCTCCTTGGATGTTGTTATTATTGACAAAAAAAAATTATATTAAAAAATCCCCTTAATCTATGACACCATAGGGTTTGTTTTTCTTTGTTGTTTTAATGATGTGCCAGATTATTCGTTTTTTTTTCCCCCAGAGAAGGGTGCTTAGAGAAAAATTGGCAAAAAAAAAAAATTGGAATCTTTTCTGTGTTAGATTATCTCAAGTCCTAAAATGCAACAAGGCAGACATGATTGTATTCAAGGATTCTAGCAGAATAAGAATTTAAAGAGATTCAATATGCCATTTATCCCTATCCCTGATAGCCTTGATGAAAAGAAAAGGGATATTATTGGAGAAACTACCTCTTGCTTAATTGATGTGTTCAACTCTGAGATCACTTGGTAACTAGTTTCACTGCTATCCAAGAATATGTGTTGTAAGAGATCCTTTCTGAATTTGGTGATATTAAAAAATAGATTTAGTTTTGCAGTGGTTTTTGACACGTACAATGATGACTTTCCACCCGTTCTAACACAAACAGATCCAATTTTGATAAATAACTTCTACAGCAGTATTCCAAGGCTTGCCCTCCTTATCTACGTGACCTACTTTGTACATGCAGATAAGTTTTTGCAAACCCGTTTGCATTCTCTTTTGTAAGCAAATAAAAATTTAAAACAACATGTGTGGACTCTTTTTACCTTTGTCACCTTAAAATGGAGCTGAGTTTTAACCAGAAAAACAGCAGTTGCCTTCAGACAGGAATTCAACCTTCCTTCCTTCCTTCCTTTCTTCCTTCCTTCCTTTCCTTTCTTTCCTTCCTTCCTTCCTTCCTTCCTTCCTTCCTTCCTTCCTTCCTTCCTTCCTTCCTTCCTTTCTTTCTTTCTTTCTTTCTTTCTTTCTTTCTTTCTTTCTTTCTTTCTTTCTTTCTTTCTTTCTTTCTTTCTTTCTTTCTTTCTTTCTTTTCTTTCGTAGTACGAAGCTTAACAGAAAAAGCAGTTGACTTGATATTCATTCATTTGTAACCCACCAAATAAGCACTGGCAATAAAAATGCAAGACTGATGCTAAATAAATGTTGGCCAATGGCTGACCGAAGGGCCCATATAGCTTCTGGTAATTAAAAAAAAAAAAAAAAAAAAGCCTGAAAAAGCTCTAGCAGGCAGAGAGTGAGGTAGAATCTAATAGACTCTAACCCCTAAACTATAATTTATGTTTTGTTCACAAAGGAAAAATATCTAAATTTGAGAAAGATTTGGGTCCTATTATTTGCTGTTGAAAATAGACATGAAAGAGAACCATGTACTTAAGGTATGCTCTTTTTTCCTGTAGCATCTTTCTAGTAACAGCTAATTTTAAATAGTAGAGATGGGGTCAGATATAACCAGAAGCTGGATTCTTCCTGGATCAAGAAGATCTTCTGACCTTCTTTGGTTCCCTTCACCATACAGATCTGGCTTATGACTTTCCAGCCAAAGGATTCAAGCAGTAGGATCTACTTGTGGGCCTTTGGGGATTGAGGCTAAGTGTTTTTGGGTACCTTTGCAGGAATGAGAGAAGACAGCAGAAGACCAACAGATATTCCCTTTTAGTTACACAACATGATTCCACGTGGAAAAAGCGGGAGTGGAAAAGAGAAAGATTGCCCAAGATTAGTCAAGATGGCCTGACCCAATCACCTGAAAGAACTCTTCCTTAAATGACTGGGGTGTGTCACCAGTCACCTCATACCTTTGTATTTTAGAGTTCTTTGTCTTTTAACAAGTGAGTAGAGAGAGGATGTTTTGTATGTTTTAGCATTTGGTCCTTGGAAATTCAGTCTAATAAGGCGTCACTCAAAAGACTCTCAAAGTTTGTTTTAAATGGTGAAGGGTAAACCATTAGAGGTTTTAAGCCATTCAGATCATTCTTGGGTTGTACAAATATACTTGGCTTTGATTTTACTTGTTGATCTAAATTTGTTTATTTAAGCTACAGGGAAGTTTCATTAGTTTGGAATATGTCATCACTTGGACCCAATATATCAGGTTTTTATTGGGTGAAATGTTCAAAATAAAAGGTGTAATTCAGATTCAGGAGTTTGTGTTTACAGTACATTGCCTTGTAATAAAATCTGATTTTGAATTGCATTTTTATTGACTTACCTATTTTGGCAGGAATATACTTATATCTTAATTTATAGTTTATACCATTTCTGAAAATAATAAAGCATCATTTCACCAAAAAGACATCTTCAGAACTTTGCATCAGTTTGGTTAGAAACTCAATTTCTTTGGGGAATAATTATTTTAAGGTAGTATTTAGTATACAGATGAGCTTCCAATTAATTCCAGAACAACTCTACCTGCCTCTTCCTTTTCAATCTCTACTGCCCCACCTCATCTTTCTATAACCAGCAACTGTTTTATTTTTATTTTTGATTTTTATTTATTTATATTTTAGAGAGTAGGGAAGGGAGGGAGAAAGAGAGGGAGAGAAACATCCATGTGAGAGAGAAACACTGGCTGGTTGCATCTTGTACATGCCCTGACTGGGGACCAAACCTGCAACCCAGGCATGTGCCCTGACCAGGAATCGAACCTGCAACCTTTTGCTTTGTGGGATGATGCCCAACTAACGGAGCCACACTGGTCAGGGCCCAGGAACTGTTTCAGTTCTGAGGATGTGGCTTGTCCTTATGGGGCTTCCTCTCTAGTGCTGGAGAAAGAGAAAATGAGGGGGCAAGTAAACAAAATTAATTTCAAATTGTGATTAATAGTATGACAGATACTGGAAAAGTGCTGAGACAGGGAGATGAGGAGGTACAAAGCCCTGTCTGCTTCCAGTGGGGAGGCAGAAAAGGCTTCTCCGAGGGCCTGATGTTTAAGTTGGCACGTGAAGATGAGAAAAGGCGTGGGAGGAAAATGCAAGCTCTAATCTTGTCGAATACAAAGGCCCTTTATCAGGAAAGTGCTTGTCATGTTAAAAGTATGAACAAGGTCAACATGGCCAGAGGGTGAATGGAAGGGTGAACAGGTAAGCCTGGGGACCCGAGCTGGCGGCGCTGTGTGCACCGAGTTAGTGATTGAGGTTTTCAGTTCCGTGAGAAGCAATTGACAGATTTTCAGCAGAAGAGTATCATGATCTGGTGTATGTGTTAAGTTAGTGAAGGGGCAATGGCACTTGCAATGAGTGCCACGTTGCTGAACTTCTCTTCTGAAGCTGTCATCGAGCACTTACTATCAGCCAGTGCTACTCCACGGGCCTGAAAGTTGCACCTGTTGGGCTGGGCTACACTATGCTGTGAAAACAAGAAGTAACATCTCAAGAGCTTAGCACGCTGTACCTCTATTTCTTGCTTGCACGAGAGAGCAGGACAGCTGTCCTGCGTGTCTTGGCTCATTGTTCCACACTGCTGCTGCCTTGGATACTTCCACATCAACACGTACATCTGTGATTGCTGTGAGGAGGGGAAAGAGAATGTGGAGAATCATTTCATTGTTCCGAGTGAATTGCATGAGTGCATTCAACTTCATAGGGGTGGAGAAGAACAATCCTCCCAAGCACTTGGAAGCAGAAGAAAACCAGGAATACTGGTGAGAAGCAATAAAAACTACCACTCACATTTTAACTCATTTAATCATCATAGCAACCCAAGAGCTAGCTCACTATTATCCCAACAAGGAGACAGAAGAAGAAAAAAGTTATTTTCCCAAGGACACACAACTAGAATTCAAACAGGCATTTTGGCTCAAGGTAGCCCCTTTCACCTCTAGGCTACTCTGCACACCTATGGGTGATTCTTAAATGTTAACGGCAAAAAAGGGCAGAGATGGGATTTATTATAAACTAAGGAACAAATTAGAACCAGAGGCATGGAAACATGGAACAGGCTGAAAGTGACAAGAGGGGCAGGAGGGAGGGGGATAATGGTGGAAAGAAGGAAAAGGGACTAGATGAAGAACATGAATGAATGACCCACGGACATGGACAAGAGCGTGGGGGTTGACCGTGGGAGTGGGGATGGGACGGGCGGAGGACAGCAGAGGGGGAAAAATTGGGACAGCTGTAATAGAATAACAATAAAAAATGATTTAAAAACCACAAAAAATAAAATAAAACTTGTTGATTTGCATAAAACAAACAAACAAAAAACACAGACTTCCGGACTGAGAGGAACCCCTGAAGATTCTGTTTCAGTCATCTGGGTTGGGAACTTTGCTTTTTTCAACACGGCATGTCAGGGGACCAGAGGGACTACAGTCTGAGCGCCACTATTTTGAGATCATTCTGGTTGCACGGTGTGTGAATGGGTTGGGGGGCATCATAGTGGGTGAGAAAATATCACCGTGGTCTGATGAAAGACCATAGAGGGACTAAACTCGTGGTATTGCCAGGACTCTTCAATTAACTAGAAATGGAGACTAACAACTAGGTGGGTAGAGATGCATATATATCCCTCTGGAAATTACAGATTTGGGACACAGAGGTTAAAGGGTTCAGTTTAGGAGATAACTTTGGAGTGGGAGGTGTGGAACAGGCACGTTGGAGCTTGGGGGAGTTATCAAGGCTGGAGCTGGCAGTGTAATAGTCACGCACATGCAGGCAACGGTGAGGCCGCAGGTAGGAATGAGGTCACCTGGATGGCTTCCTGCCTTCTCCTTTCCTTCCATTTTTTTTTTTTTGTTTCTACAAGTTCTCCAACCTAGTTTACTTTATTTTATTTTGAAATACAGCTCTCGGCCTAATGTGCTCCAAACGACAACCACAATGAACTGGTTGCAAAACCCTCACTGCATGCTCTCTCTTGTTTCTCTATCTTTGACATGTTTTTTTTTTTTTTTCCTGCTCAGAAAGCCCTACTTTTCTGCCTCACCCCAGTTTAAATGACCTACTTATGTTCACACTTAAGCTTCAAAACTCAGCTAGGCTCCTCTTCCTAATTCCCAACACAAGTATCTCGACAACCTTGACAATCATGACACTGCAGTTCCCTTTTCTAGTGAGTTCCTTAACCTCTGTGCTCTCGCATTGCTTGTGTGCATTCCTTAAGAGCTTTCGGACTGCCCACAGTGTGCTTAGCACTTGACAGCTGCTCAATAAATGTCTGTAGAATCATTTCATCTTAGCACAATTTCATTTATCATCGAAGTTAAGTCACGTACTCTGTCTACAGTGGGAAGATTTTTTTCTAGATTTAAGCCAGAGCATTTGGGAGACAGGAATAATGCCTAGAAACAAATGGTCAGATTTTGTAAAAGCTTGCAAATTCACACTGATTAGGTATTTCAGAATACAAAGAAGAGGTATTTAAATTTTGTCTTCCTGCAAATTTATTCATTCACATAGTCATGTATTTGTCCACCTCTCTGCGTGTGCGTCTATCCCTCTGTATATGCATCCATCCGTCTGATAAACCTCTAATTAGTATCCGCCGTGAGTTCAGCCAGGTGTTGAGTTGCTGGAGAAGAAGAGAGGAATACAGTGGCACAGGTGCTTGCTAACTCCTTGCTCCATGTCGAAGCAGGTAAGGTCATTGGGACCCAATTGTGGAAGAACCACCCTGTGATAAAGTGTTCAGATTTCTGCTGAACGCAATAGGGAATCAGTGGATGTCTTAAGGCAGATGAGTCACCCAATTGGGTTTATTATTTGGAGGTTACACTTTTGATATAGTGTACATGATAGACTAGTGTGGGGCATGGTCACGGGAGGGAAAAGGTGCTTAATGAAGACCAGCCTTGTACTGCTAGCTTCTGTTCAGGGCAGAGAAGGGATTCCAACTCTGACTGGTTTGTGCCCATGGCTGATGCTCCCTCTCTGCGTATCCCCTGCTGCCTGTTACAGCGGTTCAGGTGACGAGGGCTTGGACCACAGCAGTGCAGTGAGGAATTAGAGGAGAAGCCAGCTTTGGGAGCTGATGGGGAGGTGCTGTGGCCAGAATTTAATGAGTGATGATGTGTCGGGGGTGGGATAACAGGCAGGCGGTAAGAACGGCTTCAGGATTTCAAATTTGGGAGACCGAGAGAATAGTAGCTTCACTAAGTGAGACAGGAACTTGAGGAGGAAGAGAGAATGATTTTGGAATGGCATGTTGCTTTTGAGGTTTTTCTGCTTTTCCAGAGCAAGTGCAATATTAATAACAGACAGGGGCTTAAGAAGGATGGAGCAGGGTGGAATAATTTTGGATGACTAATCCAGCTGTGATAACTAGGCAAGACTTAATCCCTTTGGGCTTGTCCCCAGCAAGAAGGGCTGTTCAAATGAAGAATGAAGGTTTCCAAGGTATGAACCAAAATATTTGGTTTAAAAAAATTGTAACTTTTTGTTCTGATTTGCTGTGGCATTGGAGACACTGATGTAAGGGGCTCCTTTGTGCTCGACAAGCTCCGAGTCCAGAGAATTTCTTTGCCACCAAGTCCTGGCTACTCTATACTTTTTAGGATAACTCTATCGGTAGCAAAAATTACCTACAAGAATATACTTTCAACAGTTTCACATTATTATCAGAATGAATAATTTGATTAAAATTTGCCTGACACAAGATACATCTATTGTTAAATAAAAAAAAAGAGAGCAAGTGGCAGAATAATGTTCCAATATTTATCTGTTCATCTATCTCTATTGAAAACTTGGGATGATTAAGCTCCAGGTGCGTAACCATGGGTACCTCTTGGGTGTGGGATTGTGGGGAACATTTACTTTTTTAACTATTAATTTCACTTAACTGTTGATCTCTAATGTTTCTATATTGTTTGAAAAATACTTTGCAACAAGAATGTGCTTGGAAGCTTAATATTTTACAGGGAAATCACAGAAGATTTTGCAGTAAAAGTCTACTTTATAAAATAACCTATTACCTTTTTAATATCATTATAATTAATGACATGGACAAGTGCAGAGGAATGAGTTACTGATGTTTAGAAAGATGGTAGGCAATGATAATTTTTTAAAAAGGCAGAGTAAAAGGGGCAGTAGGCTAACTGCATTACCAGGGGCTGTGGAATGAGTTGCTTAACTTGGTAACATTTATGAGCATAAACGCATAAATGTTGGTAATGATTTATGTTTTTTCTGTATAGTGCTAAGTAAAAAAAAATTTATGGTGTCATGAGTGACCATATTTTGTTGCTTGCTTGTTCTTTTGTTTAATTACATTTTATCTTATCGATTAAAAAATATCCATGACCAACATTGTGAAATTAAACTTTATTAACCTAAATTTAAAAATGTTTTATAATAAGATCCAGAGAAGTAAAACAATCTTTTTGCTTGGATCTAAAATGAATTTTCTATGGTAATGAAGCAAAACTAGCTGAGTGAGACAGAAAAGAGAAATGTAATCACTGAAGACATTTTTATTTTTCAGTCCCCAGGCATCTGACCCAGACTCGCTGAATCCTGATAAAACTCTACCCCTGTCATGCCCTAAAAATCACACCGCAAAAGTGTTAACTAGCTTAACTTTAACTATGAGAAATCACTTGTATCTGAATGTGCTCTGTTATTGAATATATGTATGAAGAGAATTGGGTTATTAGAAAATTCATGTGTTTTCACTTTACTTGTCCCTTTTCACATATATGTCTATATTGTGCCTGTTAACTGGGAAGTTTGGAGGCTTACAGGGTTGAACTTCACAAAGAGCTCTTTTTATAAACATTTTAGTTATCAGATTTGGACATTACAGGAAGCCCTGCTAACTAAATCTCTCTTGTCACTGGCCGCCTGCTCATGTTCTTGGAGTGTCGCCAGCGGTTCTATATCTGATCCCCCTGTCAAGTGTGAGCGTGCTTCGTCAAACCAGGCTAGAGCCACCACTGTAGCGACTGTGAGCAACAGAAAAGCTAGAAAACTGGATGCAATTCAAAAGCTGACTGTGCGGGAGCAGCAACGTCTGTCCACATTCTCCAGCTTCGTGGAAGTTTTTCTTCTCCTGGAATATCTAGCAGTCTATATTTGGGGTGGTTTCTAAAAGAATTGGACCTATACCTGCATGGCCAAAAATAAACTTTAACGGATGGGAGTGATCAAAGTGACCATTTACCCGGCAGCCCACTTACCCAGAAGCTTGGCAGTGTGGACACGGCCTGAGGGTTTCTGCTGCCCTGTTTCTAAGTGGCTGGACAATGACAGGTGTGGTTACTAGAAAGACTGTGGCTTGGACTGCATTTCTAAACCTTAACATTTACTTTAAAATTTTTTTCTTTCATGCTTATCAAAGCAGACACTGACTGCAGAAATATCAGGTGTGTTTGGGAGCAATCACCTGCTTCGTTACTCCTTAGGGAACGATATTAGCTTGGAGTTGTTGTCCGTACATTCCTTCCCTAATTGGTTCAAGTCTGGATTTCTCATCTCCCTAGCTCTGGTATCACCAAAGAGACACTGCTGTTGGGGTCTCAGATAACTTTGTATTGGCTGCTGTGTTAGAAACTAGCTCTCTTCAGCCCAAACTATATGCTCTTCTTCTTGAATACAAATTAGTTGCTTATTGCCCAGATTCCATCAGTAAGGGCTGCATGACATGTTCTCAACCAGGGAAATATGTATGTGAACCCCAAGTCAAGGATATTAAGAAGTATGTGCGTCCTGTCCACCTACTTCTTTCCCATTCACCACCTGAATGCAGAGGACTCCAAGGTCTTATGGGAGGGTGGAGTCTTGAGGTACAAGGTGTTTGGGCACCAAAATGACTTTGTGGAAGGCCAGAGACTGATCAGGAACACTGGTATTATATTATTACATGAAGAAGAAATAAACTTTTACTGAATAGAAGCCCAGAAATGTATGTTGTATTAGCTAGCATTACACAGCAAATATAGCTGCTGTCTCTCATGCAACAGTTATTCTAGACTACAAACCTACTATGTGCCAGGCATTCTTTTAGAGGTTTCCAACAGCCAGACACTGTGCTAGGTACTGAGGATACACAAAAGAAAAGACACATTTTTGGCCCTCAGCAAGCTCAACTCGTCAATGCAATTATAACACAATAAAGGGGTGCTGATCATGTATTATGTACAGGGAGAAGAAATAACTAAGAATGCCCGGGCAGAACTGAGATGGACCAGGCAGGGTGAGACTAGAACCAGGGGAGGATAACTGGAGAGAGTTACTCCATGACATGGAGGCACGAGGGCAGGGCTCTTTGGGCGTGGGCAATGTTTAATAGGGACTGGAATGTAAAGCCCAACAACTAGAGTGGATGGAAATGAGAACGGAGAGGTGAGGTTAGAAAGCTCTGAGCAGGTCCTGTAGGCCTCACTGAGGAGTGTGGAGTTTAAGCCAGGTGGTGGAGAAATGACAAAAAATACCCACTCCCCTCCACCGCCATTCATCACCTCTGTGGTGGCAACATCTTCCAAGCCCTCGGCTTGGATTTACATTGGCCTATGGGATATTAGTGCATAGAACACAAGGAGAGGTTTGAAGTTTGCTTGCACAGTTAGGCTTGCTTTCTTGTTTCTGCCTTTTACCAAGAACACTGGCCTCAGGTGTCCTCTCGGGTGCAAGGATAGCCGCTGTGGCTTCGAGTCAAGCCCAGCCAAGCCCAGCCCAATTGACTGAACCCCAGCCAACCCAGACCTCTTCCCACCCCATCCTTCTGCGTTTTTATGGCAGCTTCTTTACATAGGCATGATTGATGAAATCATCGGCCATTGGTGATTGATCCAACTCCCAGCTCTCTCCCCTCACCAGAGGTCAGGGGGTGGGACTGAAAGTTCCAACCCTCTTGCTAATCACATGGTTGGCCCCCTGGCAACCAGCGCCCAACTTTAGGTGCTTTCCCAAAGGTACCTCATTACCATAACAACAGACATATTTATAGTTCTCACCATTTTGGAAATTCCCAGGAATTTAGTAACTCTGAGCCAGAAACAGAACACCACGATAGCAGGAAACTTTTATTCACAGATGTATGTCGAGCGCATAGAATAGTTTCTGGAACTTAAATATCAGTTGACTGATTGATCCCTTGTTAATATAGACTGGAGCGTTGGCCAGTCATCACAGCTTGCAAGGGTTAGACTCACAGATCAAGTTTTCTGAAGAATATTCATGCGCACATTTCTCCATGATTTACTGGCTCAGCAAACACACCGGGTTGGTAACAGTGCGTAATAATAAAATAACTTTTTCTCAGAAGTTATAAAAATACTTCATTCAAACTTTGTGAACCTGCCAGAAAGTCACAGACAGATGCTTTATACCCCGTATTTTCTCTAAATTCCAAGACTTTTCAGTTTTGTGATTGTTGAAGAAGATGCCAGATGGCATCGTAATTTCAGTGTTGATTCTAAACGACTTAATGCAGGTCGACAAGCTGGAGCCCCACAGCCACCTAGAAAGCACAGGTGTTCCACTCGAAACAGACCGGTCTTCTAGCAGCCACTGTTTACAAGGCTTTAATGGGTATTAACTTTGGAAATAAAAAAGTGAGGGCCGTGATCACGAAGTTAGGCCTTGAAGTAAAGATTTGTTTGAAATCAGAGAGCTTCTCATGGACCAAATGGCAATGACACAAACGTGTGTCTCCTTCAGAGGTCCTGTTTACGTGGTCTGTGTGTGGAAAATGTATCCTAAAGCAGCCTGGCAGGTGGCCCAATAAGAGCTGGCCCTCAGGTGCCGTGACCATCTGTGTTACCAGTAGCAGAGCTCAGTGTGCATTCTGTTAAGGCAAAGCCCTGAGCAGTAACCGTGCTGCAAAACCACTCAACTCTTTCTTTTAGATTTTTGGGCAGAGAGAGAGAGAGAATTACTATTCCTCTGTAAGAGCCTGTACTAAAGTTGAAATGGAGCCTTACTGTCTGTCTTGGAAAGATCAGACCTGAAGTCGGGTTCTATCCAATTCAAACTGGGCATTGGAGAGACTGGCAGCAGAATCCCTCCTGGGGCTTCAGGCTTCGCACACTCAGAACTTGCTACCTGTTCCACGGCGAAATTTTCAGCCAGGAAAGACCTGGACATTTAATGTTGTTTTTGGCTGAGGGTGGTATGAACCCTCTTTTCCAGGAGAAGGTAGGAAAACAAGTCAGTCAACCGAAGCATAGAAAAATAGATGGGGGCACAGGCAGAGAGACACCGTCTGAATCAGGCTCGCAGGGCATTAGCAAGAAAGGAGAAGGAACTGTTGTCAGAACCCGATAAAAACTACAACTTATGTGCATATTTTTTTTCAGGAGACTTTTATTTTTTTTCCAATTACAGTTTACTTTCAACATTATTTTGTATCGGTTTCAGGTGTACAGCATAGTGGCAAGACCATCATATACTTGACAAAGTGTCCTGCTGATGTTTCCAGTACCCACCTGGTACCACCCACAGTTACCACAATATTATTCACTGCATTCCCTGTGCTGTACTTTACATTCCCGTGACTATCTGTAACTACCAATTTGTACTTCTTAATCCCTTTGCCTTTTTCACCCAGTCCCCAATCCCCAATCCTCTGTCAGTCGTCAGCCTGTTCTCTGCACCTGAGTCTCTTTCAATTTTGTTTTTTCATGCATGCACATTTGCTTTAAACTTCCTTTGGGTTAAGCCTTACAAAGGGAAACAAAATCCTGCTGCTCAGTCCTTGGAAAGATGGCGGCATTGCTTCATGACCACCAGCCGCAGTCGCTGGGCCACACATGGCCCAGGGTGTCTAAACCAAGAGACATTATTTATCGGTCTCCTCAACCTTACTATCCACGTTGTAAATTTAGAGTAGAAATTGGGATAAGAAAGGACAGGATTGCAATCTGGGCAAAGGATGGCTTTAAAGATCTGCTTTAGAATCCAGCTTTATCTCGATCCACCTGCTAAGACTGAAGCCCGCAGACACGCCACACCTGGGGGTGAGAATCGGCTGTTATAACAGTGTTACTCTGCCTTGCAGTGAGGTGCTCCCTACTATGACCCAGCCATTACAAGGAGATGGCATCAGACTTTCGTACAGTATCTCTTGTGGCCACTTCTGCTGGAGGATGTGACGAACCCGCAATTACAGTGAGTACGCCTGTCCTCTAACGTGGCATATGCGTTCCTAAAAAAATAATCCCTGTGTGATAGAATTTGTTCTCCCAAAATAACAGGGCTTATGGGAAAATGGAGTTGGGGGCAGAAAACTTAAACCATCTTGTGATACAAGAAAACTACCACAATCTTAATGTAAACATCATAAGCTCATAATAAAGATACATTCTATTAAATATAGAATGCTATTTTGACAAGATATGAAGTTTGCTTGGTAGGGGTGTTTATGGTTTTTGGAATTAAACAGGGTAGGTGGTTGTGGCTTATTGTCCTGTTTTTCATTCCTCTGAACTGGCTTAAAACAGAAATCCAACTTTTATTTTGTTAATTGCCCCCTCTCATAAAGAAGCTGTTTGTATGGTCCCAAATGAGATCAGATGACACAAAACTGCTCTCATGTTGCATGAAGTTTGTAGTTATCTTGAGCTCACTGCAAATGAGTGCTTTTCAGTTTTCAGTTCCCTAGAAAGCAGGTGATTATTGGGAAGTTAAGATTAAGCTCAGTTTCTTTGTTTTCAGTGCTGTCTCCCCAGTTCATCAATGTGACTGCTTTAGGCCGAGGGGACATTGCAATAGCGCATTTTCTTTTTTCAAACCTTTGCAGGACTTGAGGCTTTTCCTTTTTTCCTTTGCCGTTATAATCAGGACATTTCCTCGGGGTTTACTGAGAAACTCCAGCAGGCCATGCACGTGGGCAGAATGGAGAGAGAGTGTTTCATATTCTCCCATGGGTCACTGTGCTCAGGTGCATGTGTTTCGCCCTTTCCCGGTGTTACCCAATGGTGCAGCACACAGGCACCTGGGGGGCAGCTGCGTAGGAACAGCTACCTTTCCGGTTTTAGTGACTCAGTTCCTTATTTATGTGCAAATTTTCACATGACAGACATACATAGTAACAGACTATATATATCGGCTTGCTTTTCACTCGTACATGATTCCTGAAACAATTAGGGTGTCCTTTTTCTGCAAAAGTTTTTACTTTTTAAAGTTCTCTTCTGTTTCTTCTGCTCATTTTACTTCGATAGGGGCTGTGATCCCATTGGTCCAGGCTGTCTTCCTCCTACAGGTTGCTGGGTGGGTCCCACACACCAAGTTGTGATTTTGTTTGGCTACCTGGGGTTGTGGTCTCTGAGGACACGTGTAGGTCAGGCTGTCAACATTCAAGCAATGGTAAATGGGCCACTTATTTGGTGCAAAAGTCTGTCTGCTCTGCTTCGCTCGGAATGCAAAATGCAGTTAGCTCCTAACAGCTAGGGGGAGCAATTCAGTCTGCCAATAGATGGCCCCTGTTTAGTTCTATAAAGGTCTGCAGGGTCAGGCACGCCCCTCACCCCCCTCCCCGCCGCACACACAGTAAGTGAGGTTGACGCAATTAGTCTCGATATTCTGATTGGATAGTTAATGTTACAATGACTAGGCTCAATAATCTTATAGGGCATGTTGTTAAGGATCTCAAATTCTAGTTTGTCAGAAACAAGGACTTTTTTCTGCGAGCGTTTCTCAACCAAAATACACATGGCAGGCATTGTTCGTGGCGCATAGGACACGGGAGACAACAAAAAAAATTGCTCCTGGTTAAAGCTGCTGCAGCGGGAACTGGGGGTTGATTACGTACTGGCTCATACCTCAGATGGCTACATCAGAAGCTTGGGGAGGGCTGCTTTTTGGTCCAACAGTTTAAATCTAACTACAGCTTCGTTGTGAATGGCAGCTCTTGACCTGTGCCAGGTTATGCTCGCTTTATTACAGGGTTTGTGATATGTCAACATAAACACACTCCCATCTGGCAGTGGCTAAGTCCGTGCGCTTCTGAGCCAGGCAGCCTGGATTCAAATCCTGAATTCACTGCTCACCTGTTCTGTGACCTTGCCCAAGTTACTTACTGCTGCCTCTGTGTCTGTTTTTAAAAGGGGAGGATAACATTATACACATTATAGGGTTGATGTATGCATTAAATGAACTAATTTATGTAAAGAACTTGTGTCTGGCACATAAGCAGGTGGTTGCTAACAATGCTTCATATTTAATGCCAGTTACTGTAACATATGTCACAGGCCACACACTGTTACATCGGCACCTCCGACACTCAGGTGCACATACTGACAAGTCCATCTATAGTTCCTTTCCACCCTGCGAATCCTGTGCGCTCTTTGCCGGGGCATGTGTCGGGGCACGATGTGTAATTTTCCCGGTGCCTAGTGCTGTGCTGGCAGGTAGCAGGCAGGCGCTCAGCACGTATCTGCTGAGTGAATGGGAAAGGCAGTCTGACATCTACCCTTTGACTGGCTAGGGCAAGGGGAAAAATTATCATAAAAATGGGCAAATACAGTGGCTCAGCATCTAATTTCTAGAAACGAGATTTAGCTATGTTATTCTAGCAGCCCAACCTAAGTGCCCAGCCCAGAAGCGAACAGGAGCCTACGGAGGAATGGGGAGGTCTGGAGACACAGCACAGGGGTCTGCAAACAGCGGGGCAGTGGAAGTGCTAGGGAGGAGCTAGGCCTCATTTTGTTACGTGGGTGTCATGGAGACCGAGGGTCTAGATGAGATGACAGACAGCAGTTTGTAAATACCTCAGGCTAAGCCTCATTCTACTGGGCTGGAGGGATGGATTTAGGTGGATGGAGGTTAGATAAATAGTCACTGAGAGGAAAAGTGAAAGCAGGCTGTCCTCCCGGTCGGTCAGCAGGAAGCATGACTGGGAGCGTGAGCAGGCGTGTGGGTGGGTGGGCGGCCCTTGGCGACTTTCATGGTGGTGCTGCCTAGGGCTTGTTTTCTCATAAATGAAAAACAAGAGTTAGCTAAGGAAGCAACTTTATTCTTATCACCATTGACAGCATTCAAATCAGATTACATGATAAAGCAATTCTACAAAATAATGTACTGCAACTTCCTACTGAAGGAAGATCCCTTCCTGACCTTTCTCCACAAACTTTCAGCTCCCATAACAAGCTTCCTGTTCAATGCAGCAATGTTTTCACCGGGCCCTGTGGCTTAGGAGAAACTTATCAGGAGGTTTCAATAACCTCATTGCGATTTTCTGCAATTTTCATTCTTCTACAGCCGGCAATCTTCAGGCCTAAAAGACAAAAAGCAACACTTAAATCTTCATGAATCATATTTCATTTTCACTTGCCTGGTGAAGGAGGATTATTTTTCAGACTCAGCATAACAGTAACTGTTCATCAAGAAATATCTACAAACATTGTATCTAAATTTTTAGTGCAAAACGCTAAACTCAAATCCTTACAAAGTAGAATGGTTGTCAATTCTCAAGTTCTTTGAGAGTATAAATATAAGCCACTTTGTACCTATGCATGAGGGATTTTGCAACTTAAAAACTTGAATTCAGTTTCTGTGTTATTTTAGAGTATTTTTTCATAGTATTTTTTCATAGAAGCTATAGTGATCTTCAAAATCCATATGAAGATATGGATTTGCCTAAGAAATGCTAATTTTGAGTAATTTCCCTATTTTATTAACATATGCTAAATTTAATTTACATTATGACCGATATATAAATATATAAACAGTAACTCTGATCATTTAATTACACACATATAACTGGTCTTTTCCTCATTTATATATTTATAGGGTTAACCATACCCAAAAGCTGCTTCTAGTAGTAAGCTGAAACACGGAAACTTTTCAGGGAAATGTTTAATCATAACAATGAAGAGAAGGAAATTATAAAATTCAAAAAAATTCGTGTCCCGTAATTTTTTTCATAGTGTTACTTGAAGGTGTTCAGCCCATACAGAATTTTCAGAAGGAAGTTAGTAGTAAGTAAACTGGATATTTTTGAAACAGCTGTAAAAATATTCAAGACTCTTGAGTTCCGACACAAAGTAGATGAACTCTGTTTGCCCTGAAACAACTTATCTAGCTCCTTTCTACGTTTACAGTCTGTCTCTTTAAACAAAGTACTCATCACAAGACACCAGACAGCCCAGCTATGAAGACCAACAGGCTAG